>JBCNYG010000025.1:1863332-1874575 GCA_039654305.1 Porochilus rendahli
ACTGCTGTCCCCCCAGTGCAGCTAACTGGGTTATCAAAGGCCGGCCGTGTCTCTCACTGTCTGTGGTGAGAGGCATGAAAAAGAACCATCGCTGATTTTCGAAAATAGTTTCTCTCTAATGTTTCTGCCCTGCGATGGCCTGGCGAGCTGTCCAGGGTGTACTCTGCATCGCCCAGAGTCGGCTGAGATGGGCGCCAGCCTTCCTGAGACCCAAATTTTTACTGTGGAATTATAATACTACTGAGAAGATCCATCTTCTTCTTTCCAGGAATAAATAGGAATTGTCTATAAGTGTTCGGAATATCCCGGTATATAAATAAAGAGTTTTTATTTTTCATGGAACATTCCTTAAATTCCAGGAAAGGAAAACACTCATATTAAGTGTAAGGTTTGGTTTAGCATACCTCCTTCATCTTGTCTTTTCTTTTTGGGGGTTGTCCGCAGGGTGAAATCAGATCAGGAAAGAGAGAGCTGGATGGAGAGAAAGTGGGAGAGATGCATAAAAAGTCCTCATATTTCACATTTCTGCTGATCGTCCATAATTTTTGGAGTCGAACCTCAGCCTGCTAAGCTTGAAAGAGGAACCAGCGTGGCCTGAGGAGATAACTGTCAGCGGCGCTGGGGTGAGTAAATGAGATGGGAATGAACTCTATACGCTTCGTCCCTTTGAGTCTGAACAGGAATGTGTGTGAAGAAGATGGGAAGGAACGAAGCGGCTTCACTGTATCATACATTTATACATGAGTCAGGTGGCAATCATCACACACACACACACACACACACACACACACACGCACAAACACACATATACGTCTGTATCTAATATCAGATGCAAATCAGTGATTGGCTCGTTGCCATGGCAGCGACGAGCAGATGCGATTGGTTCGATCACTCCGTGGGAGAGAGACACACGACTGGTTCATTAACCTTTACACAGTCTGGCCTTTAGTTTGATGAGCGAACTCTGAATATTTTCCTTCCTGAATTAGATGCAAGAGGCCAGGAGTCCAACACAGTGTGCGATTTCGTCTCTGATTATCCACCAAAAAATGATAAGATCTGCCTGAGAATTAAAAAAATAAAATCAGGAAATGAATCAGACATGACATTTGAAACAGGGTTTCTGATCATCCACATGTTCCAATCTCAGTTTCATCCCTTTCTTTGCCAACAAACGAGCTACTTTTCCTCTCCGAGCACAGACGAAAGGTCGCACAACCCAAAAATGACCCCTTCACATCATGAGTTTCAGTACTGGAAATAGATAATGCACGCCAGCAGCCTGGCTAAACCTTTCCTCTTTAACCGCAGCCTCCTCTACAATACCATTCACTTTGACCCGATAATGAACAACCTGTGATTTTTCTTTAGTCGTACGAATTTAGTGTGGCGATGACAGAAGGGACTGATGAGTCAAAAGTTGCGTAGTCCCCTATAAAATATATGTTGTACGTCTGTTTTGGGGGAAATCGTACAGGTCTGGGACTCAAATCATATGACTGTTGAAGCACAAAAGAAGAGGACTCGGAGAGTGCAAACCTCTGCCAAGCCCAGCAATCCCCCATATGAAAACAATTGTGAGTGAAAAAACAATCGTCCTATTTCAAAATGTTAATCCTTTAAAAAATTTCCTGGATTCAGAATTAGATCTGGATCATCACTAAAATCTCATCGAGTCTTCCTTGTGCAAAGCCCCGCCTCTGGATGTGATGAAATGGATGTGACGTCGACAATCACCTACAAGATGTCTAATACAATATAGTATAATATAGTATAGTGCAGTATATTCTACTACAGTAAAGTCTACTACAGTATAGTGTAGTATATTCTAATATAGTATTGAATTTCAATTCATTCTTTAATGATTTGTCGTTTAATGAGACTTCTCTTCTTTAAAACTTCACTCTTTCTTGGATTGTGAATCTTGGATTCTCCTTCTTACCCATTCTGCATAGACACACAAACACACACACATACACACACACATACACACACATACACACACAAACTCTCTCTTCCAGATCGTTGTCTGTCATTCCCTCTTTCAGTCAACCCGGTCACTTTCTCCCCACCCCTCTCCAACACACACACACACACACACACACACACAAAGGTCTTAAGTGTGGTGTCTTAGCCTTCAGGCTATCCAGATAAAGGAATAAAAGCTCTTTGTTTTCTTCTGTTTGCTGCTAAAGGAACACATTCCTCACATTCCTTTGCTTTAAGTGTGACCCTCATCGCCGCCTGTATTGCAACCGCTTATTACCCACAATGCTTTGGGTGAGAAACACATCTGACAGCTGGGAAAAAAGAGACAGCACAGTGCCCATTGGGTATAACGATGAATAAAGGGATTGTACAGGAAGCTCGGTCATTACTGTCCCTGTACACATACACGACTGGGAAATGAGCACACACACACACGCACACACACACACACACACACACACACACACACACACACAAAACCACCAAATAGAATCTATACTGAATAAGTGAGCATGAATGTGAATACAGTGACTTCCATTCATCTTCACTAAGTGCTTTATCCTGGTCAGGGTCCAACCAGATCCCGGGAACACTGAGCCTGAGCTGGGAATACATCCCAAACTGGATTCCAGTCTATCACAGAGCACCACACACACACACACACACACACACACACACGCACACTCTCTTAGGGGAGATGTACAGTATCTATTCAACCTTCTTTTTTTTGGCTGTTTTAAAAAAACAGTTTCCTGAAGGAACCCACACGGGATCGGAAACAACAGATAACACCCCGTACAGTCCAGAAACCGAACTCAGGATCAAACTGGACACCACGGAGATGTGAGGCAGCAACGCAATCTACTTCACCATCAAGCCTCCCTACTGAGAAATGACGGGGTGAAGCTGAAGGGGACTGGAATTGATTCGCTGAACAAGAGTTCTAGTATTCACTGACTCAGGGTTGTTGCATATGTGACTAATGCAAATATGCAAATATTTATTAACAAGAAAAAAACTAATTGAGATAAATATATAAATAAAACTCCATCTTATATATAAGTAAAGTGAAAAAATGAATGACTCAGTTCATTACAGAAACGATTCTGATTCACTTACATGAGTGACTCATTCAAAAAGACTGAATCATTCTGAAAGGTGTCCTACAGATGGTTTCAGGAGATACGAGACATGGACTATTATTAAATTATACTTATATTAGAGTTTATTATAATGCTCATCTGAATACTCGAATCAGATTGGTCAGTTACAGTACTGTCATAACTGACTGTTGCTATGCATAAAAGACCGTATTTATGGAACGTGTCATAAGCACGTCTCGCTCAGCAAACGACTTAGTGATTTACGTCTCCTTTGAGTCCACTCTATGCCAGTTGCTGTTGGAGGACGTAAGTACTGTACAGAAGAGAGCGGCCTACTTACCTTGTGGCCTGAGGATAGCAGCCTCTCGCGCTACTGTTCATAAGCATGCGCCATAAAATCCCTTTGAAATCATTTATTTATTTTTATATGCAAAGAAGGCAGAACAGACGTCTAGAGAGTACGTTTCACATTCAGGGTTTATTTCACTAGGAGAGGCTGGAGCCTATCTCAGCCGACTGTGGGTCAAGGCGGGGGAAGAGCTCGCTAATCCATCACAGGGCAACACACACACACACAACCATTCGCACTCACACCTAGGGGCCATTCGGAGCAGCTGATTAGACTAAAGTGCATGTCTTTGGACTGCGGGAGGAAACCGGAGTGCCCGGAGGAAACCCTCGCAAGCGCAGAATGCACAGGAACTCGAACCCAGGACCTTCTTGCTGTGAAGCAGATGTGCTAAGCTCTATGCCACCATGTCGCCCTTATCGCAAGAAAAAGAAAAAAGTGTGAATGTAGGTTTGTGGAAATACGCTACAGGCTGCTGATGTCCGCCGTCCAGGCTCGGAAAAGGGAGGGCACAGCAGGGAGGTGGTGAGAATCGACAGAATCCTCCATCAGGTAGCTTTAATTAAAAAGATTATAACCACATAACCTCATAAGGAGGTCTAGGGGTTCCCATCAGTTCGTCCATGAGAATGGTTGAGTCAGAGCATATCATATGGTGACGGTGACGAATGTCAATGAAGAGACAAAAATTGGTACAAAGCAACTGCTAAAGGTGTGTAATGATTGACAGTGTTAATGTTGGGATAGGGGGCGGAGCTAGTGTTGATTCAGAGCTGTTTGTGTAACTTGCCAGGTATTAAAGATGTTGAGCCAAAGAAATGACTTGAACACGGTGTAATGATTGAGTGCGTGCTGGGAATCCACTTGTTCGAGAATTTGGTAAATAAATAAAGCCTTTGTCTTATATCCGGGCTTTAAGTCGTTTAACCCTGCGCCGCTCTCCATGATTGCCTCACCGTCATCTCTAATTGACTCCAAACATCATCATTAATCATCGACGTGTAAAAGGGCCCCATTGTTTCCCGAGACAAAGGCATTTAATCCGATTTGACTTACAGAGACTGTCTCACAAAGGACGGTGTCACTGAGAGAGCAGATTAATAAAATGTCCGGAAATGAACGCAGAGAGAGGCAGTGATGCCTGAAGCGAGGAAAAACTTCTCATAGCGAAGAGAACGAGGACGGAGTCATCTCACGCCGAACTCCGACCCATCAAATATTTCTGTTCCTGTCGGACGTCTGCGGGTGGCGCGTTTTGCGTGTTGCGTTTTGTAGCCCAAACCACTCGCACGCACTAACAGCAAGAGCGTCACGCGCGTTGTGCTCGGCCCTGAGTGATGTGAGCTAAGACTTAACATCAAAAACATAAAAGACAGACAGACTACTGTCGATTCAGCACCAAAGAGGCATGACCAGAACCTGCGATGAAGAATGTAGCGTTACACGTACTGACTAGAACAGTATAAGAGCTTGAAAATCCTGGGAAAATACAGGACGCCATTTATTTATTTATTCAGGACGCGCCTCCAGAGAAGCAGCGAAAGAGAACTAACGGCGATGCCTCAAGGAAACAGAGCAGAAAAGAGAAAGACAAAGACACATGAGAGGGAAAACAGGAAGTTCGGGATCACTGGGTAGCTCACCTACCCTGAGGACTGATGAATAGATGAAGGTGGCGGGTGGCGGGTGCTGGTGGGGTGTTCGTTTTTAAACGCATCTGTGCTTAATGTTCGATGCAGATATTTTTTTTCTAGATGTAAGATTGTCATGTCACCTGTTCACCACTGAGTTTGTGTGTGTACCTGTGCAGGAGAAACTCTCAGGTAGAGACGTGGTGGCTGCGTGAACGACGGTTCATTAGTAAAATTATGACGCTGGAGGATTTGGCTGCTGCTCTCCGACTCAATATTGTTTGTTTTTTTTAAACTGAGCTCTGATGAGTAACGCATACAAATCATGCTACCTCTAATCCATCCCGCTCGCTATTATGGCTTTCATTCCTCAGCACTTGAGCTGTATTAGGACCAACATCGTGCGCTGCTCTAAGCAGACGGTTGATGAACGGACCGACATTATTGGCGTAAACTGCTGCTCGTGTGTGGAATCATTTCCAATGACAGCTTTTAGCAGAGGGCGGGTTCGTTGCTACGTGCCATTTCAGGAACATGAAAGCAAAACAGGCTAATAATGGAGAGAGAGAGAGAGAGAGAGAGAGAGAGGGAGAGAGAGACCCTGCTTGTTTCTATGGTTACCAGTCCTCCTGCTTTCCCATGCTCTTTTGGAGGAGTGCTCATGGTAACTAGCGCAGGCTTCTTCTCCGCTCTTCATTTTCTCTTGGGTTTTTGGGACACAGCCACGACATTCAACAGGCTATTTGGATCTTCGATAGAAAGAGAGAGGGGGTGGGGGGGGTGTTGAGGGTGGACGTGCTAAATTGTCCGTATTAATGATGACGCACAAACACAGCACTCATGAGGACACAGTTGGAGAAACACACAGGGTTCACGCAGGCACAGATTTATGCAGAAAACAGAACCTTCAAACTGGATAAGACTTAAGACAGGGAGAGCAGACATATTCACACACCCATAGGCAGAGAGACAGACAGAGAGAGGCAGACAGGAAGGCAGAGAGACAGACAGAGAGAGGCAAACAGGCAGACAAAGAGATAGGCAGGGGACAAAGAGAAAAATAGACAGGGAGAGAGACAGGCAGGCTAAGAGACAGCTAGGCAGACAGAGAAACAAACACAGAGACAGGGAGAGAGACAGGCAGGCAGACAGAGGACAGACAGAGAAAGACAGGCACACAGACAGAGAGACCAACACAGAGAGACAGGCAGACAGATAGAAGACAGACAGGCAGACAGAAAGAAGACAGACAGGCAGACAGAGAGATACAGGCAGACAGACAAAGAGACAAACAGACAGACATTGAGACAGGCAGGCTAAGAGAGATTGGCAGGCTGACAGAAGGACCATCGCAGAGATTCAGACAGACAGACAGACAGACAGACAGACAGAGACACTGCTAGGCAGACAGAGAGATTGGCAGGCAGACAGAGAAACAAACACAGATAGACAGGCAGACAGACAGGCAGACAGACAGACAGAGGACAGACAGGCAGACATAGAGACGGCCAGGCAGAGAGACAGGCAGACAGACAGAGAGACAGGCATGGAAGACGGAGAGAAAAGAAGACAGAGAAGACAGTCGGACAGTCAGACAGACAGAACCTGTTCACACAAAAAAACTCTTTATAAGATATAAATTCAGAAAATGTAGAACTCTTTTATATAATTTTGATTAAAGATGTTTTTCTTAAAAACTAGCTCAGACCCGCTTTTACAATTTTAAATCGAATATAAAACTTTGAGCTTTGGACTTTTATTTATCGATGCCGCATGACCCGAACTACGAGGTAAGATTTTGTGGTTTAAGGTTAAGCAGCAGTTCCTCCTGATCCTCATTTCTACCCTTCATCTCGTCCAGCGCAGCTCGTCACTTCACACTCCGGGTGTTAATATCACGGACGATGATGTGTTGGTGATGTTTGATGGGATTGTTTTCATCATTTTTGTGTTTTCGTGTGGACTGAAATGTCTGTGATTGGCACAAGTCGCTCTTTAGTCTTCAACCCGTGATTTTCGTGATAAAGATCATCAGATGAGCAGCGCTGCCAGTTTCAAGTAACACCGCCTTGAGTAACATCTGTGTGTGATTTCAGTGTAAAACCATGCCATGCTGAGTGAGAAGAACCAGTCGGTGCCAAACCCTCGCAAATACCACTTGAGGAATTCCATTGTCAGCTTGGCCAAACCCGCAGAATTTGGAGCTCATTGATACCAACTTGACCGCAACCCCGGTGTGTTAAACTAAACCCTGGCACTGGATGTGCTATTCATTTCAGAGATCCAAAACCCGAAAACAGGGGCGACGCCAACCACTAACATGGCTAGATTACCATAAACAGAACTAAAATGTCACCTCCTGCAGCGTCCGTGGGGCTTCCATCAACTCGCATTTCCTGCTGTTCTTCATGCTCTCAGATGAGCTTCATCTCCAGGAAGGACCGACAGCAGCACTGTTTTCCATTATTTCTTTTCTTGTGACACTTTAAAAGCGATGAACTGGAGATCCACGCTCGAGAACAGTAACCGTGTGTGTGTATAGAAGTGTGTATTGTCTTCGGAGTGGAGCTCGGTTTGGCACCAGGCCCGGAATCTGCGTGTCTCGCTGAATATAATATCGGACGCTGGGCAGAATTATTTTACCAAAGGGTACAATTAGGGAGTGTTTGAAATACCTTTGCGGTATTAAACGAGCTGCACAGCACGGACCTGAAACCCAACGCTGCACTTACTCAGAAAATCAGGGAATCGAAGAGAATAAAGCATCAGATTTTTTAGATCGATAATAAATTCTTTGTTTAAGCATCTGTAGTTGAGTTTTTCTTTTGGCTCGTACCTTCCAACCCGAGCCAGGTGCGGACTCAGATTCTTGTCATTCTCTGACAGGACTGGAACCCGGCGCTCGTCTGCTCTTGCTGTTCTGCTCTTGCAGATGTTTTTTGTATTCCGCACCACTGCTGTGTGATTAGCTGATAAAATAATCAACATCCTTCAAGACCCCAATCTACAATAAATTCCTACCAAGTCGAAACGGACATACTGAGGGGAATGATACGGGACAGGGCCTTCTGTCCGTACCCTGTGTACATTTCCTCCCGTATTTATGCGCGCTGTCGGAAAGCTTGCGGATGTGTAAGGGACAAAGCAGTAGCACAAACCACCAGCTAGTAGTGAGGTTTTCCCCTCACAGTCCAAAGACGTGCACATTGGGATAAATGGCTGTTCCAAACTGCTGCTAGCTGTGAGTGTGAATGGTTGTGGGAGTGTTGGCCCTGCGATTGTCTTGCGAGCTGTTCAGACTGTACCCCGTCTTTGCCCAGAGTCGGCTGAGATAGGACCCAGCCTCCCTGTTACCCTAATAGGATTAAGCGGTTCGGTGAGTGAGTGAGTGAGTAAGTTTTATTAGAAGTTAGCTAGTTATCATCACCATCGTTCTCGTTAACCTTTGAGAGATCTGGAATGAAGTTGTTGCTACGTTGCCTTAGCGATCTTACAGCGTGTGCGTTGATGCGGTCGGTTTACGCGAAGACGTAGTTCATCTTTTTTCCAGAGAATTTAATTCCTGCCAAGAAATTTGTTACTTTTACCCCCTATGTTCGTACTGCATGTCCTCCTCCTCCTCCTCCTCCTCCTCCTCCTCCTCCTCGTCCTACTTGAAGTGGCATTAGTAGAAACAAAATCCAGCAGCTGAAGGACAAACAGAACAACACTCAGGATACAAAACGTCCCACTTGAGTCTGAGAAAAGTGTGTGAGAACAGGACAGAAGGACTCTCCTGCTCGAGGACATGAAGTCCAGGTTTAGACGAGAGATCATTAAGATTCTTTAGGATTTCCATGCTTTATAAATCCGTGGCTTTTATCCGCCTGTGACTTTCGACCTGAAGACCTGCTGTCTCTTACAGCGAGGGGCCGTTGTGGATCCTGACGCGTCCACACGCTGATCACTCCGTTTTCTTCGGGGCGAAAGTCCAATCTGGATATTCAAGTAATCTAAAGCATCACTGTGTCCAAATTCACGGTGCCGTGAAATTCTGTCTCTTTCTGTTCTGTGCTCATAATACACATCTGTATTCCGAGTTTTATCCAAAGTGGGTGGGGCTTAAACCAGAAGGGTGTGTGTTTGTTGATATCAACACTGCAGGATATCGTTCTTCTGAAGCACTCGTAAAATACCTGCAGTTTGGGCGTGTACACTCATATCAGTATCGGGGTGTTGGAAAGTTAATTGATTGACAGATGGCGCTGTTTTCATCATCCATTCAACCATCTATCCATCCATGCAACCATTCAGCCAATCATTCATCCGTCCATCCATCCATCCATGCAACCATCCATCCTTCCATTAAACACAATTTCCGCCGGGATCAATAAAGTATTCTGATTCTGAGTCATTTCATCCCTTCATCCATCCGTCCAACCATCCATCTATCCAATCATTCATCCATCCATTAAAATATTCAACCATCCATCTGTCCATCCATCCTTTCATTCCAATCAATCAGTCATTCTTTCAACCATCTGTCTGCCAATCATTCATCCATGCAATCATCCATCTAACCGCTTAGCCAATAAACAATCCAATCATCCATCCATCCATCCATCCATCCATCCATCCATCCATCTATCTATCCAATCAATCGTTCAACCGTCCAACCATCTGGCCACTAGTCATTTCATCCGTTTATCAATCCATCAACCAAACCATCCAACCATCCATCCATCCAACCATCCAACCATTCATCCAACCATCCATCCATCCATCCAACCATTCATCCAACCATCCATCCATCCAATCAATCATTCAACTGTCCAACCATCTGTCCGCCAGTCATTCCAATTATTCATCTAACCGCTTAGCCATTAAACAATCCAATCATCCATCCATCCATCCAATCAATCATTCAACCATTTGTCCGCCAGTCATTTCATCCATTCATCCATCCATCCATCAACCAAACCAACCAAAAATCCATCCAATAATTCATCCAACCATCTATGCAACTATTCGTCCATCCATCCATGAGAAAGTCTCCATGAGAAGTCTCTACACTAGCAATCAGAAGTTTTTGAAGCCCTGCAGGTTTTAATATTTTATTACAGTTCGGTTCGTATTGCTGCCGCAACTCAAACAAAATAGCAATTGAACCTGTTCCTCTGTTCCATTATCGCATTACAGAGCATTTAAAAGCTCATTTACACAAAACTACTGGAACAGGGTATGGTATGTTACATAATCTTCCTGCCGGTGTATGCAGAAATTAAAAACGTGTTTTGAATCAAGTGCTCCGGATCATTTCCCTGAAATCCAAAACAGCGCCATGGATTTCTGTTCTTTATTCCCGGCGTTAATGTACAGCTGTGATCTTCGGAATGAAAACACTCATCCTCCAAACAGTTTCCTCCAGCAGCTTCTCATGAATTAACATTCCCATTCTTCTAGTTTTATGGAGCCATGATGGGAATGATGTTGAAGGATTATGGGATGAGACGCGTAGATACTGCAGCACGGACGATTTCTTCCTCGCTCAAGCCTTTAATCCTACTGGGGCTGCAGGGAGGCTGGAGCTTATCTCAGTCAACTCTGGGCGAGGGCGGGGTACACCCTGAACAGCTCGCCAGTCCATCACGGAGCCAGCACACACGGCTAGGGGCAATTTACAACAGTCAAGTAGTCTAATATGCATGTCTTTGGACAGTGGGAGGAAACCCACACAAATATGGAGAGAACATGCAAACTCCACACAGAAACGCCCTCGCTGAGCCCGGGACTCGATCCCAGGACCTTGCCGCCCAGTACAGGAACAAAAAAATGAGTTTCAGCCTAAAACAGTGCAACATTTCAAGCTCATTTGTGGTAGATTGTTTACAAAAACCAGGTTATTAACACCCACGCACACACATACACGCACACGCACACACACGCATACGCACACACACACACACACACACTCACTCACACACACTGGTTTGGGAAAGATGGAGTCATGTGTGATGTGAAATGTCAGAGAGGAAAAACAAGAACAAGCATTTGCATTGGATTTACATTCAGGGGAGAGAAAGAAAGAGCAGGGAGGAGAGAGAGTGAGGGGAGAGAGAGGTAGGGAGGGAGAGAGAGTGAGGAGAGAGAGAAAGAGAGATAGACTGTGTGTGTGTGTGTGTGTGTGTGTGT
>JBCNYG010000025.1:1949262-1969764 GCA_039654305.1 Porochilus rendahli
ATAATAATAATAATAATAATAATAATAATAATAATAATAATAATAATTATTATTATTATTATTATTATTATTATAAAGTGCTTTTTTTATCATAGTCATCTTTCAGTGTACTCAAGTACTCCTAATAATACAAAATTTTGAAATCAACCTGCAGCCTGTATACAACATCACAAACAATATAAATATTACATTAAACACTCTGCACAAAGATCATTTAGAATAGGCAAGTAGGAGAAATATTTAAGGGAGGGAAGCGAGTCAGTATTACGGATGTCTTGTGGAAAAGAGTTCCAGGGGAAGCATGGCTGAAGGCTCCGAACACAATTTTCCAGCACACAAAACAAAGTCACAAAGTCTCCCGCAAGTCTTACACAAAGTCTCCCACACCACACTGTACGCGTTACAGGTGAAACCGATTCTGGGATGTGAAGGTCGGTGAAGGCTGAAAGGTTATTATGGTCACATGTACAAATAACAACTGTTAGAAGATTTTTTAAAAACAGACATTTCCACCACAGTGCAGTTGAAATATAAATTCTGATTGCTTTGAGGTGTGTTCTATATTAACAGCTCTTATATTAGTTCAACTTGAAGCTTGTGCACTTAAATAATTAAATAAGTTTTGATTTCTATGGAAACAGTGACTTGTTATGTCATGCAGCCCTTAAACTGCTCTTTAATTATTCACTTTTATGGAAGGAGACTCCAGTGTCAGGGCTTAAAAATTTCAGACATCTTCAGGACAGAAGAGTTTTTCTCTGTGTGTGGGTTCTCTGTAATAGGGCAAGCTTTGATTTTTTTTTATGTACTATCATGAAAAAGAAAAACAGGATGAAGAAGGAACAACAACATTATAGCTGATATAGCATAAATGACGAATTTAAAAAAATGATCGACAACATGTTGTTTATTATCAGTATTTGACCGATGGCTGTGGGAAACAAAGATATAACCAACTGGGACCTGTGAACTGTCATTAAAAAAGCACCCTGTGTATCATGTTAAGTTCCACTGAATTATTGTAAACATATTTCTTCTCCAGTTGTCATGAAATGTTTTGGTTATTCAACTCAACTTTGTAAGTTTTCAAAAATTAAACTCAAACTAATCCCATGTCTTGACTACTTGTGAGATTTGTCTGGGCTGTCGGTATTCGTTTCACCCTTGTGGAGGTTAAAGAGTAAAAAGGAGAGAGGAGGATGAGAGGAGGTGCTGAAGAAGCACCAGGACAGAGAGGCTGAAGTCATTCAGAAGTGATTGACTTCCACTCATCACTCATTTGCTGCTTAATCCTATTCAGGTAGTGGGGAGGTTGGAGCCTCTCTCACCCGACAGTACTATAATTCCATGACGCAAAGTCAAAATTATAAGATAATTTCTCATTATTATTACTACAGTGCACCTCTGCTGGAAAAACTAATTAACAAACTAACCCCCTTGTGCCGTAAATAGCGCTTAGCTGGCGTAGTGATGATTTTGCAGCAGTTTGGAGCAACAGGAATACGGCACGAGAGAAAACGCTGCGCATTTCCTTTGTTTCCTAACCTTTTATTGTTCTTGTCCAAAAAATATATTTTGTTACAGGTATGCCTTTTATATAACATTAGACCAGACACCATGATAAGGATTTCATGGTAGGGGTTAATAAAAACCCATCGCTGCCGCTAACTTCAGTGGAGGTGGAGAAAGTTTGTAAGTATGCGCACATTTTTGCGCAAAGTAGTTGCAGCTTTGAATTAGCTTCTTTAGGGGTGGATTGGTGGCTTTTAATTTGGTTTTATAAAAGAAAAGTGACGTTTGTAATGTAAGAAATGCAAACAAGTTTTAACAGTGTGTATTTTTCTCTAGTGTCGCATCGGTTGTGAAAAAAAAAAAACAATTAAAACGTTTTTTTTGTCACTTTTTGCGCCCCGGAAATTGGAGATATAGTGCGAGCGCATGCTTCCGGTTGACAGCGTGGTGCTTTCTGCAGGTAGGATTGTTTGAGGTGTGCACTGCTTTCAGGTGGAAAGTGATTTGAATTCGCACAAACCACTCAGTTATTAAACTGGTTTCTTTTATTTGATATTCCAGTAACTCATAAAGGCGGTAAGTGAAGTCTAGTTTGTCCTGAAGGTGAGTATTTCTAACCAACACACAGGTATGAAACAAACAAACAAACAACCACACAACCACAGCAGCGTCGTCCCTCTTGTTCTTGTTCCTAATATGTTTAAAAAGTTAAGTTTATAAGTTGTGTAAGTTCCAAAAACTGTTTTTAATCAATTTAAGAAAATAAAGGTGTCAAAATACAAAGAAATATGATGTTAATATAAACACTTGTTGGATATAATAAATAAATATGAGTAAAGTGCTGTTAGCCTTTCTGTTGTGTAATTGCTTTTTAATTTTTTTTTTTAATTGTTTCATGCAAATGTAAGCTGTAACTGCACACATGTACCCAGGTGGTGGTTAATAGGAGAGAGACGACTTCAAGTCTGGTACTTGAGTAGTTTGGCTGTGATTATCAGATATTAAAAGAATAATTTTCCGTTTTTTTTTTGTGTCTGAATGTTCAAATTGCCCTCCAATGAAACAATATCCCATCTGTCGGTATGAGCCAATTGGAATTTGAGACCCCGCTGTGGAGAAAAAGACAACCTCACAGTACATGGTGTGTCTTGTGGAAGGAGAAATCACCGGCAGTGCTTGAGTTCAGCGCTATTGATAACACCTGCAGTGTAACAGCTGGACCTTCAGTCCACTCCGCAGCAATCAGGTTCATCGATTGGTATTTTCAGTTTATCACATGCGCCTATAGGCCAGAACACAGTGGGGGCTTGACAGAGTGCACCCGAGTTGCACTCATCCGCATCCATCTTTTGGATTATTGATATTCATCCACACTCCTTCGTTCCGTAGCACGCACATGCGTACTCTTCTTTCAAAAAAGTGAAAGTAACGCATGAATATAATACACGAGAATCAATTTAATTTCTTATCTTGTAAAGTAGATGGAGCTTTCTGTGGTGTATCAGACCAATTTTTATTTTCCTGTAATATTATATTGTATAAAATGTTAATTTTATTATTTTTTTATGGTGCTGTTAACACTTCCAGTAGTGTAATTCGTTCCAATTCAAATGGATAAGTATTAAACATTTTATGATGATTTTATTAATGAAATATTTTTTTAAATTGATATTTTATCTGCATTATTAAAACATTTTAAGATTAATTTTGTTAACTTATATTTACTTAGAGTCCGTGTTCCATATTTCATAGGTCGCCCCAATTTTATAGGCAGTGCTTGGGATGGGTGAGAAAAGTGGATTTAGAAATATTATCTGATGTTGATTCTCACAGCAGGAGCATGAATGAATGCATTTCGACTCCTGATATTAGATGGAAGCAGTGGTTGTTCCTGATGGCTGAAAATAAACATGACCTATGGAATTGGGGCGATCTATTAAATATGGTACACAGACGCTTTGTGTTAATAACTTCGTATTGTCTTGTTCTTTATTTCTTTATTTTCTTTGTTTGTCTAGATTAAGTGATTGGTTTTATTTGCCCTGGTGATACGATTTTAAATTTTATTTGTGAAAAAAACTTTGCAGATTTAAAGTGACAAATCCCAGAAGGATTTAAAGGTGAATTTCAATGCAAAATGTGGGATTTACTTATTTATTGATAGGTTGTAATAGTGGACACAATATCTCAAGTCAGAACAAAAATCAGCAAAAGTAAAATGTACACATCAAACCCCACCAGGATGAGTCTTTCTGAGTCACGCTCCAGAAATCAGCTGAATCACTAACTCTAGCTTCGTACTCTATTTAGGTAATATATTTCCTTTTTATATGTAACAAAACACACATTTCATCTCCTTCCTTATCTTTTCCTGAAATTTGGTACTATAACTTTCCGTGAGCTCTGTTTGAACGGACGGCGAATAAAACGAGATATTACAGAGTACTGCTCTGCGCTGCTGTTTTGGTAATCAGGAGCCATGTACAAGTAGAAATGTTAAAAACCCATTTAAATTAACACTGGAAATCCCTGGTTCTTTTCATTGCCGTGTGTTCAGGGTTGGTCCTTGGCTCTCACACATTGCGCTTCACAGTCATCCTGCGTGTCGAACCTGTTCCCGTTGCCCGCGCAGCCTCCGTACCAGAAGCGGATGCACTCCCTCTCCGTCGCGTTGTAGTACCATTTCAATATGAAGTTATAACACCCACCCGTGTCCTGAGGGAGCTGGCAAGCATCTGAGTGGAGACGAAACCACGATTATCTCCACTTTATACACGGTCTCGTCATCCGAAGCATGCCCCGTGTTTATTGAAATGTTATCCGGTGTTATTGAATTTGTAGGTGATGTGAATATACGTGCGTGTCACCTGTTTTTATCGATGGTACGTCTCCAAGAAAACTTTGAACACCTATTAGAGAAATAATGTTAGTGTCAGAGATATGATCCGGTCAGTCAGGAGGTCGATTACATCGTTGCTGATGACTCACGTAATTCGCCGCAAGTCTCCTCACATTCGGTTTCCGTCAAGAAGCGGTTGTGGTTCCCGTCACAGCCGCCGTACCAGAATTGTGTGCATCTGTGAGTGTTGAGGTCGTAGTACCACCTGGACTCGTACTTGGAGCAGACCCTTCCCGTGTCCTTGTCCAGAAGGCATCGCACTGATGTCACACAGCACGAAGTTCAGTTACACTCCAAAAACTCGGGACGTTTATCTCTCGAGCTTTCACTGAAACTTTTCACTACATTATTAATCATGCACTGATACTGTTTATTTACACCTGCTACATGTTTGCGCTGCCCATCAACTAATAATTGTGTAATGAGACCTGGACTGTTGTCCTGACCGGTGCTGCCAATCGATTGGCCAGTAAGTGAAAATATTGGTGGTATTATTGACTGATGGAAGAGGACTATAGGTGCCTTCAGACCGAGCAGTTTTAGGTACTTTTTTAGAGGAACGGCCTTTTAAAAAGCTATACTGTATTAATCCTACAAGGATAATTGTTGCCTCTGCATTTAATCCATCCAATGTGAGCACACACTCGGAGCAGTCGGCTGTCGCACACACTGCGGCACTCGGAGAACAGTTGGGGGTTCCTCAAGGCCTCTTCAACCATGAAGGTGGAGGAAGGGAAGGTGCAGCTCACTCCCACCGCTACGCATTTTTCCTACTGGTGCGGGAATTGAACCAGCTGCTTCTGTAACCATCAGGCTATGGCTGCCCTAGGCTACGGCTGTCTTGGGGAGCACCATCAGGCTATGGCTGCCCTAGGCTACGGCTGTCTTGGGGAGCTGTCCGTCCAACTGAAACTCACAGAGTGCTTTTTTTTTCTGTTTGTGTTCTGTTCGCCGGTAAGATTGCTGAAATGACGTTAGTTAGCCGATAGCATGACATCACTTCTGCGTGACATACAACAGTAACATTAAGGCGTATGATCTGATTGGAACTGTAGTAATTGTTGTGTGTTAATGATGACGCAGTTCAAATTGAGATGTTAATTATTACTTGGTGCAATTTCCATGTTTTTTGGGGTATTTTTTATGTTATGGCGTTTGCTGGTGCTGCACTGGACCAATCACCATTCGCTTGCTTCCTACACGTTTCCTGTGGTGCTGGGAGCTCCCCTAAAGTAGGAGTTAAAAGAGATCAGTTCTTGTAGTGTGAACATACAAATCAGGGGTACTTCCTCTTACAGTTCAAAGAACTCTGAAAGGTTCCTCTACTCAAAGTACCGACTGGCTGCTGGGACCAATAGGCACACACTTCTGGTCATGCCAAAATATTGCATGGTGTTTATTATGGCTCATCTATTAAACTACATGTTTGAAAGATAAAATGGACAGTATAATTAGATATAAAGCTATAATAGTTTTATTGCTTTTATAATATCTTGTGAATTACAATTTTCTTGCTTATTTTGCAGGAATATTTATGTTGGTGGGACTCCATATCGGCAGGTCAGCCAAAAAGCCCTCATTTTTTATTAATAAAAAGTCAGAACAAAATATGTTCCGGCCAATCAGAATTGAGAATTCAACAGTCACAACTCAGAACCCGTGCCATAACATACCGAACAAATTTTGAGAAGACGCGGCCGCCACCCCGTACCTTTGTGACGGTCTAAATTCAGAAATCCAGGCGTTTGAATTAACTGTTCTGAACATACCCTTTGATGAATCAATCCCGTTTTGATCCACTGGTCCACCGGCTTCCTTTTCTTCTTGCTTCTCGTTGGGTTCGCTGTTCACAGGCGTCACTTTGCTGTCTGCTTCAGTTCGCCCGGGTGCCGGTTGGTCTCGATACTTAACCGGGTGTAGATTTGAGAACTCTTCTGCGGACGTCCCTGGGTATTCTGGATCTACATCTGAAAACATCTCGGTGTGGATTTCGGGCCGTGCCGTTACCACTTGTGTGTACTTCTCTGCAGAACTCTGTGTAAACGCTTCTGGAAGGGATCCTGCAAGAACTCGATGCCTGATGGAGAGAGAGGAGAGATAAGTGAGCAAGTCTGTACAGCAACAGTCTGTGTTTTTTCATCATTCTAACTGAAGGGCAGGTTTGAATGCCATCGTTAAGTTTAATGGCTCATTGCTTTTCGCGCGCAAAATACTCTGACGTGAAAAAAATTGTCTATCCACAGTTCGCGAGTGCGCCCTCTGTCCGAGTGAGTTATACCTTTCGTGTGAGCCATATACTCATGTTACGTTATTACTAGGTGTTTCAAAGTTACGGGAATCGTACTAAAGTAATATTTAGTGTATAGTAATAAATTTCAACATCTGGAACAATCCGCTGCCTCCCCTTTCACCTCTTCCGTATTGACTTTGTCACATGACCTTGGGACAATACCTTTGTTCGGGCCATTGCTCGGCTCATGCGCAGGCCGGCTTTCCGAACTCTTGCATAAGCGTTCCCCATGACCTAAAGCTGTGCGTGGGGTAGTTAATTTGCGTGTGAATTTTGACCTTGGCACAGTGACCTTCAACATATAAAGTTTGTCCGGGCCATTGCTCGGCTCATATGCATGATGGCTTTCTGAAGTTTTGCATAGGCACTCGCTATGACCCGAACCTGTGTGTCGGGTGGCTAACAAAATGTTGATTGTCCTGAACTGTTTGTATGGGGGACGGCTTTTGAGGCTTTACAGGGTAGAGTTTTGCCCCAAAATGGGAGTTCTGCCTCTTATCTCGTGACTTTCTGTAGTGCTCGTGTTATTTAAAATGGATGTTTGTAATAGGAAAATCACTGAACATAAGCTAAGTCCTACCTTTCTTTTGGAGAAACAGACAAATATTTAATCTTCCTTGGAACAAAAGTTCTGCACTTGTTATTTAGAGAAGATGGTTTTGGGAAGAAATCTCCTGTAAACAGGGAATAAAAAAAATGTCTGGAACTTCAGTTTTAATCAAATCAACAAACTTGGTGTACGTTGTAATTCAGATCCAAAGCACTAGTTTTGGACAATTCTACATTTTTTGCACAAAATCTTTGAATTAAACACAAGTTCCTGGCATGAGGTTCAACCCAGTGATGATAACGTTGTGGAAATGTCTTACTGGTAAGCAAGCGTAAAAAGGCCCGTAAAAATTTCTGCGCGTACTTCTGATCACTTGGCCCCAGTTGCCCCGGGGCTATGTAGTGATGCTCCATTGGCGATGAGGTGAGACCTTCTACCTGAGTCCAGTTGAATTTTTCTCCCACCATCAGTGTGAACATGACAATATCGTTACACTGAGAGAGCATGGAGATGTATTTCATCTCATCCTTGTCCAGAAGATTCCAGGATCCTTCACTGAGAACGTTGAGGACCATTCGCTTCTTCCTCTGTGGTGGTGTGTTCAGGAGAACGTTGGTAATCATCCAGTCCAGAGATGAATCGGGGTGGGGCGAACCACCAGCTTGCTGCATGTCTATGGAAATGTGTCTCTCTATCGTGGCATGGTCTCCCGTTATGCCGAGTCCAAGCACTTCCGTTAAATGAAAGTCTGGGTAATCGGAGCCTTGCTGGTAGATGCCAATCCTGGCCTTTCCATCCTCTTGGGTAGGTTCATCGCTCAAATCTATGACGCTCAGCACAGAAACCAGCAGCTCCTTCATGCTAGTATATTGATCAGCCCGCAGGTCATGAGAGGAGTCCATTATTGCGATGTCTATGTCCAGTTTCTCGGGCTTCGGGTTTGGGTTGATGCCACACTTGGGGTCTGGGTTACAGTGATCTGCACAGAAAGAGAGTTGGTGATTTATACGTCTACAGCATTCGTTAATCTGACTTTTATGAAGTGGATGTGTTATCATTTGTGTAACAACTAATGTTCATAAGTACTCATTGGATGTGTGTGTTAAGAGTGTCTAAGCTCTCAAGTTGAGTGTGTCAAGGATGGAACATTTTACCGAAACAGATGAGACACTTCTTGAACCATTCGACTTCCTCATCACCAACAACCTTGAAACTCATTGTTTCATCAGCCTGAGAACCAGTAAAATGGCAAAATAATTAGTACATAAGCTAAGAGGAGGAGGAACATGATTATGATGGTGAGATGATATCTATTCAGCTGCGTTCATATTTAAAGGGGAATAAACCCAAACTCAAAAGCTGCATGCATCGTTTGTCTGATCCTTTCAAGCACGATGCTTCATGAAGTTCTTTGATGGAAAACAAATAAATATTCAGATGGGGTGCCACTGTACTGGGAAAAATGACACGTGACAGATGTGGAAGAAGCGGTATGAAAGGAAGTGTTTACATTAGAAAGCTCTGCTTTATTTTCCATTCATTCCTGTATAAAAGCAGAAGCCTGTCTGATATGTGTAAATATAATGAAGTGTTTATGTGCAGATGTAACTAGTTTTATTTTATTCAGACTTGTATTAATTTATATCTGGTTTGTCGGTCTAATATCTGTATACTGTTATTTTTGCTATTGTCTTGTATGAACTGATGTGTCCATGTTCTATTCCCCTGATTTGGTGCACTCACGAGAGTAAAACGAGTAACAAACGGAGGTCTTTTCAAACCGGCTAATGCAAACTGTCGGATGAATGCACCTTCGAAAATTTAAGTAAAAACCACCCAATAACAAAAATACATAATTTTGGTGTAACAGAAGAATTTGGAAGGCTTTTCTTTTACTTTAACGTAGATTTAGATTGTGTTGAACCACTACACATGTAAAATAAAATAACTTGCTGTAGGATTTTTAATAAATAGACATCCCAAAATCCATCCTCCCCAGGACCCTGGAGGTTAATCTAATGGCGTAGCGGGACTAAATTTGGGACGTGGTGTTTCGTAAGCCCATATGAAAGTCAGGTGCACGACACATCAACCCTATAGTGTATGAGGTGTGTTTAAGGAAAAAAGTCCATGTGAAGAAATAAATGTAAAAGCCTGCTTCATTCGTTTTCGTGTTTCTTACCTGGATGGCACGACGGATATTTGGAGCGTCAGAGAAGGTGATTACTCCAAGATTGATATCAGAAGCCTTGAGCTTCATGATGCCCGTGATGATGGCTGAGTTGTCGTCTGATTTCCCGTATGAGAGGAAGATGGCCAACTTCCTGACCAGTTTGCCTTTTCGGACATGTTTGAAGACGTTCTCAGTGACGAAGCGAAAGGCCTGACCGATGTTGCACCGGTTCCTGGTCCTCTGCAGGGAGATTCCCTTGACCGCCTCCAGTAGCTGATTCTTTTGTTGGTGGTCGGAGAAACGAATCAGGTAACTGCTTTGACTGTTGTAGGACACAACAGAAACTCGAGCTCCTGCCGGACAGTTTGATTTCGCGAGTGTGATGTCTTCTATCAGTGACACGGCCGTCGAACGAATCTTATCAAACACCTTTGAAGTTACATCAGAGGACATGTCCATAGCAATCACTAGCTCTGTAGGGTAACCTGGACACCGGGTGTGACCTAAATATATAAAAGTAAAGAAGGAACTTCAGTTAGAACGCAAGATGGAAATGTTGGAAGCAGCCTTCTAGTGAAATTCTACATCACTTATCAGCCTATCACAGGGATCGCAATTCCTTGATAAGCGATTGCGACAGTCAAAGTTGCCTTGAGATCCAAAATCAACCAGGATTTAACTTCCCATTAGAGATTGCAAATTTATAGATCCTCATTTCAGAATCTGCTTTGTGATCATGTACTGTTACTGACCGCTTCAACTTGTTTGCTGATCAGGAAGCTGAATATTAGCAAGGATGTAAGAACAAACGTAAGGTGCTATTTAGTTTTGATACAAGTTTTGCTGACAGCTTGTTTCATGCAATCTATTTTTTCAATGAATTTCAAACCCTGCTCTCAGAAACTTTGAATTCCTGCCAGGTAAGTTGTGACAGACTTTAATGGCGCTGCCAAGGTTTGTTTTAGCACCGCCCACAAAACTCCATAAAAGCTCAGATTTACTGATGGATTGTGGGATTTTAAGAAGTTGAGTAAATAGTAGACACCAGTCAGCCATAACATCATGAGCACCGACAGGTGAAGTGGATGGCTAATTATCTCGTTACAGTAGCACGTATCAAGGAGAGGGATGCACGAGGCACAAAGTGAACAGTTCCTAAAATTTGTGTTGTAAGGAAAAACGACCAAGTGTAAGAGATGAGAACCACATTGTAAAATGACAGTGTCTAATCATCTCCAAAACAGCAGGTCTTGTGGGATGTTCCTGGTATGCAGTGGTAAGTACCAACCAGATGTGGTCCAACGAAGACCATCCAGTGACTGGTGAGTTTAATGGACTATTGCACTAGGCTCATTCATGGGAAGGCTATTAAAGGCAAATGTCTGGTCTGGTTTTACAGAAGAGCATGAACTGCTGAAACTATTACTGCTTGATTTGAGAGAGAGGAGTCAGAACTCAGTGTATTTCCGTGCATGAGGCTGCCTACCTGCAAACCAGTCAGGTGGTGGTGATGCTATTTTATTTGTGTGTGTCATGACTATTAACTGATTTATAATGTTTACCATTTAACCTTGGGGGGAGGAATGGGAATGTGATTGATGTCCAACAGATCATAGTGTTAGATGGTCGGAATAATACACAGCTGAGAGGGATGGATAGGTTAATAGACAGGATGTGACATAATTAGAGAAAGATGGATGGATGAAGTGCTAGATGGATGGATAGGACAGATTAAATAGATGAAAGGTGCTAAGACGAAGAGATGTACAGAAGCATGAGCAAACGCATAGACGTATGGACTACAAGCAGAGAGAGAGAGAGAGAGATGGTTCATGGACTTACCTCCACAACAAGCTGTTGAGGGAAAAGGGCGAGTTTTAGAATTTAGTGTGAATGTTTCATGTTTGAACTGAAACTGGTATAATTTAAGAGAATGAACCAAACGGTGAAATGGATCAGGTTTAATAGTTGTATACAACGATGACACCCTGCTCTCCTCTTACCGCAGTTTTCACGCACGTAGTTCACCAAATCACATTCCTACAAGACAGAACCGTTCAAAGCGCACCTCATTAAATAACTGGAAATGCTCAGGGTTTACATGCAGCAGGAAAACTCAAGGTGTGGTTCGAGAACCTACCTGCCTGGTTCCGGGTGGTCCTTTAGGACCCTGAAACACAAAAGGGTCTTCAGTTTTTAACTGACTATTAATTTCTACCAAAGAAAGGATTTATTGATTTATATTCTCATCAGGTAAGATGTTGATGTTGGATGTATTTCTGTGGCTTTTATAGGTTTAAAGAACCAAAACAACTCCGATTCCCACACTGCATGGATTTAGTCCGCCGTTCTGATGACATAAATTTGCAGATCAGCGTGTAGAAAGTCTATAATAAACTCTAGAAGGGTGCACCACGAAGTGATGGGGGTTTTGGATTATCATTGGCACACGGAAAACCCTGTCTGAATGATGAATGCCGTCTAGGTTCATGTGGGAATAAATAAATAAATAAATAACAGGTTGTATCCCTCAGATTTACACAATTCTTTGATACTAGAAAAGGCAAACGTATGTGTTTATTTTTATGGATTTTTAGTTTATCCCACACTTTTAAACTGTCAAAGGAATTGTGATGCAATTTAAATAAAGGCCTAAAAATACTTTTTCTTGAAGACATAAAAAGAAAACGTGTCCAATATTACGTATTATCTCAACTCTTAATTTCAGTAGATCTCAGGATAACGACGTCAGAGTAAGACGTCCAGAAATACCGACCTGGTGTCCAGTCTTCCCGTCTTCTCCAGAATCTCCAGGAGGTCCCTGATTTCCACTGTTCCCCTACTCACGGTAACACAGAGCGGTGAATAATTACTGCTGTGAAATGAATTCCTCAGAGTACATTAATTTTATTACTGGTCACTTCACCGTAAGACCTCACCGGACTTCCTCGGTATCCCTTGGGTCCTCGTTCTCCATCGGAACCTTTCTGACCATACTCTCCCTTGATTTCGATAATGTTTCATGTTTTAGAAGCAATTAAATGAAATCGTGAATTATCTTTTGAGTATGTGATTTAAAGTAGAGTTCACACTTACTGGCAAACCAGGATAACCCAGAGCACCAGGACTTCCCTACAAGAGACCAAGTTTCACAGCTATGATCAGCTCATCATTTAATGTACACAACAATACAAATGATAAAACTAAAGCGCACCTTTACTGGAACAGCAAGACCACTTATTCTGGTGTTTTTAAATCAATAAAATGATAGAATCGTGCTGACGGTGTGGCCCCTTATCTGCAGCACTTTTTCATGGACAGAGTGTTTAATAAAAATAACTGAACCTGCTGTTGATGGATTAAAACGCTAAAATGTTTCACAATGTTGCTTATAGTGACTGATGATCTCAAGTACAAATATAAAGTTTTAAAAATACAAGTAATCTAGACTGTAAAGTAAGAAATGAAGTAGTTCTAGAGGTCTGTAACTAAAGCAATCTGTAACAATCCATTAATAATAACAGCAGCAACAAGAAAAGGAAATGCAGCAGTACTTTATATCCTTTCCGTCCTGGAGGTCCGTAACCATCTGCACCATTGTGACCCTGTTTAAAAGAAAACGATTGATCTGTAGTACTTTCCGAGAAGCGTTGTGAAGAGAATCATTTCAGAACACGTTACACGTACGGTCGAGTCGATGTTAGTAATTGAACGGTGTGGATGGATGAGCTTTCAGATGTCTGTAGCGAATTTGATCTCGATCAGTTCCCACTTACCTCTGGGATTTTATTTTATGAATTGAATCATGAGGTTTGAGTACGAACAGTGCCCGTCTTATCCAATTTGAAGGATCAGTGATAACTTTAATAAATATTACACTAAGAAAAATTAATTTCAGTTACAGTACCCTAAAAAAACCCTTCAGTTATTTGTAATGGATGAATATAGGAAGGTATTAAAATTGCCCAAGTTTGTTCTACATCAGGATAAATTAATGTATAAATAGAGACAATTCATTCCTTAAAAAGCTTTAATGGGTAAAGACTCCTAATTTTTAAATTAAAGGCCAAATTGACATAAGTTTATAATATTGAATTTTCAAAACTTTCAGTAGTTAATAAAACACCATGCTCTCTTTAAGTCATCCAGATTACCTCAGGATTTGTGCGTTATTTTTTTATTTTCATTTTATTTTTCATGTAAATTTAAATAGTATAAAATGAGGACATACTGACCGGTGACCCTCTGAGACCCTGCAGTCCGTCGTCACCTTTACTGCCCACATCGCCTGTCTGACCCTGAAAGGATTACACACAACCGACCACCGTTCTTAGTGTAAGAGTTATAGAATTACCGGACGTTAAGGGGGAAGGACATGGTTTCATTCTCTACTTAGAAACAAAGCAGAGTGAATACAAATACCATCTGAGTTTAGTAGAATTTTAAAAACTGTAAACCAAAGATTAAAGGTTTCTGCATATTTTGTAGAATTTTAACTCTGTTGTACTGAAGGTCTGATTATCCTCAGACGTGATGAGATGTGACGTGAACATGGACTGTCGGGTGATTAACAAACTTCTGGGCTCCATGTCAGTGTGAACGCATGCTTCTGTTAAAGTCAAATGAAAGGCAAGTCTTCCAAACGCTTTTGTTACACGTGAACAAAGGCGTATTTATATAAATGTGAAAGGGCTTCTGTTTTACTCTCGCAAGGGTGTGAAGTTGCTGGAGTACGTGAGAATCCCCCAGTTCATACCAGGCAAGTTATTGACGATAATAACACTATACCGATATTAAACTCACAAATCAGTAAACTTTGAAATAAAATCTTTCAAATTTTTTTTGTTTAGATATAAATTTTGTAATGGAGAAGTACCAAACAGCGGATTCTGTCAGCGTAAGGCTTGCAGGTACGTTTTCAAGCCGTAAAATGCTGATTTTTATGTTTTAACAATTCATTACCACCAGCTTTCATGTTTTATCACAAAACAGTCCTGTGGGTTACAACTGCACAAAAAAGTGCCTTTATTGGAATAATGGCGTTTACTGAATACACCGGAGTTCTGATGTCTTTAGGTTCGTGCAGGTCGTCATGCTGAGAGAATTTGGGCTGGAATTCAATCAATGAAAGTCACAGTTCTTCTCAGTGTCTGACTTAATGTAGCGCAATGTTAGTCGAATAAACAGCTGATCTGCTCCCTGGAGTGGCTCACTCTGATAACGAGATGTTTCCAGGCCTCAGACTTTCACACTACAGATTTAAGTAGAAGCTCGGAGAATAGAGTGTGAATGGGTTGAACCAGAGTACGCGCATGACTCCGTTATTTATGATCCCATCCTTGTAAATCAGTCAGGTTTACGACGTAGTTTAAAATCTAATATAAAAAGTATGTAGTGGTCATTTTTAAATTGTGTACAGATGGTTTACAGGGTGTTTATCTGGCCAGGCTGATTCACCCACATACAATTTTTACTAGTTAATCAGTAATTTATTTCAGTGCAGCTTATATTTCTAATGTAATTAAACCCCCACGACTTTAATTTCCATGCTTAGCATTAACCCTCCACACTCGCTACAGAAAATAAACACAAAGGGGATACGACGTACCTTTGGCCCTCGGCGTCCTGAGGGTCCTTTGGCCCCATTATTCCCAACTGCGCCGTGCTGTCCCTAAGAAGACGATCAAAAAAAAGTGTTTACGTTTGAATATTTATAGCTAAAGTGACATTAACCCTGAAATTGATGATTAGCGCCAAAATAAAAAAAATACAGCTCCCACATTTTTCTGTGACTGATTCAGTGAGCATGGGTCCAGTTTGGGTTTTCAGGAGCAGAGATGCGTAATCACAAAACGTATAGCTGCGTAAGCCAAATGGGGGGAAACGTGTTCAAAGGTTTGTGCTTAGTACAAGTTAAAACTCCGAATGAATCTCAGAGCTTCAGGACTGCTCCTCCATATCCACTGCGCCTTCAAAAGAAAATCGTTTCTATAAAACGAGTGGTATCGTGAAGGTGAGCGGAGTGGGAGCTCTAGAAATGGGTTCTGTCCGTCCGTCCGTACGACGTGTTGGTGCAATGACTGGGAAGGAAAAGGAGTGGGATCACTAAATTTGTCGTATGTGTCCCCCTCAGTGACGAGTAGGGCGGGATGGCATATGGGTCACTTTGATCCTGTTTCAAGGTCACCTTTTAGCTCCCGCCCATCGGGAGCTATAGTAAGTGTGGGGTTCCGTCTGTCCGTCCGTCACACTTTAGTTTCCAGACATTTACTTGCCGCATGCTGAGGCCGGGGCTTTCAGACTCGCTGTGCTTGTTCTATATTGGCATACTGTGAGATGGTCCTTTCGGGGGGCGTGTCTGGACCCCTGTGGTACATGTTTATTTTTTTTATTCTTTGACTTCTCCGACCAGTGGAAGCATCTGGACTCCAGTGGTCTTTTTTCCTATTTTTAAAAAGAGTCTTCACTTGTGGATTTGTATTTAAACGTTATGATAACCAATCTGAAACTTTCCTTTCAAACACATCTGCAGCTCGTTCTTTCACTGCAAAGCTACAAATGCGGCTCCACAGATTCCCTGTGTTGAGACTGCCGTTATTTTTGGAGGACGATATTCAATCGCAGTGAGGTGAGATGAAGTGGAGTTCCTGTTACCGTCTCAGTGCTGATTGTTCGACTTTAACTTTTGAAATAAATTCTGATACTGTTCTGTAGGAGGAGTTTGGAGCTACCTGAACTCCAGGTAAACCCGGGTCACCTTTATCTCCTTTGGCTCCAGTTCTCCCAGAAGGACCCTGAAGAGATGAAGATTAAAACCACAATGTTGGGACCGAGACACAGACATGAGGAGCCAGAGTATCAAGACAGACAACGACAAACGATTTGAGTTTTTATTGTTAACAGTGTGGTTGTATGTTAGCAGGAAATATAACGTTTGTGAGGAAAGCGTTGTTTCCTCGTTGAGTACTCGGAGTCCTCACCTGCAGTCCTGCATTTCCAGGGGGACCCTCTGGTCCTGGTTCTCCTCGCTCATTGGAGGTAAGACCCTAAAAAAGATTTATTTTATGTGAGTTCAACTAAACTTTTTTTGCATGATGATCAAATGTCGTACTGTAAAACGAAGACCTAAATGTAGCAGTCACCGCAAAGTGAAACCGAGCGAAACGAATCACGAAACGCTTGGATAACACGGAGAGAGGGTTCACCCGGCTTTTCATAGTCCTTTCCGTTTAACTTTCGTTAAAGCCTTCTTTCCTTTCAATTTTCCATTTTCAGCAGCTCATCAGGGTCTATAAACACTTTTAATATTTGAGGCGACTGTTCAGTTCAGTAACATCAGCGGTCGGGTGAGTTCAGCGCGCTTTGAGCAGAACTACGGCTCCACAGCGGCGTCTTTTTAAACCCGTTCAGACTTGAAATGTTCACTATGAGGAAACATTAAAAAAAGCAAACTATTTTCTATATATGGTTTATTTTTCTGTGTTTAATTGATGCCAGCTGCTTCAAGAACCTGTGACCGACTGTAACTACTTGTTTTGGTTTAAGCATTATCCACTTGGTAAGGGGCCGCAGTGAACCAATCAGATCGTACCGTTCCCATGGAGTGTATAGTAAGCAGGAAGAGAACCTGGTTGATTAATGTTAGTGGATTTGTAATGGAACAAGATGAAATTGTACAATGACTAAGGTTTCAGCATCACTGCAAAAGTGAACGGCATGAAATGGCTAAAGCCTGGATTATAGTAAGGTGAGGCGATGGCGCTGTAAGATCTCAACATGTGCTAGAAATGATGGAATAGCAGTGATAAGAGGAACATAATGGAGTTACATTACCGGCGTTCCTGGTGGTCCCTTCCTCCCAGGAAAACCCTATAAAAAAAAAAAATTATGAGGTCACTGCATTCACTTGCACTGAATTCCTCCAGGTTTATGTTTGCGGTCCAAATATTTCCCTCACTGGGATGCTTTCCTCA
Source organism: Porochilus rendahli (assembly GCA_039654305.1). Lineage (NCBI taxonomy): Eukaryota > Metazoa > Chordata > Actinopteri > Siluriformes > Plotosidae > Porochilus > Porochilus rendahli. The sequence continues at coordinate 1,966,660 of JBCNYG010000025.1, forward strand.
TGAGCAACTTAACCCATGACCCCGGCAACAACACGGTTCCAAAGATGCACTCGCGTTGCCAAACCCTCACCCTCAACAAACGCTGTTGAGCTTAAACTAAACACCAGCGCAGTAGAGAAGTTGCGTTCGAGCTGACGTCTACTTACATTCTCTCCAGGCGTGCCTTCTGAGCCCCGAGCTCCTTCTCGGCCCGGGTCACCCTAACGAAAGGGTAGGTGAGATTTTTAATCCTGAATACACCATAATGTAACATTTATAATCGTGTGCAAGAACGTGCATGACTCTGTAACTAGTGATGTCATTCAGAAGATCGGTTAAACCATGAAAAAGAACTCACTGGAAAGCCTATGTATCCCGCCTCACCCTTTGGACCCCGCGCGTAGTTTTCCGCACCTGGTGTCCCCTGTTGAGGATTTAATGTCGTTAATAGATTTTAAAAATAGAGAGAGATACGAGCTAAAGTACACCAAGCAGGTCAGGATCATGAAATAAACCCCGACAGCGAGCTCAGGAGCCCCGACAGGTCCATGTTTCACCCTGAAGGGGTTTATTCTGTGATACTGATCGGCTTGCGGCACACCAGCTTAGCCAATATTACATTCAAAATGAGTTTCTTAAATTAAAGCCACTTCATTGCTTCTGCTTTTTATTTTTATGGCAACGGTCAGTTCTAATGAAATATCAGAATGTGGAACACTGTCAACCAATCAGGGTGAAGTATTCAGGTCAGGTGATGGTATGGTGTGTGTGTGTGTGTGTGTGTACTCTATTCGACTTTTTCGTGGTCTACTACATTTCACTGTGATGGCAATAAGATAATTGAACAATGATGAATCATTTTAAAATTAAACTAAATGGAAAATAAAACTGGAGCATATCAAAGAAAATGCAATTAATTTAGCGTAATCGTAATGAGGCGTTATTTATATTTAATAATGACTGTAATTAGTGTTTATAAATCATTACAATTCCGTTAATTTGAACCACTCACAGGATCTCCTCTCATGCCACGTTGTCCCTTCGGGCCCGGACCTCCCTTAACTCCCTTTACACCCTGTGAACAAACACAGACAAATTTGGATGAATGTGACGGTTGATTGTGGTGATGGTTGAACGACTGATGATACTGGGATAAGTGAGTGTGAGAGAGGCAGTGAGAAACCGGATGGATATTTATAGAGTCCTATATGTATGGGTTGTAGTTTAATAATTAAATTGGAGCTTATTTCATAAAGCCATGCTGTTCTGTAAAGCCAGGAGGTGAATTATTTGTTCGTCTAATGTTTATACTTGATGAAAGCAATGTGATGCACATTATCCCGAGTGTATAATGCTCGAATTGAAATAGCGGACAAAAGCTCATGGTTTGTCACAGGCAGTGTCGTCCCTGAAGAATGAGAAATAAACTATTTTAATAAATTGTTTGTTTACCTTTCCAATGTTTCTCTGTAGTAAATTCAAAACCTAAATCTAAGACGCGTTTCCATACTCTTACTCTTGTCTTGGGGGTGGCTGGAACGTCCACCACACTTTTTGTATTTGTTAATTATCCACCTCTTACACCTGCGATAATGCTTAAATTAAAATGGCAGGCAAAAGATTTTTATTTGCACCCGACACATCAAAAATAGCCCTAAAAATTTTGTTAATTGTTGATATTTCCACGTAGTATAAAGTAAAACATTTATTCACCTCGGAGGAGATGGCTGAATAATCCCCTTGGAGGTTTCAGAGATATCCACCTCACCTCGGGTGTATAATTGCTATTCATACACAGTTCCCTGGGATGGACTTACTGGGTGTCCTGTATCTCCCTTTAGTCCTGCCGCTCCAGACACGCCAGGCTCTCCCTGTTTAGAACACAGAATCCGTTCAACTAATTACACAAATTCCGTAAAGGCCTGGGATCTAAACTCTCAACATCCTGGTTGCAGAGAGAACACTAGGCTAATAAACAAATCCTGAACTGTTATTAAAGAATTTAACAAACTGCAAGAGCCGAAGTATCGGAGTCACATATGCTGTATTTTAGGAATGGATGATGACCTCTTCGCCGTCCACGCCATTGAGACCGAATTCGCCGCCATCTCCCTGTTAAACAGAAGAGAATATACACCCTCAGGGTATTGAATATCAGTACCGGTACTACTCGATAATATTGGCACTTACTCGATTCCCTGTGTAGCCTATCGATCCCTGTAGAAAGAATGAAAACCAAACAAATCGTGATTAAAACAAAAAAAAATGTTTTTTCACATAGAAAGTCATAGAGCCACACTGCCTTTCTTCAATAAATTTGTAATGTAAATTTGTAAATTGATTGTAGTTCGAGTGAGAGGTTGGATCAGCGACTTGTGCACAGAGTTTTTTTCCGAAAGTATCTGAACCCCGATACAAAAGCAAAGTTAAATCTGAGTGCCGTGAGCGAGAGGTTCTGTATCCTGATGTGTTGTACCTTGAGCCCTCTTATACCAGGGCAGCCTTGGTGTCCTTGAGTTCCATTCAGACCCGGCGCGCCCCTCTCGCCCTGTCCGCAACAAGAAATAATACCGTCAGACACGTCTGATCCTGAAAAATGCTCATTATATGGGATTTAGAAGAGAGGAGGAGTTTTTAAAAATTGTTTAAGAACACACTGACCGGACTTCCGTCCTCTCCAGGAATTCCAGGTGGCCCCGTCGACCCTTGTTCTCCCTACGAATCCGGAACAAAACAAGATTTTTCATCATGACCGCACTAACCCTTTCAGGTAAGGATTGCATCAATGTTTGGCGACGTTTGCATTTCCGGTATCTATTCTGCCGCTGTCTTCGTGTTCTGAATAATCCTGCGAGTGTATCCCGTTAAAATCCGTTAAAACCCGAAGCTTGGAAGTGTACGGCCGTGTCATCAGACGTGATTTCTGTCTCATGGTGTTTTGTGGGATGTGGGACGTTAATGTTGGACGCCAGTGCGCTCGTTAGTTAATCGCCTAACAGCTGTCGCTAGTAGGTTCAGTCATGAATCTGTGATGGTAATACATGTTTATTTCCTGGTTGCTGTTTTTTTTCACCCCATGTCGAAGAAACAACAAGCCCGAGTCCGTATATAAGCAGTTTCAAATGC
>JBCNYG010000025.1:1969864-1980203 GCA_039654305.1 Porochilus rendahli
TGGCCCCGTCGACCCTTGTTCTCCCTACGAATCCGGAACAAAACAAGATTTTTCATCATGACTGCACTAACCCTTTCAGGTAAGGATTGCATCAATGTTTGGCGACGTTTGCATTTCCGGTATCTGTTCTGCCGCTGTCTTCATGTTCTGAATAATCCTGCGAATGTATCCCGTTAATTCCAGATTAATCCCATTTACACTTCTCCAAGATCCGTTTAAAACCGAAGCTTGGAAGTGTACGGCCGTGTCATCAGACGTGATTTCTGTCTGATGGTATTTTGTGGGATGTGGGACGTTAATGTTGGACGCCAGTGCGCTTGTTAGTTAATCGCCTAACAGCTGCCTCTCAGCTGTCGCTAGTAGGTTCAGTCATGAATCTGTGATGGTAATACATGTTTATTTCCTGGTAGCGTTTTTTTTTTCTGATTTTTCACCCCATGTCGAAGAAACAACAAGCCCGAGTCCGTATATAAGCAGTTTCAAATGCTCACTGATCCCTTGCTTTCATGTTCATCATCCTGAGACAGCATTCTCCACCTGATTCGAACGGACCTCTACTGTGTCCTTTACCAAATCTCTGACTGTCTGAGTAAATGCGTCCGTCTCAGCACTTTACTTTAAAAACGTACAAAGTCTGACTTTAGACACGCTCTCTGCAGAAACGGTGTTGATTAAATAAGGATCCAATTCAGCACGCCTGAAAAACAGGCTGAAAAAGTAATTGTTCTTTTCTAACAAACCGAAGCTCATGGTTTGCTCTGATAGTTGGGTATGTTTTGCTGTGAAATGGGTGTGTGTGACTGATTCCGCTGTGAAATAATCGGTGGCGTGAATGTTTTTTGCAACACTGTTGGCATGGTAATAGAAGCAAGTTGTCGCTTTGGGATGTGCACTGTTAATGACCGGATGGTGTGAAGCAGTTAGAAATTTCATCAGCTCTTTTGATGACCAATCAGATTACAGACTTTATCAGCACTGCGGTATAAATATTATGGGTTGTGATGGTTGTTGTACCTTGACTCCTGGGCGTCCAAACGGTCCTATGTTGCCGTAATCACCAGCACATGAACAGGTCACATTGCAGCACTCTCTTGATGCCACTGCTTCCTGTTTGTTTAGAAAAAGGGGAAGAAAACCCTCGTAGTATAGAATTAAAATGAAATCATTTCCTTTTTCTGTTTAGGACTTGATTCACAGTATTTTCCATATATTTGTTTCTGAAGTAACAAAAGGAGCTCACAAGCTGTTGCAGCAGAGCATTTCCCACGTTAAGCATGTTAATGGACAGAGGCTTGTTGTAGCTGAAACCTCGTCCAAACTCCAGCGCTTGGTGGTCCACGTTGTCCTTCAGAGCCACGATCACCAGTGCACTGACCCCTGGTGCGCAAAAAATAGCCGTGACCGAGTACTACGCCAAAGCAGTTTGAAGTAGAGTTCAATAAATAAGCGATGTGGTGATTTAAATGTTACTGTTTCCTATTTCATTAGTCAGTGAGGGATCATAGAGACAGGAGAAGATGAACGACAAGCAACCAGGTAAAATCAATAAACGGCGAAATGTACGTGACGGGCGAAATGTATTTAAGCTGCACAAAGTGGGTGGAGATAAAGGGGTAAGCCGAGCTGAACCTTCAGGCGACGCGATTGGCTTTGAAAGGAAATGAACAGTAAGCGCATACATGTGATTTTTTTTTTTTTTTACTGTTTTGGAGTATTAGGTTGTTTGCTTAGGAGACTTGATGGTGTGGCGGTTAGCATGGCATGCGTCTCCATCCATAGCATGGAGTTTGGATGTTCTCGCTGTGCTTGCATGGGTTTCAGGTGCTCTGGTTTCCCTCCACAATCCGAAGATATGCACACCGGGATGATTGGTTGTTCCAGTTTCCCCTAGGTGTAAGGTTGAATCTGTGTTTTGGCGCTGCACTTGACTGGCAAGCTGTTTAGGATGTGTACCGTCTCTTGGCAGAGTCGGTTAAGAGAGGCTCCAGCCTCCCCGCGACCCTGGTGGGATTGAGCGGTTTGGCGAATAGTGAATTATTTTTTTTTGTTTGTTTGTGTGAACTGTAGTCACCCAGTTGAGTTTCTTACCACTTTTCCGGAGACTCTCTGCACTCGCCTTTAGATCGTCTATGTGTTCGTCAAATCCATCTGTGAACAGGATGACCACCTGCGGAAAGCAAACAAAACACAGTTCATACGTGCCTTCGTCCTCCATCATTGTACTCATGGGACCATGACATCACGTATGGTGTGGGATTGTTTGTTCGCGTGAGAGATATTCAGGTAACAGCCAGCTCACCTTGACTCCCGCCCGTGAGCCTGTGAATTTTTCGCTGAAGGAGTTCAGAAGAAGCGCGTTGAAAGCCGTAGGTGCTGCGGGTTGTATTCGGAGCAACTTGGTGACTATGTTCTTGTCATACTTCTCAAATTTAAAATCGTCCAAAACTTTCCCGTCGTTGCCAGACACGAGGCGGAAGCCGAACTTGGTTTCGATTTTGTCTGCGGCGACGCAGCAGAGCTCGCCTATCATAGATAAACTATGAATAGCTGCAGCAACGAGGGCCTCTGTGTGTGGTCCCAGCAGAGTCCGTGAACTTGCTCTATGTGATGCATCAAATCCGATGCCAATGTCAATAGAGCATCCTAACCAAACAGGAACAAACAATGTGATCAGGCATCTAGTAGTGCAGTGCTTTCTTATCACTAATGTATACAGTGTGGACATATTTTGATAATGGAAAGAGTTGTAGGTTGTTTTTAAATGGCCTTAAAGGCGCAAGTGCCTTAATCTGAACTGAGCAAATCAGCGGAGGACATAAGGAGTCATTTTCCGATGCCAGCAGCAGGTGTTTTTGTTTGATATATAATCGGTTTTGACATCAGATTTGCACTCTGAGCGGTCACTTACCCTGTGGATCCGGTATGCTGTCTGGTGTGCAAAGGGCTTCTAGGACTTTGTTTGTGGTTGTCTTCAGTGGAAGACTCTCAAAGGTCTCGTAGAACACCCGCTCTTTTGACCCGGCGATTTTGTTGAGTTCGCGGTGATTGATATCATGTCCAATCCCGATTGCGAATATCTCGATGTTCTTGGCTCTGAGATTGGCGAGTGTACTCGGATCCTCCCTGTCGTTCGCTTTGCCGTCTGTGATGAGCAGCAAGTTCTGCGACACCCCGTCTTTTATCCTGCTTCCATGCTCTGGAGTGAAGTAATCTGCTATTTTTTGCAGTGCTTCCCAGGTGTTGGTACCTTGTTTCCTTTGCGTGATCTCACGTACAGCTTCTTCCACTCCTGCTGTGGTGTTGTATGTGTCCAGGTAGAAGTGATGCAGTACTATGTCACTAAACTGAGCCACCGCAACCCGCCATCTGTCTCGTGCGATTTCAAGCTTTTTGACAACTTTGATCACTGAGCCCTTTACGACTTCCCAGTTCTCCGTCGAAATCGTTTCGGACCCATCGATCAAAACGACCAGATCCGCCAGCTCTTTCTCGCACACTGAAACGAGAGTGGAAGTCAAGTTTAAGTAGCGCATCAACAATGTGTTCTTTTCTATGACGTGGGTGCACTTTTTGGGGGAATGACTATACCTGGCTTTGTTAGATTGCAGAGTTGCTGATTGATTGGTTTATATAACATTCTAAAAGCCTCGTAGTCGTCTACGTAAAAGGTTCTTTTGTCATTGCCGGTAATTCTCTTGAGCTCAGCTTCTTTGGCCCCTGCCATCCCGATTGCAAACATGTTGACCTCAGAACCTGCGAGGTCTTCAGGCCATTTCGTCAGGCCGGCAGAGTCGGCGACCGGGCCGTCTGTTATTAAGCACAGCACCTGAGGAATATGCTGAGCACGCCTTCCACCATACGCCGATGCAAAGTAGGACAGCGCCGACTTGAGCGCCTGGGCTGTGTTTCTCCTGCCTCCTGGAGAGGTCACCTTTGAGATGGCTTCCAGAACCTTGTGCTTGCTCGTGTACTGATTCAGATTGAATTCGGGTTTAGGCTGGTCGGAGTAGATGATTGCTCCGAAGCGAACCCTTTTGTCCCCGACTTCGGCCTTTTTCACCAATCCTCCCAATAATCTTTTCATCAGCTGAAAATTTTCATTGTCTGAACCACCAGAACCATCGACCAAAAAGATGACATCCATCAGTTCTGGTCTTTTGCACTCTGGCAAGCGAGAGACACCGTGATCATGGTCATGAAATGGGAAACCAACAGTTATGACAGGTTTCTAATAAAAAACAAGTATTCGACATCAAAGACATGCATCACTTACCCGTATTGCAAATCTTGAAGAATAGCTCGCTGCCCAAGCCCCGTAGGGAGGCGTAGTTGTCTTCCAGGTAGACTCTTTCATAAGATCCCGAAATATCAAGCAACTGGGTTTTGCTGGCATGTCCGAACCCAATAGCGTAAATGTCGATGTTCCGCTCCCTAAGAGCTCTTGCAGGCTGGACTACGTCGTCTTTGGACACACTATCGGTAACAACTATTAGGGATTGCAAAGTATTTGCACGCCCCCCCCTGGACTCCTGAAATACTTGTAAAACATGTTTAAGTGCAGTGCCTGTGTACGTTTTGCCATTAATCTGTGTAATGGATGCTATTTCTTTTTGTAGCTTGTCTTTATCGTAGAAATCGTTTAAGGCAAATTCTATAACCGTGTATGCACTGTATTGCACCACGGCGAGGTGCACCCTGTTATTTTTAATAGGGAGTTTTTCTATGGCGAGTCCTAGAAGTTCCTTCGTCTTACGAAAGTCTCTGTGATTCACGGAGTCCGAGCCGTCGATCAGAAAGACGACGTCTGCAGAAAGATCGTCGCAAGCTGCAAGACAGGGCGGGAGACAGTCAGTCATTTCATGCGTTCAATATAAAGCATGGCTTTAGATCCGTACAAGATTTTGTAGTGACGTACCATGGATGTTAAAAACATTACATTTTTCCATTTTAACCCAAAGTTTTGTGAATTTGTACCGAAATTTTACCTTCAAATGAACAAATTTCTTCAAGGACTTTGCTCTTAATTAGTTTCAGGGCATCATAGTTTTGGACATAAAATGTCCTTTGCGGGTTCCCGGAGATGTCTTCCAGCTCGGCCATGTCTGCGTCTTTCACTCCGATAGCGTAGATCGTGATGTTCTGCCTCCTCAATTCTTCAGCTGGAGCTTTCACCGGTCTTCCAGTTACCTCCGACTTGCCGTCCGTAATCATGATGAGTATTTCGCGAACCTTTTTCTCGCGTGTTTGTGATGCTTGCCTGAAGAGCGGGACCATTGCTTCCAGTCCTAAATCAATTCTGGTGCCACCTCCATCCATTATTAGGGCTTTCACTGCTCTTTCCACTTCTGCCTTTGTGCCGTAAGCGTCCAGGCGGAAGACGGTGGTTGCACGGGTGGCGAATTTCACCACGCCAATGCGCACCCTATCGGATCCGATCTCAAACATGTGAAGGAACTCTAAAATAAAAGCTTTCATTTCATCAAAGTCTTCGTAACTGATGCTCCCCGATTCGTCAAGCAGGAAGTAGATGTCCGCTTCAGCCGTGAACTTGCAGCCTGAGGGTCAGGAAGAGGAATGTTAAATGGAGATATTGAATCTAAAGGTGTTAATGATGCGGAGTTCTATGGTTACTTGAGTGTGATCAGAGTTTACAAACCTTTCTGAAGAGTAATGTCTTTTAACATCGGTATGAAGGCTGAGGTGATGTCCCCGCAGATGCTTTGCGTGAGAATGCTTGACAAGGCATCGAGCTGAAGGAAAGTCTCTATATTGAACACAAACTTTTTGGGTGGGTAGGATGCGATCTCCTTCAGTTCATTTACATTCACGTTTTTGATGCCCAGAGCGAAAACCGTAACGCCCGAGCGGCGCAGGTCGGCTGCCGCGTCGGTGATTTCATCCGCGGACCAGCCGTCTGTGATGACCACCGCTATCTGCTGAACGTGCCCGTCGCGTCGGCTGCCTCTTTCCTTGGTGAACACGTCGTTCTTGGCGAATCGGAGCGCGGCTCCCGTGTACGATTTGCCTCTGCCGTAGGACAGCGTCTGGACGTACTGCAGAATTTCACTCTTGTTGCCGAACGTGTTCAGATGAATATCGGCCCTGGGGACGTCGCTGTAGTGAATAATGCCGATCCTTACTTTGTCGGTGCCGACATCGAGCCGTGAAATGGTGTTTATGAGGAAGTTGCGCACGAGCTGAAAGTTCTCGCGTCCCATGTTGCCAGACTGATCAACGATAAACGCGATGTCTGCAACGTTGGCGGATTTGCAGTCTGAAAAAGCACACAAGCAAATCATGGGCTGACGTGAAACATTGTTATTGCACACACAAGTGTGAGACTATTAAGTGGATTGATTGTAATTGTGTAGAGATTAATGCTGTGGGTTGATCTGAAAGCAGAACCAGAATCAGCAGAACATACCTTGGGAGACATTGAGCACATCTGGTGATTCAATGGCAAGCTTGACTCTTTGTAGCACCTGTGGAATGTTTTGTCCGGTCATTTTATAGGTTTGATTCAGACTGGAAACATCGTCCAGCTCGTCCGTGTCGGCTTTGTCCAAGCCGACAGAAATGACGAGGATTCCGTCCTTTTTGATCGTCCGAGACGGCTGTATGACGCTGTCGTTCGACTTCCCGACGCTCGTCACCAGCAGGACCTGTTTGAAGCCTTGGGCGATACGACTACCAGTCGAAGTGTTGAAGAAGTTTTTGCGTGCGTATTCAATTGCTTTTCCAATCTGACGCACGCCTTTGGGCTTAAGCCTGAGACTGCGTATGGATGATAAGATTTCATTCTTGGTCTTGTTAGTGTTGAGCAGAAATTCCTCTTCAGTGTGGTCACTGAACTGTGCCAGGCCTACACGGTTGCCGTCTTTACTTACGGAGAGCTGATTGACCAGTCGCGTCAAGAACGTTTTGATTTGTTGGGCCTCTGGTCTTAACGCTGTGCTGTCCACCAGGAAAAAGACGTCTGCGAACTTGAGAGAAGAAGCTAAATGGGGAAAATAACAAAAGGTTGAGCTAGAATTACAGAATTGGTTTCCTTTGTTCCAGAGATTACTAGATGTACTTAAAACCACCCGTCGTACCCACTTATATTCACACTTGGGACAATTTAGAGTCTTCTGTTCACCTACTGAATGTTTTTGAACACTAGGAACTCTGTCGTGATGCTACTCACTGCCCTCTGTCACGCACAAAGAATGACCTCGTGTACTTTAAGAAATGGTAAGATCTTCCCAAACCGTCGTTTCCTGCCTGATGCGTCCTGGGTGGTCAATTTACCCTACTCTCATTCACTTGCTTGTTATGCTAGCTGAGGGGTCCAACTGTATCTCACCTGTCAAAAGGAAAGATTCGTTAATTACCTCGTAACTGGTCATCGACAGCAATGCACACTCTTCGTTGTAGGTTCTCGATCAAGCCTGAAAAATTTCGGTAGTTGTCCCTGCTAAACAGGAATTCCTTCTGGGGACTGTTGGCAATGGCTTGGAGTTGGGTGTCATTTGCTGGTCCGATCGCGATCACAAACACGACGACTCCCTTCTTTCTGAGCTCCTGAGCCGGTTCCTGCACGGCGTCGCTCGATCCCCCATCAGTGATCACGATGGCGATCTTGGGCACACTCTGTCTTGCTTGGCTGAAGTAGCTGTTCCGAATGAAGTCCAGAGCGAGACCTGTCCTTTTTGGCCCGCCCTTGTGATATGGGATGCTGAGCAGCTTCCGGAGCAGAACCTCCTTCGTGGCTTGATTCGCCCCAAGCAAGAACTCTCGGTGTGGCCTGTCGCTAAACTGGGCGAGGCCAACTCTTACCTTTCGTTCTCCGATGTCAAGTCCCCGGACAAACGCGTTGAGAAAACGGCGCGTGTCTTCAAATTTGGCGTCTCCGATGGTGTCAGACGAATCCACAAGAAAAACAATGTCCGCTGCAGTTATCTCGCTGCATTCTAGGAAAGGATTAAAAAAAAAACTAGTTTACGTTATGAAACAAGGTCTCAAAGCCTGAGTCATTACCATCATTGCCGTCACAATGTATGTCACATGACCCAGAGAGGGGTGGTTACCACCCTGGGGCATCCCACCCTCGGAGCATTACACACTGCCTCTAGTTTTACTATAATAACCCGTCTTAATCTGTTTGTCTTTAAGGAAAGAGCTTGTGCAAAAGTAGCAGCTTTTCCTCTGATGGTTACAAAGTGCCGACACCGGAGACGCCTTGAGATCAACGAGCCCGGCGTCTTCTTGGATGCATCCTCCATCAAATATAAGCTGTTTTAAATCAAAGCTGTACATTTGTGTTATTCCCTCTTACCTTGTAGCTCTCCTTGTGCCTCCTCTACAGTGGTGCACAGCTCGCGACTCACACTTAACGAGATCTCCTGGAGGGCATTGAAGTCGGACACGCTGTACACGTGATTTTCATACGGCTGGCTAGCGAGCTTCTTCAGGAACTTCTCGTCTGCGTCTTTGATTCCGATGGCATACACTTTGATTCCCTTCTGCCTCAGCTCCTGAGCGTACGGCTCCACCGGGTCCTGAGAGCTTCCGTCTGTAATGACGAAGACGATCTGAGGCACCATTTGTTTCGCCCGACTCCCCGCTTGCTCAGTAAAGTGGTGTTCGAGTAAGAACTTCAAGGCCTGGCCCGTGTTGGTGCCGCCGGTCTTGTACGGCAAGCGCTTGATGTAGTCGAGGATCTCCTGCTTGTCCTCATGGTCGATAAGGAAGAACTCGGTTCTTGGTGTGTCACTAAACTGGACCATGCCCACCCTGACTTTGTCAGGGGCGATGTCGAAGTTAGTCACGACAGACGTGAGAAATTCGCGAATCTGCTGGAAATTCTTCAAGCCGATGCTGGCCGAGCCGTCCACCAAGAACACGATATCGGCCTTGGATTCCTGCGTGCATACTGAAAGAGACGCTCGTTTTAGTCTTGGCTAGAAAGGCGGAAATGTATTGTTTACCATTATTACACTCAAAACAGCTGGCGGAGAAATCTCTCAAATGTCATGTTGTGTTATCATAAATGATGATGGGAAAAAAAAGTCCTACCAATTTTTTGGCCATGGCTGAAAATCAGAAAGTAGGATGAGATTCCAAAAATGCAAAGTAATCCGTGAACCGTCCCCATCGTGGAGCTCTTCTCGGTGGCCTGACAAAAAACAAGTACTGGACACTACATGAAAGTAATACTACTACTACCAATAGTCATGTTGATAAAATTATGATAATTATTGTAATAATAATAATAGTGGTGATATGGTAGCTTTAAACTGGCTGCATCATTGTTTGAAGAAAGGAGCTTTAATAACATGACTGGTGCTCGTAAACAGAATGCAGTCATTTATATAAATGTAAATTTGGTTCATGACTCCAGTTTACTCGGACCTTTTCCGTATTTGGCGTTTTGAAAACCGTCCAGCAATGGAAAATTTCAAAAAGTTGATGTTGCGATCCGTTCCCATCCGCTCCGTGTTTTAGGCTCAAAAACTCTACATTCCTTTTGGTTTGCGAGCTGAAAGGCTATTTGTTAAATCTAGGTGAGTATTTTGGACATTGCATATTTATTCAGATATATTTATTTATTTAGTTCAACAACTGAACTCGGTTTAAAATCACGAGCTCCTTTAATCTCAATCAAACGATGAAGCGTTCAGCGATACCTTAAACATTTCCCTTTTTGCTTTACTGAAACAGGCTCAAGTGAAAACAAATTGTAAAAAAGAATTTAATGAAGTTCTATTTAGGATCCAAGTGAAACATTCTCAGTATTTTTAAGATGTCTTGTATATTTTGGATTTTGAGTCGCGTCTCCCCGTATATGTCGCCTTATTAAGGTAAGAAACGGAGAATCCTGTAGAATCTCCTGGTGCACGGTGCCTGTTTCGGGGTTAAGAAAGGATCCTTGAAATCATAACTTGAGCAAATGGTAGTTTTCAAGTCGAAGGAACATTTATCTAGTAGCTTGTGTTGAAAGAACCTACTTTACTCAAGTTGTATAAAAAGAAAGAAGGGAAAGGTTTTACAGATGAGTAAAGAGAGAACACTTACACACGCCACTGATGAGAGTCCGAGGAGAGAAGAATCTCAACTGAGGACAGGAATATACTCTGCGTGAGCATTTATGGAACCACGCCTCACTGATTCGGTCTAACACACAGACTCTGTCTCTCTCTCTCTCTCTCTCTCTGTCTCTGTCTCTGTCTCTCTGTCTCTCTCTCTCTCGCTCTCTCTCTCGCTCTCTCTCTCGCTGTCGGGCCAGGAGGGGGGGGGGGGGGGGGGGGGGGAGGGGGGGGGGGGGGGGGGGGGGGGGGGGGGGGGGGGGGGGGGGGGG
>JBCNYG010000025.1:2014742-2025813 GCA_039654305.1 Porochilus rendahli
ATCCCCCTGTGCAAAGGTATGGTACATGCTGGAAAAAAAAGGAAGCACAAGATTTTGTCCTCACACACACACACACACACACACACACACACACACACACACACACACACACACATACAGTTAATTACTGTCTGTGCTGATGAATGAGGGCTGTCGCAGGCCTGCAAACACGGCGTTGCTGATTTTTTTTTTCCATCCAGCTGCACGACGATATCTAGTGTGAATAAACTGCCAGCACACACACACACACACACACACACACATACACACACACACACACCTCAAACAGACATCAGACCTGAGTCTGTGAAGATTACAGATTAAAGTGCCGTATCCTTCCCCAGTCACGTACGCGCCCTGTTAAGGGTCACGCGGTGCGAATTGCGTTTTCAGGCATGAAGCGTGAAAGTATCCTCCATTTACACAGCCAGCAAAACTCCTTTCATCATCGAATCCAGAAAATCGGTGTTTATTCTAAAACAAGGTGAAAGAAAACTGCAGAAGCGTTTCATCTTCTCCCCACGTGATGATACACAGAAGATCCTCCGACGATAGATTTATACGTAAATAAAAATCGAAATGTTCCTCCTCCGTCATCAGTCAGCATCGATCACACCTGGGTCAGAGCACGAAGGTCCTGGGTTCTATGGGAATGGTTGTGTTTGTTGGCCTTGCGACGGACTGGGGAACAATTCTAATAGTTTTACTGGAGTTTTAGTTATTGTTGTTTTCTTCTTGCACATTTTGGGACAGTCGTCCTAAGCATTTCACTCCATATTGTACTGTGTATTATTTGTATGTGCCAAATAAAACTTTTAATTTGAATTCGGGGTGTACCCCTCTTTGCCCAGAGTTGGCTGAGATAGGCTCCAGCCTCCCCACATCCTTGTATTGGCCTCCTTGGGGCCTCCTGTTGGTGGATTTCAGATGAGCATCGTAGCAGCGTTTGGACTCTTTGCTGTAGGCTGTTTTTATCGCGTAGCAGCACTAAAATGGACGCCGGGTGCACATGTAACATTACGACCAGCGATCTCAACTGACAACTAACGGAAACCAACGTCCGCCTACAACAGCAAAAAAACGATGCTCCAAAAAATGCTCCCTGTCTTGGTGACTCCAAGTGGCACGTTCCACTTGTACTGGGAAGCCAGAATTTTCCAGTTCTCAGCGGGAGATACCAATCAGAACGCCTCCTGAAGTCTCCGAAGACTAGGCTTCAAACTCTAGAATCGAACCTCCTCTAAATCCAAGATGGCCGCTTGGTGTCTCCGTTGAGTGAAAGCTGTAGCTTCGCTGTTAATCAGAACCTCCGACTGCCTTATTTGCGCCTCGTTAAATCCATCACACACACACCCAATCACACGGTACTGGCCTACCTGCGGACAGGCTGCCTAGGGGTTTGTATGCGCACAGTACACTGCAATGCACCGTTATCACGTGGTAATGCAAACGATTGTGAACAATCTGGCTAACTTTTTAGTTGCTGGTATCTGTATTCTCTGACTTCTACACTAGAATGTGGTCACCCCACACCTTCCAGAACTAATGGAACACAGCAATCTTCCAAATCACCAAAATTCGTTCCAGTTTGTTGAGACTGTGCACGATGACGCACTTGTATCCACCTGCTAACTTTGTAATCTACCCAACACCCCCTGAACACAACCTCATACTTCCATCATGAACTACGGCACCGTACCAGAGCGCGAGATTTCCGCCTTCACCCGTGTTTCCTTCCACGCTGTTGTCACACGCAGGTTTTACACCCCAATGAGTCCTTGTCATCCTTCATTTCCATTGTACAAGCCAGTCATAAAATTCCAGTCCTTCCCTTCCTCTACAATCATGAATCAACATAACATGAGGTGACGGATGGTTTATCCTGGCTTGATTTCCACCTTCACCAATGGAAAAATATGAAATCCAAGAATGACGACTCAGACAAAACAAAACAGGTTTATTGCATTACGGCACTTCGGCCTGCGTCCAATTGTGTCTCTGGTTAGCGGAACGGGGCCATGTGGGACGTTGGGTAAGTGGTGCCACGCAATCCTGGAGAAAAAACAGGGTTCAAAAGTACACTAGCAGCAAGAGTTTACTAGTAGCAACATGTAAGGAATAAAAGCCATGAAGGCAAAACATCGGAAAAAAGAAAAAACTACCGAGTGTTTCATTCGCTGTTTGTTTTCCATTTATAGCTACATTTCATGTCCGTGAAACTTAGCTCCTGTTATCAGATACAAATTATTCACCTGCTGACACTGGAGACTCCTTCCATAGATGGTAAAGAAGCTTCACCTCGTACAAACCTCACCCCGTCAACAATTAAATATATTTCTTTATCAGTTTGTCTGTGAATAAAACCCTGACCACACCCATGGACGGATTTCCACAAAACTTTGTGCAGACACTACTGCTTGGCAGGCGAGGTTATGTATTCAACAGTGTCTGTTTGGTTGTTTGTTTGTTAGCAGGATAATGCAAAAACAACAAAAGCGATTTTCAGCAAACTTGGTGGAGGGGTGGGGTATAGGCCTGGCAAGAACCCATAATATTTTGGAGGTTATCCGTGCATAGAAAAATCCCAAAGTTCCAAATAATCTTATAATTTCATTACAAGTATGCCAACTTCTAATATTCCATTTGTGCCTGGCGGAGACACCTAGCGATCTATGAGTGTTCTTCTAGTTTGTTTTTGAGTTTTCTGGCTCAAATGGTGATCTTTTTGATTGTGCATCCTAAGTGACAGGGAGCTTTCAGATGGTTTTCCTTCATGGGGAATCTGCAAAAGATCATCACACATAGCGCAGCAAGGTAACGGCTGATTTGCAGCAGTCCAGGGCGATACTGTGTATCGACCAATCAGACTGCGGGTACTGTCTTTGCGATTTAATAATGCAGTGTAATATTCCACCAGTCCTTCCACGATCACATCACCTCACAAATTACACCCGTTTGGTTTGAATTATTAAAGACTGGACATCTTTTCTGATATTAATTACTCACAGGTTCAACATCTGCATAGAAACTGATGAATGAACTCTGCTTCTGACACAGAACCGCAGCAGCGCTGTTGATTTCAGTGTGTGTGCCTTCGTCTCTCACAGACATACCCTGCAATTACAAATCACTTGTTTTCTTCTTGGGAATTGAATGAGCACAAAGGCGAAGCAAAACACCATTTACGGCCTTTTTCCATGCAGACCATTTGCCTTGCTGGGCTTGCGTCCATGATACTGCACCGATCGCACACGTAATTGTGAAACTGGAATTACTGGAGTCCACAAAGTCCAGATGATTTTCCATTTAGCTGATCTGTTGACGGAGGAGACGACTCTTCCACTTTAAAATATACTGCTATCACAATCAGCAATAAAACTACAGTGCTTTGCGAAACGAAAACGAAGACACAATACAGCATTCAGGCAAGGCCTTAACTCGCCATACAGGAAGTAAATATCTCAAACATGATGCGCTGGGGATAGATGCCATCACTGGATGTTTGTTCATTTGCTTCATATCAGATTTAAAAGTGAACAAACCAAAAATTGTATCAGAAAAATGGACTGGTCATGGAATCAAACGACAAATTCAAAAAACCCTTGTTAAGACCACATTACGGGACGGCCTTACTTAATAACTTAATACTGAGTTCTCAATTGTGATTGGGGCCATGTGATGGTCTAGCAAGGTCAGGGTGTACCTCAACCTTATGTGAAGTCAGCTGGGATGGGTTCCAGCCCCCCATGTCCCTAATAAATGATAAGGAGATCAGTTTCTTATCGAGCCGAATTTATATTTTTTTCCCCTAGAACAGCCACTTCGGCTATAATATGGCTGCAAATCGCAGATCTATGCTAAATACACTCAAAACCTCTGCATGGAGGTTGTGTTTTCATAAAAATGTGTCTCAGACTTTGGGTTTCATTCATATAATTTGGCATAGTTATAATGAAATGTTTCCCCCTAGTGGGCATCTGATGAACATTCACTCACACATTACTTGCACTTATTGACTTTTAAGGATTTTATTTTAATTTTTTTCAACATGATCCATTGCATAGTTTTCTGCAAAAACATCATTTGGGTTTGTTACTTGTATCACACCCTACTCTAAAAGGAAATTTAATCCAAATGCATGCAATACTTTTTGAGTTACCAACCCAGATGAAAACATAACCTCCTGACAGAGTTAGTGAGTGTATTTAGCATAAACCTGCGTTTTGTAGCCATATTACAGTAATCCATAATCCATTTTTACCTTACAGAGTACTGTTACGTGCTATAATTGCATCTCTAGTCTGTGACGTTATCATTTCTATAGTAACAGCTGATAGGTATAAGAGGGATTTGCAAAGTCCTCTGAAGCTAATATTAACCAGCATGTGTTTTCTGGTTTATTGAACAAAGAAAAACTTTTACAGTTAAATTTTCAGTAATGAGGTTTAAAGCCTATAGCTTTCCGCCACTGTAAAGTGTTCAGTGTAAAATCGTTGCATGATGGCTAAATATCACAAAATACTGAACCACCCATTATCACATTACTGTTATAGAAAGCCAAAACTTTACCCTCAGTTTGTGTTTGTTAGCATGCTTACGCAAAGAAGTTATGTGCTGAGTTTCATGAAGGTGGGGCTTTGGCGGCCGAAGACCTTGTTAGATTTTGGAAATTATCTGGATCCTGGAATTTTTAATCGGACATTTTGGTTCAGATGGGGGATTCTGCTGCATTGCGGAGGTTTGCGCTTTTTCAGTGTACTTGTTGTACAACTGATTAGTGATCTGCTTACAGAAAATATTTACACTCTTACACCCGCCTTATTTATACGGTCCCGACTTTGTATGGTTCCAGGAGACATGAAGACATTTTCCCTACAGGGCGTCTCGTCTTATCATGTTATCATGGGTGCACTTTGTAGCCGTGCCCTGCAGGTGATAAAGAGCCACAAGAGTAATAAAAGCACTGAATAAGAGCTGACTCTGCTGGAACTTCTGGCATCAGCACACTTTCACCCTTACCGCCTCTCAGAATAGGACATGTGTAATTTCATTTATCTTCCAGTGCAGCATTATTAAGCAAGTTAAAGACGTGGCTGTTCATCCTGATGCTTTATTTCTGTATTTGTGACATCACCTTCTGCAGTTCTGGAAGGTTCAATGTGGATTAATGGAGTAACGATACAATACTTCAATTAGTATAAAATGTGTGTGTGGAATGGTATTATTTTGGGGGTAATGGACTAAATATGTAAAAATAACAACAAAAAAAAAAATCACAATATAGCATGTACTCACTCACCACTTAATCGTAATAGGAACTATAGATAGATCCAATCTTAACCAACTGTGGGTAAACGCAGGGTACACCTCATACACAGTTAAATATAAATTGTGACTAAATATTACAAAGTATAAGTTTAACTAAATTTAGGAACTTGCCACTGCTCTACTATCAGAGCTGATGTTATAAGAAAATGAATTAAAACACTAACCAATCAGAATCCTGCATTCTGATCCTGGGCGCCTATCCCAGCCAACCCTGGTTGATATTATTATTATTATTATAATTATTATTATTGGTATTATTTATTTATTTATTAAACTAACTTGACTTTAACTTTACCTATTTTTAATTTTAAAAATTGTCAAGTGCACATATATATAAACATATATATAAACATATATATGTTTTAACATGGAATACATGAAATCACAGCTGAATTCCTTAATATTTCTTTATAAATTAGGGAACAAGGAATGCAGTTCAGTCTTTCTTATTTCAAATCATTACAGTTTCTGTAGAATCTTCCGAGATTTCATTCCCAGATAACATCATCCTGCACACATCTGAGCCCCATAGTAACATCTGCACCCTACATGGTCGCTATACAGACACATTAGGGTTTTTTGATATGAAGCCTTGCATTGAACTAGCATACTGTTTACAAAGTTAACATTACTGTTAGCATGATTTATCTATGTCAGGTTAAGTGAAGGTTTATTTTAAATCTGCGAATACTGTAATAATAACAGATGTTTAATATATTTTAGTGTTAAAGTGTTACTGTGTTAGCTTCACGCTAAGTTAGCAAGATGCTTCGGTAGCTTAGCAACCCTTGCTGTTTCCAGTGCTGGCTGACCAGCAGCTAGCGAGTTAGCTTGGATTCGTGTAATGTCAGGTTTACCTAATGTAGCCCAGATATTCGATTAGTTGAAATCATAAAAATTTTAAAACTCACCCGAATCGTTTTTTTTTTAACTTCCGGGTTGATGACCACACGGAAGCGACAGGGTGTTGGTCGCTGGTTAGCTAGGTGGCTAACAACAACATAGCACCTAGCAGAGATTCCACAAGCATTCTTCACATAAATACCGCGTTTACATGCACTACAAAAAAACAAAAACAAACAAACAACAACGAAAAAACATTCAGCATCCGAAATGTATAAATGTAAAATCGTGTTATATATCGACGATCCAGTTCAGAAACAATGGCATTTTATTAAATAAATGAAACGAAAGGTAGCATCATGCTAACGAGTCACCTAGCCTGGTACAGAAACGAGTCAGAACATCTTCAGTAAGCTTCTTCAACTCAAAAAGCATCTCTCTCCTAAAGACATGAAGCTTGTTACATGTCAAGAGGATGTAAATCTCCAAAATATTCAGCTTTGGGTCGTCGTTACGAGCTTTATCTTCTTATTGCTGGTAGTCAGTAGGGGCCGCCGTTTGGTTGCTAGTCATCCAAAGTACTGGCACCCTTCACATCCTGCCAGAGAATGTGCATGAATTAGAATATAAAGTTACAGTTCCCCAAAAAAAACATTAAAAGATTTGAAACACTGCACTTAGGGAAATGGATTCAAAAAGGTATTATATATCTTTTATGTACTAGCAATGTGAATGGGAACATTAATTAGTTGTATAATTAATTAAAGTAACTAATTAAATTAATAAAGTTTTCAGAGTCTCATTTTTTCATTGATATTCACAATATATTTTGTTCGTGTAACTGGGAACACAGTGGAGGAGTTGGGAATACACTCTGGCATTCCAGTACTGTAAGAACACACACACACACACACACACACACACACACACACACCAGGTATATTATATAGATCCATACTGTAGAATTTTAGCTCTTACACTTACCAGTCACCAAAATCCTAGATGTGGAGGTTCTGTGAGGTAACAATGACCATAAAACACCAAGTTCCAGAGTATTTCAACCCGAAACCTGGTTGCCTCTTCCAGGAGGTCGAGACGTGGCAGTGGATTACCCTTCATGTTCTCATACCACAGCAGGTTATCAATGATTACAACTAAGAATAATAAACTGCTTTCTTTCTTGCTGTATTATTTTTTTTAAAGTTGTGGAACATTTGCGTGACATGCTAGTTCTAGTGTTACACGTGATGCTTTATCGATCATGATCACTGGCATCGCAATTTCATATTATAAATTATAAGGTATACTAAATTTATTACCTTATAACGTGAAATAACATTAGTAAAATAATGAATCAAAACACTGACCAATCAGAATCTTGGATTCTAAGTAATCAATAACTATATTCATGAATCCATATAACCATTTGCCAAAATGCTAAATCCTATTAGGGTCGCTTGGAGGCTGGAACCTTTCTCAGACAGCACTTGGTAAAAGTGGGGTGCACCCGGAACAGCTCCCCAGAGCATCACGGGGCCAACACACACAAGCATTCACACTCATACCTATGGGGCAATTTGGAGCAGCCAATTAGCCTCATGCGCATGTCTTTGGACTGTGGAAGGAAACTGGAGTACCCAGAGGAAACCCATGCAAGCACAGGGAAAACATGCAAGCTCCACACAGAAACGCCCGAGCCCGGGACCCGAACCCAGGACCATCTTGCTGTGAGGCGGAAGTACTCAGCACTACGCCATCATGCCATATAACCCTATTTGAAAAAGAAATCCTAAAAATGACAGAGAACACCTTGAAAGCTACTGCTGTGTAGAATAACAGGTGTTTAGAAAAACACGTTTGTTGTTTTTGCCTGGCTTCAAATTTGGAACGTCGCAAAACCTCCAAACTCGGAAGTAAGACATTTGCGAGGAGCACTTAAAGAGTGGCGTAGAGTTTCTCAGGACTAAAAATATCTCTGGTAATGAAAACACAAAGGCTAAATGAGTTCACATTGTGTTTATGATGTTTTTAACTTTATCTACAAGATTGTTATTGTGGCACGGGCCCTCTGGACCTTTAAGGGTCATGGAAGTCTATTAAAATTACACTTGATGAATGTTGAAAGGTTTAGAACTGTCTATTAACTAGCCCGTTTAGACACTGAGCAGATATGTTCTTGCACTGCTCTCCATCTCTCCCAGAGAGCAAACGGAGGCTTGGACGTGGTTGTATAACCGGGACCTCCGTGAGTTTCACAGCACTCCATTTAAGGGCAATGGAAAAATGGACAGCTCGACAAATAAACCCTTTTAATAGGGACCAATCCTGCCATCACATTATCTCAGCACCAAATGATGTATGTGTGTGTGTTTGGAGTGTGTGTCCACGTGTACACGTGTGGCCCTAGCTCTTTGCCAGACTCGAGACTGTTCCATGACCTGGTCGCTTTGGCATGTGCTTTTATCTGAAGGGGATTGAGAAGTTTATCTATAAACCACTCCAGGGTCAACATTTTGTCCCGTGAGGTCGAATCAAAGCCTGACAGATTTAATCCCAGCCTGCACCGGCGTAACGATTCAGCGTCTCCTCTTTTCCTGAACTCTGCACGTGGAATGTACCAAAATAATGAAAAGCAATCCTTCAGGCTAAAGACGGTTGACGTTCCGCACTAACCTTACCATACATGGCGTAATTGCAAAGGGCTTTTACTGAAATTGGCTTCTCCCCTTACCTGTTTTGTATTCCATCGCAGCATGTAGTCATCATAAAAGCATAAATAACGCATCTTACGTACGCCGCCGCCAACCCTGATTATGCAAAGCGGATGCGAACAAGCGCATAGCACATTTTCTGCCGTTTGCTTCCGCTCTCACAGACTTCAAACCTTATTAGTTTGTTTCGCTCGCGTCTTTCAATTCCCAACCCCGTCTCTCTGCCTGGATGAGCAGCTCGTCCCATCTGAGCAATCATTTCATCTCTGTCATTTCCTTTCCTTAGCACAACACCGACTCCGCTAATGAAGTACGTGCAGAGGCCCAAAGAATTCTCACCATGCACTCGCTTATTCTTTTATTCTCCAACAGATACTTTTATCGTGAGGTGACAAGTTCAGAAAGAAGTCAGAAACCCAACCTTCCCTCACTCAACAGATTGGTTTCTATTCGGATTGCCAAAGGGAAATATACTTGTGACATCACTACTTGTGTTGTAATTGTAGAACGCTAACAGTATACTGAATTTTATACTCCTTTACTATGTATAGTGATTTCGTCCCATCAGTAATGGTACATTTAGAAATAATGTTTCTCGTTTAATTGTTAAAAAATAAGGAAGCGACCCCGTACTGATTTTGTGTCCTGGAGACATTTCTGTGTCCAAGATTGACCAAATCCAAGATTGTGTTTATTTTCTTTATTCATTGTTTTTAGCCTCCTTGCAGAGAGGCAACCTGTGTTTTGGCCCCCCCCCAAAAAAAAAAGAGTGATTTTTGTATGTTTTTTTAAAGTCCTGGCTCAGAAATACTGATAGTTTTAATCTATGATTGGTCAGTGGGAAATGTGTGTGTAGTCTCAGTCACAGGGACATTATGAGTGTGTACACATGCTGGTGAGAATGAGGATGTGGAAAGTGTATTTTTGTGGATGTGTGTTTCAAACCCACACAGAACATAAACTTTTGAGGATGTGGACAGCCTTTGTGTGGTTTTAGAGACAAATGGACAAGAATTTAGTGTGTGTGTGTGTGTGTGTGTGTGTGTGTGTGTGTGTGTGTGTGTGTGTGTGTGTGTGTGTGTGTGTGCGTGTTAGCCCTGTGATGGGCTGGCTGCTGTTTAGGGTGTACCCTGCCTTCACCCAGAGTCGGCTGAGACGGGCGTGACCCTGATTAAGTTTAATTAGCTTAGGAAACAAAGGGATGAATAAATGACAATAAATCATATAATAAATGATTCTTTCCTTATAAGGAAAAATAGATAGGTGCATCCTTTACTATATATGGAAGTGGGCCTGGCCCTCAGGTGGGCGGGTGGGGTTATATGGGACACCGTGCATGCACAATGCACAATTCCGTGTTGGTACCTCGCTTTGGTGAGTGTGTGCCAAGGTGCGGTTTGATGTCATGCACGTTTAAGGCTTTTCTTTTTTTTTTTTTTTTTTTAAATTAAGCTCCATTTAACTTCCAATTCCTCCATTTTGCTTTCAGCCTCAGTTATTTCCCTCCAGATGACAATGTTCTCTATTAAATACGACCTGCTCAAAGACTACAGACATGAACATGATTGCACTAAAAAAAAGAAGTCTTATCTCGGAAAGCGGCCCTTAGATGAAAGAAGACGGGGCTAATTATAATTTCAGGAAGCAGGTGGCGAGCAATTAAACTATCTATAGTTAACCTTGGGGCTCTTTCCTCTAAATGAGGTTTCCCTTAAATGAGGAGGGAAAAACAGGTGGAAAACTCTGCAAAGAGAGTAATTCCACTTCGATATCAAACCACAGACCTGGAGGAAACCCTCCGACTCTCAGCCCCCTCCGACGGAGGGAACGTAATGTACTTTTAGATCACGGTCATTACATCCAGGCTAGCATGAATAACTGCAGTTACACACATACATAAGCATTACAGCGACACAATGTCGTGCTTATATCTGTATCTGTTTAGTGTTTCAAATACTGTATTTATATCTATTTGCGTATTTTAACCCTGCGATGGCCTGGCGAGCTGTCCAGGGTGTGCTCTGGCCTCGCCCAGAAACGGCTGAGGTGGGCCTCCAGCCTTCTCGCAACGGTTGTTTTATAAATTTGTTGTACATGTTGTTACCTCTGGCACAAACGTAATTGTTGCTGGTGTTTGTACGTCCATCTATCCATCTGTCTGTTTGTTTGATTGTTTGTCAGCTTGTCTG
>JBCNYG010000025.1:2031510-2041521 GCA_039654305.1 Porochilus rendahli
GAGACTGCTTATTTTAGGCTGAATGCACCTGGAACAACATGTGCATGTTATTGGATCACAGGGGAAAAAATGGCTGGGGAAATGTTGATAAATCTGCAGGAATCATCTGCAAAACCAGCAGAGTCTAATGCAAGTCACATTACAGGACACATAGGTTCAAAATAGAAGCATAGGGTTAGAACAGCAAGACAGATTCTTGTGCAAGACTGAAAAGATACAAAAATAAAAGGTGTTCATTCCTATTTCTGGTATGCAAAGGTTTACTGAGAGGTTTACACAAATTCCATTAAAAAAAGTAGCATTGACTTCCAGTCTGTTTAACAAGTGTGGATTGTTTTTTCTCTCCATGTCATTCATGTCCTTAGAACTTTACATTTGACGTGTTAAAGTGGAAAAAAAAAAGCTTTATCTAGAGCCGACAGGTGACCTCTGGACAATGGCATTATAAGAAATAACGACACACGAATGAGAAAGCCCTCGGCTTGCACAGAGGAAGCGTGCAAGGCTCGAGGTAAGTTTGGGAAGGCAGGAAGGCACAATGCGGTTTGTGCAATTATATACAGTATGCATTCACATAGCATGCACAGAATGAACACACACACAAACACACACTGTTGTGCAGGAAGTCAAGCCACATTACTTTAAAGCTACTGCAACAGGAAGTGAAACTGAAAGTTTGAGATATTTGTTTTACATGCCCCATCACCCTTCTTACAGTAACCATTTTACCTCACACATACATAACATTCGGACATTTTCCTCTCACGTTCTCACAAGCCATTCGCATTTTGCACGTTTCATCAACGTGCTCGGTTTTACCTCACAAACTTGGCGAAAAACGTTCATGTTTTTTGTCCTCACACAACGGTGAAAGTTAAGAGCTGTGCCTCATGCATTCACACAAAGTACAAACACTGGCAAGTTTGACCCCACGTGTACTTCTCAAAAGCACGCAACCTTCTTTAACCTCACACACGCATGATCGTTTTATATGAATGTGTGAGGTAAAGCAAGTAAATATGAGCTGCGTGTTAATATGTGAGGTAGACGAGGTAAACAGGAGTATTTTATTATAGTTGTACCTCATACTTTCACACAAAATGCTATTATTGACTAGCATTTACCCAACACGTTCATTTAAAAAGCCAAAATGTACCACTTTTACCTCACACAATTAAATAAATGCAGGGATTATATACCAATGCGAGCTTTGTACGTGAGTGTAATATAACATGATTAAATGTACAATTTTGCATCACACAATTATGTAAATATGGGTATTTTTATACAAATGTGTGAGGTAAAACAGGTAAACTTGAGCTTTGTTAGAAAAGGTGTGAGGTAAAACTAGAAATATGAGCTTTACATTATAGGTTTACCTCACACATTCAAACAAAATGCAAACACTGACTAATTTCACGCCACACGTTTATGAAAAATGCACTTTTTTTTACCTCACATAATTATATAAATGCAGGTATTACATACCAATGTGAGCTGTGTGTGTAAATGTGTGAGGTAAAACTAATATGAACATAAATCCACACACTGAATAACGTCACCTCACACGTTAATATAAAATGATTAAATGTACCATTTTGCCTCACACAAGTATGTTAACATGGTTATTTTTATACAAATGTGTGAGGTAAAAGGGGTAAACGTAAGCTTTGTGTGTGAATGTGTGAGGTAAAACTAGTAAATACGGGCATTTTATTATAGATTTCCCTCATGCATTCACACAAAACAATTCATGTAAAGGAAACAAACACTGTTTTCTTCTTTTTCTTCACACACACACACACACACACACACACAAAACACAGAGTTACAAGTATGTTCCAAATGTTTATTTACAACAAATGTGGTATTTTTGGAGGGGGTGGGGGAGGGACCAACACCAGGAAAAAAAAAATGGCAACTATTCTCCCTGAGCTGTACACAAAATACAGAGCAACTCTACACGCATCTCACACAAACGACCCCTAAACTAACCTAATATGCATGACCCTCTTAACACTCGCATACACACAGCTAGACTGAGACTAAAGCTTTAATACACAGCCAGGAAGCCGACAAGAAACCGAGCAAAAATGAAAACAGGGCTAGACATTGTGTTAATATACAAAGGTGCTCAGAGTGCCAAGGTGACCTCTTTTAACCTTTCCACCGAAGAGAATTATCTCGAACATGGCGCGATCCGAATACGAATTTAAAATGTCTGAAAGCTGAAAAAAGAGAAAACGTAATTAGCATTTAATTGCTGCACTTTTATTTAGTTAACTCCTACTGAATGTCGATCATTAGCTAGCTGAAAGAAAACTGATCTATGTACAAAGCCAGACAACTACATGCAGATATTCACAGTGAAAATGACTACTTCAGCGTACAAAAAATTATTTACATACAGTATTAAATGGAAAATTGTTCCAAGGAGGAAAAAAAGTGACTAGGCTAAACCAGGATTAGCAATAATATCCTACACAGTTTATAGCTCCAGTGCCAAATTAAGCTCACGGCTCCGAGTCGTATCTGAGTTACAATGCACGGCTCGGACGTGAAAGTTTTTGCTGCGTTTTTACGGAAATCATTTTTTTCAAGCAGTGAAAAACTGAACAGTCTGAACGCCAGTGCTATTTAACCCTGTACAGTCATCTAACGTTACTAGCCTTGAAACGGAATACACTTTTTATTATGATTATTATCCAGAACAATTATCCTCCTCACCCCAAAAACACAAACACTGGCTCCGTATGATCATCTAAAAGTCTTGAAGGTCTTCATGAGGGATCTCAGGCTTGTTGAAACAAGTCCAGGGAAGTCTTCCTCAGGACACTGATGAACACGTGCATAATTATACGTGGGTGTTTATGAGACAGAGAGTGTGCGCGCGAGAAGAGGAAGGGGGTGTGAGAGCGAGTGAGCGAGAGACGGGAACGCGTTATAATGGGTGACGATGCTTGCTTGCTTGCTTGCTTGCGCTGAGGTTTAAAAGGAACTCGGGAGATTATTTTACCCAGTGAACGTGATGTCATGTATGGATCAATCAGTGGGCCATGTTTGTACACAGCTATCGTTTAGCACCAGGTGTCGGGTCAGTTATGGAGATCAGGGTCAGCATGTTGTCACTGTCTTCCTCTTCTCACCGAAGGACTCTTAAACCATGTGTGCTTAGACGGGTGCATGCATACACATCAGTCCTTTCTTTGCGTTTGCTGTCCTTGTTGTTGTACGTTCCCGTCAGTCTCTTCTTCCTCCTCCTCTTCCCCCTCCTCCTCCTCCTCCTCCTCTTCGTCGTCGTCCTCCTCCTCTTCCTGGCTGATCAGGAACTCCTCGGGGGGCCAGCGCAGCTCTCCGCTCTCCACCTCGCCCTCGGTCGCCTCCACTACGATGGACGGAAGGCGGTCCTTGAGCTTGCAGCAGCGCTCAAAGTCTGATGGATCCGGAAAGATCTGCGAGGAGAGCGAAATGGGGAGGGAAAAAAAAAAAAAGAGGCATTTTTCTTTGGTTGTGGTTATTAAAGTGTCACATTTTAAACGGTTCCAGAACCTGACAATTTATTACCAAAAGTTTCCACATTACACAGTGCGTGTCAAATAGGGCGGAAGGTGCAGAGTTCGATAAATTACTACTACAGCCCCTGGCAAAGAGGATGGAACCACTACACTAACAGGATGTTCAGTTCGGCCAGATTTATTTTACTCTACAGCAAAAACAAATCACAGATCTAACACGGGATCTAAAAAGAAAAGTCTACCTTCGTAAAACCATCAATGCTTAATCCTACTGGAGTTGTGAGAGCCTGGCTCAGCCGACTCTGAAGTCAGGGTACACCCTAAACAGCTCGCCAGACCATCGCAGGACCGAGACGCCTATACACACGCACACAACCATTCGCAAGCACACCTGGGACAGCCAATTAGCCTAACGTGCATTTAAACACATTTAAAGCTGCGCGTCAAAAACCACCTTTAACAACACGCAAATGTACCGGAACACCTTTTCCACACACGGAAATGTACCGGAACACCTTTTCCACACACGGAAATGTACCGGAACACTGCTAGTCGCAGAACAGGAATAGCAACAAATTTGCACGTCACCGTGAGATGAAATTTCATGCGTGCATGAGGTTTGTGTGCGTCACAAAGACATGAAATTGTCTGAGAACCCGAAATAAGGCTGAAACAACATTCGGGAAGGGCAGACATGACTTGCAACTGTCTCCCTGCCGCAGATTCTCACGCGCACGCTGCTTTATTATTTATATCCTTTGCTCTTGGCCTCGGGAAGAGGAACATGCCCAAAAGCTTTATTCCGCCTGAGAATTGGACAGGCCCGAGTCACATATTTTTAGCCGTGTCTGTTTCGGCGACATGGACTGAAGGGATATTGAAGGAACATCCCTATCTGGGAAAAAAATGCATAAGAGAAAAGAGGCTGTGGCAATAAGAGGCCATCGCGAAAACCATCTCTAGAAACTTAGATAGAAACTTCTGGGTGTGCAGTGATTGAGGTAGGAAAGGAAAAGGAAATAAGGCAGGAGGGACAGTCTTAGCTAGGCAGAACTGCAGTCCACCAAGGACGAGGTATCTGCCCCAAACACGACCCGATGCGACCAGACAAATCATATAATGGTAATTCTCTCTGAAGCAGTCAGAGGGCATCGAATGACTGACGCGTTCCTTCCACACTTTCCACACACCGGTGCACGTCAGGTGTCAGGTTTTATACGAGACGAGACGTGACGGCGGCATGAAGTCCGTGCATGGTTCAGCACCGCAATTATCATGTAGCTGAACACACACGCATTCTTGAAATAGCGAGAGAGTATCTTGTGCATCTTGTTGCTGTAGAAGAAAAACAGTGTGTTCTGAAAGGAAGGCACTACAGAGAAAGACAAAAGAGAGAGAGAGCTGGTCCCTGAGGAGTGCAGCTGGGAAGAGGAGAGAAGACAGGCGTGTGTGTGCGTGCGTGTGTGTGTTTGCCTCCAGCAAAGAACAGAAAAGGGCAGTCTGGGTAATATGCTAATTACGACTGTGTTATTTACTGAAGTACTGGAGCCCAAAAAATTGCAAAACACTTTCTATCCATCTATTTACAAAACCCTTGATCCTACAAGGGTCATGGAAAGGTTGGAGCCTATCTCAGCCGACTTTGGGAGAAGGCAGTGTACGCCCTGAACAGCTCGCCAAGCCATCACAGGGCCAACGCACACTGACACTCAGACCTAGGGGCAATTCGAAACAGCTAATTAGGCTAACGTGCATGCCTTTGGACTCTGGAGGAAACCCACGCTAGCACAGGGAGAACACGCAAACCCCATCAGAAACGCTGTCGCTGAGACTCTATTTCTACGTCCCAATGAGATCGGCATGAAAAACGGCAGAAAAGCATAGAATCTCCCGTACCACCACAGCAAGCGGTCAAACATGGCAACCGCTGCAGCCAAAAAGCTAAATGTCGCGCTGTTCTGTACGTCCAAGCCAGCTTGCGTGTTTGCCGGCGTCACCCTGCTCGTGTTTCTTTTCAGAACGGAAATTCGAAAAATGTCAGAAATTGGCTTCCACTTTGAGAAATAGGAAAGCACCTTCTCTGTGCAGCTGCAGCCATTCTGAAAGGAGGCCCACGGTGGAAAGCCTGGCCTGACGATCTCGATATGACTTGGGTGTGAAAGCAGTAAGAATTGGCTTTTTCGCTTGTTTTGACATAAAAAACGGTATTTGTTGAAAGTTCATCTTAAACACTCTAGGCCTGATGGCTACTATAGGAACCGTACTATGGGAGGGCATTTGAAAACTTTAGCTCAGGACGATGATGTCATCAAGGCCCTAGTTAACATGGAGGAGTTTGGCTTTAAACGTCATTTCTTTTACTATTCCAGGTGTTTGCACTTTAATATACGAATCCATATACGAATCCATATATATATATATATATATATATATATATATATACACACACACACACACACACACAGATGAGTTTCTTACTGCACAGTTAATGATTTTAATCTAAGACTTCAGACACCTTTCACACAAATGTGTCAGTAAATGGAATGAATGCATCACAATCATATACCTGTACCTGAAATTAAAGAAATGACACACCTGAACGAGGGAGGTCTTCTCCTGTAAAGGTTTGTGCTACTGTGAGGCATGACAGAAATGTCGGTTACCTGAAAAGTGAGGCGATCTTTGCTTGGGCTGAGCCGTATGTCCTCCATTGGAGTGCTGCTGATCATCACTTCGGTCATCTCACGGCACGGCACGAACACTGAGCTGCCAACACACAGACGGCCAAAAGGTCAAATCAGAAAGGCCGAAGCTTCAAAGCTGATTCAGGACGAGGTCCTGTATCACAAATGACGCCTCACATTTTATTACAGAATCCACTACTGTGGTGCGATGACATGTTTACCAATGAACCTTTTCACGAGTTATAAAAACCACCTAACATGTCTGTAGGAGACGACAACATTAAAGAAAAACATCTAAACAGTAACCTTCAGGAACCTATTTTCTATGAAGGTTCCTTACAAGATCATGCCCTTAAGCATCCAGTTAGAACCCATATACAAAGTAGGAGCTCTTAACCAATTTGCATTGACAATTATATCAAGAGTGCTACAAAAAAAAAAGGAAAAGAGTCCAGTAGGAGGCTGGAAACAAAGCAGGAACCCTAAACTATCCAGAGAGAACCCATATAGGAAGCAGGAACCTATAACCAACCAATTAAATATCCAAACATTGTCCAAATAAAAAGCATCCTTTTCCATCGTATCTGTTCTTCATGGTGAAAGCCATAGTCATATTTTCAAAACAAGATTTCTTTAGGATGTCCCACTGGGGAAACCCTTTAACAGAATATGACAACAACAAAATTCACCGTAGAAAAAGTCAAGAACCTTCAAGCAACAGAGGAACACCCAAACAATGAAGTCCACCTGTGTGCAATCTAAGTGATCTGTCAGTAGAAACACAACTTTTCTGAAAGGCCCCAGAGGCTGCAACACCTCTAAGCAAGAGCAACAGTAAAGGCATGTGGGCGACTCTCCAGATGTATGGAGGAAGATGCTCTGGTCAGATGAAACTAAAACTGAACTTTTCCACCACCAAGGAAAATACCATATCTGGCAAAAACCCCAACACATCCCATCACCCCTAGAACACCATCCCCACGGTGGTGGCAGCATCATGCTGAGGGGATGTTTTTTAGAAGCCGGGACTGGGAAACTGATCCGAGTCGAGAGAAAGATAGATGGGCTAAACACAGGGATATTTTTCACTAAAACCTGTCTCAGTCTGCCTGGGATGTGAGACTGAGACGAAGTTTCACCTTCCAGCAGGACGATGACCTGAAGCAAACTGCTAAAGCAACACTCGAGTGGTTTAACCGGAAACATTTAAATGTCTAGGAATGGCCTCGTCAAAGCCCAGACCTCAATCCAACTGAGAATCTGTGGTCAGACTTGAAGATTGCAGTTTACAGGCAGAAACCATCCAACATTAAGGAGCTGGAGCAGTTTTGCCTCGAGGAATGGGCAAAAATCCCAGTGGCAAGATGTTGCAAACTCAGAGACGCGTCCAAAGCGACTTGCAGCTGTAATTGCTGTAAAAGGTTGCACTACAATGTATGGGCTTTGGGGGGGGTGTGTGTGTGTGTGTGTGTGGATAGTTATGTACGCTAAAGTTTTGTTATTTTGTTTGGTTTATTGCTTGCTTTACAAAAAAACAAAACAAAAAAAACATGTCTTCAAAGATGTAGGCGTGTTCTGTAAACGAAATGATGCAAACCTTCAAACAATCCATTTTAATTCCAGGTTGTGAGGCAACAAAACATGAAAAATGCCAACGGGGCGAATACTTTTGCAAGGCACTGTATTTCTCAGGAAGAGAAGAGTCCGACCTCACCTATGTCCTGTATCTGTCATGACTCATCTTTTTTAAATTGAACATTAAAGCCACACCACAGCCGCTAGCACTCGATGCTCTACCACAACGAGGTCGATGGTCCACAGCTCTGCACTCAGGTGTGAGCGTGTATACGGCACTGAGCAGTCGTCATGAAACAGTTGCGGGTATGAGGGAAACCACGACATGGATCTGGTACGAAGAACTCGCAGAAAGATTTTTCCATTCTGGTTCTGCAGCAGAACATGATGAGAAGTCATTCGGGTCACCATGGTTGTTGTGATCTGCTGATGCTACACGACAAACATGTACGGAATACGCTGGGTCTCGACACGCCCCATAAAATTCGCCCTAAAAGCCGATTTATGGTTTCGTGTGAAGAGTGAATATTACAGCATCGGCAAGGAAGGGCATCTATTCCTGTTTCTGCTGAGACCGCACTGAAACTCCTTTCTCACACAAGTTATTTAAAGTCTGCCGGTGTAGTGGTCAGTGAGGGCACGCACACACGCACGATGGGCCCAGCTAAATAAACTCCAACAAGAGCATTTACATAAGCTTGGGGTGAAGTGAGCTTGTAGAAAAAAATTCCCAGACGACTTCTCACGCGACTGTTCTAGAGGTGAAATATTTAAAATTAATGAAGTAAAAAACAAAAACAACAACAGCAACAACAACAAAAAAAACACTACTGCAATATTTACATTTTTTATATTGTCATGATGGCAGACTGGTCAGCTGAGGTAATAATTGCTATGAAGTGTTCTAAAAGTCAGCTTCATACTACACATAGAAACAAAGGTGTGTTAATTCAAAATTAGTATCAGCAACAAGAATATACAAAAAAACAAAACCAACCAAACAGACTAAAATCAGATGTTTCGAGTTTATATTTATGTATTTTAACCATGACAAAGACGGTTCAGGTGAGCTTTGCTCTTTGACATGAGCTTGGCTTTGATGGGCTGAGGAGCTAAAGAGAGGCCATTCTCATTCAGGGTTAGCCTAAATTACATAATACACAAACACGGAAAAAACCCAGGTCTGTAAAGGTGTGTTTGCACACTAATTTTAAATTTAAAAGTAGCGAACCAATCAAATCATACCATTCTTGTGTAATATACATTATATAGATATACTCTCACACTAGACGCACTGGCTAATTTCTTTCCTAGCTTTAATTGTCTTTATGACGCCTCTACAGACATTCCAGGAGATGTCAGGAAAAGACAAAACCCCTGAGGAAACATCGGACCACGGACATCACAGGACTGATCCGAGGAATCATTAAACCTGCAGGTTTCTCCTGAAATGATCGCTCACCCATGTCACGCATGCACGCGGCTGGATATGGAGATCGCACGGAGTTACTTCCTCCATCATGTTATAGAAGATTTTCCTGCGATGTACGTAATCCAGCTCCAGCCACGAGCAGTCAATCATCTCAAACCACCTTCATCATCATCATCATCAAACTTAACAGCAGCCATCAGACGGCTGTGGTCCCTTCACGTGTGCGTAAATCCCTGGATTACTGACGCCAATCTCATTCTCACAAACAAGCCTGTTTAATAGCATTAGCATTGGAAATGGGTTCCAGGGAAATTCATTTCTGAGGGAAAACCATATCAGTGAAGCCAAAAGAGAACGCGGCTAATATATACCAGCTAGCTGGTTCGAGTGCACCAATCGTTACTGACCCTCCAGCTGAAGGTCCGGGTACAGCAAGTATGAGCCGGGTGTTTCGGTAGAAACCTGGATCATCTCATTAAAAACAAATACACAACAGACCCGCAAGAGCCGCGAACCAGGAACATGACGGATGGGTGGGGTCTGAAGTGTTGGGGCGTCTCCCAATTTACATACTCATACATTATGGGTTTAATGACGAAGGAAAAAATGGACAACTTTTCTTGCTGGTGGATCGCAGAGTTTAAACGTGTAGCGTCCTGTAGCACCCTTAGCTTTGTCCTGACCAAACCCTTCAAGGCTCTGACGAGAATCGTGTGAAGGATGAGTTCCGAGAGAGAGAGAGAGAGAGAGAGAGAGAGAGAGAGAGAGAGAGAGAGAGAGAGAGAGAGAGAGCGAGAGAGAGAGA
>JBCNYG010000025.1:2076126-2087022 GCA_039654305.1 Porochilus rendahli
GAGGGGGCGCACACACACACACACACACACACACACACACACACACACACACACACACACACACACACACACACTAACAGACATGGTAAAACAATGTCCCTGTCCTAAAACACAGACCCCAGTCGAACAGGGCTTAAATAATCTTGTCATCTCTGCGTCAGTAAGAGAGCTGAGCGTATGACGGCGCGGGTTCTAGTTACCTTGTTTCCTCCGTACAGCACGTGAGCCGGTCGTGTTGGTGTAACTCTAACCCGGTGACTGGTGGATCTTGGTGTGTGTGTGTGTGTCCTTAACTAAAGGGCTTGTGATTAAAGAGTGCATTGAGCTGCATGTCCTGATGGAAATTCACACACTCGCAGGCGCAGGCGGTAGCGTTATTGTCTATTAAACAAGAGTCACACTCGATGATCCATCTGCATGGGACAAAAGTGGTGGGACTTCGCCAGTAATTAGTCTAATGAGACAGCTGAATTATTTAGGAATCTCCATTACACACACACACACACACACACACACACACACACACACACACACACACACACACACAGTGGCCTGCACCACTCTACCCCTCGTTTCTGTTGCCTCGAACAGCGTTTGTGTACATTTTAAGCCGTGACACACGAGAGCTAATTTACCGTGAAACCAGGCGGCGACGGTGTCGCTCGTCCGTTCATATCCGGCCCTCTTAGGCTTCTGGTCCTCAGAGAACCAGAGTACAACTGACTCTCTGGATCTGGGACAAGGAGCACGAACCCAGGCAGGGCTAAACAAAGAAAGAGACAAATGGAAATCCATATATTAGTACTTAACACCAAGTGTTTCAAGATTGGAGACGAAATGTTTTCAAACACAACATGTGCGTGAATCGCTGGATTGTGGGCGGAGCTAGCATCGCACACCTATTTTCTTGTAATTAAAAAGAATGGGAAATATCCTATTGGAAAATAGGAAACATAGAGTGTGTTGTTCTTTAGATTCAAGCCGAATTCATTAATATTTAATATACTTGCATTGGTGTAAAAGTTCACTTGTGCTTGTCATTGGTCATTTTGTGCCTCTAGCTGTCTGCACACATGACCTTTTATGGAGTTTTCTGATGTCACTTAATGCAAATGAGTCATTAGGGTGATTTTGGAGGCGGTCCGTTGCAAATACCGGTGAATAAAATATGCAAATGAAGACATAGGAACCTGTTAATTAATTACGATAGTTGAAGTGATCCGGCGTTTGACCGACGCTAATTTCCAACCGGAACAAACTTTCCGCGAATGGAAACCACGCCCTCCCGGTTGTCGAGTTCTCGTCTCTCAAGTATTGGGACGGAAGAGCCTGAGACACTTATGAAATGATGCCATTTAACGGCAA
This sequence comes from Porochilus rendahli, assembly GCA_039654305.1. Taxonomy (NCBI): domain Eukaryota; kingdom Metazoa; phylum Chordata; class Actinopteri; order Siluriformes; family Plotosidae; genus Porochilus; species Porochilus rendahli. The sequence continues at coordinate 2,077,492 of JBCNYG010000025.1, forward strand.
AAATCCATCTACCATGAAGTAACTCTGGTTACGTGAGTCCTAAAGCTGTAACACGAGACCCTCTTCAGGACAGGGGATTTAACACTGGGTAGATTACGTGTCCGATGGCACCGTCACCTGTCCATGAGTGGCTGCGCCGCAGTGCTGCTGTGTTTGCGGCTCTGTCTTCGGCGGTACAGTGGAGGATCTGCCGGCTGAAGGCCGCCCCGAGGACGTTCCTTGGCGCTGAGCGGCTCTGATGGCTCTGTTCTGATCGCGCTGTGCCTCCTGCTCACGGGTGCTTGTTGCTTGAAATGACTTTTCTCCATGGCTCGGATGGACTGGTGCTTATATTCATCCCTGGCCCGGCGTGCTCTCCTCATCATCTCCTCATCCGCGGCCTTGGAGCGCTGCACTGGGGGAGAGTCATGTGTGCTGATCGATTTCATAAGTACTGATTAAAAGAGGAGGAAGAGGAGACAGAGCGGTAGAGGCAGAGTGTACGTTTACGGAAGAAAGGGGGGGGGGTTTGTGAGAAGATCCTCACGTTGTTCTTCCCACTCCTTGTCTTCACGTTCACTTTGTTTTCGCTCCTGCTGGAGCGTCATGTACAGCTCCTTTACTCGCTTCTCTTCCGCACACCGAACCTCCTCCTCCCCCTTCCGCCGCTCTTCTTCTTCCCTTTCCTGTGCACAAGACAAAGCGTACACTTATTTCTGACACATCCATGGTTCGGTGATATGTCAGGTTTGCGTACACATGCTTATTTTTCCTGATATCTGTTAAAAGAGCTGTTAAATCCCTGACGCATGGTCAATCACCATGACCCCTTGGTTGGGTGGGTGGGTGGGTGGTGGGGGGACGACGATGACATAGCTCAGATGACATAGATGAGCTAATAATACCATGATAATTAAGTGATAGTAAGTAATGACCGGCGGCTAAATGATAGGGTGGGATCTGTATGACGTGTCTACCGGATAATTCTGGAAATCTCTGGAATGTTCAAAGTTTAACGGCTCTTCAAAACACTGAAGCCAAAATTTCAGACAAACAACAAACAAGGCCTTTAATGTTCGCATATTTCATTACCGAGCCCTGAATCACTGATGGATGTCCGTCATCCCAAGACCTCACTGGATAAATCTATAAAGTAGGTGATGCTGAAAGTGATGACCTCGCCTGCTCTTGCCTCGACGAGCACGTCCTTATCGTAATATTTCTCTTATCTTTTTATACGGTCAGAATATAATACTAGTTTCGGTTGTTAAAAGTGTAAGTACACGTAGTGAGTAGTCGGATCTGAAACGCAGAAAAAGGTTCGAAACACTACGATGATACGGATCGAGTGCTACTCGATTATCCGCCGAATAAAGAGGGAAGAGAGTGATGCAAGTCATTCATTCCACATGACCAGCGTTTAATAGAATCAATACTATGACTATGATTATATGATTATAATACTAGACTTTTTTCATTCATTCCACCAATGAGGTTGTTTTACCTGCAGTTTGTGTATTCGTTTGTGAGCAGGACTACGGAAAAGGTTCTGTGCAGACGTCCGTGAGGCACGGCTTCGATTCAGGAGATGATCTGGATCCAAGTGTGGATCCAGGAATTCTTTAAAAGATTACCAGGGGCGGGGCTTTGAATAAAGGAGACTCCGTTTGATTTTGGAGATGAACTGCATCTTGGATATTTTTTTAAGGATTTTTTAACATCGTAAAGTAAAACTTTTGGTGCATATGTGAGATTGCTTGGCTTGGTAAAGGTCTGCTCTTGTTATTTTTCTGTTTTCACGTTTACGTTGTGCGGTACGATACCTTACAGGGTGATTTTCGATCCCTATTTTTATAGGCGTATAGGGAAGTGCTGATTTTTATTAAAACTGAATCAATCACCATCTTATTATGAACAGCTATTTTTTTCCAACCAGATGTTTCCAGATGTCCTGAAAGCAGGATTAGTCCTGCCATGATAAAAACAAAACACTCTCCCCCTTTACCTTTAGCTCCTTTTGTATGCGTTCCTCTTCCTGTTTAGCTGCCTTCCTGTCCTCTGCTTCCTCTTTCCACTTCCCGGCTACCAAGCGCGCTTTCTCTTTAGCGATGGCGTCCCGGAACTTCTGCTTGATCTCGGCTTCTTTTTTTCTCCTTACAGAAAGCGAAACAAAGCACTTGGCAAACACGACATGGTTCCGATGTAATGCTTAAACGGCACTGTGATGAGATATTTGCAGTTTCGTCGATTTAAAAGCCTCCTCCCAGGTGTAGTCGCTCCGTTTTATTCACCACAGACACTCACCACAACTCCTGGGCTTCTCTTTGCGCCTGCCTACGTGCTTTCTCCTCCATTAGCTCTTTGATGATCTGCTCGTAAGGTTTATCTCCGGGAGCTTCACCCATGACCCACACCCACACCTCACCATCGATGCCACGGAGCCACTGGATTTGCTTTCTGTCTCCTGGGGACAAGACGACACATGAAGGATGACCTGACAGCAGACTGGTGATCTGGACTTTTTATACCAGTCCAAGACCAGAACTTTTACCGGCAACTTGAACGACACAGAGAATTACAGGATGGTTCTAAAATCCTGTGCTCGCCAAGCCGCTTAATCCTGCTCGGGTCGCAGGGAGACTGAAGCCTATCTCACTCGACACTGGGACAGCACGCCAGACCATTGCAGGGCCAACACACAACAACTCACACTCACACTTCGGGGCAAATTGGAACAGATCGAAAAAACTGTAGCCTACATGACGTACAACTACACGTCATAAGCAAACATCTGTCGGTCAGGAGCTTGGAGGACTTTAAACAGATCAAGGTTCTCACCATCCTTCGATGACGGCGCAGAGTTCTTCTCCGGGCTTTCCCCTCGAGCCTCGCGCTCCGTCCAACGCCGGACCTGCTCCTGTCGGATCTTGAAGAAAAGGATCTGCTTTTGTTCCTCGTTCAGTTCAGTGAGCAGTTCCGGCTCTACGTACATGTCGTGGAGGATCCTTTGCATCATCCTGACCTTTGACCTCAGAGGCTCTTCAACAGGAGTAGACAAAGAGGGTCTATTAAAACAATGTTTAAAATAGTCACAATGTTGTGTATTTTATGAAAAGCAAACATCCCAGAGCATTATATTCCCTTTTAACAAAAAAACCCCCAAAACAAACAAACAAAAACACACCTGTGATATTTTATAGAGTCAGTCCTGCTCCATGGCGGTCCTGTTGCGGGTTGCAGGTACGAAGGCGCGTCAAATCCTCACTGTCTCGTCTTTTATTTGTTCAGCTCTGTCATCGAACCTTGGAGAGGATCCAGATGCGACCCTGACGCAGCGACTCCATGATCAGCGCTCTTAATATGATGAGGACTTTGATGTGCTTTCAGATGAAGCTGAGGTTGGACACGTACGGGCAAACTGACGAGGCTTAGAGGCTTGTGTCAACACACACCGGTGAAGCCCAAGATCTGTGTAACTCGATCCGTGTGTGTGTGAGTGTGTGTGTGTGTGAATGATATGGGGGGAGCTTCAGCGGTGGAGGGTGACGCCGTGGTGTAACGGTGATAATGATATTAATAATAATGAATGTAAAATAACAAAAATACCCATATATAATAGATTTTAATCCTTTTTATTACTTTAAATATTATAATTATTAACTGATGTATTACGGTGGCCGACATTGTGGTGTAGTGCTTAGTACGTCCACCTCACAGCTAGAAGGTCCTAGGTTTGAGTCGCAGCCTCGGTGAGGGTATTCCTGTGTGGGGTTTGTTCTCCCTGTGCCTACCTGGGTTTCCTCCGGGTACTCCGGGTTTCCTCCTACACTTCAAATACATGCTTATCATGCTAACTGGATGTTCCAAAGATGTCCCGAGGTTTGAGTGTGAATGTTTGTGTGTACTACCCTGTGATGGTCTAGTAGTGGTGTTAAGGTTGTACCCAGCCTTCACCCAGTCTCGGCTGAGATAGGCTCCATCCTCCATGTGACCCTAGTAGTAGGTTTAGGCATTTTGGCAAACGAGTGAGTGAGCAACAGAAACTGTATAATGGTTTACATTCTTCTACTTATAAACACCCTTTAAAAAAACAGAACAATCAAAGAATTGTGTGTATTATATATTAAAAGATGATTTTACAGACGTTAATGTGAGAGGTGAGGTGTGTGTTTGTGCACTGTGAAAGACAGGGGGCAGGATTTAGCCACTGTGGAACATTTTCCCTTCTGATTTTATGGTTCTGTTTGGGTCTGTATGAGGAACACAGAGAGCTGTGTCTCCATCTGTAGGCTTTAGGTTGCCAGAGAGGCAGGAGAATGATGTGTATTTCTGACTGCTACTGCTGTGTTAAATATTTAACAGCAAGGAAATGTCAGCCAGTAAAAGAGACTACATATCTGTCTTCCTGAATGCCTGAACACAAAGCACTTCATTAAAATGGGACAAGAATCATAGGCAAAACAATAAAGCTTATTTTCCCCGTTAAAGGGGTAGGCGGGGTTTGTGAACCTAGTATATTGTAGTATGGGTTCATATAGTAGTATAGTGGCTACAGTAATGGCATAGTAGTTATAGTTTATAGTATAGTGGCTAGAGTTTGTGGCATACTGTAGTGGCTGTAGTATATAGTATAGTAAATATAGTAAACAGTTTAGTATTTCTATATTATATTGTATAATAGATATAGTATAAAGAACAGAGGCTATAGTATATGGTACAGAAGGTAAAGTATATGGTAAAGTAAGTCTATTAGATATAGCATTTGGTAGTATAGTATAGTAAGTGTAGTATATAGTATAGTAGCTGTAGTACATGGTATAGAAGCTGTAGTATATAGTGTAGTTGCTATTGTATATAGTATAGTAAGTGTAGTATATAGTATAAAAGCTGTAGTATATAGTGTAGTTGCTATAGTATATATTATAGTAGCTGTAGTATATAGCATAGAAGATGTAGTATATAGTGTAGTTGCTATAGTATATAGTATAGTAGCTATTGTATATAGTATAGTAGCTATTGTATATAGTGTAGTAGCTGTAGAATACAGTATAGTAGCTATTGTATATAGTAGAGTAAGTGTAGTATATAATATAGAAGCTGAAGTATATAGTGTAGTTGCTATATTATATAGTATAGTAGCTATTGTATATAGTAAGTGTAGTATATAGCATAAAAGCTGTAGTAAATGGTATCGTCGCTGTAGTATATAATACAATAGCCAGGTTGAGTTTTTGTATCTGAGGCTAATGTCGTCAAATTTGCATTGTTAATGTAAGGCAAACTAAGGCTCTTTATCCTTACAGGACAGTGACAGAGCCAGGATACACCAAATATAGAGTCCGAGAGACTTAAAGGAACAAAACTACTTGATTGTACTCAACCAAGTAAATATTAATAATTATTACTTTTGCCAAGTAGCATCAAATAGACCAAGAGACTCCGCTCTCATGTACCACATACTTTTAAAATCTATTTAGATTTAAGGTTCATGAATAAGTGGGTTCCTATTGTCTTTCTTTATCTCTTGAATACTGTTAAAAAACACACAGCTTGATTTCATGTAGTGGAAAAAAGCTCTGCCCGGAACATGTAAATATGCAATGACTTGGCTTCACTTTGTGGTACACTAAATCCATAAAACCATAAAAGACTGTTAGATCACGCAAAGGTTCTTCGATAACAACCACTCTAAAGTCCCTGATGACACGTCCTCAAAGAGCGTCACTGGGATTTGACTGAGATCTGGTATGTAATGTTTTTATCATTATTATTATTATTTATTTACAGCTGTCCAACTTAAAAACCACTCACCATCACAGATAAAACATGTAATAATAAAATAATGAACACTCAACATGACAGCTGAGCAACAGACATTTCCAATGTGTGTAAAGGTTTTCTTTCTTTGGGTCCTTTATCCTACACGCATTTCTTTACTGGCGTATTGCCTCACGGTGTGGTACGCAAAAGTCTGACCTGTTTGGAAATACACAAACATCTGAATTTTAAATTGAACCATAAATGTGGAGATTCGGTTGAGATTGATGACAGGATTGAGCATCTTCTAAAAAGCTTACAGCAAACAAAAGGATATTGATTTTGGCTTTTTGGACTGGGGAGTATTTACTTGGTCAGCTTACGGCTTTCTGGTGATGGACGCCCTCTGGAGAGTTTTATGAAGGATCTGTGCCATCAACACCGCAAGCTTTATTCTGTTCTGTGGGGGCACGGTTATGACTGGACCATGTTTAATCCATCTTTGAAGAGGTAGCACCCCGCCGTTTAAAGCAGGATGAAGAGCAGGATTGAGTTCTCATGTCGTAAGTAAAGCCATGGAGTGAAACATTATCATTGTTTGTCAGTCACAACATTACAGGAGTGTCATGTTTCATTGGGTACGGGTGATGAGAACGCAGAGCAACAATTTAACACATATGGGCTTCCAAAAAGAAAGTGAGTGCTATTATACAATGAATTAAAATAAACAGACTGAGAGTTTTTTCTGCTTAACATGATGCTATTTTTCATAAAATTTATAAAAGAGCATTTAATGAGACATTAGAAATAGAAAGTTTCCTTGCGATGGCCTGGCGACCAGTCCAGGGTGTACTCTGCCTTCGCTTAGAGTCGGCTGAGATGGGCGCCAGCCTCCTCGCAACACTAATTCGGAAAAGCCGGTTCAGAAATGTATGAATGAATAAATGTTCTGAAAGTCCCCTCAGCGTTTTCCTTTGATTCCAGCACAAAATTGCAATGGCACTGTTGCTTCAGGCAGTCAGGTCGAGGCTCAGCAACATTAAAATGCCAATAAAATAAAGTCATGTGATGAGCTGAATGTACTGAACAAACAGGTTCAATGGACTTTTTCTTCCCTCATGCCTCAGATATAAAATTGGGGCTTAAAGAGTTAAACGACTCAGGGAACATGAGGAATTACAAGTACTGGCAGTCCTGACGTTAACCCTACTGGGTCTGGTTCCTCTCAAGGTTTCTTCCTGAATCTTTTTTCCCAGACCAGCAATTACAGAACCAAACCTTGTTTCCTCCACTCCATTCCTACCATACCAACTTTATTTATGTAGCACTTTCACACAACCATGTCTGAAACAAAGTGCTAGTGCTGTACATCACAAGTAAAGTTAAGGCAAAAAATAAAACCTTCCAAACCGCATAAAAACAATTAATAAGTAAAAAAACAAATAATAACAAATAAATTCAACAATTTGTCATACTGGGTGACAAGCTAATGAGTAAAAGTGGGGTTTAAGACGTGTTTTTTTAGTGGACAACGAAGGAGCCTGTCTAACATGAAAGGGCAGCCTGTTCCACAATTTAAGAGCGGCGACAGAAACACTCTCTTCCCTCTGAGCTTCCGCTTTGATTTCAGTACAGCTAGGAGCAGCTGATCAGTTGACCTGACCGGCTAAGAGCGTTTTGAACCAGCTGGAGACTGGAGAGGGAAGAGTGTCTGACTTCAAAATAAAGTGCATTGCAGCAATCAAGCTGAGACGTGATGAAGGCATGGATTACTGACTCAAAGTGCTGTCACGAAAGGATGGCTTTTACCTCTGCCAACTGCCTTAAATGAAAAAAACTCGACTTCACTACTGTGGAAATTTGATGGTCTATTTTAAAATTACCGTTCATCTCAAAACCCAGATCTGTAACTGCAGGCCTAACATACAGTGCCAAAGGACCCAGGTCACCAGGAGACAACTCACAAGAGCCACTGGGACCAAACACCATCACTTCAGTTTTTTGACATTAAAATCAAAAAGTTAGGGCCATCCAAACTTTTAGTCATTTAGGCAAACAAGAATAGTTGCAACTGAAAAGGCATCCTTCTGCTTAAGTTTTACATAAATCTGACTGTCGTCAGGACAGCAGTGGAAGTAGATATCATGCTTTCTAAGAATAGATGAAGGATATACAGTATGAACAGCAGTGGCCCTAAGATTGAGCCCTGTGGAACCCCACATAACAAGGGAGCTGAGGAGGACCAGCAATGTTTACACTAATGGTTCTATCTGGCAGAAAGGAGTTCAACCATTTCAGGGCAGTACCACAAATACCCACTAGGTGCTGTACACAAGATAATAAAATGCCATGGTCCACTGTATCAGAGCAGTTAGGTCAAGCAGAACAAGGATGACATGGTAACCGGAGTCCAATGCTGGGAGGATGTCATTAAATACCCTTAACAAAGCTGACTCCGTGCTATGTAAAGTAAAAAAAAATGACAGAGAAATCTCCAGGATGTTAGGCTCATCCAGAAAAGCTTTCAACTGAGCAACGGTTACTTTCTCCTAGATTTTTGATAGGAAGGGCAGCTTGGAGAAAGGCCTAAAATTTGCTAAAACTGAGTGATTGAGACCAGGTTTCTTAAGTAGGGGTTGCACTATGGCATATTTAAAATTCATAGGAACTACACCAGAAGACAGACAGTTGTTAATAATAGTAAGAACTGACTTACCTATTCACGGGAAAACCTCTTTAAAAAACCTAGGAGGGACAACGTCACAGGGGGACCTGAGGGCTTAATACGGCTAACGACTTCCTCTAACAGTGACAAAGTCACAGGTTCAAACAGCAGAACACCGCACAGGAACAGAAGGGTCGAAAGCAGGAGCTGAGATGATATGATGACCTTGTGGTGATGACCTTAACAATAAAAATGTAAGAAATTCACTACATAATTCAGACGAGGCTTCCAGGCTGATGATCTTGGGCACTAAGAACAGAACCAGTGGTTTTAACAAACACACGTGGGTTTTGACCATTTGATGAAATAATGTTAGGCCAGTGTTCCCTTTAAGCTGGTTTAACAGTGTTCTGGTAATCATGCCAGCAGTCCTTTAAAATATGACGTGACACCTGCAGCTTGTCCTTCTTCCCTTGTCTTTGCTTCCTGACAAAATTAAGACTATCATTCCTGAAGGAAGGGCTACCTATTTCTACTCTCTAATATTGCAACTGCTGGCATTGTTAGCCTGCGGTGATACATTGAATAGATGCTATACACTTCAGCGCACTTCACTAACTCTTATTTCTTCCTTATCAGCGTGGTAGTGACATTGTCTTGGGCTTACTGTTGAAATCTGCATTCTCTTTGTCCTGGTAAGTGACGGCACTTGTTTTGGAACCTAAACTGGGGCATTATGCAACACTTATCTCAAATCCAAGGTTAAAGACCCATGGGAAATTTATTGCCACTCCTACTGCATTTCTGTGTGCAGGAGTAAGTACACACTTAACAGTCAAAACGGGTTTTTTCACAGTAGCAGAAAAAAAACTACTTGTAGATGTTTGGTATTATTGTCCTCCAGTCTCTGATATCGAATTGCTCATTTTTTAATCACTCCTGGTTTAACATCCCACATCATCTCATCTTCATCTCCCACAACATTTCGACTGGGGTTCAAATCTGGGCTTTTACCAGAACATTCCTTGACTCAGTTTTTCTGGTGGGTATTTATAGCTAGCTAGCAAGCAAGCAAGCAAGCAAGCAAGCATGCATGCATCCATGCATCCATCCATCCATGCATCCATCCA
>JBCNYG010000025.1:2106070-2117683 GCA_039654305.1 Porochilus rendahli
TGTGTGTGTGTGTGTGTGTGTGTGTGTGTTGGCTCTGCGCTAGCTTGGTAAGCTGTTCAGGGTCGGCTGGGATCCAGCTCCCAAGATTAAGGGGTTCTACAAATGAGAATGGTGAGTGAGTGTTTTGTTCGTTGTTGCTTTGTCGTGCTTTGGCGGTGATTTGGTTTTGGCGAGATATTATTTTCTTTCCTGTGAATCCACAGAGACAGCGACCATTCTTCAGAAGTGCTCACTTGGATAAGCCAGCGATTTATTCCCTTTTTTCTCGTTCCAGGGTCCCTGGATAGAGTGTTGGCTGAGTCAGCTCTGTGCCTGGGACGTCCCAGGGAGGCAGCGCCCCGCTCCGTGACATCATCACAGAGTTTGGAAATGAATGAGGGTATGAGGGATATGGACAGTGTTCTCACCTTTCAGGTCATGTGACAGAGAGGTGGGACACTGTGATAAAAAGACAGAGCGGCATGGAGACTGTGTGCCTATTCCATGAGACATCCCATAATAATCCCTTTTTAGAAATGTGATGAACAGGAAAGCATTTCACAACAAACTAAAAGTAAGTGAAACCAGGACAAGCGGCAGAAACACGAGTCTGGTGCTGTTTGGTACCTATTCAGACATTATAGCTGCGAGGAACAGTGATTTTTTTTTAAATCCTGAGGACCCGTGGTAGGAGTGAAACCGCCCCCCAGTGTACAACACCACGGCTATTGTAAGACGTGAGCTAAAGCTGAGAGTTGCTAACTGAACTCGGGCGAACTCCGAACTGCAATCTGCTCACGCTGCTGCTTCCTTTCTCGGCGTGCAATTGATTAATGCCTGAAGATAAACTCTGCAGAACAGGCCCTGCTCCGCTCTCCCACGAGGAGATCATTTATTTAAAGACGCCCTCCGCAGCACGGTCCCATGGGCACCAAGGGTGGGTACAGAACAGTCTTACCTCCTGGCGGTGTGAAATTCCACTCGTCATTGTTGTGTCAGGACGGCTGAGATCCAGATATCATTATAGAGTCTGTAAGAAGACGTGGCGACTCCGGCGATGAATTCGTAATGGGGTACGGAATCTACGGCGATCTGTAGTGATGGCTGCAATACAAACGCCGCCATTCCTTTTCTTTTGCATTCATTCATTCGCTGAACTGCTTTATCCTTATTCACAGGGAAGCTGGAGCCTATCTCAGCCGACTCTGGGCGAGGTTAGGACACCCTGAAAAGCTCATCAGTCTACTGCGGGGCCAACAACTATTTACGCTTCCACCTAGGGGCAATCTGAAACAGCCAATTAGCCGAACGTGCAGGTCTTTGGGCTGTAGGAGGAAACCAGAGGACCCGGAGAAGCAGCGGGGAGAACATACACACTCCAGCGGAGCCTCCGGACTCGAACTCGGAACCTTCTTGCTGTGAGACGGACGTGCTCGCCACTACGCAGCCGTGCCGCCCCTATGGATTTTTGGTCAGATAAAGCGGAGAGCACTCCTCTACTGGGGCAAAGCTAACAACCCTGCAGCCCTCCAATCCACCAGTGAATACAGACGCGCTCAGCTGACCCTGACGAGAAGCACACATTACCCCCTGCTTGAATACCTTCTGTTGCGAGCTGCTGATGTGATGCTATGTGACGTCCTGCATCCTCGAGCCTGAACTCGGGTCACTACATAGGTGTGGAGGCATCTGTCGGATGTACCGAACGCTCCAATCAGCTCTCTGCGCATGTTTTACTTTCATGGCTACAGATTATTTCGGCTCCGAGGGCAAATCTCCGGCCATATGGTGATTTCCTTCCGTTCCGAGTCCTGACATCCTGGTGCATTTTTCCACTCGAGCCTTTCATGGGAATCAGTTTCCCCTCCAATCTTCAGTTCCTGAACCCAAACGGACTGAAAGAAAACAGAAACCCTAAACTCGCTCTTTAACCCCGGCGCAGCACAACACCTCGGTCTTCCATGCACAGCCAGCTTTCTCTCTCGCTCTTTTCTCAGAGCCAATATCAATTCGATTTATGCTTTCGTTGCACATAACATCGCCCTGCCAATCGAAATCCTCGGTGATGTATCCTCCTAGCTCACTGAGCATCAGGTATAAATGTGTAAAGTGTTGAATCAATGGATCAGATCAGATATATTCGAGCAGGAAAGTAGTTTCAGTTCCGGTCTTTGAATATCCCACTGCGCAAAATGCAAACACTCCATTTTTTAAAAAAATATTTCAAATTTCACACTTTTCTTTACTGTCTGAAATGCAATGAATACAACGATCCTCTCATTTCGTCTCCTTTTCGGGACCATGTTTTCCTTCATTCGGGTTGCGAGGGCGCTAGAGCCTATCTAAGCTGACTCTGGGCAAAGGCGGGATACAAACACAAAACCCATGGCCAACACACACAGAACCATCCACACTCACAGCCGATTAGCCGAATGTGCATGCGTGCCTTTGGACTGCAGGAGGAAACCGGAGTACCCAGAGGAAACTCCACACAGAGATGCCCTCGCCAAGCCTTGCTACGCTCTTCGCCTCTGTGTCGCCCCCAGAACAATCAATTACCATAAAAAAATCGATTTAATGTTTGTTGCTCATGGCAGACGAATGAAACCTGCAGGAAACTCTACAAGGACAACACCATGACGACCCACCAAGCGTAGAAACTCATCCGGGAGCCAACCAACCATCACGGATCTTAATAAATATCCTCACGACGTACCACACCGCGTCTTTATTACAAAAACAACACTGTTTGAAAAGCTGTGGGTCAAAAAGAGTGGTGAGTCAGTGCTTAAGGCTCCACTGAAGCATAACGAGGCGGTTCAGTCCACAGGACCATCACGCTGCCACTGTCGGGCCCTTGAGCAAGGCCCTTAATCCTTAACTGCTCAGCTGTAATAAATTACATAGACTTGCAGCTGGATAATTGTCAGGTGTGCTGGTTAAGAAAATTAAAAGAATACAAAGGTAATCAAAAACAGGAAGCTTGACAATATAAGGGAAACGAAGGGTTAAAAGGGGTAGCAGGGGAAACAAAGAATCCAAGCCTTTTCTAAACCAACACCCCTTCTCTGACTTATTTTAAAGATTTCTTTTTTTTATGGCGCTTTTACAACATGGAGAATTGATTCTGCTCTCGTCACATCGCGGGCAAAATCAATGTGCGACCATTACTGCGGCCCATCCTGTTCGGAGTCTTCGGGTATCGTAAAACTGGGATGAACACATCATGCTTTAGTGTGATTCACTCACGTCGCGTCTTTATTAGAGATGTAATCGAATGCGAGTACGTTATTCACAATCAACAGCTGGATTCTATCCAGATACCGATAGGAGGTGCGGATTTGATGCATCCTGAGTATCAGCCCCATCACGGGTGCGATGATGTGAACTAAGCGACAGAATAATTACTTTACAGGAGCAAATAAATGTGTTAGGAAATTACTTTAGCCTGTACAAAGCGGCCTCAGAGCGAAATAATTCAACAATCCTACTAGTTCCTAAGTCCAAGACACTTTTCTATAAAAACTAACAATGAATAATAATAATAATAATAATAATAATAATAATAATAATAATAACAATAATAATAATAATAACAATAATAAGGTGCTGTAGTGGTTAGCATGTCTGCTTCTCAGTAACAAGGTCCTGGGTTTGAGTCCCAGGCTCAGTGAGGGCCTTTCTGTGTGAAGTTTGTATGTCTCTCTGTGCTTAGGTGGGTTTCCTCGGGGTACTCCGGTTTCCTCCCACACTGCTCTGACATAGACATTAAGCTAATTGGTATTTCCAAAAATTGCCCCCAGGTGTGAATGCGAATCGTTGTTTGTGTGTTTATGATTCACTCCAGGCTCGATGGACGTCGCTCTCATAGCTTTAGTCCCACAAGTTCTTTGAGACCCCACCCCCGGCTGTTTGAAGGTCACGTGTGCCTCACTGTCGGAGGCACTCCACAGTCACAGGTGGCGTGCGCACAGGTGCTGATGGATTTCAAGTAGGATGTGTCCTTCCTCAGCCAGTATGGATGTGGTTTAGCCTCATGGTTTAACTGGTGGCTTAGCAGAGGGGGTCTTGATGAATGTGTGGATGTTGGCGCCTAGCGTTCTCCACTGGTCCCCGCCATCGGTTCTAGACCAAAGAAACAAAAGGATACCCAACCTCCGTCAAACCCGGTGAATGTTGCTAAATCGAATCGACAAATATTCGCCTTTTCTTCTGAGAATAATCATTAATTACCCTGAGATAATGAACCAGTAAGATCATGCCGTTCCTTATATACTGGGCGGAGGAAGCTGCAGAATACGCAGCGAATCCTTGGTTGTATTTACGACCCGAATGTCATAAGTCGGAACGACATTTCTTTATGACTTAAGGCATGATCGCCATAACCTCAGTCGTGGCGGACACAGGTCAATTCACCAGGAGACGTGGATTCGAAATCAAGAGCAGTTTTCTTCAATCAAAGTAGACAAAACTGCAACTGTTTAGCTCAAAAAGTCAGGGAACACGTTATTCAGTCAAAGTGGAAAAACTGCAGTTGAGTGCAGCAGGTGTGATCTCCACATGAGAATTCGAAGACACCCAAATCCACTCAAGGCCGCCTATTTATACCATTCGTTTCTAGCGTTAGCGTTCACCACCATCACTCCTCGACTTGGGAGAGAAGACAGCGGCCCAGATATTGTTTACAACAGGTGGTGCTGACATTACGTAGTAGACTTTGGGCAGACTTTAAGTTTTTTATGCATAAATCATCATTTCATAGTTCAGCTACAACTAATACACTTTAAATAACCGTAACTCAATCATGCATTCAATCCTGATACCCCGAGTTCCTCCACTGTACCTAAAACATCGTAAGTCGAGGACTCACCGTACTAAACACATACAGAGTACGATAGCGGCATTATGGTACGCTCAGTGTACGCTGTGTTTGTTTTTACTCTCAGCTGAACGACTCCTAATTTTCTGGTGTATATTAACCCCCCAAAAAAAGATACCTTATTTATAGTTTTCTCACTAATTCTTACCAATCAGCAGTCCATGCTATGTGAATAACTGTGCAAGTTTGTATCGCACCTATTAAAACCTCAACAACAACAATAAAAAACATTAATAAGATAAAATAAAAGACGTGATAAATAATAAATTTCACTCAAGGACAGAATGCCCTTTGCAAAGCCTCCCTGTATTGCTATCTGCGTCTAAGAGCCACAGAAGATTAATCCACCGTATTCATCATAAACATTTAAGGTTATAAAAGTGCTCTGGACGGATAAACAATCTGCTATTAAGGCGTCACAAGGTCTTACAAACAGAAATGATTATTAACTCTCAGAAAGTGGTAAAAAGTTATATGAACTCGTTTATGATGACCATTACTGTGTTGTTATAGGGCCTTGTTGGGGTTTGTTTCCATAGCAAGCCAGAAAAATACGCATTATCCTCCGAAATTATTTCATGTATCGATCCCCAGGGTGCATTAGAGAACCACCAGGGATGTCAGGCAGCGTTTATGTGTATTGCACAAGACTGTGCCTAAATACAGCACGCTCCAGAGAAAGGCTTCGCCATGAAGCGCGTACTGAGATACCCTCAAGCTAAACTACCCGATCGATACAGAAGCAAAGGGAAGTTAGTGGAGAAATCAATACTTCTCTGAGGTAGAAATATGTTTCTGCCAAATCCGGAGGGGGTCTGATAAAAGTGGCATCATGCCACCGTTACTTGCAACAACATGGGCGGGTATGCAAAAGCTGAAATAAACCCGTTTGGTGCTTTAGGGTTCTTACAAGCCTCAACAATCAAGCACGATGTCTTCGTTAAAGATTCTACAAATACTCCTTCGTTAATTCTGATTGATTAGAAGAGGTACCAGCTTTAAAGGTACAGACTTTCCCAAACTGGCGGTATGCCCTGGTCGGATACAATACAGCTACAGCAGATGCTTAGGGTTATCTGGGAAATAATACCTAAACAAATTCCTTCTTGTCGTTGGTTATCTAGAAAGGAAAACAAATAACCAGAAAGGTTTTCCCATGCAATTTCTTTTTGAGTATCCACCCCCCCCCACCCCCACCCCCCGTTAAATCTATTCGCAGACACACCACAACCTCTAAACCAGTCCTGACAAGCTTCGGAGGAAGACGTAAAGGCAGCCTTATCGCTCGGTTTACTCGAACACTACACACCTTTTTAATATTGACATTTTGTTCCCTGGTAAACCGTTGAAATAAAGAAACGGGATATTCTCGTATTGCTGTGAGAGCACAGGCTTGATTAATGCCTCAGGGGTCTGCAGTCAAATCAGTTTTAAAATTAATTAAAAAGAGGCTTAAATGTGTGTTAAGGTAATAACACCCAGAGCAAGCATGGGGCGAAACACCACGAAGACTCAGTGTAAGCCGTGTGAAGGGCGAACAAACGGTTTTGATTAGAATACGAACAACATTATAAAATCCAGCTGGTGATGTTGGACTGACTCCAGTGTCCGTTGTAGTAAACTGGACACATTTAAACGCCATCCGTACAGATTAATATTTAATCTACACCCTGAACAACATTCTGAACTACAGCAGCACGAAACAGAACAGGCGAGGTCTCCAGATGGTGGTGCGATCAGTAGAGCGTAACCATCCGTATCGAGCTTCCTGACCCGGGCATTATATACAGCAAGCGGTGCTGGACCGACGCCAGGAAGATAACGACGGACCTCAGCCATCCCAACAATGGACTCTTCTCTCTGTCGCGGTCAGGGAAACGTTTCCGCTCCTTGAAAGCAAACACTGAGCGAATGAGGAGGAGGAGGAGCTTCTTCCCGCAGGCCGTTCGGACCCTGAATCAGAACACTGGTACCTGGAAACTGTAGACTTTACCTTACACATTTAACATTACATTATTGTTGACTGGACATATTCACTGGACATGTGTGCACACTGCACCAACACTTTACGGACACTTGACACTTTACATACAGTATTACTTGTAAAATCGCTACTGCATTTATTTTATATTATATATTTTTCTATATTTTATCGCCTTTGAAATCGATGAGTAAAAGGCTTCAGCTAGTGGATACTTAAATTCCCTGACCATGAAAACATACCATCCTGAAGTGTCATCCTGATCTAATGAAATTTTTAGAGGCTTCATCTTCTGAATTAGTTAAATGAGATTCCCTATGGTAAACTGAAATTGCCACCAAATTCGAAATCTGGATCAGATCCAGATGACATTTGGTCTGGCATCATATCATGTGGTTCTAAATATATGTAACAAATTTCATTCAAATCGGACCTGTTTTAACGGAGATATGGGTCGATTTCGCCCATTATAACAAAGATATATTTTATAAATTAACAGATAAAATGATAGTGTGTTCGGTTTCCATTCAGAATTAAATGTGAACATCCTTGAGTGACCTTACCCATCCTTAAAATTTCAGATTGGTTTGTCGAAAACTGTCTACAAACCAACAAATAAGGCCACGCCAATGAAAACATAACCTCGTTGATAAGGGTAACAAAAAAATAAATAATAATAACAAATCAGGACGCTACTTGGAACTTTTGCAAAGCTACTGCACGTCAGCAAAGCCAGTCCTGTCTGAAACCCATAATGCACCATTTCATGCTCAAGAGATCCTTGACCTCATATTTGCTGAAAACTTTCAGCAGTAGAAACTTTCTTTTGCGCTGTTCCACATGGAAACTTCAAGTGTTCCCCAAAGAGATGGACCAAAGAACTCTCGAGGGTTCTCGCTGAAAAATGTTTCTAAAGGCATCCAAACCTGATTTCACATGGGGCTTCTATATTTTATACACGCTTCCATACTCACTCCCATGGGCTCCCACTAGGTCTTCCGGAAAGGTTCAAGTTCTGATGACTTCACTCGGGTTCTAATTGGAAGCTTTACACAAATGCTACACACATTCAGGAGATGGTTCGATGGGGCAGGAAGCCAGGAACACAAAGGAGACCTTTGAATAAAAGCGGTAACGAAGAGAACGATTCTGAGCATCAGCGATTATGCTCGAATGACAACTGACCTGGTGTTGGTCAGAACCTGTTCCTCATCAACATACGGCACTCGAGAGAGACGGGAACGTATTTGACGAGGATGACTCTTTGGTCTATCATTTTGGCGAGTTTCAGGGCATGGGGGAGTTGCCTCAAACCCGTCTCCGTGTCAAACACTAACGCTAAAAATGATAAAAGATATGATGTTCATGGAGGGTGAAAAGAGTGAAAGAAGGTGGATGACATGAGTTTGGCGCTGAGAATGGTTCGGCGCTGCTGGGACAATGACTCATGGCAGGTCAAGGATCATCAGGTTTAAATCCCGTGGACAAGCTGCCAACTGGTAGCACATCTGTAACAAGAATGATGATCATCTGCTGTGTTTTATAACTACATGCCTGAGAGCATACTTGACAAGCTGGATCCATGATGAGGTGTAATATAATTATACCCGTCAAGCTGGCAAATTAGTGGATTGAAATATGTTCCGTAAGTCTCGCTGTGTGGAACAAAGTATTTTGTGGTTGACTTGCATCGTGTCACAGAAAAAAGGTGTTTCTAGCGTAGCGTAGGGTAGAGTTGCACACATGGTGGTTCATTTGGGCTCCCATGTGGTCTGCAAATTGAAGGATATGTTTAAAGGATTGGCAAGCAAGTTACAGTGCCTCCTGTTGGCCTGTTGGCGTTGAGGCCTTACCCAGCTGCTTATGTGGCATGCACTTAGAAACAGCCCACCAAGGGACAAGCATGGTTCTTTTCAAATGTATACTATGACTGGACAACCTCTACCAAGTATATATATATATTTTACCTGCACCAAGGAGGTTATGTCTTTATCATCGTCAGCACATTTGTTTGTCTGTCTGTCTGTCTGTTTGTTAGCAATTTCCTGTCCACTTTTTTTGATAGAGCAATCTGAAATTTTGATTAGGGGTAGATCACCACACAAGGATGACCCCATTAAATTTCCCCAAGAATCCATGAGGTAAAACAACCGCCGTATGGTACAACATCCATAAGACAGAACAGAATGATGTCAACATTTCAAAATAATACTAATCTCTCATCACGGGTGAAATTGCGAGACCAAGTTTCCTCCGGATCTGATCTATACGCCCCTACGGGGGCTGGACCCCCACGTTCCGCTGTCTCCTTGTCTCTCCATGTCTTTGTCATGGATACTATTTGACCCCAAAACTACCACCCTGGGACATCCTACCTGCAGATATTTATGCACCGCTTCTAGTTCGGAAGTGTGGTAGTACAGCAGATCCAGCAGGGGGTGCTGTGAACTCAGTTTTCAGTGGCTTGGCAGAGGTTTGCGCTCTCCAATTGCTATTGTTTCTCACGTTTTTATAAAAGACCTTTTAGGGGAATAAAAAATGATCTCGTTACATATTCTGTGACTTTACTTCTGCCAGTCTATCTATTACAAACTTTTATGCTACAATCGAAGTCGTGGTGTGGTGCTTCTGATGTTTGATCTGTTTGGGTGTTTTTTTTTAATATGGCAATAAAAAAGACCCACACAAGGCCAAATAAATAGTGCGTGGACATGAGAAGAGGGCCAGCAACATCCATGATCATTTTTCCCGATTATGCAGCGATACCCATAACTGGCAGGAGATGACAACCATCTTTTCATCTTAATTACGGCTGAAAGACAACGAAGAAACTCACACAGTGAATCAGATCATTTCTTCCACCTCCTTCAGTTCTCCGGCTGTAATTAATATCAGTGCGTTAAGCTGAAACAAGGCTCAGATATGGCATTTTAACTACAGCTGCCACGTCCCATTGAAATGCAAAGCTGGGAATGTTAAAGAGCACGCTGCTGAAAACAAAGCACCGCGAGTGAACTGTACGGATGATCTTCAATAAGGAGTTCTCTCCTTCTTTCCTCATTTTGGGCCTCTCCGTCTTCGCTTTAAGTCATTATTGATGTCTACAGTCTTTTTGAAGAAAATCTAAATTTAGTAATGTGAATTAGCTTACCTTCAGTCAACTTGATCAAAGGTTATCAGTCTAGACGTCCTAAATCTGAAATCATTAACATTCAGTTACAAGGTACAGTTTAGTTGAAGCACTAAAAAAATTAAAATAAATAAAAAAAATCAAAGCTGATATGTAATAAGTGAAGAATGGATTCACGTATTGATTACTTGAAGAAGAAAAAGCGGCTTAAGCGGCTGCAGGTAAAGAGGAAAGGGTAAATAAAGTACAGGGTAACAGGAGCTGACTCTCGAGCTGATGATTATACAGCTTTCTATAGATGGCGTACAAACGTATAAATAGAAAATAACAGAAACCGTTTCTTAATTTTCTTTATCAGTGGCGTTGAAATTCAAAAACTAAAATAGACCTCAGGGGTCAGATGTTCGTGCCGGCGGGTCCACTGTATAAAAGTGACTTTGAAACAAGATCGAGGTCCCACCCTATTCGCCCCTGAGGAGAACAATTCCACCAAATTCGGTGATCCTATGCCATTGCCTTCAAGTTATCGCACTAACACGTCGTACAAATGGACACACATACGGACCCCGTTTCCATAGCTACCCCTGTGCCCGCCTTCATTTAGCTTTAAAAAAATTGGAAAACTTGTATGTTGACGGCTGTGACCTTGAAACAAGGTCAAGGGCACCCATATACAATCCCAAATTGAGACCTTCCTGAGGGGAACCCATCCACCAAATTTGGTAATCCTACGTCATTTCCTTTCAAAGTTATCACAGGAACGAGCCGTGCACACGAATGGAGGGATGGACGGACGGATGGACGGACGGACTGATGGACCTTCGTTGATGGTGCGAGCTGAAGATATACGACATACTGAACAAACACTGCATTAACACCAACAGGTTGGAAAAACAGCTACAGCAGTTAGTAGTTAGTTCAGCAATTTCTCATTGATTGTATTTTATGTCCTTTTGTGCTTTCTTCTAAAATAATCACAGTTGAACTGAGCTCTGCCTGATGCTCCGCCCACAATGCTTACCATGTTTACACAGGTTTCCTGCCTGAACGTGTCAGAATTTTGACGGTATACATTTTGAGAGTTCTGTGTAACAGTATAATAAAACAGGCAGTTTGAACCAAGATATGCTTTTAAAGAATGTCTTTTCAAGGAGTATGAAAATATTTAACCAGAGCTTCCCACCCTGTCCTAGATATTGTATATATATATTTATATCTCTCGCAAAACACACGTTTAAATAACAGCTTATTGTTCTAAAGTGATGTAATGCTGACTCTTGGGTCCTCTGTGTTTGTTGGTAGAATATAAAGTTCAGTCTCGTGCTTCCTGTGGTTGGACTTTATCATGTGGAATTTGGCAGACATGTAATGCTGACTCTTGGGAGCTTCGAGGATCAGTTACTCTATGTTTTGAAAAAGCGAAATCGACCCTTTGGATCCAGTTTCTATTGAGTTGGGTTTGGTTTCATGCTGCACGTACGCATAAATAAAGCCCATAAGTATAAAGTGCTTTGAAATATGGTTAAGAAAATGGAAAAGAGGAAAAAAAAAAAACCCACCTGAACACAAGGAACTCCAAAAGAGCAGTTAATCCATGACCTGTTTAAACCTTTTAGAAAATTCCATCCCGTGGTTATTTAGATC
>JBCNYG010000025.1:2117783-2129406 GCA_039654305.1 Porochilus rendahli
CTCTGACTGTATATAAACTGTGGTAAAGAATATTCTCAATAAATCCCCTGATGAGTGGGCAACCACGAAACAGGTCCATAGGGAGCAAATTGTAGTAATTTTTTCCTTATACCACATATAAATATATACAGACAGACAGACAGACAGACATACAGACGTACATACATACATACATATACACACTTCAATTAAAGATGCCCAGAAACTCAGATGTCCAGAATGAACACTCATTCCACCACCTCAGAGCCAGAACAGAAAAAAGGTTTGTATGCATGTTTTACTTTTCCCTTGACAGAAGAAGGGCACAGTCTAACAGTGCCGGGGATAGTGGTGCAGTGCTTGGAAACCAAGCATCATTGTTTTAAATCTAATGCGAGCAGCTACAGGAAGCCAGTAGAGAGAGCATAGAAGCATAGTGGTGTGGGAGAACTTGGGAAAGTAGAAACACTATTAAGAAGCACCTATTAGGAGCTATGCTTTTATGCAGTGCCTAAAGACTCCTGTGACACTGGAGACTCCTTCCAGGAAGACTCAATAAATTATTCACAAAATATTTATATCAATAATTGATAAAGTCATTGTCTAAGGTGTTACCATAGAAACTACTCAAACAAGAATGTTTAAACTGTATTAAACAGATACACTTCATAAAAATATTAAAAACAATAAAAAAAGCCCTTGGATGCATCGTTGCTCTATTGTTCCCCACCGATGGAAGAAAGTTGTGATTCATTAAAAATGTCAAACTGTCATAACACTGTAGCAAGTCTTTTTTTTTTTTAGACTAAAAAATAGAAAATGTTTTTGAAGCACTCAAAGATAATGCAGGCTACAGAACTCACACGTCTCCTGATGCCTGGTAATGGTTTTATAATCTCATTCTGGCTCTTTGATTCACAATTGAATTGTGTGTCCTCGAGATTCCTACCACTATCGTCAAGCTGCCATCATCATGGCCGTCGATGTCGTCATCATCTTCGACGTCCATGGTGCATCAAGCTGAAAACCTCCCCCATGTCACTATCAGTAAAATTCCCCCATGCCAGCCAACAGTGTAGAAAAAGCCCCCAAACTGGAGGAAGAACAATGATGCTCTTAAAAGAATCTCACTCCAAAGCGTCAGAGTTTTTGGCCACCGAGGCTGGGTTGACGAGGTGCATGGCGAAAGGGGGGAATGGATAAGGAGGGGCCACAAAAGCGCCTCTGTGTGCTTTCAATAGCAAGAATAATCAGTCTTTGTTTTCTGTTAAAAGTAAGAAAAAGGAATGGGGTTTTTACATCTGTGTCTATTTTAGTGTCCGTGTTTCACACGTCCGAAGACAGCAATAGCGACAGTGTGACGGAGGCAGATGCGCAAATGGCTCGGCCTCGGAAAGATCGTGGCGGCGGAGCGTCCCCACGGCGCTTCAGGCACTTATCCCTCGCCCTCGCAGTTTAGCTTCAAAAACTTTTTTTCCACAGAGCCACTGCTGGCCTTGAGCACTGAAAGGCCAAACAGAACTGGATACATCAGAACAGGACATACAGCATTGAGCAACCTCTTAAAGAAAACTGGGTTTACCTTCATACACAGAAAGAGAGAGAGAGAGAGAGAGAGAGAGAGAGAGAGAGAGAGAGAGAGAGAGAGAGATGCAGAATGAACGAGAGTGGGAGACAAGAAAGAATAAAAAAAGAACTCACAGGGGGGAAAGATAAAACAGCAAGACGGTGAGAAGCAGAAACAGAGAGAGTGCAGAGAAAGTTCAGAAAGAGAGACAGAGGGAAAGACAGGGGGGGCTGACACCAAGAGAGAGCAGAGAGAGAGAGAGAGAGAGAGAGAGAGAGAGAGAGAGAGATGACAGACAAAATCATAGAGAGAGCAGAGACAGAAAGAATGAGAGTGAGGGACAGACAATAAGTCTAATATGGAGGAAAAGAGACAAAATCAGAAAGGGAGGCAAAGTGAGAAAGAGCGAGAGAGCGAGAGAGAGAGAGATAGAGAAAGAGAGAGCGAGAGAGAGAGCGAGAGAGAAATCAGTCATCTCTGTTTTCTTAACTTCAGTATATTCAGTGTGATGTGAAAAAGCTGTTTGACCTTGCAGATTTTTTGGAGTGAAAAAAAGGTACGAGTTCAGGGATACAGTCGGCCTTGTCCTCATCTCTGCCTGTTCTAGTCATGAAACATAAAACAAATTGTCTTCTTGATGCCCTTCTAAATTCTACAAGGACTCAACCATACAATCTCAAATCTACACAACTAAAACAAAAAAAAAAAAACAGCAAAAACCAGCTGGAAAGACCAGGTTTACACCAAAACACAAGCAAACATCGAAACCAATCTGAAGTGCAGGGAATCAAAAGCTGAGCTGGAAAAGGAAACCATCACTTCGACGCAGCTCTAAGAGATTTCAACAGAACACAGGGATCTGACGGTCAGTTAGACCGCAGGCTGCGAAGACAAATTTCCTTAGACGCGAACCTCAGAAAACATCTGCAGCCACAGATGTGGCTTCATGGTACAGAAGTGAAATCTGCTGAAAGGCTGTTCATGTTTCTAATAAACATGTTACATAAAGCCTGATAATCTGAGAACTGTAAATATTTTGAGAACATTTCGAGAACACTCTCAGCCAGAAGAGGAATATAATGCGCTTACAGTCAAGCAGATAAGCCAGGATCTTTAACATGAGGTCAGATTTCCACACAAATGTACAAGAAATACAAAGACTTTAAAGCATCATTGCTGATCCCGCCTAGTCTGAAATCTCACCTTTCACCCCTTCACAAAACTTTTTAAGGTCTCTTAAGCGAAAAGCATCCAAGCGACAAGAAATCAGAATGATTTTACTTCCCAAAGCAATGCTGGGGCCTCTTTTTCCCCCAAAAAGGCACGCTTACTCGCCTTTGCAAAGCTAAAACGTCTAGCAATAGGGTTACGTAGTGTTAGCAAAGAACTAACGCTTCTACTAATTCTTTTTCAGAAAACCATCAGTGCAATAAATCAAAACACAAATCACAGACAGCTTCAACGCAGGACCAAGCCAATATAATATAATAAACAAAAAATTGAAATCAAAAGTCAAATTGCTTTGGTGTGAAAGAAAATAACGGCTAATAAAAATAAATGAGCCAACTAAGGGTTTTAAATTGTCTTGGATATTTGTGAGCATCACATGAGACCTGTTGTATTCTGTAATGTATTATATCCTGCATGAAATATGAAGACGTACTGTTTCCATGCCCCAGTTTATCGTTGTTTAAGCATCAATAAAAAGTCTGTTGACTAAAGCCCAGCTTATTACTGTGCCGTCTGTCCTCGAGCTCAGGTCTCGAGTCACCACCCGTCTCTGTCGTGTGCCACACTCTCCCACGTGTCTCAGTCTTATAAAGTGCGTCTCTTTGACCTGTTGGAAGAGATGCATAAACAGTGACAGCATGACGTATTAACACACTGACTCAGCCCGCTCCTTAGAGGTTACTGAATTAGAGCAGTGACTCGGCTAAGAGAATGCCTGACCCAGCCTGCACTCAGTCAGCCTGCCTTGGCAGTCATGCAACACTTTCACACATCCGCCACCGTCCAAGCGTGGGAGTGAGAAAAGAACAAGAAAGATCAATCAATCTGTCAATCAATCCGTTACCACGGAGGAGAAGATGGAATGATAGAGAAGATGGTTAGTGTTTAGCATACCTCATGTTCTACCAGATCCTTGCAGACGGAGATGTGTGTTGGGTTAAAGCAGCGTGTGGCTTTATCACAGGCTGCCGCTTTAATTCTACAGATCTGAAGTGAAGGATTTTCTCCGTTAACGGTTTCCTGTGTGTTGGGCAATCATGACCTCCAAGTTCCTCCTTAAAGGAAAACTCGACCGTGGTTATCTTGAAACACTTCTGTTGCGTTTAGCAATTGTGCTGCTGATTCACTATTCCTTTGAGATGTTAGGGGGTTTTCTGCTGCTCCGATGTCACAAATGTCGTTATGACGATATTTAATAAAAGAAACAAATTCAACCACCACAAATCATCATGATAATGTTAGATTTTGTTGTTGGCATCTAAACTCAAAGCACGACAGCTTCTTGCTCACTCAGCAATTTGCAAAGATGGTCAAGACGATATAACCAAAAGAAATCCAGTCTATAAATAGGAGACATTTGATAATTGTTGGATTCAAAGTTTTAGGATCCAATGCAGATGTATGAGCTTAGGCTGATTTATTCTAGCTTCAACTCAACATTTTTGGTACAACGTCCAAGTTCATGCAACGTGAAGCGTTTATACTTGATTGTAACATGCACATCGGTTCCAAAATCACACTACAACCGATTAAGCTCATAACAGAGGAGGGGCAACGTGGGCTCAGTTTCATTGCTGGAATACTTAACAGAAAATAACTCAGACAAAATGTTTCAAAACTTAATTTGCTAAAAAGAAACCTATTCGCCTTCAGAAGTCTGAACTGTTTGACACATTTCCATGCAACTAGCAATTAAATCCAAAGGATCACACGCAGGATTAAACTGGCCGTTATAAATGACTACAGCCGCTAAAGAACCTCACATTTTACATATTCATATATATAATAAAACCTCACTATAACAGATGGATCAGTCCGATATGCACTAAAGGAAACGTGATGCTTGCAAGAGGACCAATCACAGTTGCTGTGACGTGCGGTTTCATTCGGAAGAGTTCGGCCCCAGGCTGCCACATGGCATACAATAAATAGCATGTGACATTACATGGCAAGAGATTTGACACAGAATAACTTGGCCATCACAGCAGAGACCTAGCTCGACTGTTTAGTATGAAAGGGCTGCCGCATCACTCTCTGTAGGTAAAGATGAGACGATGGCTAAATCCCCCGGGTTACTTTAAGCAGACTGAACAGCATTGCGTATAAATTCAAAAACACAATTTTAACTAGTGAAAACAAAGACGTGTGCTGAAACTGGTCCTAAAGTAAAAGTCAACCATAAAAACCTGCCTGGAAAGTTCAATATCAAGTTTTAGTGCCCCATCATGAAACAAACAAAAATAAAAGGATGAATTAAGGGACTGTCCATCATGGTTTATGTTCAGTCTGATGATAGTGGACAACAGAGTGGTCAATTTATCACAAATATTACTGTGCAGGCACTTTATGTGGGTTTTTGCTTTTGCTTTGTGTAGCAGAACAGCCGCGCTTTTGGTATACGGTGTGTGTGTGTGTGTGTGTGTGTGTGTGTGTGTGTGTGTGTGTGTGTGTGTGTATGTGTGTGTGTGCTACCACACGGACAAACTGCATTCATGGAGAGAAATAAGTGCAAACATTGAAATGTTGAAACGAGTTGCGTGCACATACACAAACACAAACTGTCACATACTCACTCGTGCCAAACTACCAGTTACCCTCTTTGGTCGCAGAGAGGCTGGTGCAAAAGTACACCCAGAACAGCTTGCCAGACCACTGCAGGGCAAACACACGCACACAAACACTCATGCTCACACCTTAGGTCAATTGAGAACAGACAATTTTCCTAATGTGCATGTCTCTGGACCCCAGGAGGAAACCGAAGCACCCAGAGAAAACCCATGCAGGCACTGGGAGAACATGCAACTCCACACAGAAACACCGAACCCAGGACTCGAACCACGCTACCGTGCCACCCCTATCACAGACACTTGATGGAAATATTTTCACTAATATCCAGAGTTTCTGGTGCTTTGCTTACAACAACACAAACCACAAAAATGTGAAGCATGTTCATCCCGTCACTCCAGGCTCCAAAGACCGCTGGTACATCAGACTCCTCCACTGTAACGATTCTTACTACATTCTTGTAATTTCTTTCTCTACAGATCGCTTCTTACCAGAACTGACCAGCTGCATCCAAGTAACCATTATCTGACCTGCCAGGAAAGAGGGTACTTGGAGTTCAGACAGCTTTTTGGGAAACAGGGCCTGTTATCCTGTAATCGCAGCTCTCCTAACACACTAGCCAGGATTTTATGACTACACTGTTATTTATTTTCTCTAGTGTGCATTATCCTCCACCAAAGCTATCACATCAACATGCTACAAGCAAGGGTGGAATTTAGCAAAACTAATTATTAACTATTATTGGAGCTGAACTGCTATGAGTTTGTGATTGAATACATCAGCTTGAATGATTATGGACATAATACAACAATAAAGACATGTTGTCAAATGTATATAATCACAGACTATAGTAAAATGTTTTATTATTATCATTATTATCATTATTATTATAATGCTTGTAGTAGTACTACGACTTATACTATATTATATTAAACCTATATCTTTTTCATCCTAAAATGAAGGAGGAAATACCTTACCATTTAAAGTTTTTTTCAAGTTAAGGGCTCCATTAAAAAAAACCCACAGCACATAAATCAAATAATAAATAAAATCTATGAAGCTGATTTTGATCAGAGATTTAATTTATTAATTCCTTAGTGAAGATGGGCTCTTAGGCGGCACAAAAGAAAGACTTGTTGAAAAACTATCGCAGTTCATCACATCACAGCACTCCTAGCCAATCACAAGCATCTCTGAGCCTGTGTATGTGGAAGAGGGTGGATAGCGTTTACGTCTACTACACTGCCTTGATGTACCTCTGCCATGAGGTTATGTTCTCACCTGCGTCTGTTTGTTTGCGTGCAATATAACTCTAAAAGCTATGCGCAGATTTTGATGAAAATTATTTCTAGAGTACGGTGGGGTATAAGTAACAAACCATTAGAATTTGAAGGTGATCATTGCATAGTGATGGTGCATGATAAATAAATGCAGTCCTAGGCAGATTTTTCATGTTAATCAACGAAGGGGTACTTTACACTCCACGAGTGCCACTTTTTTTTTCTTTAAAAGGTCCTTCATGTGCTTATGATGCAGCTTATATCATATGATAAGAAGAGCTCATCCAAAAATAAACATTGATAACTAATAAAGTTATTGAGATATCTAATATCATGATAGAATATAACGATCATATTGCCCAGCTCTTAGTGCCAACAAGAAACTTTGTTAGCTCAGTGACCTGTATGTGCTGTATAAACACCAGATTCAAATCAGAATCCGTAGCAGGTGTTGGCTGATATTTAGAGAAAAGACATACAAATCATAATAATAATAATAATAATAACAATAATAATAATAATAATAATAATAATAATAATAATAACAATAATAATAATAATAATAACAATAATAATAATAATGATATAAATAATAATAATACTTATGCTACTATTATTGATAATGAAATTATACTAATAATACAATATTATTATTATTATTATTATTATTATTATTATATTACATGCCATATTGTATTCGTATTTTCCCCCAGAGTGAATCTTAGTCAAATTAGTTAGTAGTCACCTTTCCTGTACTAAACACTGCTTCATGAATAGAAATGAAATGTAACAGTACACAAGTTGTAAAATGTTTTACTGAGTATTTGTTCATTCATACATTTATTTGCTGAGCAGCTTGATCCTACTAAGGTCACAGAGAGGCTGGAGCCTATCTCAACCCAGTCTGGGTGACGGCGGGGTACAACCCGAACAGCTCACCAGTCCATTGCAGGGCAACACATACAAGCAGCCATTCAGACTCACACCTAGGGGCACAACCAGTAAGCTTAAGCTTCGCTGAATGTGTCTTTGGCCTGTTGGAGGAAACCGGAGCATCCTGAAGAAACCCACCCTAGCAAACCACACACAGAGATGCCACGTCCACGACACCACCCGAGTTGTATCCCTTATTAAAATGTACCATTCAAGTTTTTTTCTTCTTTTGGTTTCTCTACCCCTCTTTCTGAGGATCCCTAACAGAAAGTCACGTATGGACTCAGACTGTATTACTGAGTTTGAGCAGATCACTCGACTGTCTCTATAAAATCAACTCCAAACTAAATCTTTTTATAAAACAAGTAAACGTGTGTATTAAAAGGCCGTCCAGAGGTGCGGACGGCAGGCTCTCGCCCAGCTCGGATTCTGAAAGGGAAACATTAATACTCAGCTGCATTTCAGTTCAGACAGGTAGTGCAGTGGAATCTGTTTATCATCCTGACACCCTTTAATCTCCTCTCCTGTGTGTGTGTGTGTGTGTGTGTGTGTGTGTATCTGAGAGAGTTTAGAAAAGCACCCACGGTGCGGTGTCAAGATCTCATTTCCTCTCTTTTCTTTCAGTCCACCTCTGTGTAACGTGCAGAGGATTTCCTTCACTTACCCCACGCGTGAGAGTGCAGTAACCGAGAGCCCGGATCGGTGTGAACATGCATGTGAGAAACAACCACAGTGAAAGAACCAGAGCGAGAGAAAGCCACAAGTATTTTCACCAAAAGATTCATTGTTATTTTTCCCCCCCCACATTTGGTTGTAAATTCAAACAGAAAGCATTCATCCCAATCCCAAAGTACCACACAGACATCGTCATTGTTTATGTGTGTGTGTGTGTGTGTGTGTGTGTGCGCCACCACTCCCACCGGTTTAACCCTC
Organism: Porochilus rendahli; assembly: GCA_039654305.1. Classification (NCBI taxonomy): domain Eukaryota; kingdom Metazoa; phylum Chordata; class Actinopteri; order Siluriformes; family Plotosidae; genus Porochilus; species Porochilus rendahli. Next base: position 2,126,271 of record JBCNYG010000025.1, read on the forward strand.
CCCAAGAAAGCAGCAGATTATTCACCAGAAACAAACTTGGGGGGGAAAGAACACACAGAAGATCGTCATTCAGGGGTCGGAACTTCACTTCTAGCCAAAGTCCGAGCTCCGGATGGATGAGGTGAAGTGAGTAAAAGGACTCAAGCTGTTCCTGTCGATACCAAAACCCCATCAGACAAGTGGGGGAAACACAAACAAAAAATCTAATCAAATCAAATCAAAAATAAAGGAGAGAAACACCAAAGTACAAAAAATGAACTCGGACAGGATACACTTCCAGAAACTGAGTGAAGTCCGCGCTGAGATCTCGCTGCCTCACGTCCCGTCCGTAAGATATTTCGATTCCGTTCTTCCGCAGATCGAGTCCACGTGTGAAAAACGGTGCACCAAGTTCCAAGGCAGAATGAGATGTTCCTTGGCACGGAAACCTGTGAGCGCTCAACCCAGTCATTCCAGCTGCGGCCGTCGCGAACACACGCATGAAACGACATGGACCGAGACCGCACGATGTGGTGGTGGGGGTACAAAATGCAAAAGAAAAGATTGTAGAATTCCCATTTTCCTTGTCCTTTTTTTATTATTATTATTTGTGAACTTGATCACCACTGTTTTCATTCAGGTATATTTATAGCCATTTATATATAGATATCTATATATATATATTTTATACAATTAAAAACACCATAGAGATGACAGACTATTTGGTTTCTTTTTTTTTTTTTCTAAGTTGAAGTTTCTGGTTTTAATAAATGCATATAAATAATTTATCTTTTGTGTGTTTCGTTGAGTTTATTGACTGTCGCTGTTTCAAAAAACAAACAAACAAACAAACAAACAAACAAACAAAAAAAACCCCAACATAATTAACATCCCAAGCCATCAGAGTGCTCATTAGTTTTCACTGTTTCAGAGGCTTCCACTCACAAATTTTCTCACAACACTCCGCAGCCTTGTTTTCAAGACACGAGGTTTGGTGAAGAAACCTCCGCCTCATTGTCTAGGTTGGGCGGAGTCCTTGTGCATGTCTCTGGGATTCAACAACTGAGTTTCTGTCGGTCCACTAGGAACCGTGCCTCCGTGTCCAGTTCCGCTGATGAGGAGGATACAAACCGTCTCTTTCGCCGCGCGATGTTTGGGGAGCACGGCGTCATCCTGCTTCACGCTGGCGTTGGCTTTCAGCTTTTTCCGAGCCTCCTCTGCTGAACAGGCGCCTTCCTTCCACATTCCGCCAATCCCGTCACAGAGACGACCGGCTCCCGGGTCGTCCGCTTTACCCCCTGTACCCCCTTGACGTGGCAGGCTCTGATTCATTCCATCCGCAGAAGTCGTCTGCATACACGACGTCTCGTCTTGATGCGAGTGGACCGACGGGATTATCGGGATCCGGTATGGAGCGGTGGATCTCTGTCCCGCTGAGCCGGAGCAAGGGTTTGTGGTCGGCGCCCACGTTTGAGAGGGCTGAGAAGCGTGCATGCCTTGGAAAGTATCCCGGTGCAGGCTGCCATCGGGCATCATCACATTCCTGCAGAAAGAGAGAAAGGAAATCAAACGAACAGAAATGGGTGCTGGGAGTAGAACGCAGTGTGGGAAGACAGGGGGACGTGCACCCATCGATCTCACACCAGTCACGTTCTTTGCGAGTCATTCACGCATGAAAATGAAAGAAGTGCAATCCCGGAGACTAAATTGCTACCTTCAATGTTGCATCAACAAAAGTTACCTCCCTCTCGCATGTGACAAACTGACTGATGAGGCTCTTCCAGAACGAACAAACGCATCAGAGACCACTTGGCATCTAGTGCTTAATTATGACATTTGTTCAGTACCCATAAGACGCCCTTCATTTGCATTCATTCATTCAGAGCTGAATGACAAAACATGACTCGCAGCTCGTTGGCTCTCCTTGAAATGTACTCGCAAATTGATCTGCAGGGATTTAGAAGGCACAACATTTTCATGGCTGACGGAAATAGAAGAGGTTGGAGGCGAACAGCGCCGCTGTAACATTATCGCCTCGGATCGGGAGTCGTCTCCGTTGTGCTTCGTGTTCTTCGCTTCTTATCTCCTGCTAAGAAATCCTAATCCTTTCCAACAACAGGCATCATGTCAATATTTAACCCCCTCCCTCTCTTTTATCATTATTTCCAGGAATTCATTCATTCATTCTCTAAGCCGCTTAATCCTAATTAGGGTCGCGGGGAGGCTGGCGCCCATCTCGCCACCCTGGACAGCTCGCAGTGCCATCGCGGGGCCAACACACACTCACACTCACACTCACTCACACCTAGGAGCGAGTTGGAACAGCCAGTCTGCCTACTGTGCTTGTTTTTGGACTGTGGGAGGAAACCTGAGAACCAGAGGAAACCCTCACAAGCACAGGGAGAACATTCAAACTTCACACGGGACCATCATGCTCTTTTTGGGGATTTTTAAACCTATTTTTTTTTTGTCACAGACCCACCCTTCAAGTCCTGCCTCCTTACCGCCCTCATGACCATCGCCAAGCAGGGACGGCCGGGCTGCCACCGACATCTTCCTGAACTGTCGGGGGGTCCGTATCTCTTATTACATTTATGAAACGAAAACCTCGGATGAGGGCTTGGAGATCCTGCGAGTGGAAACGGACACATTTCACCGTTCATTCATTCGCCGATTCGCTAAATCCTACGTCACCTGGATGTCACCAAAGCCAGGCCTCCATATCCACTGAGCTGTATTAGCACCCGATGAGCAGCCTTGTGTTTTTGTGTTATGATAGGCACCTCGTCTCGAGGAAATGGGATCTAAACATGAGATTCTGCTGAGAAAATGAGAACATAGGCAAATTCTAATCCGTCCAAACTTCACATCTTAACCAAAGTATTTGTGCACTCCATTCTAAATGAGTCCTCCTTCTTTTTTTTTTAATCAATAAAACCCTCCGGATGAGGGGAATCTCACAGGCTGTGATTAAATGAGCTGCTTTTAGATAAGATAAGGGATTTAAAGTCATCCTGGGTGAAATATAGTGGAGTTCCATCTCATATTAATGATTCACAGCCTGCAATCTCCTACTCAGCATGTCACTCCAGATATCATCTCTCTCTCTCTCTCTCTCTCTCTCTCTCTCTCTCTCTCTCTCTCTCCCCCGCGGAGG
>JBCNYG010000025.1:2206770-2218236 GCA_039654305.1 Porochilus rendahli
CACACACACCTTACACAATACACCTCACTGTACTGAACATCACACACACACACCTTACACAATACACCTCACTGTACACACTACTCTTATCTGCCCCCTTTCCCTCCTTTTCTTTTTAAATGTCATTCCTAATCTTTGTATTTAGTATTTTCCAGCCTGAAGGTTTCTCTCCATTTGTCTCCCTCGTTCATCCTGTCCCCTACTGTCTCTGTTCTCCATCTCCCTCTTTTTCTTTCAGTTACTTTATCTCATGCTCTGTCTTTCCTCCTGTCTGTTTCTCTCTCTGCATCCCATGCACTCTCTATTCTTTCCTCCTCTCCTTCTTTTTTGTGTTCTCGGCCCACAATTTTTGTTTCTCTCCTGCTCTCTGAGTCTCCACCTCTTTTTCTCTGTGTCAGAACCCAAGTCTTTCTCGACCTCTCACTTGTTCACAGAGAATAAATGATAGGTTGTGAATGTCATGTAATTGACTTCCTGCCTTTTTTTTCCTCAATGACTCCTCCGTCACCGCTGCAGTGTCCTCTGGGTAAAAACTGACCGTGTTTCATGCAGCACGTGGCATTCTCACTTCTCCCGCATCATACGCACATCTGCATGCACAAGCTGCTCTTTTTCGCGGAGGCACGACGCACGCGTACTATGAGTGCTGCTCACGCTTTAATTAAAGCCCAAGTCATTAATTAGCTGCAGCCAACACGGGAGAAATGTCAGGGTGGCTCCTGGATCATACAGAGCGAAGGCATGTACAGTACGTAAAGTGAGACTTGTGTCTTGAGATACATAAAAATGCAGCTGTCCAACGGTTGGGAACGTAAAGAGAACATGCGTGTTTAAGTATGCACCACTAATGAGTGGATTCGCTGCTGTTTATCACCGTTAAAGAGCCAGGCGGCAACGTTCTGCAGAGACGCTGAAGGAGAATTTGGTCATAAAATGGGGCGAAATATAAAAACGCAGAGAACGGCCTAATTAACCAGCGTGGTCTTTAATTTATTGAGAACTCATGAGCATCCACACAAACCAGATTCTCTAGTGTGCATTAAAGAGATTCGGTTCAATAAACGCATGGATGAATGTTTCCCTTCTTTGCTGAACGATTAGGGCGTCCAGAACGGGCGCCATTAGCGACACAGAGCTCACCTGAACCGCCTCAGTGTCACGGGTAAAGTTCATCAATATGAACCATAAAGCATCTATTTCACTTTGTTTTTCATTCTGTTTCCGCGTCGTTCCGCCACAGTTCGGGAAAGGCTTCACCGTCACATTGTAACCTCTTTTGAAACTCCAGTACACTTTTATACAGATGAGAAACATCGAGCTCAGAAAGGAAAAAGGTTTAAAATGAAGAGAAGGAAAAACTGTTAAATATCAATAAACGTGTAAAACGGACTCAGTTATCATCATTAAATAAACCCCAACCACTTGTTTTCATTGTCTTTGTGACCTTGCCCTGACCGTAACCTTTGACCTTGACATTCCAAAATGAAATCATCCCTGGGACGCAGGCAGGGTAAAGTCCCCACCGAGTTTGGTGCGGCTCAGTGGGCGTGGTCAGGATATTGCTCATAGGAGAAACTCGCAGACAGATCTAACACATCCATGAAAACTCTATTTCGTGACAGCGGCAGTAAGAAAGTAATAAAAGAGAGAAACGGGATATAAAAGAGAGCAACGGATCGAACACCACACATGGGAGATAAAGATATTAATGAATAGTGAAAACGAGAAGCCTTTAACGGTGAACACTTGATTACCACTCCGATGGGCCGCTTGTTTAGTAAAATCACACCACACTGGGTTTGCACACATTTCCCTCAATCACACATTTATTTATTTATTTATTTAATTATTTATTCACCCTGATGAAGGAAAAACAGTTCTTTGGAGTCAATACTTTTCCGCCCTGAAGTGGAAGGTAACAATTACAATTAATATCTGATTACTCAAGAAAGCTGCCTGCGCGGCCGCGTTGTTCTCGTTTTCTAAACCTGCCTCGGTATTAAATAAGACGCAGGTGGCTGCTGGCCATTTGGCTGAGTTTATATGCCAAAGAACAAAAAGAGCATTGATCTCTGGAGAAAATGTCAAGGCCTGTACAGACAAAGCAGAGATTATGGATCTCTATCACGCTCATGTCCATTTTCATACCTTTAGCCACGGCATTTGTTTTTCAGTCCTCAAAAAAAAAACCCAACTCATCGATTTCTGACGGTGGAAAAGTCATTCAAAGGTCTCACAAAGTCGCGCCGTTTGCTCTGAATTTTATTTCAGACGGAGATTGTTTTGCTTATACGCCACCAGTCTCTGAACAGGTCGCCAGGGCTAACACACACCCGTACTTTCACACACGCCTAAACCCTGGGCAGTATGAAACCGCTAATAGTCTGATCTGACGCTCACCTCTTCAGACTGTGGGAGGAAACCCACACAAGACCATGCGAACCGCTACACCACCGTGCCGTCTATCTTCGCCCATCCAGGATGAATCGTTGGCTATAATCTTAGCATCATCTGTAGGAGTTGCAGCAATAATGCTCCCTGAAAAGGGTTTTGTCAGCATCCTGAACGCTAACATGCAAGTGTTCCTTATGCGGCTGTCAGTAGAAGAGGAATTAAGACCTTTAACGGCTACATCTAAATCGCTACATGTCTACAACCAAGCATCAGTGAGGAACCGTCTGCAGTTCTCTTCACTTGTACCACATTTTCTTCAACCTTTAAGCTCCCAGCCTCCCCCGGAAATAGAAAACGTCATTATTTATAATAGTTCTGTAGAATTTTGTATGCGCTCGTGTTAAAGCATGCTTACGATATGAAACATAACCCACAAATGGCCCTTATTGCTTTTATGGGCGTCTGTGTGTATTGTACACTTCCAGTAAATACTTTTAATATTCCGTTTTTTTTTCAGCCATTTTTGTCAAACCTCCAAGAACAAGCTCATTTTAAACGCAATAAAAAAGAAGATGTACATAAGCCATAAATCTCAATAAATTGTTTTAATTTTCAAGGGAAAAACCTAAGAGCAGCTGTGGAGGGACTGAATGGGGTTGATGGCTAAGTGGATAGTGTCAGAACCGTGATCAGCTAATGTTAGCATTATTTATGTTCAGGGGGCATCAAATGTTCATGATCAAGATGCAGATGCACATCGAGTACACAGACACTGTTTGGTAAAATAATCAGCGGATAAATGACTGGTCCATTGATCAACAAAACTAGTTTTTTAAAAACATGAACAAGATTAATCATTACATTTTAGGGGCGATTGATCCACCCATCCATCCATCAATCGATCCATCCACCCATCCACCCATCCATCCATTGTTTTAAACCCAGAAATCCTAAAACATCTGTATTGTTTAACATGGCCCAATGTTTAACAGCTGCCCACTAGAGGGAGACATTTCATTATAACTGTGCCAAGTTATAACAACCTGCAGTCTAAGCCAGACGTTTCAGATTAATCCATGCACTTGGCACACGTTATTATATTAAAATCCAGCCACACCCACCTATCCAACCTACTATACTTCAAAAACAAACAGAAATACAAGGCTAAAATTTTAAACCTTTTTATTGGGACTAATGGCAAAAAAAAATTTAAATGTGAGGCAAATCTAAGGAGGTCAGCCGGGAAGCCTTCGGTGATGTGCTGGTTGACCCATTGTGCATCTTCACTCTAAAGCAAAAATGCGAAATGTCTAATCGATATACTTATTAAACCTAACTTCAGAGATGCCTTTAAACTTCCAGGTAAAAAAAAATCCCTTTATGGTGTAGGGTTTGTTTAATATTCGTCCTGATTTAAAAACACAGCTCACCTTTTTGTTTTGTCTGGAGAACTCGCTCTGCCTAAGCACCGCGGAACATCAGAAACTCCAGGTGTTTAAAAACTTTTGATTGGCAGTGTATCTCGACTGCAAAGCCAACGGTGTAGTAAAATTTCACTTTTATCCAGACACAGCACAATATAAATCTTGGATAAAGTGTTCAAATATTCAATTTGCTTTTTTTATGATTTTTTTTTTCCCAGTTCATGGAAGTTTTAAATGTTTAATTCAGTCTTTGATATCCTCATCCTTCTTTTCACTCCACAGGGCTTTGATTATAATCCAGGTATTAAGATGAACAAATAGTGCTTGTTATGACTGCCGAGATGAGGTACAGTTACATATGTGAGATGCTGATTAAACTAAATGAATAGACTGGTCATTTAATTAGTTATTTAACCTACCCATTATGTATTAAGTATAAAATAGAGGAGTGCGGATGAAGCTTAAAATGGATTCATTCATTTCTGTGGAATCGAAGGAAAGCTTACCAGAATGTCCTGTGTTCTGATTGGTTACAAGGTGTTGGCGAGTTTTCTGTGGTCACTAATGGACTTTTTTTAGTAACAACTTTCACACTCTTCCATGTTTGACACCAAACACAAAACACAAAATAGTGGATTAAATGTAAACTTAACACTTTTATCCCAATTCATGCAAAGCTAGCAATAACAGCCTCCTCCAAGGACATTATGTTTTCGCGTACGTTTTGTATTTTGCATGGGCCCCAGCCTTCAAGATAGAGTGATGAGCTCAGACATCCAGCGGGCTTCGCTGCATCAAAAGTGGTCCGTTGGGGTGGTTCGGGTTTCTGATTAGGACTCCTCCTGGTAGCCTCCCTTTAGAGGATTTCCAGGCATGTCTAACTGGGAAGAAGCCCCAGGGCGCAGCCAGGATTCACTAGAGGGATTATATGGGATTATCACACCTGATACCTGGAGAGAGTCGCTGGGGTGAGGGACGCCTGGGTGTCCTTCCTAGACCTGTGGCCTTTGCAAACCAACCTCGGATAAGCGGAGGAAAACAGATGGATCGATGGACGAATGTTTACTAATATCATTGCACCCGGTGCAGGGGTCATTAAGACTTGCGTACAGGAGTAAGTAAATGGTTCAAAAAGCAGCTTCCATTTACTTTTCAAGACATTGAATATGACAAGACAATTAATATACCGGGCCTGGTAGGTACACAGGCCCCTTCGTTATTAAATGCCTGCCACTTACTCTAAGGATCAAATCATGTGTATGAAACATTTCTCACAAAAATAAGTATTTTGGAGCAGCCCCACTTTAGCACCACCTGATGGCCAAACAGGAGCAAATCGACGACAAATTGACGGTTTGTTCTTTTATCATCTCATCATATTAAGTTCTCACCGAGGAGACTCAGCATTTACAAAAATAAAGAATAAACATTGAAGCAATGCGTCACTGAAATTGCATTTTGGAATGACAGGAGCTGACGTTCAAAAAGAGAAGATGAGCCTGAGAGAGAGAGAGAGAGAGAAAGAGAGCAGTGAAGTGATGGAATTCTGCTGTTCTCGTGTCGGCCCCTTTGTGATAACTTGAACCTGGAGGCAATAAATCACGTTCACACGCCATACCGCCTCCGTGACTCTGTATTCCAAAGTCTGTACCGGATGCGGCTCATATACCGAACCTGAGGGAAAAGTAGTGAGTACTATGCAGGGTATGGAAAATTAACATTTTGGCGTTTAGCTGTAGCTTTATTACCTGGATGATACAGTTCAGTGAGCTCACATCACCAGTCTCTCACATCTCTCACGCCGTCTCTCACATCTCTCACGCCATCTCTCACATCTATCACTCCGTCTCTCACAGCTCTCACGCCATCTCTCACATCTAACAGTCCCTCTCTCACATCTCTCACACCGTCTCTCACATCTCTCACGCCATCTCTCACATCTATCACAACGTCTCTCACATCTCTCACGCCTTCTCTGCCATCTCTCACTCCGTGTCTCACATCTATCACTCCATGTCTCACATCTATCACTCTGTCTCTCACAGCTCTCACGCCATCTCTCACATCTATCAGTCCCTCTCTCATATCTCTCACACCGTCTCTCACATCTATCACTCCGTCTCTCACATCTATCACAACGTCTCTCACATCTCTCACGCCTTCTCTGCCATCTCTCACTCCATGTCTCACATCTATCACTCTGTCTTTCACAACATTTCTCACATCTCTCACAACGCTCACGCCGTCTCTCTCATATCTCTCACTCTGTCTCTCACATCTCTCACGCCGTCTCTCACATCTCTCACGCCATCTCTCACATCTCTCACTCTGTCTCTCACATCTCTCACTCTGTCTCTCACATCTCTCACTCTGTCTCTCACATCTCTCAACATTTCTTACATCTCTCATGCCATCTATCACGCCATCTGTCACATTTCTCACGTCTCTCACATCTCTCACGCCATCTCTCACATCTATCACACCATCTCACATCTCTCACGCCGTCTCTCACATCAATCACACAGTCGCTTGAACGTATCTGTATCTAATAGACTCTGTTTAATCTCCAGACTTGCTATCAGCGATGGACCTTGTTATCTCACCGTCTCAGCCCAAGAAGACCTGGCCAAAACCCGTGAAGAACATGATGGAAATAAACGCATTTAAATTTACAGATGCTTTAAAGTGGCTGAATTACAGAGTAATACAATTTGATGCCGAGGCGCCGACGGCTCCTCTGTGAACGTGAAATTAAAGCCGCTCAGAGTTTCCGAGTCGGGTATCGGAGATGATCGGGAGTTTTTAAGACTTTTATTAAGACGCACTCCGATATTAAAGACGGTAACAGAATGAGGATATGACGGGAACGCCTCAATCATTTGTCGGAATGTTCAGAGCAATGCTGCTACGTGCTATCAAATTCTGATGGTTTAATCATTTAAATATTAAAACCCGTACAAAAGGCAACACCTTGTACAGGATCATGCTTTATGTGATTATTTAAAATGAAGCCCATATTATGAAACAAAGTGTTATTGTGTTACTGTAATGCTCTGAGTGAGCGGGAAGCAAAAACGGACCGTTATTAGATTTGTCTGGGAACATAATCAAACCTACACATCAGAAATATTCCGGAATCGTCGCTATGTTCTGCTCTATCTACGACTTCCGCGGATAAATCGCTAATCTACAAGCAGAAGACAATTTGCCTGAAGGTTCTCGTGCATGTAATGAATTCATAAGGATGAGAACAGAACTGACATAAAAAAGAAAAAAGGTATATTTACTTAGAGACATTGGTGTATTTCATAAACAGTGCTTGGCCTCCAGGCACCGAGCGAAACAGCATAGAAAGTGTTTAAAACAAACAAACCAACAAACAAAAAAATAGCTTTTTTTGGTTTGAGTTTTGGTAAAATGACATGCTGTGTACTTTTTACCTCAAATAAATAAATAAATAAATAAATAAATAAATAAAAAAACACACAAAATCTGGACCACACCCGTGCATGGATTTCAAACACACTTGGTCGGGACACTTCCCAACCTGACGATCAGTCATGTGACTTGATTTTGGAATGTCTGGGTCAAAGGTGAAGGTCAGAACAAGGTGACAAAGTTTTATTGCTTCCTAATGAGTGCTGATAGACGTGCTGTTCCTATGGAACACTAATAGAAACACATACATGGACTTTCCAACAAGACAACTACGTTTGACCTTGAGGAACCTTTAAAGGTCAAACCCAAGTTTTGTCGTTTTTTTCCCACTAATTTGGTCGTTTGTCAAGATGGGCAAATTGTAAATTAAAATCAGTAATCTCCATCTTTTTCTTCTTCTTTTTCTTCTTCTTCTTCTTCTTCTTCTTCTTCCTCTTCTTCCACCCGCTCCTGTTAGGGTTCATCCTTATCCATCTCTGTCTTCTACATCACGCCAATCACCGGCATGTCTTCCTTTTCCACGTCCATGAATCCCCTCTTTATCCTCCCTCTTCTCCTCCTACCGACATTCTTCCACCAATATACCCTTCATCCGTCCCGTGCACACGCCCAAACCATCTCGATCTGGCCTCTCTTCACTTCACCCCCAGACACTCCTACCTCCACCGTCCCTCGAACGTATCCGTTTCTAATTTCGACTTCCCAGGGAACATCACAGCAAACTCCATCTCAGCCACTTCCATCTCCGCCCCCTGTCTTTCAGAGCAACCGCCTCCGATCCGTACGGCCTCACGGACTTCCCGTTACCTCCTACTGATGCCACTCTATCGCAAATCGCTCCAGCCAGCCTGCCTGCACTCTCCCCTTCACGCTCCCCGAGTATTATATCCGTCTACCTTCATCACAACTACTGCTTGGAGCTGCACTCTCATCTTCCTTCCTCCCATAAAACCCCAAAAATTTGCTACATCATCCATGCTGGTAAAGGAGCGACAGTGCATAGCGATTGTGACGTCAGTAATAACAGGATCTGATTCGTCTCCGAGCTTTTCCCCATTATTAAATGTAACTTTAAACCGAGTAAAAAGTATGGCATATCATTCTTTAAGGTGAGAGGAATTACGCAATTTGGGATTTGGGAAAATATTTTGGGATTGTGGTCCTATGTCAGCTTGGCCTTTTGGGTTTTTATTCCGTTAGCACTGCAGAACGGATCTCAGCTGGAAATGATCCACTGCTGTGAGAGCGAGAGGCAGAATGTTTGTCGATAACGTGACAGAACTAAACCATGACACTGCGCCACTAAAGGAAGAATTTGCCCCTGGCCTGGGTGGGAGAGAGAAAGCGAGAGAGCGAGCTCAGTGTATTTAATTCGCGTGTATTGTAGACGGCATTGACGTGGTTCAGGCTGATGCAGAATTGAGACTCCGTCTGTCCGGTGCTAGTTTAAAGCTCGACGGAATTACCTCCAGGGGCGGTTTCCTGCTCACTCCAGCCCTGACAGATGCCCGCGGCTTACAGAGAGACCAAGACTCCCTCACTGTGCCAAAAGCTACACAGAGACTCGTGTACCTGCGTGTAATCCTCTCCGTTCTCGGCCAACTCGTCCACGTTCCAGCTCTAAGAGAGAAAGAGCGAGCGTAAAAATGTCTGGCGTGAACGAGTCCCTCGGTGACTTTTGCGGGGTGGTTACTTTCGTACCTGCCTCGAGCACAAAGCCACCTACCGTGACTAGCAGCTGACGCCTGCCATTCTCGATCACACGCTCGCAAACGAGCGCACGGATAAGCCCTTATTCAGCACGCCACGCCAGCTGTCATTCCAGCCACTTGATATTTCACAGCGCTAAAGCGGTCGAAATGAAAGGCGGACGCGGCCCAAAAACAAATCCGTGGAGCAGGGTCAGACTTAAGGATAGTCGTTAAAATTTTTGACATTTGTACGACTTCTCTTTAATGCCAGCTTAGCGGGGTTTTTTTTCTTTTTTTTCTGAGGCTCCCGCTGAATTATGGGATACTGGGATAGTGTTCGGGGTGGTTCTACGTACTGCCTTGTACGGAAGAATGGACGTTTGAGCATCCGGATACTGCCTTTGCGTCTGAAATATCCATTTATTGAGCATTGAACTGTAAAATTAAATCACATTTCAGTATAAAAGCAGTTAGGTTGAGCAGTGAAAGTGGGGTGAATGTCGCTCAACAGTCTCAGAGACACCACAGTGATACATCCACATGCATACGTGAGCTTTAAGCGCTCTTGCAAACAGGCGCATGGTGGTTTGCGCATTACTACACCGGACATAAGGAAACGCAAACTAAAACAAGATTCTCGTCATTTCCGTTTACATTTTTCAAACATGACCGAGGAAGGTCGTAGCGCCGCGTATACGGGTTCCGTCCGTCCATGCGGCCGTCATGCTTTGCGCTGCGGGCGTTCGCCTGCCGCGCGCTAAAGCTGGGGCTTTCAAACTTGGTACGTCGGTTCATAGTCATAGTACCCCCCCTATCCAAATGATTAAAGAAGTCTCCCAGTGCCCGATACTGAAGATGCTCTGTAGGTGTTGCAGACTAATGGAGGCTTGGTATTCTTTAACGATGGGCACGCAACGCATAATCCTTTCCCAGCGTCCATTTGAAAGCTTCCAGCCCGAAGTATTCAGCAACGCGATCCTGCTAATGGCCGCTGAGGTCAGCGCGTACATTCAAGACGCAGCACGAAACAGCTTGGTAATTACAGCATGCATGTCGTTCTCAAATGAGACCCCCCCCACACCCCCGCCTCCCAAACGCGCAGCCATTATCTCGTACTATCGGCAGCGTCAGTGATGTTGGGCTGGGTTCTGCATCCATAGCTGAGCTTGTTATGGGCGTTCTTACATGCGCCATGTTTCGTTTACACTCGACAGCCGGGGTTTTTTTCATCGAGTGGAAAAACGGGTTTGTTCTTTTTAGCAGAGGCGATATTACCAGCTTGAGCACAAGGTGAATCGAGCCGAAAACACAGTGGATATTTGGTTATTTTTCAAAATGGCTGGCTGTGTTGTTGTTTTTTTTTTATGTAGAAATAATGCTTTGGGGAACTTGACAAGTGTTTAGGTTTTGCATGTGGAAGGAGGCAGCCCAAACAAATGCTGCAGACATAACACGTTCATGCACAAGATGTTTCTAGGCGTAAACAAAAGACATTGACTGTGAAATCCACTAGTAAAATAAATCTGTGCAATAAATCACAGGTGCACCCCGGAGCACATAAGGAAAGCTTTCGTTATGCTACGGTAAGTCAATTGATTAAACTGAAACAGCTTTCGGCAAAAGAGATCAGACACTCGAGTCAACATTTGCAATAAACCAACTATCTGGAAAGTCATATAGGCATGGCGACGGATGTGCGTGCTTTACTGTGGAAATTCCGATTAAACATCACGTCAAGGTTTATATATATACACGAGCGCTCGCTCAAACACATCATCGCATCGTACCGGGACCAGCGACGTGCGCAGGGTCTTGAGTTTTACTTCCGTCAAACATCACGCAAACGCGCACGTGATGACACGGAAAGTAAAATAAATTTGTGCTAATTGTTCCCTGAAAGCGAGCTGGATGTCGCTGAATAGTCGCCAAGACTGTACATGAAGGTCAGCCATTTTAATTTAAACATTATCAACTGGGGATAATGGTGATAATAGTCCAATAGTATATACTATACCGGAATGACGTGATTTGATTGGTCCGCGCTCAATAACTGATTATTACAAGTGAACAATGCTTAAATTACAAAAATAGACACTCACAGTTTGTTATGGTCACTTTAAAATTAAGTAGTGTGTGTTTTTGTGTGTGTGTGTGTGTGTGGAATGGGGGTGGGGGGGAGCATGGACGGACGACGACTACAGTTTCTCTCGTTCTGTCATTATTTAAAGCCCGGGCGTGCGCGTTTCTGTGTGGCGTTCACGTTCTTCACATGCTTGCGTGGGTTTCCTTCAGGTACTCCTGTTGCCCTCTACAGTCCAAACACATGCACGCTAGGCTAACTGGCTGTTCTAAATTGCCCCGAGGTGAGAGTGTGAGTGGTTTTGCGTGTGCGTGTGTTCAGGTTGTGCCGCACCTTCTCCTCAGAGTCAGCTGAGATGCCCAGAAACCCACGCGAGCACGGGGAGAACATGCAAACTCCACACAGAAACGCCCGAGCTGGGAATCGAACCCAGGACCTT
>JBCNYG010000025.1:2337555-2349452 GCA_039654305.1 Porochilus rendahli
CCCCCTCTCTTTCCATCTCTCTCTCCCCATCTCTCTCTCTCTCTTTATCTCTCTCCATCTCTCTTCATCTCTCTCTCTCTCTTTATCTTTCTCCATCTCTCTTTCTCTCCATCTCTCTCCCTCCATCTCTCTCTTTTTCTCTCGCTCTCTCCCTCCATCTCTCTCTCTCTCTCTATCTCTCTCCACCTCTCTTTCTCTCTCTCTCTCTCCCTCCATCTCTCTCTCTCTCCCTCCATCTTTCTCTCTCTCCCTCCATCTCTCTCTCTCTCACCTTCCTGTAGTTCCCTCTCTATCACTTTCACAGCCGCTTCCTTATGTCTCTCTGGTATTCTTCTTCGAGCCGATTTATCCGTCTCTGATATCACATAAGTTGAAGGATTATTGCGCACGCCCGTGTTCCTCCTCAAGGATACCTTAGAAGATAGATCGCCCGTGCCCGCAGCAGACAGCTCCGCGTGCTCGCCATCGTGGTTAGTCGGTACGATTTACAGTGGAGCGCTGCGGCCTGCGCCCTCGAAACCTCTTTCCAGTCCATTTTCTCAGCATTTATCTGAGAGTGGCTAGCAACCAATAAGACGATTTCCACCACCCAACAACACCGTCAGTAAGGTGTAGCCTCTCTATCTGATGTGATATCTATGCCACACCCGCGGCCAGAGAAAGCTCGCTAGAGAACCCCTCGGTCTGAAAACCCCGAATTCTCCCCATAATTCTTTGGCTCATCAATAATTATTTAGCATCCTGGGATAGCGACCGGGTTGCGCCATCCCCATGTAGTTTATCCTAGTGCCGCGGGGAGGCTGAAGCCTATTTCAGCTGACTCCGGGTGAAGGCGGGGTACACCCTGAACGGCTCACCAGACTACCGCAGAGCCAAAACATGCACAACCGTTCACACTCTCAAATTTAAAACAGCCGATCAGCCTCACGTGCACGTCATTGGACTATGGGAAGAAAAACCCGGAGGAAACCCATGCGAGCACGGGGAGAACATGCAAACCCCACACAGAAACGCCCTCGCCAAGCCCAAGACGCAAACCCAGGACCTTCTAGCTGTAAGGTGGACGTGCCAAACACTACTACTGGATATACAGCGGTTAAATAGTGCTCACTCTGAACCGGACCGGCATCATGCCGGTATTATATGATGGTGATATAAAAAAAAATGAAATTGGAGCACTGTGACTCACTCTCTCTCTCTCTCTCTCTCTCTCTCTGTCTCTCGCCCTCTCTCTCTCTCAAATCTCTCACCTGTTTCCCTCTTTTTCACCGTCTGATCAGCTCATAGTATACCATCATCATCCTTCCTGCCCTCTCCCTCCCTCGGACTGTCTCTGATCCATCTGTCTCGCTAGCCCTCACAGTCGGATCAATGCTGTCGCCTCACCCCGGCCCACATTCATCAGATGCCCACGGGAACGCCGTGCTGTCCATGGGAGAGTCTTACCACAGTTATAGCACCACTCGGAAAAAACGGCCAAACTTCCAGCTGGAGAAGCAACACGACTGAACCATAAGCGACGTCAGAGAGACTGGGCTAGCACGAGCGCGGATCGCTAGCGGAGCATAAAACACCGCAGCATGGATACGAATGGGTGCGGTTTTCCCAAGTGAACAAACCCAAGCGCATTAGTTCGTAATCCTTCCTTCGTGACCCGAACGCGAGCCGTCCAGGGTGTACCCCACCCTCGCCCAGAGTCGGCTGTGATGGGCGTCGGCCTCGCCGCGACCCTAATTAGGATTAAGCAGCTTAGAAAATGAACGGTGAATGAGACGGCAGTGTTACGGCAAGGGAACAAAACCACAAGAATGCCCCATAACTCGTTTCCCAAACACACAGGGAGGGAAGGACGACGGGTGCGTCGACGCTGACAGGAGACAAAGTCACAGAGGAGTCGCTGGTCTCCAGATGGTGCACTAATTGGGCTGTCAGTATATCAAGAGCTCTTATGTAACGTCCGTTATTTACAGCCACCGATTATTAGATATGTTCTAGAAGTCTGGAAACGCCATCACCTGAACACAAGCACATACGGTGTAGGGGAGGGTTGCTTTAGGCACTTGTGGCCTGTAGGCGGCTTCCTTCATCCAGTTTACTAAAGAAATCAGCAGGTATCGCTTATATAACCATAGATATCGAATCGTAAACCTCGAGCTATCGAAAATGGAGGTGTACGGCGCCCAAGTGGCGCGAGTTCGGATCTAGGACGATGCCACGGCCATCCGTGACCACGGATACATGGGAGCCGATCGGCCGAGCTCTCGTGGTAGGTCAGGATGGCACACGTTCACTCCCGTCACTCACGGGGCTCAGCGGCCAGCCATGGGCGTCTGTAAGCTCTTTGAACGAGAACTCAGATCCCAGAAGACCGCCCCCAAATACACACTCGCAGCAGTTCGTGAAGAGACGGGTGGCAACAATGTCACAGAGGGGACATGTGCATGCCTACGCCCCTCGCTGGTTGGTGGTGGTCGTGTGATAGGGTAGATTTTTATATGACTAAACAACGGGGAGAAAACAAAAGGGGGTGAAGATGTAACTCATTCATATTATTACACTGCTATGGCTCCTCCCACCTTCCAGATTACCCGTCTGATCCATGCTCATCCTCCAATCCTGGACGCTGGAGGAGCCTGAAAGCTTCTACTTGGTGCCGTTTACACTTGGTCACCTAGAATCACACCCTTAGTTTGTACCCACCCTTCAAACATGAAGAGTCGAAGTGCTCTACTCTTCAAGGCTGACCCTCGGATGGTACCAGACAGACTCTCAGACACCCTTGTCAATTACACGTGATTTATAATTAATGCGGGTGTCTAATATTACCCAGTGATCCCAGGTTCCCTTATTTCATAAGCACATCAGAAATGCATGAGTCGCTGCAGAATGTGTGAGCGAAGGTGGCTTTGAAAAACACCACGCGGCCAAACAATCAATGCGTCTAGACGAGGCACAATGACGCGTGCTGAAATCTGAATAAAAACACACGGACGCTTTTGATGAATGCAACAAAAAACGAGACGAGTCCGGGGGGTTCTGTTGCCACTTTACACACGGTCAGCTTTCGGGATCAAGTTTACTTAGGCTTAGGCGCGGAAGAGAGACACGCCGCCAAATTGACTTTGTGAAAAGCGACTCACTGAAAGAAGCACGTGTCCCCGGTACGCAAAATCCCCCACCATAAGCTGAAGTCAGATAAGGGCCATCAGCATTAAAAAAATATTGATCACAGAACCATACGCTCCAAACGAGCATTTTCTATGTTGGAGGTCAAAGGTCACCTTGACAGGGACGTGAAACAGTCACATCACGTTTTTGTATCCATAGGTGCTGCACATCAGAAGATATGCAGCAGACAAACTGTATGTTGGAGGTCAAAGGTCAAGGTCACAGGGACATGAAACAGACGCACGACCCTCCACAATCCCCGCATTTATACACGCATCAAGTTTTGTATCCATAGGTTTTATACTTTAGGACAGTGCTTCAGACAGGCGTTTTGTATGTTAGAGGTCAAAGGTCAAGGTCAAAGTGATATCCCACCATCCCCAGATAAATATACACACACCAAGTTTGGTATTCATAGGTGTTGTGGTTGTGGAAATATGCTTAATTGAAATAAATTCTATTTACTTTAGAATGTAGCCATAAAATAGCCTCGTGAACAAACAGGAAGTGGTGCTAGCTAGCTCGCTAAGACAGACACTAGAAGCCCCATTGGTCCGACATGATACGGTCCAGCGGGATAAAGTTTGGTGCCAGCGTTGGCCCAGTACAGCCCGGCACACATCTTTGGCCAAAAGACATTAGGTCACCAGGGCTGAGGGACTTTCAGACGGATTTAATCGTCCATCATCAGCGGCATCATGAAATAGACGCAGGGTTTTTAACGCGGCTTTAATGTTGAATGGCGAACGTCGACATAATAACCCCAATAGGCACCGGGGCAACATTTTGGCCCCGGTCTCTAAATTTAAATCAAGTTCACTTAAGGGAAGTTTAATATAAAAACTTGGTACAATTTGAGTGTAGTATTTAAAGTTGTGAATATTCATGACGTTTTAGGATGTTTTCTCATATTTAACGCTCACGAGATGAATCGCACACTGCTGGCTTTCTTTTAAAAAGGATCCAGAATGAATGAATAACTGTGGGTGTCAGACCAGTTGCTACAGTAGAAGGATATGAGGCTTCCTGAGAATTAAATACACCCCCACCTCTCTCTCTCTCTCTCTCTCTCTCTCTCTCTCTCTCTCTCTCTCGTCTCCTCACTAATATCATTTTAATTGCAGACTCAATGATTCGGCTCTGTATTCGTAGAAAAAAATGAATACGTTTTCTCAGAATAGAACCCGAGATGAGACGTGTAGGCGGTTCCTCACCCTCACAAGGAGCAAAAGTCATAAATCGCCACAGAGCAAGCAGCACAAAGCTCAAAACAAGCTCGCAAAGTGCTGCTTCAGCTTTATTCAGCTATCAGCTAGCTGTGAATGTAGCCGTAAATACGTGTTTCCGTTTAATAAGGATTATTAAAGGAATTCCGGCTCAGGAAGTGTGAATTTCTCTATAAAGCCGAGTCGACGTCTCAATGATTCTCCCAGTCAAGTCAGGAGAGTCTGTGTCTATTCTTAGCAGAACTGGAAGCCAAGCCTGAAGCCATTTCTTCCGTCTCACTGCATGTCGAACCGACGCGGATTCTCACGGCGTGGTACTCAATTCTTTATTTGCGAAGTTTTATTCGAGGAGTCAACTGCCACTACAGTCGCAAGTACTTTCGTTGCTTGACTGGAATCACGTTCAAAATGTACCACAAACGAGGAAATGAAAATGCTTTGGCACTGGCATCATTCATACATATATATAAATATATATAAATATATAAAGTCTCACATGGGCAGCCTACTGCTACCCGAGAAAGGATATTACCTCCTGAAACCCGAGTGCTCGGCTTGCTCGGTCTGTACAGGGAAATCCCAGCCCGTGGTGTTTAGTACAGACCGAGTCGAAGGTGATTTCTCTGTACAGACTGAGCAAGCAAATTCAGACTGGTCCCTTTTTCTGTAGGGTTTCCTCCAGGTAGTCCGGTTTCCTCCTACAGTCATGCAAATTAGGACAGCCTGCTACGCTTGATGCATTAGCTGCTAATGCGGACAGACACCCTGCCTCGGAGGGGCCCCACCTGTCACCCAGTTGTGATTGGCTCCAGCTGTCATGTGACCCTTAGTAGGATCAGTGGTATGGATCATGGATTATAGATTCTGATTCTGTTAACAGCCAAGAGGAGCAATCCCCCTGCTTTGCACTGGGTCACTGGTTATTTTCCTTTACCTACATTTCTCCAGCTGTGTTTTTTTTTTTCCCCCAAACTTATCACAAGGGCAAACATCGCATTTTACCACCGATCCATAGCCGACCACGAACGCCATGTTGGAGTAAAGTAATTAAAATCGCCCCCAATTACAGTTAAAATGGAATATAGATGACAAAGCTTATCAGAACAATCACTCACAGTTTTTTTTGTTTTGTTTTGTTTTTTTTTAAATACACAGTATCTCAAATCACAGCTTGCATAAGACGTTGCTATGACCACCACATGCTTGTAATGTGATTCCCGGAATGCTAAACACCGGGCATGTGCCATCTCCGAAATCCACCCTGAACCACCAGCTCTTACATCGGATACGGAACTGTGTCACGGCACTGACCCGCTCCGAGCTGCCGTCTATTTTTGGTGGAAGAGCAGACTTCTATAAAATGTCGATTACATTTTTAAACAGATTGCGCTTTTAAACTGTCTGTATTCGCAATCGCGGTGCACGTCGGAGCTCTATTTTGCCGTGTCAGCGCTTAAATCTGCTGTCCCACGCACCGTTTCTCAGTCAGGCCTCAGAGAAATACTTTGCCCTAGTTAGGATTACCGTGCACGACGCATTAAAGCGTGTGTGCATGCGGCAGTGCAGAAATCCAAAGGGAACGTTAGATCCCTCAAGATATTAAGCAGAGCTGACGAAGAAAGCCGCGCGAACAAACCGTCCGACCAATGAGATGATCGGTTTTACAGGTCCGACTACTGGACTGTCAGTAAACTCTTGTCTTTAGTAAGTCTATCGCTCGGGGTCATGGTGGATCCATAATCTATCCCATGACCACGGAATACAAGTTGGGAATACACCCTGGATCTGTCACCATGCCCCATCCGGCACGCACAGGCTAGGGGCGATTTCGCTCCGTCAACTCTGCTACCAGCCCCTTTTAGAGAGATGAGAGGAGGTACATAGATCAGTGTCTGTCCACGATCATTACTACTGATGTAAAGAATGATGACAAACACGTTTCTCAGTCGTAGTAATGACGGCTTGCACTGCCAACCAATCAAGGGATCCTTTAAAAAGAGCAAAACCGAGAATTTACGTGTTTCAAGCCAAGCAGAGGAAAATAGTCTTTACACACCGAGTACAAAGCAGGAATTCCAGATCAGCCTCCATGCCGTGACCCGTCCGATCAGGCCGGATCCCCCTCCCAACACCGTTCTCTCATAAACCATGATCTCTACTGTCAAAATTAGCTGGAAGTTTCGAAGGCGCTCCTAAAGTCAGACGTGACAGATTGAGGTCGGATGATGAGAGAGAGCGAGATGAAGAGGGCATGATGGGGGTCATGTGGTCAGGACGAGGAGAGATTTCTCATGACACGCGGGAAAGAGAGTCAAAGAGGCTAACAGCTTCCTGTCGGACATGCGAGAGAACTACAATAAGGCGAAGATCTGAAGCTCGGGTCCAATCAGGGTTACAATTCTCTACAAGTTCTCGGACCTTCGCTACATTTCTGTGAGGAAACGGGCAGCGGGTGATTTTTAGTTTCATCCGGGTGCTCTGGTTTCCTCCCACAGTCCGAAGATATGCACGTTAGGCTAAACTAGATCATTTCAGGATTTGATCAATCATCATCATCATCATCCGCTCGATCTTGGATCAGGTCGCAGGGGCGGCCATTTCCTCCAGCTCCTCCGGGGGAACCTGGTGCATTCCCAGACTAGCCGAGAGACAGTCCCTCCAGCGTGTTCTGGGTTGACCCCAGGGTTTCATCCCTATTGGACCTGCCCGAAACACCACACCAGGGAGGTGGCAAGATGCCCGAGCCAACTCAACCGTCTCCTCTCCATGCGCAGTAGCACGGGTTCTACTCCGAGCTCCTCCCGGTTAGCCGGATTTCTCGCCCTAGCTGTAAAGGAGAGCTCCGCCACCTTGCGCCCGAAGCTCATTTCTTCCGATCACTACCCAAAGCGCGTGACCACAGGTGAGGGTTAGAACATAGATTGACTGGTAAATTGAGAGCTTTGGCTTTTGTCTCTGTTCCCTCTTCACCACGACGGACTCCGCACGTGGAGATTTGATCGAACATTGCACTTTTAATATTGCATGAATGAATAGATCTGTGTGGGTTTCACAGTCACAGTCATGGATTTGGACTCGACAGGCTTTAGAACGGTTCAGTAAAGGCAGACCCGGACCTTGATTTCTGGAGACCGACCTCCCTGAAGACGTTTCTGATCATCGCCTGAATGAGTTGTTTGATGAAAAAAAAAGGGCGTGTTAGACGGAGATAAAACCTAAAGAACGGCAGATTTCTGGGAACGGCGCTGGTCACCACTGGATTATGGGTGTTCGGGGTTTTGTTCCATCTGTTCCGACTTTGGTTGCAGGGCCATTGGAACAGATTTGACCTCGGCTGATGATCGTATTGTCCCAGCTAGAGCAGCACTGCCCTTTCCCCTATAGAAAATCTAAACACAACAATGCTGGCACTGTTACCTCGACGCCCTGCCAAAGGATCTTGGGAATAAAGAGTGGAAATAGAAGGTGTGAGGACGACTTGCTAAAAATCAAAGTCAAGACAGTTCTACATATATAAATATATATATATAAATAGGATACAGCTATATATGTATAATGTAACAGGCAAAGCTGTACTTCGACACCAGGATGACGTAGAATAAGCTTAGCGGAGACTATGGAAGAGTACGTTTCCTGGGTTTCTCCCAGATTGAACGCCTGCTGATGGTTCTCTCCGTGTTGGGGCCCAAGGATGAACCCTGTTAAGACTGTTGGCTACAACTGTGAGACCTCGAGACGGTCTTTGGATGCAATCTAGCAAGGAAAAAAACTAGGGAAAAAAACAGAATGCGCACACACACACACACACACACACACACACACACACACACTGTTTTTCTTAATCATTGCTAATTTTTATCTTAAACAAACAGAAAACCATTTATTTCCAGTTTCCCAAAGCTGTATTTTATATCACAGAGCATGCAATTAAATATGTTTTAAAATCTATTGACGACTCTTATATAATACTCTTATATAATACATATATCATCTTATATAACTAAATAAAGTAAATGAATAAACACACAAATAAATAATTAAATAACCAGCCTACTTCTCAACCCGAGCGCCGGCTCTGATTATCCCGCAGGTTTTCCTTTCGCTTCCATTGACAGATTTGTGTAAATTGAGACGCTTCCTTTAAAGTTCGCCTTTGAGATCCAGAATTCATCCACATCCAGCGTGTGGTACGGTGGGAAGGGGAGGATGAAAAGTCGACTTTTTCTTTTGTACTTACAAAGGGCTTCAGATCATTCAGGTCAGAGTGTGAGGATCAGACAGGAGTGTGGAAATGACATTCGCTACACGAGGAAAGATCGAATCGGGGCGTTAAAAAAAGGAGCCAATGTTTCAAAGTCTGCTGAAGTATTTCAGATAGCGCAAGAGCAAAAGCAGACGGATGGATTCCGGCGAGACAGGCAGGCAGACAGGCAGACAGGCAGACAGACAGACAGACAGACAGACTGTCGTGCGTAACGAAAGTTAATTTGTAATTAACCAGCGACAGATCAGCCCCAGACCCGAGACCAATCAGACGGCTGTTCGACCAGAAAACGTAGGAGTCGCGTGGAAGAAACGCGCTAGAAGTGCTACAACATTAGCATAAGTTTAAAGTGTTTGCTTTCGTGATAGATTATTTGTCGCTGAAGGTCTTAGGGTGAGTTATTTTGATATTTTGTGAAACGGAGCACCTGAACCATGAAGTATACTACATTTCATGGCAGCGTGAGTCTGAGGCTGCCCAGACTGTCGACTCTGGAATCACCAGTCGTACTGATCACGAGTCCACTTCACAACACGCGCGTACCGCCAGATAATTTACTCTCGCGACTTGTCTTCGGAAGAGGAACTAAGAGGAGTTTGGCAAAGTATAAATCTCACAAAAGTACAAACAGCACAAGGCTGTTTGTACTTTTGCAAAAGGGGTGAACTGCTGTTTAGCAGGTGTGGTATCCAAACAACACGGGGCATAAACGCGGTCAACCCCTAACGCACTCGACACAGAAATCACTCAGTCACTTATTGGCCAAACCGCTCATTCCCATTAGGCTGGAGCCTCTCTTAGCCGACTCTGGGCAAAGGCAAGGTACACCCTGAATAGAATACTATAGAAGGGCCAACACACACACACACACACACACACACACACAACCATTCACACTCACACTTCGTGGCAATTTGAAGCTGCCAATTAACCTGATGTGCACGTCTTTAGACTGTCGGAGGAAACCGGACTACCTGGAGGAAACCCCCGCAAGCACGGGGATGTCACACTGTGAGGTGGGTGTGCTAAGCTCTAGGACACCATGCCACCCTGTAACACAAATCACATAACTCGTATTACTCCACCGATAAGACCCTTATTCTATAAAAACGCCTTTCACTGCGAAGATACGGGCGGATTAGCGCTTAGCCGCTCAATCTCGTATCACCACCAGTGTTCTGGTTTCTGTTGTTCCTGATCTGCCACCCAAATATAAGCTGTTTGAGTCCCTGTTACGCCCGCCATCTTCTACACAAACACATTTTTCCTTTGTACTCATCACGAACGTTCAGTGTGGCGGAAACCTAGACGTTTTATAAATGTCTGGCAAAGACGGCTTTTTAAACAAAACACCCGTTTTAACCAGCTGCTTTGATGAATCCCTCAGAACTCTCAGAGAAACCAACAGCCTCGTGGAAGAGAACTTTACGGAGCACTTGGGATTTATTTGTTGTCAGTGGTGAGACTTTTAGCATGCTGTGTTAGCATACACACACAGCTCCCTCGTTCCGCCTCCTGCAGCGTCTCTGAAAAACACCCCCAACCACGCCACGCCACATCTGACTACTCCGCACAATTCGGAAGACTTCAGTGCTCTCAATTAGCATTTATAAACACACACACACGACTACATGGGCGGTGACAGGCGTTCATAAACAGTATGTTGGTATGACGGTAACAGTGTTCAACGTCGTCGTCGTCGTCGTCTTCCCCTGAAAAAATACAGATATCAGGGTCTGGCTGTGACTTCTGCGTACAAATCGAACATGAATATTTCATGGGATGCATGTGATTGACAGGTCAAGTCATGCTTTATGTACGCCGATTTTAGATTCCCAAGATAACGCGACTTCAGGAAATTCGCCGCCAGTCTGATGCATTCAGGATTGGAAATCCTTTTTAAACCTTACTTTGATTTCATTCGTCATGACTCTGCTAACCATACGCAGCGCTAGCTCTCACTCACTCAATTCCCGAACCACTTAACCCTATGAGGATCGGAGTCGACCCTGGATGAAGACGGGGTACACCCTGTACAGCTCTTTATCCCATCAGGGCAACACACGCAACACTCACATTTAGGGGCGATTTGGAACGGCCAGTTAGCCGAATGTGCATGTCTTTGGAATGTCGGAGGGAACCGGAGTACCCGGAGGAAGCCCGTGCAAGCACGAGGAAACCATACAGACTCTGCACAGTGCCTCGGACCTTCTTGCTGTTTTACTGGCTCAGCACTCGCGATGTGCTACGCCACACGCGGTCGCGCGTCACTACCGGTCTGGAACAGCCAATCAGAAAGGCAACATGTCTCTGAGCACGCCTAGAGCTGTAACACTTCGAAATCGGGCATGGGTCGAAGAAAGGAACCGCTGATGCTATACGTGATAGTTTTAAAGGGCAGGTAACACTATTTCACCACAGGGACCCTTTAAACAATAAATATGGAGACATGAAAATGAGGAAGCTCCACTTGAACTACAGTAAACACCAGCTTAGATCAAACAAAAGCTTTGCTCTTGATGTTTCTTGTAGTTCAAGTGTTCTCTGAGTGAAATATACAGTATGTGGAAGTACTGACAGGTAGCTTATAGTACACACGGATACACACACTCTCTTTAAGCACACAAGCTCTGGGAACATGACTGAAAAATAAGAATAGAAAAATTAAAACAGCCGATATTTAAATCCAGCATGATTAAGAAACCTCTGCTCTGTCGCTGCTCAGCGTCATCCGGCTGGCCTGCTCGACACGATTAGTACTTTTCAGCAGATAACGGTTAATGAGGCAAAAACCACCGCGGTGCTATGATTAATTTGGTCGGTGAGTGAAAGATGAGTTAATTAGGGTCCAATCTGCAGCTGCGTTAGTCTCTCCAAGTCAAAGTCTTCTCCACGAGGCTCTCGCGCGCACATCCGGCTGAGCTCGTAGGTGTCCACGTTCACACTTAATTACCTTTTATCATGCAAAGACAGCCAGGCCCTTTGTGATAGCCAAGCAAACATGAAAAAAAAAAAGAACACTTCAACCTGAATTAAGACGTTAAAGTACGAACAGTGGTTTTTGGAAATTAGCTGGATTTGTGCAGAAGACCGAGAGAAGGAGCGTGATGTTTAGGAACATTCATTCATTCATTCATTTTCAGAACCGCTTATTCCTAATTCGGGTCGCGGGGAGGCTGGCGCCCATCTCAGCCGTCTCTGGGCGAGGGCGGGGTACACCCTGGACAGCTCGCCAGGCC
>JBCNYG010000025.1:2464957-2477255 GCA_039654305.1 Porochilus rendahli
TGTATTTTATGGTTTCACCCAAATGAGGACGGGTTTCCCTCCTGAGCCTGGTTCCTCCCAAGGTTTCTTCCTCGTGTCAACTGAGGGAGTTTTTCCTTCCACTGTCACCGCAGGCTTGCTCATTAGGGATGTTTAAGGGGCTGTAGGGAAATTTTTTCATTCCTTTTTAAATTACTTTTACTTTGTAAAGCTGCTTGGCCACAATGTCAATTGTAAAAAGCGCCATACAAATAAACCTGAATTAAATTGAATTGCACAATCGACGAGGCGCCATTTTGTGAGCTACTTCCCATGAAATATTTTTTAAAAATACATCAAACTCTGAATCGTTTTTTTTCCCCCATGAAATTCCTAAAACTTGACTGAATATTCCTTATGACTGTTTCAGGACAATATGTTTTCCCCTAATTCCCATATTCGTTTACCAAGCTGACGTTGCTAGCTCAGGCAGGTGCTGGATATTTCTCTGCTTCAGTTGTGCCTTGCAGTTCTGATAAATGACTCACGTATGACTCACGGAACAGCGTTGGATAAAAAAAAATAACTTGCGAGTGTTTACTACAGCATTTTAAAAGACTACACATCTACCCACACTGCCCCTGGGAAAAATATTCTAAACCACCTACAGTACTGTACTCCACAAAGCTAGGTAGAGGGATTTTCCCTGGAAATATTTAGCTGAATTGCTAAATGTCCGTCACATCACCATCCTGAGGGATTATAAATTCTCAAAATCCCACATTATTCCAATCCCAGCAAGCTATCCTGGATAAGAAGATCCTCCATGTGGGACTCTGTTCGGCAGCCATTATTTTATGATGCCCTAAGCAGCGCAGAGTCGATTACAGCAGGCAGTAAGAACACGTAAATGTCTATGCACTACGCCGGGCGGCCCTCCCTCAAAACCACTTTCACGCTCCAGAACCTCCGAGCAGCCAAAAATTGGTTTCGTCATGAATGGCAGCACGATGAATCAAATGGTGCTTGAGAGGTACTGAAGTGCTGGAGACCCGACCACCTCACCTGATAGACATTGCAATCAGGGCAGCACTGGAGGCCAGAGAGATGTCAAGAACGCCAAGGTAAGCAAGTAAAGAAGAAGGGCATTCAGGCAACCAGACACGGGGTGTAAAGAGGATTTACTTCGAATCAAATATGGCTGTAAAGCAGGTGCCGTTTCCGGCTACCCGGTTACCGTTTCCTAGGGAGAGATTTCAACCCGTACTCATTGGTGGTCAGTTTTTACGGGTCACTACCCACACCAAAACTCGCAGAAGGGCCAAGGAGTTGGCAGGCAATCGGGCCCATGTGTGAACTCAAGTCCACATCTTTGACTGGTTCAACTTGCTGGGTAACTACCTGTATTAAGTTTCGTTGAGGTGGGGAGGAATGACAACAAGGGGGTAATCTAGCATTTGGAATGTGTCGCACCTACAGGGAGCGAGAGGCTCGGTTAGCTTTAGCCTTCCATCGATAACCATTTCAAGGACAGTTCCATTACACTACAGTTGCTCGTTCCTCAAGGAACATTTTCCCGGCACAGCTAACAAAACAAAGGCAGCTACCTGCAGCTTTACATCAAAATTAAGAGTTTTAGTCAGCAAGGCTCACCGAGGAAGAGGTCCCAATGTTTCTCTGGCTTCACTTTTCTGCATTCAAACCCCACTGGGTGGTTCTGACCACACCAAAGATAATATTTCCATATAGTATCCGGAGGGGAGTCTGTATAACTTCTTAGCTTCAATATCTACTTCCTGCCCATTAGTAAACCACCTGATTTCGAATGCGTCACTTTACTGTTGGGCCCGGAGGGCTACCCTGGGTCTGCCAGCTGTGAAGTGGGAATATATCCTGGTTCTTGGAAACGTTTCGTATTCATGTACTCGAGAGTGCTGAGTATTTAAGAGGAACCCCGAATCGAAGGTCGTGCACAAAGGAAGGACGACCAGTGAGGTGAATATATAAGCGTGCCTCACACAGGGCCAAATGTACCACCAGCTGTGACAAAGCAGTCGTGAGCAGTCGGAGAAGACACAGTCCGAATGGGTTGGGGTTGTACTGAACGCGGTTCGGAAAGGTTGCGGGAGGTGACACGGAAGCCGCTAGACAGCGATGCTCTTGAAATCCCAAACATTTCGGTCAAGACGGTCTCACAGACGTCCAACACAGCTTGGAGCTGTGCTGTAGCAGCCGTTTCTGGGGCTAGCTTTAGCAAACAAGAGCATGGCGTGATAAAACGTCTTCAGAAAGTCAGACTCTGTTCGGTAACATTACCATTAACATCCCAGCCTCCAAAAAAAAAAAAAAAAAAAAAGCATTAGGAATGTCAGTTCTCTTCCTCTCGTTGATAAGCAGTGACATTTTGGGAACATTTTCTTACCCTCATGTCATTCTGAGAGGCTTTAACAGAAGTAGTTTTTGTGAAGCTTGAGTCACAAACAAGACCCGTTCAATCTGTTCGCTGTTATGAAAGATCCAATTTTGCAGCTCTGTGCAAGTGCTTTCTTAACTCTCCCTACTACCGCTTCCACATATTTGTCAACCTACATGCTGATGCCCACATCCTTGTTTCTTTCCCTTTCTTTCTTTTCTGTTTTTTAAAAGAAGAATTTGATCAGAATGTTCCAGAAACCAGGCCTACGTTATCAGCAGTCATTCTCCACATGAACCCCACTCCATCACCACTCATCGCCCAGCCTGCCAGTCACTTTCAACCACAAGGGCTCGCCTGCAAGCAGAACAAGATTCTGGGACATTCGTCAACTCATCTGAGGGGAGGGGGGGCAAGAAGGAGGAGAAGAAGTTTGCTCATACTTTATCACATTAGGGAAGTGATGGTAAGCAGTTTCTTTTCCGAATGAGCGTGCAGACACAATCTGTTCGCAGTGTCTGCTGTACAACCATCAATTTGGCATTTAGTACCAGCCTTCAAATATTTATACTTCTTTTTGCTTGGTTTGCATTGTGGCTGTGCCGTTTATCAAAGTCATGCTAATTCCATAATTTGATATCTGACAGATGATAAGGCACGCCCCCTTTCCCGACCCCCACCACTTAGAGACTGAATGGCGCTCGTGCATGCTTTTCCATATACAATGGGGCCATATTGGTGTGTGTATATATACATATATATATATAGATATATAGATATACACACACACCATTATATATATATATGTATATTTACTTATATATATATACACGCGGTATAACACGCGGTTGAGATGGTAAAGCATCTCGATCTTGAGCTTTAACGGATCCGGCTAATCTTCTGGATTTGGTGCTTCATCATGTCGTAACCAGTTGAAAAAATCTCAATCCGAGTGTCATTTGCGCCCCCCCGGTCGTCGGTGAAACCACAGAGGAACCGAGCGGAACAGTCCGATGGCGTCTCATTTGCTCGTGTGAAACTCCGAAATAAGGAAACGGTCCAGACAGTGCTTCAAACTTTTTTTTTCACCCCTGACTGAGCAGATCAAGTGCAAATGCAGTTCCGCCCAAAAAAAAAAAAAGCCTAAAGAAAATGTTCTCAAAATGTCACCGGTTATCAGTCGGAGGGGTGGAATAGACCCTGCCGTGACTTTTTCGATGACTTGGAAGTTTATGTCGATGGCAGGTCACAGTGTCGGACCTTTCGGACGTCCCACCGGCCCGTGATTTAGCTAAAAGGCCGTCCTTTCGCCTTCATGTCGACTTTTGTTCTCGGTCTTGTTTGGTAAATAAAGCACGCTTCCCTGAGCCGGTTGACTCGATGATGTCAGTTAGCCTTGAGTCAGGCTATGGAGGATGAGCACCCTCAGACAAAGCCATTTCAACAGAAGACACGATCGATAAAACACCTCTCCTTATCCAACACACTCATTTGTCCTTTCTTTCGCTTTTCTCCGGGGAAGAAATGCAGAAATAAGCCTTCAAGCTCCTGAGAGACGTTACAGGCCGTGCGGGAAGGTTGGTGTAGCCCCACCACCTTGTTTTGTGTACTTTGTTCTTGATTTGCAAGGCAATGCGAGAAAGTGCTTGTGAGACCACCTTGCCCACACGTCGCTTCTCTACATCCTCTCATGACGTCTCCACGCGCACGTCAAAGAACGACGTGGAAGGACAGGAAGGCAGAGCGAGGCCGCGCAGGCGGGGGAGGCGGCTAATAATCGCTGTGGATCCCCACACATTTTCTCCCGTTTGCAAAGTTTAAGTTGAAGGCTCTTTCTATTTTAATCTCTCGCCCGTTTCTCATCCTCCCAGACGCCGGGAATTCGGTGCTAGCGAGCACGCGCTGCAGTCATGTTAAGCCGTTGACCTCGTGCCTCTGAACGGGTTTTTTTCCTTTTCTTTTACACCTCCGCTGTCAGGTTTATCAGACTCCCACGACTGTGCCGAAATAGGACGTGGACTGTTTAGTCATCAGGTCTCACTGTGACACGGCACCGCTCCGAGGCAGCATGAGCTAAGCAAGAACGCACGGCCACCCGGGCGAGATTACTCAAGCGCTGCGATAACGCAGACAGGCGAATCTTTGACCTGACTGTGGAGCGGGGCTTGTTCAATTCTACGACTTTCATCAAAGTGCCTAGAAATCTCCGCCCACTCACTCCTGAGCAGACAGCACACACACACACACACACACACACACACACACCCACCACGAGATCACAAGACCCGGTAGGTGACTTTAATATTCCTAATCTATTCCTTATGCTCGCTATCTTTGCTCTCTGTGTCATGGACAGTGATGCAGCACAATCTGGAAATGTCTCCAACTACTTTTTTTTAATTTGGATACAAAGTGGGCGTGGCTAAAATGAGAGCAACAGCGGGGTTACATTAGTCAGCGGCTCACTATCGTGCCAGAACCCCGGGGCTACTGGAGGCTTTGAAAACCTGCATGCGTTCCAATATGGCGGATATAGCCCGGGGATTTCTACGCCCACAGCACCATGAATGCCCCTCACCCCGCCTTAGACCGCGTGGCAGCGCTGCAGCGTCACCCTTTCTGATTGGCTGTTCTAGCCTGGTAGTGATGCGACGTTTCTGGATAAGCTGGGCAACGTCACTGACCCGCGTAGCACGACACATTAGCGGGTAGTGCTGAGCCGCACAAGCAACAAGCGCATGAATCGCGGAACACGGTTCTTTTAGTTCCAGAACCGACCGACGGCAGGAAAGCCGAGCTGGCAAAATGTTAGCTGCGTCAGGCATTTTAGATTCACCGTCACCTCCGGCCAGCGTTCTCGTCCTCAGGGTCACTAGAACGTGACGTCTCACTGCCACCACAATAGACGTGAACCCCCGCGCAACATGTCGATGTTTACTAAGCTGCAAACGCCCAGAATTTAGCGCACTGCTAGTAATTCGTGGAACATAATCACCCTTCAGTGCTTTTTGGGCCCACTGTTTCAGCGTGTTTCTGCCACGCGATGGCCTGGCGAGCTGTCCACGGTGTACCCCGCCCTCGCCCGGAGTCGGCTGAGATGGGCGCCAGCCTCCCCGCGACCCTAATCAAGACTAGGCACTTCAGAAAGAAATATGATTTACTACACACTGGCTGTTAGCATTTTCTTCCAGGTCCGATATAAATCATGAACAAATCCCAAAGCATTTTATCCCTCACTCACAGGAAGTGTTAAAAAGAGCTTTCTTAGCGTGGACGAAGGGCAGCAGTGGACCACAATGGACAGTTTGATACGAGGGATAATTAGAAAGCTAGTTACATCGAACAGCGATAGCGTCGGACAGATAATGAACAGGGCTCGTGTAGGCAGGGAAACATTCATCATTTATGGTAATGAAAGGTGGAATATAAAAGTAACGGGACTCCACGAGAGACCATTTAATTCTGATGAATAAAGACAATTATTAAGATTGATTTAGAAATTAGTTAACACGGGAAGCCTGGCTACAAAGAATAAAGTATCAAATCCGACTCGAGTTGAAAACCGAAAGATTCCTCTCCCTCTCTCTCTCTCTCTCTCTTTCTCTCTCTCTCTCTCTCTCTCTCTCTTTCTCTCTCGCTCTACAAAAGCATATCCATCCAAACTGACTTTCATTATGACGCCAGTTGAGACAGAATGCTAATTAGCATGCTAAGTCATAGTACGACACACCGCACGCACACGCATCCCGAGCAAGTTTGAGTCATTCACTTCCGAAATAAAAGAAAATAATAATAAAAAACCCAAAAGGGAAGGCAGAGTTCTATATTTCATCGGCTTTGCGGGCTCAAAAAATGCTGATTCTTATGATCTGGTTCTAACGTGATCGAGACGGGAGATAAATGGACACGTTTATCCTCTGACACTCTGCGCAGATGACGGAGAGTTTCGGGCTCGGAAATGAAATTAGGGAGCGATAAAGCAGTTCTCAATCTTACTGTTTCCAGACGAAATAATCAAAGAGTGGAACGCCGGCGCTGAGAACAGAGCGGTGCAGAGCAAAGGGTGGGGCTCGTAGCACTACATATATCCTACATACGCCAAGCTTTACAGCAAACATAAGCGTACATCAGCGTGTACAGGTTTAAAACACGACTACATTCAATTAATACCTTTTTTTTTATTAGCACTACAAGGCAAGTACCCAAACCACCCAAACCAGAGCACCCGAGGCACGTGAAATCAGAGGTCTACTGATTTTGTAAGTCAGCGGTTTGTCATACAGATAAAACGATGACGGTATGTTCAGCGTGTACTGATTCTAGACACGTCTCACTAAATATTCTAGTCTCATAAGGTATTACCTGCTAACAAGAAACCACACAAACTAGGAGTTTTATTTTTGATCTACTCTGAACCCAAAAAGTACACCCTGTTTATAAAACAGCCCATTCATTAACTAACACAATGAAGATAACTAGATTTGACCTGTAATGGCATTTAGTTTAACATATTTTCATTCTGATCAGCTTAAACAGCTTTATAAACACTGCTGTTATTTAAACAAACATATGTATAAATAATACATTTTAAATAAAATAAATACACAAATAAAGCACATAGCACCCCCTGCTGGGCCTGCTGTGATACAACACTTCCAAAAAATCAACCTATCTCACAATGGTAAGCAATCAATTCAATCAATTTAATAATTAAAAATTAGTAAAAAAAAATATTAAAATATAATTAAAAATTACAAAAAAGTAATCAATTGCAATGAATTTCACGATCCAGAATTTGATACGGATCATCTTCAGATTCCAGTAAGGAGTGGCTTACTTGGCCGAAAGCCCACCGCTGGTAGAGAGTTCATGGAAATCAATCTACAGCTCCGTGTGAAATCTTACGTAAGAACACACAAACAATTCCACCCAAATGCATCACCTTTGTAGAGGAGATTATAAAGGGATTTATGTAACGTGAAAAAGAAGAGGAATTATAATTGGTAAAAATTAGACTTACCTGATGGGATAAGATGACAGTGCAGCATAAAAGAAAGAAAAGAAAGAAAGAAAGAAAACAATTTATCTCCATTGCTCATTTTATCAACAAACATACAGTATTTTACTGTTAATTATTATATATATATATAATCTACAATTAAAGGGCAAAACACATTAATATTTTTCATACAATTTTCGAAACGAGTACGAACGGCTGCCTGCGCCGGGTTTAGAGAATTTCCTTTTCACATTCTGGCGCTAAAAGAAATTACACCCGAACCAGGCTCAGGCCATTTTTGCTCGGACAATGACGCTGATTACCAGAAAGCGGTTTTGCAGTCAGGTGTAAATGGCATGCTGTTATTTTACCACTTCGTTCAAACTCCCTTTAAAACACATTTGCTCACTATCGCAGCACGATATGAATAGAGCAATCACTTATGCAAATGTACGCCCCAAAACCACCTAAACACAAACCAAAATAGACACTATTGCTTTGCCGAACTATCAACAAGGAAAAGAAACTCTGAGTGGCTCTCGCTGAGGAAATCAAAACAAAACAGCGTTGCATGAAGCACCGTGTGTCCGTAATAAACAAAACACAGCTAATGTGAGGTGAGAAGGTTTATACGCAAGATAAAAACAAAGAAGGTTATATATTTAAAAAAATAAATAAACAATACGGGGCATGAGGAGATTTCGAGCTGGAGAGGGGAGCATGTCTGCTGAAACACAACTGCCAGGTGTGTGAGTGTCTGAGATGGAAATATTGAAGCAGGTGTGTTTATATTCGAGAGGGAAAATATAATCAAGTCTGTCGGTCATGATTGCAAATTCATAAGACTTCTCATGAAGCAGCTGAAAGGAATCGCTCAGGGGCAGGAACGGCTTTTTCCATCAAATCAATTTGTGTGAAACCCGCGTACACAAATCTCCGCTGCTAGCTAGAATTCAGAGTGGCATCGGGTCAGTTAGGACGAGCACAAAAGAAAAACACCTAAAAAAAATCAAGCAGGTGTTCTACCGAGCTGACAGAGGGAGGTCAGTACTGGGAAATTCCTGACTGAGGCTTCGATGCAGCAATTGATCAAAACTGAGGTCTGGAATTTCCAGGTACTGACCGAGGTTAATAAGGGATTTATTATATCGGGGGGAAAAAAGGCAGGGGGGCAACTGTGTTTTGGGATTAATCTTAGATGAGGTACTTTTCCCCTTTTCAAATATGGCTCAGGAAAAAAACTAACAAGAAAAGATTGACTTCATGTTTTCGTCTACTCATGTTTTAGTCAAGTTCTAGTGGGTGGACAAAAAGAAAAAACGTACTGACCAGTCTATGCGGGGAAATTCTGGAGCACTCAACAGCCAATCAGAGCGTTCTATCTTTGCCATAAAATATATATATATACATATGGGTTTATATACAAGTTGACATGAAGGGCTTACGTAGATTTCACACAGCCTTACTAACACTATACATATTCATCTAAGATACAGAAACAAATATGCTGAAGAGTTGTATTCCTTTTATACCACTTCAACTTAAAACCCCTTTCTTTTATATTTTTTTTTCATTTTCTTTACTAGTCACTTTTCGATTCGAGGTCAAAAAAGCTAGAAAAGTTAGAGCTTTAAATCTGAGTGCTGCGAGCAAAAGGTTGACGCTCGAGACTCGTTTTAAAAGATGTTCCAAAAAAGTATCCTTACAGAAAATGTCTTCATTCCAACAGTTTGGTAACCCTCTCCCCCGGCTTTAAAGGTGCCCATTCCTGAGCCAATAGCCTGTGCGCTTCATCTGTTATCATCAGTTCATTCTGGATGAATACACGGTCCTCTGATTCACCTGTTTTACATCTCGTTTTGGATAACAATAACTCGGTAGTGCGACACCAATTTGTAGAAAGTGGAAAAGTCCAAGATCAAAGGTTCAGAAATGGAAGAAGGCACACGATTCAAAGAGAGATAAAAATAGGAGAGGACATTTTACACCCAACACCCCCTCCCAAACACACACACACACACACACACACACACACACACACACACACACACACACTTTCCTTCGCCCTCCTTGTCTTTTTTCTAGATGATTCTATACATGCTCTAGAAACGTAGGCTGTGGTTCTGTAGTTTCAGCACCGTGGACAGCGCCGCTTCCGCATCATCGAAAGGGTTCAACATTCAGTAAATAAATCGTTTTCTCAGCCAAAAAAGGCAGTTCAGGAATAAGGATGGACAGTAAAAAGCACCTTCATTCAAATAATAATAATAATATTAATAATATTAAAATAATCACATCCGCTTTATTTTTCAGTCCAATTCTAGGTGGTGCTCTGGCGGTCTGCCCCTAATAGTCCTTATAATATTCTCTTATTATTGGCACACACACATACAGGCAGAAAAGGTAGGGAACTGTTCACATCTCCAAAATACTGCTGTAGTGCCACCCACAGGATAAACAATACATGCAGAAAAAAGGCATATAAAGGTGATAACCTTTTGTTTTAGGATTTTAAAAGGGCGTCCCCTCACCATTTTTAACTGGTCGTCGCACCGGGCCCACACCGTACCCCCAAGTCCATAAAGGCAGTAACATGTGCTGTATGAGGTAATGCTGTAGAATGAAACGAACCTTCCGACCAATCAGAATTGGTACCAGATACTATATTATCAGGCTAAATCCAGGGCAGTGCTATAAGCCCCCCAAGCCGTATAACGATACGTTTGTGTATCACTCCATCATTACCGGAGCCGCCTCTGTCTGCAGGAAGATATTTTTAATGTGCACTGAATTTTTAATGGGGAAAAAAAAAGAGTGGGAGTCTTTTTTTATTTATCTACCATATGTGCTGGCGCTCGTGTAAACCTGCTGCCATGCTGTGAAATATAAAGGAGACTTTGAAGGAGGATGGAACTGTTAACAAGAGGATAGAGAATGGGTGTTGTCATGTGACTGAGGTCATGTGACCCGGGTAACTCAGCTTGATGTGACTTTTCTGTCGTGTTACAGCTCACATGTTTACCGTGTACTGACCGTGTGTGAGCGCAGTGTGTGCATGCTGATCGTCTATGCAATGTGTGTATTTGAACGTACAGGTGAAAAGAAATGCATCATGGGATTATATACACCTCTACAGCGCCAGAGTGGTCTAGTGGTTAGCACATCCCCCTGACAGCAAGAAGGTCTCGTTAACTGGACTTAGGTGTTTGTGTGGCGTTTGCATGTTCGCCCCATTTCCTCTGCGTACTCCGGTTTCCTCCCAGTCCACAGATATACACAGTAGGCTAACAGGCTGCTTACAAAAATTCCTCAAGCTGTGAGTGTGAATGGTTTTGTGTGTGTGCGCGCACGTGTGTATCCCACCTTCGCCCAGTGTCGGCTTAGATATTGCTAATGGAAAAAAGGAAGAATACTCACAGAGCACAAACCTCCACCAAGAGCAAAAAAAAAGAAAAAAGGAACAGATCACCCCCTGTCAGGCCTGTTGTAATACCACACATCACCTCCAATCTCACAATGTTTAAAAAAAAAAAAAAAAAAAAAAATCCCGGTTTCAGAATTTGAATAAAATGAAATGGAGCTTTACTTGGGCCTCTCCAAAAATTCATTAAACCAACCAACCAGTGGCAACAAAAACATAAGCAGAAAATAATTACAAGGTTTTAAAGATGAAATTCTTGAAATTTTTTAATATAATCAGTTACAAAAAAATGTGGGACTTCCTACCACCAGGGTAAAATGAATCTGATGCTACACGCGCGCGCCAGCGATTTCAAGAGCATTTATCCAGGGCCTGTGAAAAGGCTTTAATTAATTAATAATGTTCATGTATTTTTAATCTCTTTACATCTCTCGCAGTGTTTAAATGTGTGTTACATCACGAGAGAACAATCAGCTCACAGGAGCGCCGAAAAACCTGTCGTCTTCATGGTCTTAGCATAAATCTCTCGCACCGTGCACCTCTTTATTTGGGGACTTTGAACCTCCGGAGTCGTTAAAAAACTGCCGATTTCCATCTTCCTTCCAAAACATCCATTTGGTCCGAGCGACACGCGCTCATTTCGCAGTGCGAGGGACGGATGCTCGCCGTGATGAACTGAGACAATTACAGCATTCATATTTCCTCTGTGATGACTTTTTAATCTGGCTGTAATCACCGTGACATAATTGTGATGGCGTGAATGAGAGCCAAAGCGAGAGCGAGACTGAAACAGAGGTAGGGAGGGCGAACGAGGCGAGGCTATTGTCTCTGCTGTTCCCATGATGCATTAATGATGATTAAAGTGCCGCATGATTCGGATTACTGCATTGTGACAGCCTCGCTCGCTCCCCGTGCGGAGATGCTGCAATAGAATGAAACGGCTCATGGGAGAGCGAGACACAAGTAAAGACAGATAAAGGAGATAAAAGGAAGAAGATGGAGGGAAAAGGCAGACAGGGTAAGATTGGAATGAGCGAAGGGAAAGAATCTGAGATAATAAAGGAAACTAATAAGAGCAAGCTAGCGAAAATTAAACTTCTCAGCCAACAAGAAGAGGTTCTACTCGGTGTGGAACTTCTCAGGCAGTTTGCAGCGGTTCACCTGGCTAACAGCTAACAGTGGCTAACACCAGCTTGCTAAAGTTTGTTTAAACACAAATTTCTCCAATGCTGGCCGTCTAACGTTAGCGAGATCGCTGTCCAATCGCGCAGAGGCTGACTGGTGCAAGCTAGTCGACAAAACGTAGCTACCTTTCCACTAAACAAGCTTTTGTTGACATTAAAGGGTCACTAAACCCTGGTTTGTTTCACGTTCTCTTGTTTCAGTGCCAGCATTTTGCTCTTGCATGTCACCCTATGGTTATTATTATTAATATTATTATTATTATTATTATTATTATTATTATTATTATTATTATTATTGCTACCTACGTGGCTTTATTGGCTTG
>JBCNYG010000025.1:2508886-2519569 GCA_039654305.1 Porochilus rendahli
GAACCGGTTCCTGAACGTCCGCATCTGAAACTCCCCAACATCCATAAACTAAACGAATCCGGCTCTCCACCAATCAGAGCCATCGTACCAGCGTCTTCCCAGCGACAGACGAGTCATATTGACACCGAGTCGTGTGTTTTCTTCTCATTGGTTCAGAGTTATATGATTCGGGGGAATCCTTCTGGGTACGGAGAGGATTCTGGAGGTGAATTTGAATAATAAGGAAATACCCTGAGCACCCACAGCAAAGGACTGAAAATCAGTAACATACGTGGATTTTTACAACAACGTGGACACGGGACCCTTTCATGCACGGGTATTTTATCATGGATAGATTGTGTTTTGAAGGATGTGTTTTCAGCGATATCGCATTTTCGTCCAGGTACGCCACTTACACCTCATATACGCCATTTTACTCAAAACACGACCTAGTCCGTATGACGCTGGAGCGGGTCACACATCTACACAAATATGTCTTTTAGGGGATATGTTATAATATGACGTCCTAAATAATTCCTATAAAAGTATTTGGTGAAAGTTTTAAAATTTTCTTTTTTTTTGTACTATAAACCCTTTCTTGCTCGGACACTGGGAACTGAAGAATTAGTGCAGATTTCAGTCAGAGCTAGAGAAGCCCGAGTCCATTACAAGGCAGACGGCTCTGGACTGAGGGCAAGACGGTTTCAGGAAAAAGTAATAACAAGTGTAGCTTGGCTGATAGTTTTCTCCCCCCTCAATGTGTTTATTTTGCTTGTGCTCCCTTCACTGTGTTGCTCGTCCACCTGATGAAAAGCAACAGCAGCAGCAAATGTTTTACTCGAGTCGGAGAATTCCAGCAGCCGGGAAACGGTGAGCTGTCCGTCAGACATTTTGTGCATCAAACAAACCCTTTAAGCGTTGCTAGCCGGAGCGATTTCAGCTTTGTGCCATTCCCAACACCATCACAGCAGTAATAACAACACTCCCAACATGAAGTGCCTGAATGACCTTGATCCTGATTGTGCATTCTGAAGGTGCTCGGCGTCCCCTCAAGATCTTCCCCCCGCCATACTAATTACCAGACGAGACAAACATGCCGCGTTGTTTTCCTAGCACACCCAACCGCCGGGTTCCGGGCCTCTTTTTCTCTCGGATCGCCATCCATCACGGCGGTGTCACCCGGAGGATTTACGTAGCAGTTCCTGACACACGACGTAGCATAAAGGAAAACGTAGAAACATGATGCGTCCTGCGAAGCGCTCAATCAACGTGCAGACGGAGTGCAATATAAACAGATAAAGAAAAAGAGGACGGGGGGAGGAGACCTGAGGAATTGATTCCGAACATGGTTCTGAAGACGCATACCTGTGAAGGTGAGCGAGCACGAACTACCAGGGATAAGTACAGATCAGAAAGCAGATCCAAAACCTCCATAGTATAAAAAAAACACAAAGAAAAAAAAAATGGTGGATAGTTAGATTTCGGGAAGGTGGCTTTCGCTGCGGTTAGCTTGTCCACCTCACAGCAAGGAGGTCCTGGGTAAGAGGCCCGTCTCGGTGCGGAGTTTGCGTGTTCTCCCTGCGCTTGCGTGGGTTTCCTAACAGTACTATAGAGCCTGAGTACACTTTCGGGTCGAGACGCAAATCATTAAGTGGACAGCCAGCACCAATTCATCTGGCTGTCCAGGAGCATCCCAGAATTCTCTTCTCTCTGTTCATCACCGCATGACAAGCATATCAGGTTTTAGGAAAACAACTATACCACACAAAGTGGTGACAAGGTAAACTTCAAGACAGCAATCATCCAACCACCAGCTCGGTGCATAACTTCAGGTTTGTTTGTTGACCGGAGCGTTGGCTTGCTACAATCTGCATACTCATCACTTATTCGGGATATCGATTCACTGATGCCACAAAAATCCACAGACCGTCTAAACGT
This sequence comes from Porochilus rendahli, assembly GCA_039654305.1. Taxonomy (NCBI): domain Eukaryota; kingdom Metazoa; phylum Chordata; class Actinopteri; order Siluriformes; family Plotosidae; genus Porochilus; species Porochilus rendahli. Next base: position 2,510,804 of record JBCNYG010000025.1, read on the forward strand.
CTGCGCTGGAAAGTTCCCACCTGTGTCGGAACACATGGCTGTAAAACCGAGCTGCGAGAAAACGCTTCATTAGAATGTACGCACTACACGCACTACACGCACGTCCTGGGTCAACCCGAGAGTACGCTTTCCGAGTCGCGCTGCAAGTTCCCTTCTGCTACCTGCACCAGAGGCAGCGGCACGGGGACAGCTCTGACTGCCTCGGCATGGCAGGAGCATACAGAGAGGTGGCAGATGGGCCCGCGTGTCCCGGCCGTGCTCGCTTCCGCTAGGCACAGGCTTTCGCACGGGCCACGGGCTGAAATGTTCGGGATTTTCCCTACAGGACCAGAAGGAGATCAGGGACTAAACCCTTGTACCGCGTGTTAACAAATAAAGGTCTGAAGGGTGCACATTCTACCATTCCACCGAGGGCATGAACTCTCAGTGCGATTACGACGGAGTTAATTATATTCGCTTTGGAGTTTATTCTACACGTTCGGAGTAAACACGCTCAACGGCATCAATTGTTTAATTGCACGGGGTGTCGTCTCCTCGAGTCGACTCATACAAACAAAAATAGCAGGCTGCGTGATTAAGATAAATATCCGGTTGGTATCAAGGAGAAGCAACAAAACAGCACCGTACGCTAAATCCTTAAAGCTAACAGCGCCGATTTTATAATTAAAGCCTTATTCATTTATTTCATTAATAATTTCAGATTTAAACATCACAGCGTAATTTTCAGGCTCAGTATTACTAATCTGTTGGAAAGTCAGTACGAGGCCCGAACAGAGTACATTATATTGAATGACTTAATTATGAAACAATATTTTACATTTTTTGATTGAATTTTTTTTAAAGTGTAGAAGTTCATAGAAACAAGATGCTACCTTCTTTTATACAAAATATGATTAAATCAATTACACAAAAATATTTATTGCAAAAACAGTTTATTAAAATATTTTTACACATTTACTCTTTTTACTTTTATATAATTATAAAATATATTTGTAGTTATACTTAAAAAAAGTTTTTGACACTTTAATTTTATGATTTTTTTTAAAGAAATAAAGAAATACAAATAAAATTGTATCTATTTTTATCCACATTATGTTGAATTTTTCAGAAATAACATTTCAAAAATTAAGAGCTTTTTTTTTCAATATCATTATTTCTAATCATTTTTGGTTACCTAATCTACTTTTATTGGAATACTTTAATATTTAAATGCAATAAAACAATGTCATCTACGGTCCTTTATTTCATTTTATACAAAATAATTACACACAGACACATTTATCACGTTTATCTGTATATATCTGTGTAAATTATTTACTTCTTCGTGATTTCCCGAGGACCACTTAAGCAGGTGCCTGTAATTCTTGAACGTTTCGGTGAATGCTCAGTGTTGGTTATTATTGGTTAAAATTAGTACATAGGACGGGCCGTAGTTATCTTTTTTCCAGAGCACTAGATTAGCATTTACGGCTGTGCTATTTACAGCTCGGGGTTTTAGCATTTCTGCCACCGGCGCTCGTCAGTTTTCTCGCAGTTCCCGGTTTGTTGTACGACACCTCCATGCACCATTTTTACATCTCCAACAGCTACAACCCCAAAATTAGTGTTCGGCTGTCACATGGTAGCTTTTAGAAAAATCCTCAGCTCGTGAGCCAAAGAGGAGAAAAACTCCACATGAAGTCACAGGGCGGGAACCTTTTTGTTGTTGTTGTTGTTGTTGTTGTTTTTTAACCCAAAAGATAACATGTTGTCTAATCCCATCTAGGCATGACATATTCGAGTCTCTATATTCGTGGTGTATCTTCCTGCGAGCTAAACGCGAACGCTGAAGGTCGCGCCTCTGTCTCGCTCCTTCAAAAGCTCGAGAGGTGACGAGATGACAAGTGTTACAGAGATGTGGCAGGTGTTGCTGAGAAGTCTCGCCGGTTTTCATTAAAACTCACTGAAGTGGCTTTCAATCAAAGCCTGTGAGAGGAACCGAAGTTACCCGGGATATAAATTCCGGGTCTCGGAGTTGATCGCGGGTCGCACATCCCTATCTTACTCAGCCAGTTTAGAATCAGATCACTGACACCGCTGACGGCTCGTCCTCTTGCTCTCGCCAGCACGTGTGAGAAGTTAGCGAGAGAGGGTTCTGTTGATGAGCGTCCGTGCTGTGCGCTCACGCTTTCGGTTCATTTCACTTCTGCTTCCCCAAATAACCAAACATCAGGCACAGTTTTCGAATTTCACACGTCTATCGACAACTTTTGTCGCTGACTGTGTAACCAAAACACTTTGTTTTCGCAGGTGTGGTGCTGGGTGTTGTGTAACGGAAATGTGACGTTGATTTTTTGCAAAAACACATAAGACTACTGACGCCTTAAAAGAAAGTTTTTTACGGTTATTACGTTACTGTAACGGTTTACCTTGGAAAAATCATGACAAGAGCACACAGAGAGCGCAAACCTCCACCATGCCAAAAAAATCATAAAATAAAACTACTGTATCCTGTATAAGCTGCCAGTGAACGGTATTGTGTTACAATGGACTCATTGATCAACGACACGCTCTGGTTAAGAATCTAAATGTCTGGTGGCATAAAAGGTAAAACTAGACACTGCATTCCTGTTGTTGCCGTTTTTTTCCCACTCTTGCAAAACTTTAAACGGCTGTCGTCCCTCCTGTCGCTTCCCGAGGGGCGCTCTGTCAAGGTGGCTCTGCCGAAAAAGGGATTTGTGTCCATTACAGCTGATTATGATATTGCATCACGTCTTAAATGTGAGAAATAGCTCTGAACGTCTAATGGGCCTAATCTCATTTCTGAGGCGGCCGATCCCACAATATAATTAATGTAACGTATTAAACCTGCGTGCTAAATAAATCACGGCCTCCGAGTAACCGAATTACGCTCTTTCACTCATACCTGGAGGCCGTACGAGACCTGCTGCAGAGTCGGCCCGGGCGAAGCCACCTCTGCCATGGAGGATGCTGCGTTGCGCGTCCTATTACGCTGAGCTATCTGGTGCAGCAGTGATACCGGTGTATCTTCGGTCCTGTAGTTATTCTCCTCTCGTGGATTGATAACATTATATTCTGCCGGTTTGGTTATTGAGATGCTATCTGTCAGCGGCTTCCAGAGGAACACCCCATTACTGAGGCTCAAAGCAAACATTCTGTTCCGAGAAATGGCGCTTTCAGGCTAAAGGTACACACACACACACACACACACAGAGACATTTACCTGTCTGAATGTTTTCCCTCCGATATGGTGTTTGAACTGTTTGATAAAGTTTTGTGCTCCGTTTTGGAGAAGAACCACCAAAGGTTAGCCGATCATACACGTTTAACAGCGTGACAGATGGATAGAAGGCATTTACTGTAAAAGGTTAGGCCCCTTGTCACCAGCAGTCTACAGGACAGAAAGAGACAGAGAGAGGAAGTCCTGTATCCTGATAAGACTCCATCACCGATGGAAATATCTAAAAGTTGACACACACTTGACATTTTCACGCCATCCTCTTCAAAGGTCAAACGGATACGCCGGGGGAGCTGAAAAAGCCGTCGGAGGAGCGAGACCCGAAATGACAAACTCGCCGTCTGTGCCGGCACGCCTCCTTTACAGTCTCGACACAATCATGCATGCAAGGGTATGAACAAATACGTCAATGTGACACAAAGCAAATGCTTGACTGTTCAAACGCTGCTTTCAAGCAGATCACGGCGCGCCGAGGCCTCATTTCTTTCCGTTTTAGCGAGCGTTTAACGAGGTGTGCGAAACTGAAGCTCACAGGACAACGCAAGGTGCGTGAAGTGCAGCGTGCCGGTGATCAGAGGCAAGCCGGAGATTAATCGGCATTAGAATTCCAAGCATACTGGAGGCGGGACCATGAATGAAAAAGTATAAAAATACACCACAGGAGTCCAGACGCTCGCGCCGAACAGAGCATCCCATAATAAGCCGGTATAGAACAAGCCTAGCAAGGTGAAGGTCAAGGTCAAGGTCAGTCACACACAGACGCAGCCTGGCACTCATAGTAGTGAACAAACGGACCAAGCTCGAAAGCCCCAGCTTCAGCGTGTGGCAAGTAAACGGGCAAAGGCGGGGCACACCCTGAACAACTCGCCAGTCCATCAAAGGACCAACATACACGAGCACTCACAATCCCACCCAGAGGCAATTTGGAAGCGTCAATCAGCCTTACGTGCATGTCTTTGGACGGTTGGAGGAAACCGGAGCATCCTGATGAAACCCAATCAAGCGCCACACAGAAACGCGCTTGTACGGAGGCAGATGTGCTAACCACTGCACCACGCTGCTGCATTAAACAAGACAAGTAGGGGAAAGTCCCAGCACGGCATGACACCCTAGCGCACCCCAAAAAAGAAATCCTCGTCTACAGGCAGATCAAACAGCCCAGCCGAAGAACTTAAACCTGCGCTAACCTTGTTATTTAACACTGAACAGACATGTTTGACACCGTAGCAACATTTATGCGCCAAAAAAGTCATATCTCCCCTTCAAACCTCAGGACGGAGAGAAGCTCCAAACGGTTAACTCTACATCAGAACAGAGGCTTTGATGCTTCAGAGGCACTAGATGGCACTTTATACACTTTATTCCACAGCGAGCAGCAAGTCGAATTATATTTAAAATCATAAGCCATACAGACGCCGGAGACGTCCAGACCGACTCCCGACTCATCGCCATCCACTCCTGCTCAGAAACAGCATTATAAGACGCTGTAAATTACGCCGCTAATTCCTTTACACTGTGCGCCTCTCATGAGTGCGGTACTTAATCAGATTAGACAGGAAGTGAATTAAACCCTGATAGATCTGTGGGATGGAGGTCACGGCGAGGGCGATTATGTGACAGGTATATAAGGGTGCACTATTCGGCCACGATGAGGAGGAGGAGGAGAGGTAAGATTGGACCACTGACCCCGAACACATCCCCTATACTCGAGTGGTCCCAGCGCCTTGTCGATAACGCTGTGTTATGGATCTTGCACGTCCTTACAGTCCATCGGTTGTGAGCGAAACCATACGCAAGATTAAAGGAAATAAAAGTTTTAGCGAAGAATAAAAATAACATGTACATAAACACAAATCCCAAACACACACAGTCGGAACACTCGTGTGCGCACGCCTACAAACACACCCACAGTGCAACACGACAGCTTTAAAGCCGTTGGCAGGTTTGAGGCTATTACCTGCGTTACTCATCAGCCCCATCTGCAAGGAATTTGTCTGAGTGACAGCAATCAGCCTCCCCAAAGAACCAATCAGTACAGCAGAAACAATCCGACATCCCGGACCGAGACAAAAACCTTGGGACTTGAGTCACCGTTAGGCATTGTCCAATCAGGATGCAACGCTTGAGGGGGATCCTCCAAGTTTACTTTTGGTTACTGTTTCACACCTTCACCCTGATTAATAGCCACGCCTTCTTAACCAGGTCTGAGACAGAAGCCACACCTCCAACCTGGCTAACGAACACAAAGCTCTCATCACTGGGAAGAACAAGCACAGAGACCACGCCCTTTCCGCTTAAACCGCATTTACGGTTTTTAAAACTGACCACTACAAAGGCCACACCTTCCTTTTTGGAATTTACACATGCAAAAGCCACACCCCCCTTCACCAAAGCGGCCACGCCTTTTTCATTAGTCCTGATAGGAGCAGGGGCCACGCCTTCTTTACCCAGACTGTAATAAGCCCTTCTGACTGACCTGGCAGGGTCATGCTGCTATTAGCGAATCGATTGGCACTTTTGATGGTTTGCCTGCTCGGATATTGCTTGAATGACTCCATCCATCCATTTTCCGCCACTTATGCGAGGTCAGGTCGCAGGGGCATTCTAATCAGATGCCCAAATCCACCCTGAGGTCCCCGCGGATTGGAAGGAAGTGCGTTTCAGCCGCTTGTATCGGCGATCTCATTCTTTCAGTCGTTCTAATAATACTTTTACTGAAACGGAGACGCGGAGGCCATGCCTCCATCACGTTATGCTTTTGTCTTATAAATGTCACTTTCCTTGACTAGCACTCAAGTGGTAATGTAGCCAGAGCTTGTTGGCGACGTGATCCATCCAGTGGAGCTGTAATGTGGACCTTTAAGAGAGCTGACGATAAAATTACATCTTGTCAGGTTGAAGGCTTTACTTGTCCAGTTAACACACAGCTGGTGACTGAAATTAAAAAAAAAAAGAAAATCAATGTATGTGGCTCTTAAGGAGAACCACTGCCGAGAGTCCAGTGAAGGACGGACTTTCTTTAAACTCACATACGAGCTGACCATCAAGGTGATCCAGTGTTGCTTCATATATATATATATACATACACACACACACACACACACCCTACTCTTCACGGTGCTGTGACCTAAACTATTTTTGAATTGAATTGTTTTTTTGTTTTGTTTCATTTTTTTATATATATTTTATCCAATCCCTCCCGATACATTGTATACTCTCTGACATGCATATAGACGGCAGCAGAATCAGATTTCTTGTGGGGACGACTGTGGCTAACCGTTTGGAACTATCCACTTGGAACACAACACAATGATGGGTCATTGACAGAAAAAAAACAAAAACTAAACAAAAAAACTATCGAGGAAGTGCAGCGAGGGCCATTAAGAGAAAGAAGGGACAGATGACTATTACGTGGAGGGTTGGAAAAAACAGGTGCGGAGGCAGAGGAAATGCCCAGCCGGCCATCTTGACAGGATGAATCATCATAAAAACGGTTACAGATGGTTAAAGGTAAGGTCAGAGCAGATCTGTTGTTGGGTTTTTTTATTTTATTTTTTTACAGCTCATAAGAAAACCAACACACAAAAACCAGCCAGACCAAATGTTTACTCATAAGGGTTACATCTGCAATGCTAAAGCCAGATTCAAAAAGCTGGTAGGATTCTTCACATAGAAACATTCCACCACTGCCGACTTCTTGACTTGTCTTGACTCCTTTGATTTTCCATTGCAGGAAAAAAACCTTTATAGCATTATTAAAACTCACAGCATCAGCAAAGATTAACTTGATTTCCGTGGCAGAATGATGCGGATCATGCACCCTCTTCTTACTTCCTGGTCCCCATCCTCCCTGGTCTTCTTACTTCCTGGTCCCCATCCTCCCTGGTCTTCTTACTTCCTGGTCCCCATCCTCCCTGGTCTTCTTAATTCTTGGTCCCCATCTTCCCTGGTCTTCTGACTTCCTGGTCCCCATCCTCCCTGGCCTTCTGACTTCCTGGTCCCCATCCTCCCTGGCCTTCTTACTTCCTGGTCCCCATCCTCCCTGGTCTTCTGACTTCCTGGTCCCCATCCTCCCTGGTCTTCTTACTTGTCCTTCTTACTTCCTGGTGTCCACTGTTTAATGCTGGTAGCTGTAGTTTTATGGGGAGAAATGGCTGGTGGGCAGGATATGGCCAAGATTAAACTTGTCTTGTCTTAAAATTGGTGTAGAATGCAAAAACGTTGTGTGAAACACACATTTCTTTTGTTTACCGAGGCTGTAAGAAAAGACATGAGGATAACTCCCTGCAGGAACAATCCAATAAGAAAATGAAGCGGGTTCATACATTTCCATGAGGTTTGGTTGAATAAAAAGAATAGCAGAAAAAAAAATGTAAATAAAAGGAAGGAAATAGTCTCGGCCGTTTCAGTAGAACTCAGAATCGAAGTAACTGAATAAGACAAGTTTTAGTCTATAATTTGCAAGAGATGGGGAATAAGCGTAACCTATTCTTATACCGTCATCGTTTCTGAGCTCGATGACAGTTAGGATAGTGGCTCAGGCAGGTGGTGCGCTCTAATTAAAAGCGGTGCAATAATTTCATCTTCACTTGTAGGACAGCTTCAGAAATGAAGCTCGCATGTGCCAAGATTGCTTTTATAGCTCAATGATTCTTTGTCGTTTGGATTTTACGCGCACGTGCATTCATTCGCATATGCTGAATCTATGTTTTATTATTAAAGGAGAAAAAATGATGGCGTGATTGATTGAGTCACCGCGTTTGGCGCCTGTGGTGCCATCATGATTTGCATCTAAAATTTATTGGAGCATATGGCAGCGAGCTCAGGAAGGACAACAAGAAGCGAGGAAACAATAAAAAACAAAAGAAAGCACTAAGACGTCTATAGAGCTCGAGCAAAGCTGCAGATAGGTACTTCGCCAAGTCCATCAGGGGACACTAGGAACTTATAAGAAGGCAAAAAGATGGGTTTGAAGATGGAAGGAATATTTAAACTCGCGCCACGTGAGCAGAACTCACTGTTTATGGTTGAGGTGAATCGTGAATAATCCCCGTGATGATGGATTTATTCATCAAGGCATGGTGACGCCGAATGTAATCTCCACATTCAGGGTCAGGCCAGAGAAGAAAAAAAAAAAGTGTACGATAGGTCGTAAAATCCCGGTCGAGTTTAGTTTGGAGGACATTTACTTAATCCGCCCGGATCCCAGAAGGAACCAGAACAGGATCTACAGCCGATAAGAGGCCGCAATAAAGCCAGGTGGTATTACACGTTGGCAGTATAAAGCTCAGAGCTCACGGCTGTCTAATAAAAAACTTCTTACAGTGTGATGAGGAGCTGATCATGATATTCCGATATAGTACAGCCATAAACACAGTGGCGACGGAGGACACGGGGAGAGCACCATGGGATTTCAATAAACAAATAAAAAGAACGCACGTCCATCTTACTGCAAGAAGGTCCTGGGTTCGATTCCCAGCTCGGGCGTTTCTGTGTGGAGTTTGCATGTTCTCCCTGTGCTTGTGTGG
>JBCNYG010000025.1:2552455-2564955 GCA_039654305.1 Porochilus rendahli
TCTCTCTCTCTCTCTCTCTCTCTCTCTCTCTCTCTCTCTCTCTCTCTCTCTCTCTCTCTCTCTCTCTCTCTCTCGGTAATTGAAGGACGAGGCCCTCCTGGTGATGTAATGCCAGACGCACTGATAAAAAGTCACTCCGGGAAAACATTTAGCACTTCCTTTTTTTTTCCTACTTCTCAAATTGCAGCTGGATCGCACAGTTTCTGAATTAACTGTTAACACTCTGACTGGTTGCCTACGTACACTTCTGATTTTTAGATTTTCCCTGGAGCTCTGCCTTGGCCGCACTAACAGCACTTATTCGGTAGGTTTCAGTGGATCTGGTCAGCAGAGATGAAGCTAGAACGCTTGTTACGGGGTCTTGGTCTAGAAAGTCTAAAGATAGAGAAGCATTTCTTACAGTATAATACATTCATACCGAGTTTGTCTCTTTACTGTTATTTATTTTAGGTGTTGCTAATCCAATATCATTAAATTATTCATTTTAGTTCCAACATTAAAATGGTAGCAGATATGACATCTAAAATGACTAGCATGTGTCGGGACTATAAACCGACACAACTCTCCCACAGATGTATATAAATACACACACACACACACACACACATATATCACCAAAAGCTTCTCAGGGCTTCTCCCTGGTGCGGGTTAGTGGCATAAAAAATTTGACATTAGAAAGAAATCCGCTTAGCATTTTTGTACAATCGCAATAAAGAGAAAAGGTGTAGATGGTGGATCCGGCAGCTTCACCTTTGGCATGTGGGTCCTTACAGCTTTTTTTACTGTGAGAGGTGAATAAATGCATGTATCAGTATGAAAATTGCGTGGTTGACTGATATGTTCCACACAATAACTTCGTATTGACTTCATTAGCAGATTAGCTAACCATGCTAAATGTCCTAGCTAACTTTATTCCTTGCTATATATATATATACACACACATTTTTTTTGGTCTTCCTAATATCTCTAGCTACATTTAATAAAAGAGAACACTGTATTATAAACAGGAAATTATTTCAGGTAAGAAGAAACACTGGTTCAAACCAGTGCTGGTGCACGAAATCAACCAAGCCATTCATTTTGGATTTGTCCACTGACTGCCTAGATGCACAGGTACATGGGTGTATGTTCATAGAAAAGTACAGGTCAGTTGACACCTGATTGCTAGCTAGCTTCAAAATGAATTGAGAAATCTGCCCACGAACTAATCATTGCCTCACCCACATTTCTTCACAACACACTGGTAATAGTCAAAATCCAATGCCGCAACACCACCAAAGGTGTCGTGTGAAGTTCTGCATCCACCAGACAACACACATCACAGTTTATCAGTTTGCTGATGACTGAACAAAATGAAATGCGACTAGCCAAATGGCACTGCAAATTACAAATTACAAACTACAAGAGGAGAAATTGGTTGCAAACATCTGGTGCCACTGAAGCATCGCCAATGACTATGTCTTTCAGCACAAGATCTCTTTCGCTGAGCGATGGTCTGGCTTGTGCTCCAGTTTTATATCCAACTGAGAAAGTTGCGAATTAATTAAATATCGCCTTAGTCATTTGGTTTTCAATTATTTCTTCAGTTACGATGGTTATTTATTCAGATTATGTTCATTAATGCTTATCACGGACTAAATGCGAGATGTTCCAGGACTGTTCCTGGAACAAACAAACAGAGGGCGACAGGGTCATGCACATGTAAGAGAAGTGAGCAGTGATTTTCTTCATCTGATTCACACACGGCTTTCCTGCAACTTTTTGATCGCGTTACTAATTTTATATTAAAAGTAATTTTCACTACACACTTTTGATTTGGTTCAATTTAAATAGGAACTCCTGTATTTATTAAAGAACTGTATTCCGTATTATGCCTGGCACGCACGCGTGTTGGCTGTTGGTAAAAGGTACTGCATTTCTCATTTCAAGTGCTTAAGACAGTGTGTGGAGTGTGGACCAACACAATGTAGCAAACACAATAAGCCTCTCCATCCTTTATCGCCACTCTCTTCTGACCCCACTTAATTCTCCTCCTTCAACTAAACACACTCGGTCTACTCAATCTTTTTGAAGTTGGTGCAGTATTTTAAAGGTTTTTTCCTGGGAGTAAAAAAGATTTGAAAAGTCTTCAAATGCTCCAAACAAACCTTGTGAGTCTGATGATCAGAAGCAATCTGCTGGTTACGGATTTGAGTTTGGTGATTTTCTAAGAACTCTGATTTCGTGGTGCCATGACCCAGATTTTGTGGTACCATAACTAGGATTTCCTGGTGCGGTAAACCAGATTTCATGGTGCTATGACCTGAATTTTGCTTTCAGGGTGCATGCGTTAACAGGTGTGCAGTCTTTTCAGTTGCTCCTGCCCTTCCTGTACTTTTAACTTTTTTTTTTCTTACTTACCTTAACTTAACTTTTTTTTTCTTGTACGTATTATTTTATTTTTATAGTTTTCGTGTTTTTTATTAATGTGGAACTTTTACCTTCATGGAGAGTTGGGACCGCAGTGCAGCAACTTCACATCGCATACTTTATTCACTCCAGGGATCAGCTGTTTGCCCTGAAGCCGTTATCTCCTAGAACTCCTAGTACCAGATGGGTTGAGCCCCTGTGTCCTTAAAGGCTGTGTCCCCCAGCTCTGTGGAGTCTTACATTACATTCCTTCATCACACGGTGTGAGCAGAATCATCTGCAGCTTAATGTGACAAAGACCAAGGAACCGACTGTGGATTTTAGGAGATCTGAAACACCAGCGCCCCCGTTTCCTCCAGGGGTCAATGTGGAAATGGTGGAGGATTACAGATACCTTGGAGTTCATATTGACAATAAACTGGACCGGTTTAAGAACACCCAAATACTGCACATTACAAAAAGGGGCAGAACCGTCTCTATTTTTTGAGGTGTCTTAGGTCGTTTAATATCTGATAGAGTCGGTTGTGGCCAGCGCTATTCTCTATGCTGTTGCATGCTGGGGCAGCAGGCTGAGGGTTGCAGACGAAATAAACTAAACAAACTGATCTGCAAAACCAGTAACCTTGTTGGGATGCAGCTGGACTCTCTGATGGTGGTGTCCAAAATAAAGTCAATACTGAACAATACCTCCCACCCGCTTTACAACCTGCCGATCAGTCACAGGGACACGTTCAGTGAGAGGCTGATACCACCTAATGTACCACTGAACCACACAGGAAATCATACCTACGTGCGGCCATTAAACTACAACTCCTCCATAGAGCAACAACATCCACTGACATACACTTACGCATACATATACGCATTTTGCTTCACATTCTACTGTTTATCACACTGATAACACTGTACATCTTAGGTACTGACATGATTCACTCTGGATCTGTTTATATAGATATTAGTATAATTGTTTGTAATTTTGTAATTTTTTGATATTAGTGTTTTTTATTGAGACTTTTTTCTTTATCTTATCATTTTCTTTACTTGGTATTGAGCAAGTGTGTGCACACAATTTTCTCTGGGATCAGTTAAGTTTTCTGATTCTGATCTTGTGGTGCCATGACCCGGATTGGTCTGATGGTGTGTTTTAAAGAACGTAAAGCTGCTGAATGTATTGATTGACCAATTAAAATCGGGTACTCAAATTATCCATGTAACATTATGCACAAAACTACACAAAGAGAAATGCTGTATACCACACAGAACATATCATATATGCCTATATCTGACCAAGGAGACAAAAATGCAAAGGCGGCAAGCTGATTCTTCTGAACAGAAAAATACAAGCAGGACAACTGAACACACACACCGTTTCTGCCATTGTTTGTGAAAGAAAAAGTAAGGCTTGCAAGTCTCGCAAAGATTTTATATTTGTGGTGTCCTCCTTTCTTTTGGAAACACCACGCAGACATCCCCTGCAGAGGCTTAAATTTAAACTTCTCCATTGTCTCGGGGCCTCTAGAATGACCCCTAAAGTAATGTTTTCGTTTTATCCCGACAAACCCTGGCAGGTTCCCAGAAGTGTTTCTATAAAAGGGATCTTTCTACATCGCGGTACATAAGCACACCTGAACAAGGATTCAAACGAGGGCGGTGCACAATCCTCCTTTTTTCCCCCGTTTTGTTTTTACATGTTGTAAATGGCATGATTAATCACAGCTAAAGCTCATGAGATAACCACAGTCTGGATTAGTCACCTTTTCTGTGCCATGCCTCCAAACTGATGGAGTACGCAGTAATTACCATGCAGCCATGCATGACACACACTCCTGGAGATTTGCCATTTGTGTCACGTTTTAGTGCCTTTTTTTTTTTTTTAAATCCTCTTGCCTCTTTTAAAAAGAAAATTATTAAATAAATAAAAATACATGTAATAAGTAGGCAAAAAAAAAGATGATGATGCTGGAGACTAGCTCATCCTAACCAGAAGTGCCAATGACCCTGCTGCTCCTGAGTAATTATTTTCTTTCCCCTGAAAAGGTAGTTAATGTCAGTACGGTCTGTAATTACATCACGGAGGGAAGAAAAGCAGTAGTGCTACGGTGCCTCCCTAAAAAACATTATTTTAATGGCTGCCTTGGAGATTCTCTGAATCAAAGAGAAAGTGGTGATAGACGAGGTGAGCCTATGTCAGGAAAGGATCCACTGGGACCTGGAACCGCTCTAGAAAATAACACGGATTTGCTTGCACAACGCAATAAAAATCATTTCATTTTTGTCATCTTGCTACACCTGAATTTTGATAAGATCACAGGAAACTCCGAGTTGTTGATAGAGGTCTGGATAAGTGATGAGCATGCCTAACCCGTGCTTCTCCATTACTGATTAGCGCTATTCAAATAACAACTGTTTCTAAATCGTATTGTGTTGAAAATGACACGTCTGTTTCGAATGTGGAGCATGGCTAAGAGCCCCAGATGAAACCCTCGTTAATCAACCCATGTCATCAATTCATGGATGGGACCAGAAAACTAACACACCCTTGAACTGCACTTTAGGGTCAAATCACTACCCCACCTTAGAAATGTTCTCGAATCAATTTCCATCCCCACTGTGTGTTTTTCCCCCCTTCTCTCTTAACCTCGAGAGGGAGTGGCGTGTGTCATACTGCCCCCCCCAGAATGACCCAACTCTAAATTATTTTGTGTGAATCGAATGGCTGCTTCGAATCTCTCTTTTACACATTACATCTCAGACGCAAACACACACAGCCTGGAAACGAATGCCCCTGGAACACTACGCCCATCATTACCTTAAGCGGCAGCTTGTGCTTATGTTTCGGCTGAAAACAGACACCTGATCCTGCATTTTGTGTAACATTATGTATGTCAGACATCACAGTAAGAAAACAGATATTTGCAGTATGTGATGAGAAAGGGGGGGATATTACATGGTATGTATTTGTAGCAAAATAAAGCAGGATAATAAATATATTATTAATTATCTTCACCATATAATGAGAGTATTGATAGAGGTACTGAAATTGTTGGCGTTCTTTTATTTATTTATTTATTTTTTGCTTGACTTTAACAAAATTACAACCACACCTCTGCATGGAATTTCACCCAACTTGGTGGAGACAGTAGCCTACCTGTGTCCCAGGGGTGAATTTGAAATTATTCAAATGAGAGATTTTTTTAATAGCTTTTTTGGCCATACCCATATACTACAGAACATGTGTGTGTGTCTAAAGACACGCCCATTTATAATTAAAACAACAACAAAACCTACATTACCCATGCTGCATGGCAGCGGTACCGTGTGCTCTACTGCGTGCCCCTCTAGCTTGATTATGGATTTATTAACTTTTTCTTTTTCATATAATTTTTGTTAAATTTTGTTAATTTTTGCTTTCATAAAATTTCCCAAAATCTTTCATTCCTTAAATGCCCAGTTCATGTCTACATTTAATTCCCCTTCTTTATCACGCGTCCAGAGGCATCATGTTTCCCAAGTCCGTCGTCCATGCAAAGTACCTCGTGGTCGCTATCTTGAAAATTCTAAGAATTCTGACCAGACTATCACCACTCACGAGCTTCTGCAAGCAGACGAACTGGTACAGGCTCTGAGGTCATAGGTCAAGGTAGCATGAGGTCATGTTAAGAATTTCTCCTGCACTCTCTGCAGGCTGAACACCTGCATGGACTTGGACCAGACTTTCAGCAGTTACTCATTACCAAATGCCCATGAGCTCCTACAGGTTCTGAGGACACAGGTCAAGGTCAGGGCGAGACTTCACGCCGACACTAAAAGGTTCACGGTGGAGGCATACTAAGAGGCAAGTACTTCTGCATTTCATTTGTTTAACTGATTATACACCTGACGTCGGAGTTACAGAAAGTTATTGGACTGACTCTTCTTTTCAGGAACTGGGCGCCACCATTTTGGAAGTGGTGAGTAGGATGACAGACGTTAATACGCACTTTCTTTCACAGAACACATTTAGCTGTCGGTCTTACCCGGCAAATTGAAATACCTCGAGATCAGATCCTTATTGACATCTTAATGCACTGCACTCTCACACGGAGTTGACGAGAAGAGAAACGTCTAGAGCACTTAACACCATCAGTTCATTTCACTGGATGCATGTATGACGACATCACACATCAATTGTTTCCTTCTAGCGTACTCGAAACGAAAGGACGCATACTGCTGTGATTTTATAAGTAGGCAAGTCCAAGCATCCATTGCAAATCAATCTCTGCTTGTGGATGTGGACTTCCACTCCTTCTGGCATCCTGGGGAGCTTTCTGGGAGATTTGTGTGCCATGCATCCCGGCGGAAAGCAGGAGACCAAGTGATGGATGTGACCCAAAACGCTAAAGAACCTCAAAATCCATCAAAATGCCACGCAGAATCAGATATAGACTATTACCAGTGTAGAATATCCCTACACAGCACAATGGAAGTAACTGCAGGCGTAAAAGCAAATACGCACAAATATATACTGCGGCGGATTATTGTTTTATGTGCATAAGCAGGATGTCGGCAGTTCCGCATCATCCACCTGCGTAGAATGCTAACAAACACATCCAGCCAATGGATTATACGCCTATGAGTCATACTGTAATGGAGCACCACAACGATACAGCAGGTCAACTCCTGGACAGGAAAATGATTAGTGACATTTACAGTCAGGACACGTACAAGAAGGACGTTATATCAAAAGTGAGCAAAATGGAAAACTCGGTGAGAAAAGAAGCACTAAGCTGTTCAGGTCAGAGCATTTCATTAACCTTATCATCAGAGCAATGGGACCCTGGCTGAGCTGAAATCTGTGGAAAGACCGAGGGGTCAACACTGAAATGACTTGGCAATTATTTGAAATGCATTGCTGATTTCATTCTGTCCTCACCTGTCCCCTTTCTACATATGCCCAACACAATCAAACCTGCCCTGTCGTTTAACAGACAGAACCTGCCTCTACTGTATCCGCCCGGCTGTTTGATCTATGCCCAGATCTGCACATGTTTTAGGAGTACTTTGTCCAACAGCTGCTTTTTTTATGTATTTTTTTGGGATGGGTGGTGTCGCCCCAGTTTTTCCTCCCCCGATTTAGTCCTAGACGAATCCCGTTCTCAATTACGCCTCCCTATGTCACGCAACCAGCACCAACCAGAAAGACGGAAAAGCAAGGACATGCTTCCTCAGAGACACGGGAATCCTGCCCCCGCACCTTTTTCACCCCCAAACCTCTGTGCATGCATATTCAGTGGAACCCAACATGCACAAGCAGCACAAGGACACACACAACTGGTGACAGGTGACAGGAAGGCGAACATACACCTTCCTTACTGCTCTGAGGGCTCAGCCAATTAGCTCCTATGGGACTGAACTCATGGATGGCTGCGGGAATCATCCCGAGTTCGAACTGGCGATCTCTAGGATGATAAATGTACCTCCTTTTTAACTGGTCAACAAGCAGACCAGCCCTTAAATATATTCCCACCCGAACCTAGCGATGCTATATCTGCCCAACAGAGACCCACACCTACCCCAGTTGCACTGCTGCATGTACATTAACAACCAAGTCATCAACTGTCTACTCTTTCTACTCTACACACAACAGAACTCACTTTTACCGCACCTGTCCGACGATGAATCATTATTTGCCCAAACAACCGTACCCCAGCCGTAACCAGAACCTATCACGTAACCTTGGTGTAACTGTCTGCCAAAATACCAACTGCACCCCTGGCCGGATCCTGTCAATCATAACTACATTCACAACAGTTTGAGCCCTTCTTCACTTTATCTGGCAGACACATGCCCTTACATGACTCGACCATTCAGTAAACCTGCCCTTATTGTATCTGCTCAACAACTCAATCTGTTCCTTTTATATAGTACCAGACCGTCTCTTTACAAATCTAGTTCTCTCATATGGCCTGCTCCTGCTGTATTTCCTCAACACCATCCAAGCCTTCCGCACAGAATAACAGGTCAACGTAATTAAAAAATTAAAAAATGTAATAACTTTTATTGATACACCTTCCGCACTGCAGCTCAATCTCAAATGCTCTCCAGCTCAGAACCAGCCTTTATACCCGCTGCAGCAATGTGAACATCAGAGCTGTGCTCAGTATGGCTGGTCAAAGATTCACCCCTTCAGCAATGGAAATGGTGCTAAGCAGACGTTAATATGCTAACGTAATATGACCTTGGAGTCTCGCGGTATTTTAGCGAAATCGCTCCTGTGGTTAAACTCTGCCTGGAGGTTGGATGTTTCAGGTTGGATCGTGGTGATATTTGTGATATGACGTTTAATAGGGTTCGTCTCTAAACTAAATGAGCTAACAAGCCAGTGCATCCACGGGGGGTCAGTAATTGAACTCAATTACCAGTAAGAGGAGTAGTTAGAGGCTTGCTCAATTTTAGTTTGTACTATCCGGCATCTTGTGGCACCAAACATCTATTTATAATGCGGACACTGGAGGCGAAGACAACGCAAAAGAAAGCCTGCTCTTTTTGAAGACTAGGAGAGACTCCGTTATGAAGATATAACAAGCAGATGGAGGCAGGGTCAGTGTGATGCAGACTACAGATTAGAGTGGGTAAAGAGAGAGAGAGAGAGAGAAAGAGAGAGATGGAGACGCTCATAACACGGCAGCCATTTTGTGCTCCACAGTGCGCTAATGCTGCAGGCAGCTGACTGTCTGCCAATGCTTGGTTAATGAAAGCAAAATATATATATAAATAAATAAAAATCGCATGATGGAGTAATGTTCAACATACTGTATATGAAATATAGGCCCAGCTTTGGGGTCATTCATGAAGAAAATGGTGAGAAAATATATGAGTTGGACAGCTGAAAAACACAACGTAGATCCGTGGATGAAGAAGAATTTTTGGGTTATTTTTTTTGTTCTTTTCTCTCATGCGTGGCATCAATCGACAAGAATTACCAAGCACTACATCTTCTTAGGTATCGTACATACAGGAGGAACGCTCCTACCAAAGTTCAGGGTGCTGACCCACCTCTTTCTTGGCGGGAAACAGTAAATCCCAGGCTGGGTGGTATTTATTTCATGCAATACTCACAGTACTGGCTTTTGTAGTGGATTCATGGATTGAATAAAATAGAGGCATTTTATTCAGATACCCATCTGTCAATGCTCTTACTATGCTATTATCACAATTATCATCCATTCAAGGTCACATTTAATGGTGTGAATCATCCACAAAGAAACTCAAACAAAACCTAGAAATGATAACGCAAATCCAAATCCAAGCTTATCTTTAGGAAAATCAATAAACAACGTCCGACCAATAGGATTCAAGAATACCACTGCGTTGGTGTGTAAAGTCTTTTAACCGTCCACTGAACACGTTTAATGCCACAACACCCCGAAAGCCACATACGCATCATATTTCAAACCCAGATGGTTATCTCTCACTAAGCAGAAACCCAGAACTGCAGAAAGAGGCTACAGCATCATTAGCCAGATAATAATGAGGTCTGTAGCTGGACGAGCGGAGAGAGCTGTCCGGTTTATGGCAGCAGAAAGACAAAGTTTGTTCCACTGCAGCTTCGGTTTTTCCCTCGAATTAAGCAGAAAGAGGGAAAAACATCACTTGGCTTCGAACGGCGATGGCCTGCTCCAACCTGTCACCCAGCTTTCCTCTGCTGCTGAACACAACGCTGGGTAAAACCTTCCAAAACTGCCGCCTAGACTGTGTTTATCTGAAGGGACGGAAATAGAGATTCCCCTTTTAGAATAAGCTTTTATCCAGAATGATCTCCTGTCTTGAGGCTAGTAAACAAACCATGTCTGACAATAACTAAGAGCTCTTAGAGTCTCATCAGTGGAAATCAAAACATCTGTTTTGCCGTCTGTGCAGTTTTGAGAACGCCACCCATTTTCTATTTAATTCAAGGACACTCGCTCTTCGATTGGACAAAGGGTACTTAAAAATAAATGAATTTAAAAAAATGCACAATTATGCGAACACATGGATTCTTGACGGCCCTTGTGCTCTCTTTACATTTATTTAATTTCCAAGCGATGAAGCCTTTTTGATTAATTCCAACATGGTGACCCGGTGGGAGGCCTCGGCGTGTTCTCGGTAACATCACAAGCGCTGTTAAGGGAGAGGATAGCAGTTGCTAAGAGTTAATTTCACTCCAATCTCTGGATTCATTTCTTTGCGTGTAAAATCTGAAGCTGACGGTTTTTGTTTGAAACGGTTTTACAGGCTCGGCCATCCGGGAGGAGCTCGGAGTAGAACCGCTGCTCCTCCGTGTTGAGAGGAGCCAGTCGAGGTGATTCGGGCATCTGATTCGAATGCCTCGTGACGCCTCACTGGTGTGGTGTTTCGGGCATGTCCGACCGGAAAGAGACCCCGGTGTTGACCCAGAGCGCACCGGACGGACTATGTCTTGGTGTCCTCCGCGAAAAAGCTGGTGGAAGTTAAAAACTGAATCTCAGAATGATGTCATCAAAGTCCAAGTTAACTTGCAGAGGTAGAGGATTATTGATACATTGGTGTTGGAGGGGTCGACATGCTGAGAGTAAAATCGTTACAGCTGTGCAGTGGGAAACTATATATGTACCAGGATCAATACATTTTGGAACAGACACACACTCATGCGCTCTTTCAGGACACGAAAGATTTTCATATTTCCGCAGTTATTCTGAAGGTGGTGAAGTGGACGAGACAGTCGTTATGGGCCTCATTTCTTTTTCTCTCACCACCCCTCCATCCATCCCTCTTTCTCTAATGATGTCTCTGAGGGTTGGAGTCCGACCGAGCTCCGATGAGAAATCCTTCAATCAGGCTAGCATCTGTATCTCTGTTCCCACTAGCCACATGTAGCCCTGTCTTTCTGGATGAAGACATTAAACATTGAAACAGAGAGAGAGGGGGAGAGAGAGAGAGAGAGAGAGAGAGAGAGAGAGAGAGAGAAACATATTCTTAACTAGGACTGGGGACAGGATGAATATTTGATGGAGAGTAACCTAAATAACGTTTCCCAGTGCATCACAGAATACACCACTGTTCGCTGTTACATTAAACAAAGAAGAAACAACGTGAAAACAAAAAGCATGTACCAGTCAGAACTATCATGTGATGTAAATATCATTTATGGTGCGAAGGTGGAGGTGAAGCAGGAATCCGATCCAAATCAGCAGGAGATTCAGATTGTTTCATCTGAAAACCTCTACACATAAAACATTCATGCAGCTAAGAACAACGATCAACAGCGCAGCTTGTAAGCTAGCATAGAAAACAAGGTCAATGCGTTAGCAGTAAAAGCTACAAGACCAAGAGGTCTGGTTTGTAAACCAACAAGAGAAATAACCTTCACTCATACAGCTATAGTTTAGGCTTAGCTTAGCTGCTGGGCTAATGTTAGCTAGTTGATGTCAACGCTTTAAAAAAGTAATAACAGTTGAGACTTTGTCGATGCAGATATCCAGTGGCATGCTAGCACTGGAATCCATTTTCATGAGCTAGCTTGTTTCGGGCGGCAGTCTTTTTAAATACTCCTTGGGTTTCGTATATACTTCAAGGAAATAAATGCTAACCATGTTGGTAACAATGTGTTCTTAAGCTTATGTAAAGTATTAGTACATACTACACAAAAACACAAAAAAAACCCCAAAACTTAATAAAAAATTATGGTTTATTTTCCTATTTTAAAGCACGATAATGACGACACTACCCTCTCCCACTGACTGCCATTTTTAATCAAGCATTATCCCGATGGGATAATATCTTTCAATTCCCAGGCGGTGGAGTCATTACTATCGTGCTGTTCCCGAATATTCATTCATTCATTCATTTTCTGAAGCGCTTATTCCTAATTAGGGTCGCAGGGAGGCTGGCGCCCATCTCAGCCAAGTCTGGACGAGGGCAGAGCACACCCTGGACAGCTTGCCAGGCCATCGCAGGGCAGAAACACGCTGACGGCTATGCAGCTACTCTTGACGAATATTAGCGATGGTTCTTTCACACTCCTCTCACCACAGACAGTGAGAGACACGGCCTGCCTTTGATAACCCAGTTAACCCAACCCGCCGATAGTGGGG
>JBCNYG010000025.1:2638954-2650556 GCA_039654305.1 Porochilus rendahli
GAATGAAACGCAGCCGAACAGGTGAAGGCTTAGTGGACGGAGTGTGAATGAGATGCATGCAGGACTCCGAGATGCCGATCTCAGGGGGAGCTGAGCAATGTCTTTTTAAAGGACTGAATACATCTTACATCTCCAAACATTTTGAGGGGGAAAAAAAATCACGTGTCGTTCACGTGTTACTTAAAGCGCATTTTATTCGAAACGTCTGCTGCTGTAAACCTGCCTCAAGCTTTCAACATGATGTAGGTTTTGTGATGCTTTTCTGCTTAGAACTGTTGTCAAGGGTTACTATAGCCTTCCTGTCACCAAGAACCAGTGTTTCCATTCACCTCTGACCTCTCTCATCAACAAGCCACCTGTACCCACGGCATACCCACACGTTCACTTGTGTAAAAAGCATAAAAGCGTGAGTTAAATGACATCACCGTGAAAAGGAAACATCCAGGACTTGACAGGAGTTGACAGGATTTTGAGACTAATTAAATGCCACGTGTATCTCCATGGTTTTATGTCTTGCACCACATGAGGAAACGGCTGGAGTTAAGTAACATACATATGATCTTGTGTCTATTATTTATTTACTAATTTATTCACACTCATTCATGCATTCATTGATATTCAAAGCCGTTTAATCCTATTTAGGGTCACAGGGAGGCTGGCGCCTGTCTCAGGCAACTCTGGGCAAGGGTAGGGTACACCCTGGACAGCTCACAAGGCCATCACGGGGCCAACACACATACAAGCATTTACACTCACTCTCACACCTATGGCCGATTTGGAACAGCCTGTCAACCCACTGTGCAATGTTTTTGGACTTTCCGAGCCCGGGAATCGAACCCTGGCCTTGCCAGAACGGGCAAACAACTTTATATTCACTTTATATTTTTCTTACATGTACAAACGTTAGCTTACAGCGTAAAGATGGTTCGTTCAGGAATCTTTTACTAAAAAGTGAACAGAGAGAAAATTGTACTGAAGTAGTTAAGATTCACTTCATGGATGCTTTGGTGATGTCCCTCACTGAGGTGACCCAGACCCAGCTTGCATCTCAGCAGCTGCTCACAGTTCGTCCCTATTGATCCACAGCCAACTAGTTGCTTTTACTTCAGCTTGAGTTACTGATCCCAGGACTTTCCTCTTGGCTGTTAAACCCGACCCGTGACGCCCAGCATATTAAATGCTTTGAGGATTGAATGTGCTTCAAAGCCTCTACATCCTACTTTAATTGGCTCACAGTAGGTTCACCATCCCCAGCTCTGGCATGGCTCCATTAATTCCAGGTACTCGCTGCTCTTTCTTTTGTGAGCCTCATCCATGTGCTCTTCCTAGGGCAGTGTGAGATCTAATATGATCATCTGCTTGGTGGAATCTGAAAAGACGTTTTTGGTATTATGTGTTCAGGAGCACTCAGTTGTCCTCCCAGGTGTATGCTAAGCTGCCAGAAAGAATGCCTGACGGTGCTTCTGCTTCGGTTGTAATGTAGAGCATTTTTAGTGTTCGGAAAGTGGATAAACATTTTGGGAACATTCCGGCACCTTCCCTCCCTTTTCCAGCAGCTGTCTTTAGGGCATTGTGAGCGCACCACTGGTATCAACCTTTGGATGTTCCAGTGATCCTCCTCAGGCCACAGCTGACAGGAAGAGGTGTTACTCCTTATCCATGTTTAGAAGTTTGCAGAGCTTGGTAGGACATCATTTACAGCTTTAACCAGAAACCAGCTTGGTCTGATGCGGCAGAGTGTTCTTCGACCTTTTCATCGTCCCCGCTGACTAATCCCTGCCATTTTACTCGTTGTTCCTGCTTCCACTCCCACTCAAAAGTCTTCTGCCATCAGATAACTTCTAAACGCAGAGCCTTAACAACTTGAGTCTTTGCAAAATACCCCAAGGCAGCTTGACCCTGCCTTGGCTCTGCTACCTCCAGTGCCTTCTATTTTCTCCTAGTTCATAATACTGTGCCTGCTGGAGGCACCCGTTGGGTCTTTTCAAGAGCTTCCCTTGTACACGACAGCAATGAATTCCTCCAGAAGACCAAAAGCTAAAGGGAGCTGCAGCACGTTGCTTCATCAAATACACTGCTATTCTACAGAGGTTGTGTGGAAGATCAAGCCATCTGAAGAGGAACCTGCCGATCATCCTCTCAAGGTACTCGAGCTTTGTAAGTAAGACTGAATACACCAGGGGTGGTTATATCACTCTAGGAAGGATGGAATTTTGACAGATTTAGGCCTTGAATCTCTCCTGACTCATCCACCTCGGTGAGCCATGCTTCTAGCAAATTGCTTATCCTTCCAAAGGCTCTCAGGCAAGAAGCCAACGTCGGAAAACTGAAGTGGAATTACTGTCCTCAAACTTTTCTTTCCTCAGCACCAAGGATCTCAACACGTCAGGTCAGAAACTCAGGTATTTCGCTTACTCAAGCTGCTGAGTATCCATCTGTTTCCTGGTTCTGTAAGGCCATCCATGAATGCTCTAATTGGGAGCTGACATATGCCAGTCTCGGTCTTGAGGCTAAATGATTAGCATTTTCTTGGCCACAGCAAGCAAGATAACTGACATTACAGTGCATCCTGTTATGTAATTTTCCCACAAATGCAACTTAATGTTGACCTGGAAAAGACCCTTAACCGGAACCAGTGCAATGGGTCAGAATTAAGTCTCCAGGTCCAATCTACTCTCATGGGCTTACGTTTGGAACTTGATCTGTTTTAAAAAATTTTACATTGTACAGTGATTCCCGTGTTTGCAAGTTAATTAGATTGTGCTATAAATAAGATTTTTTCACTTTTTTTATCCAAGATTGTTGTTGCTGTATTGAACAGCGTGGCGTTTTGGTAATGACCAGCCGAGAAGAGACCCCGGGGTCGACTCACAACAAGCTGGGCAGACCAAGTGTCTCGGCTGGTCTGTGTCGGCGTCGGTGTCCCCGAGGAAGAGCCTGGACCTCACTGCTAGGCTGCTGCCCCTGCGCCCCGACCCCGGAACAAGTGGACTATTCAACAGCCATGTCAGACAATGTCAAAGTGTCAAATAATGAGGTAAGCACGTTTAATTTTGGAAATAAAAAATGAAAATGAATCTCATGATTGTCTTCCGATCAGTTCATTTAATCATAAGACCTGAATGAAGCGAGGACATTCCAGCGCTGCAGCTTTAGTCAATTAATAAAGCGTATCACCTGTTAAATCTCGGTTCCACTGCCTGCCCGTGGTTCCACTCCCCTTCACCGAGAGTGTCTGAAGGAAGTGACATTTTCACTGTGTAACACGAGCGCTCTTTGCAGGGCGCCTCATTTAGAGAAAGTGACAAGATGGAATAGAACGGCTTTACAACTTTCAGCTGCGTGAGAGAATTGGATGTAGTCTGTACGTGAGCTGATGTCAGAACTCGGAGCGTCCGCTCATCTAAAACATCTCAGCTGGTGAGATTCACTCAGGCTGAACTGTCAGATATGTGGTTTTATTGAATGAGTGAAAAGAACACGCATCAGTGTCCTAGGGTCTCAACAAATACCTACTGAGGAACTCTTCCTAATAAGGTCCTAGTAACTCTGAGCGCTAAGACAATACGCTAATCAGATTATGATAAATCGTGTCGTAATAAAAGATTTTGTAGAATCCTCTAAACACTATTTTATTTTCTTTATATCCTAAATTAATTAATGAAAAAAAAATTTATTTTAATGTACAACGATAACTAATTTTAGAGTTTTCACATTTATTGTTAATGTATTGGTGTCACGATGGTGGTTAGCAATTTTGCCTCACAGCAAGAAGGTGCTGGGTTCGAGTCCCGGGATCGGCGAGGGCGTGTCTACGTGCTTGTGTGAGTTTTCTCCGGGTAGTCCAGTTTCTTTCCTTGGTCCAAAAAGACATGCACATTGGGCTAACTGACCATTCCAAATTGCCCCTCATGAGTGTGAACGGTTGTGTGTGCACAGTCCGGTGTAAGTGTAACCCACCTTCACCCAGGGTTAGTTGGAAAACGAATGCATGTTAACATATAAAGTATATTTCTGGACTGTTCACCATACACAGTATCATATCCCTGCGTATGCTGTTACTATAGAAACAATAATGTTATAATAATATAATAATCAGATGGAGCGGTATGCGTTACCATGAATCTGTGATTTTGGGCTGCTGCACTCTCAGAGCTGCTGGAAATGGCCAACTGGAAATTCTGACCAATTCAGAGCTGAGAAACTGCGGAATGAAGTGAACAACAGGAAGTATCGATCATGGCGGCGAAAGAAAAGTATTATATCAGCAAAGCTTGGGTGTAATGAATAAGCCACGTGCATGACTATATACGCAGTACGCTTGGAGGGCGGTAAAACAGACAAGAAAAATTGGGCACAGGTGCAAGCAAGGATAAAGTACACATCAGACCAGGAACCAGGAAGAACTCCAAGAAAACAAGAATAAAAGGATCGTTGAGGGCCGCGGAGGATCCTAAGCTGAGAACCAGGCACAGTGGGATGTGAGATTTAATTTTTAGGAACTTGGGGTGAACATGACAGTTAGTTATCGGAACTCCGGCATCATCCGTCTACCATAGAAACAGACTTACGGAGAACGGGCGCGTTCGGTTTCTGATGTTTGACGCTGTATGCAAATCCGGCCGCCATACTGGCTCGTGATATATCGTGATAGATTTTACACTGAACATCTATGAACAGCTGGAAGTGAACATACGCTCAGTATCCAGTGACCTTCGAACAGAGATGTTCTGGTTCATTTATGGCGCACTGATAGACGTTGCTGTCGCTGGGAATATTCCTTAGCAATGTGGCGCTGCCTGAGGTTGGAGTACACAGTACCCAGCAGTCCAGTGGGTGCAAAAAACTGGTTCCCAGTACCATCTTAGGTCTTCACAATGTGATCTGCCGTATGGCTCTTTCAGCAACCAGAACCGTAGTGACTGTGCCCGAAGAAGGGATGACGATACCACCCCTATTTCAGAGCACCAAGAGATGCTACACGCTCTCACTTCGCTTTGGGACCTCTGATATTCATTCATTTTCTGAACCGCTTAATCCTCATTAGGGTCGCGGGGAGGCTGGCGCCCATCTCAGCCGACTCGGGGCGAGGGTACAGTAGACCCTGGACACCTCGCCAGGCCATCGCAGGGACTTCTGATATATTATTATTAATCCAGACACACACTGGTTACGAACATGGACCAGAAATCATAGCCTTGGCCAGGTCAGACATAACCGCCGATCAGCACAGCTGCAGTTCTCCGATTCCCAGCTTGTATTAGTGGTTAAATTATCAATCGGCTAAAATGATGGCAACGTGCGAAATGTTATTCCACGCTCTCTCGTTGTTTTGTTTCTCTCGCTGTTTCACCCAAACGCAGTGCACCTGTTCGGAATTCTGCCGCTACTCTGAGGCAACATGGCGGCCAAATTGGCGTACCGGAATCTGATTGTCTCCTTGAGATACATAAGTTTCTGCCCTCCGCCACTACCTGCTGTTCCACCAGCACTCCACCCCCGCACTAGTGCAACGGCGAGTGAAGTAAGATGTGCCAAATAAGCAAGAAACACATCCAGTGCTGCGTTTCTCCCTTTCTTCAAAACGCCCACGTCCACCTTCTACATGTGGCGTAAAAATGTGCAAAATGCAACTTCACAACTCCAATTATGCTCATTCATTTCCCTCCCTGGTCCGGCATTATACAGGCTGGAGGCTGACGGCGGCTCTGATCCAAGTTGTTTAAATTGACCTGTGCTGAAGAAAGGTTTTATTAAATTTCTGTTATCTCCTGCTGTGAGAAGGAAGAACTCAGGGAAGAAAAGGGAAAGGGAGCAGCGGATGCACACCATCGCTCGCTCGATCGCTCTAAACTAGCGTAATGTAAGCAAAACAACAAAACACAACACAACAAAATCATCTGGAAAGTCATGTGTGTAATAAACAATTTTAAGTAAATACATCAAGTAAAAAGTGAAAACTAATAAATGATCGAAGTAAAATGAAATGACGATAAAGTAACTGAATCAGGTATGAAATATTTCGATCAAGTGTCAAATGAATCGAGTGAAATGCTGTAAAATGAATCAGGTGTGAAATATAAAGTAAATGATGTTGACTGCCAACTGAATCGTTATAAAGTAAAAGAATCATGTAAAACGTAAAAATAAACAAAGTGTCAAATGAATCGTGTGAAATGTGAAAACAAAAACTGGATCGAGTGTCAGATTATTCATGCTATTCATGAGTAAATGAATCATCTAAAAAAAAATTATTAAAAAAAGGAAAACGATTAAATCATGAGAGAAAAAAATGATGAAATAAATGAATCATGTAGAACGTGAAAAAAAATTTAATCAAGTGTCAAATTAGTCGTGTTAAAGTAAACGAATCATGTAAAATGTGAAAGAAATTGAATCAAGTGTCAAATGAATCGAGTAAAATGTAAAAATAGAAATTGAATCGAGTGTCAAATGAATCTCGTTAAAGTAAACAAATCATGTGAAATTAAAAAAAGTGTTTTATGTACAATGTAAAAAAAATCAAGTGTCAAATGAATCATGTAAAAGTAAACGAATCATGTAGAATCGTGTAAAAAATTAATCCTGCATACACCAATCATGCAAAAATAAACAATCAGGTAAAAAAAACACTTTGTTGTATTGATTAACACACACACACACACACACACACACACACACACACTGACCTGAATGGTCCATGTGTTGTTCTGATCCGAACCTGGCAGAGTTGTGCAGAGGCGAGTGAGATCCTATCTTCAGTGCGAACCTGTTCACCAGTGTTTCCATGGCTACTGGGCAATCGAGGCAGCTAATGAAAGAGACACAAATACTGTTTTTACACACTATAACAGTGGACACCCCCCCCCCCCAATAAAAAAGGTAATAAAAAAAATCAAAGCTCCTTTTGACCAGTTAATCCATAATGAAGACTTTGTTTGCTACTTGGTTTTATTTATCAATAAATAAATAAAATAATGGTGGTGGTGTAGTGGTCGGCACAAGGAGGTCCTGGCGAGTCCCAGGCTGGGCGGAGGCGTTTCTGTGTAAGGTTCGCATACTCTCCCGGTGCTTACATGGGTTTAATCCAGGTACTTTGTTTTTCTCCTACAGTCCAAATATCTGCACATTGGGCTAATTGGAGGTTCTAAATTGCCCCTAGGTGTGAGTGTGTGTTGCGCTGCGATGGTCTGGCGAGCTGTTCAGGGTGTACCCTGCCTTCGTCCAGTGTCGGCCCCACGCCAGCCTAATAGGACATTTTGTTGTATTTGATGGATTTATGTTGTGATTCAATAAATTACTAATATTATAATAATATATGCATTATAAATAATTATTGTTTACAGTTTACTTAATATGATATGCATTAATAATATATTATAATTCTCTCTATATATATTTTTTTATATATATATAAATCTATAGTTTTTTTTATATTCTATTCTTGCAGAATAATGGTGGCTCACATCTAAAACGCTGCCCGTAATAGCATGTGTGCTTCACTTCCTGCAGTTAAATCACATCCACTCTCCCATACAGAGTGACACAACCTGACTGACTCGTCTCGTGTTTTGTTTTTTTTTTCATTTCTTAAAAGCATTTGTTTTCCAACCCCGTTAGCTTTTTTGTTTTTTTTCCCCACACTGGGAAATGGTTACTCATGTAGAAGTATAAAACATGAAGTCTGCTCATCCTACACAGCACTATCACCAGACTCGCTACACCCGGAGGAGCTCGAGTTGCATGAGCTAGAAGAGAGAGGAGCACTGGAGTATTTCCCAACCCACTGTCAGAGAGAGCGCGACCTGTTCTGCTTTTATACACCCCTGCTGTGAAGACAGTTCGGTATGCCCGGCACTCTGCAACTCGACAAGCTACTCGGAAATCGCAGTGCTGCGGCATAATGTCGTCTCTGTATCCCGACCTTTAACCCGTCCTCATGCCGAGCACTTTATTTCACTTTATTTTTGTGCTACACCAAAAACTTAAATTGGATGGCATCATCAACTTCCTCAAAAGTTCCTCATGTTTTAACAGAGGGGCACAAATACATTGCCAGGCGCAATTAGATTATTGTAACATGGCACTGTTATAATGAAATGTCTCCCCCTAGCGGGTGTCGGATGAACACTTTGCCCCAAGTGAAAGATAAGGATTTTTGGGAATTCCTTTTTTTTTTTCTTTTTTTCAACATGATCCCATGAATGAATCACCTCTAAAATTTAATGGGTTCTTTCCAGGCCCAGTCCCCACCCCTCCACCAAGTTTGATAAAAATCATATCAGTAGTTTTTGCATAATCCTCCTAACAAACAAACAAACAAACAAACAAGCAGATGCTAGTGAATGGATAACCTCCTCTGCCAGCTGTAATAAAGTGATAAATCACAAGCTTTTGTTTGTCGTCGTGTCCTTATAGACTGTTGGACTTTATTTTAGCAGCAAACACACACAAAATGTTTCTTCCTCAGCTAGAGGCTGTGTGTTTCCTTCAAAACATGAGGCAGAAGACATGGCAAGTAGCCAAAGTCAAATTTTTACACTTTTTTGTACACTTCCCTCCCATTGGGGACAACGTTTTACCCCCAACTGGAGCCTTGCTAATATCTCCGTTATATCTGGGTTATAAATAAAACAGCTATATGCGCGAGGCTACTCTCCATCCTTCCTCAACAATAAAAGATGCAAGATGATGCTTGATGAAGTTTGACTGCACATATTTCTGTAAATCGGCCACGTAATTACTCTGCCTTCGTTAGCTCCAGCCCTGATCAAGAAATCAAAGATTCGTTCTGAGTTACAGCTGGAATTAAACCGGTTCTGCTGCACCACTGCGGAGATGGAGATATACTGCGTACCGCGCGGGCTCATCTTCAAGGTGCATACCAGGATGTAGGAAGGGCTTTGATGAAAATGAGACGACTACTTACACAAGCGATGATGCGCCATGCACGACTAAAATAAAGGCTAATTAAAACAGAATCATAAAGCAAAGCCCCAATGAACCATAAACTAGAGTTAATTACCATCGTCGTGCCGAAGCCTCCTTCTTTGCGGCTCTTTATGGCTCTTTTAGGACACCGCAGGGGAGGGGAGTAAACAAATAACGGCAAGATATTATGCTTTAAGGCTACAAACATTAGATAAATATGCCAACGAGAGCGTCTGGCTCGGATTTACATGACACACCATTCAGGATGAAATGTTATAGATGAATAAGATGAGGGGAGGGGCGGGGCCTGTAAGCCAGAGAATTTCTTTCTGTTTCTAGGTGTCAGCATGATTTTTGTTTTCCCCAGCCTGGGCGCCTGGGATAACCACATGGTGTGAACCCCCGATTGAACTACTACGATTCACAGCCTCCAATATTTAGAGTGCTAATCATAACCCACACTCTCACACCTTGGCGCAATTTCAGGCAGCCAGTCAGAATTACGTGCATTACTTTAGGCTATAGGAGGAAACTGGACTACGTGGAGAAAACCCACGCAAGCACGAGACCCATGCTAACCAATATGCCACCATGCTGCAAACAGTAAAACAAAAAGCTTTTAAAGTTTACGAGATATCGACTCTAGGCAAAGGTGGGGCGCACCGAGAGCGTTCAGACGGTCCATCTGACGGCCAACACACACAACCATTCACACTCACACCTAGAGGGAATTCAGAACAGCCAGTTAACCCTTGGACAGTTGGAGGAAACCGGAACACTCAGAGAGAACCCTCGCAGACATGGCTAGCGATCATATAGCATGTTTAAGGATGTTCAATGACATCCTGATCATTCCCTAAATTAAAAACGTCTGGAAGCTGGTGCAAAGGTATCAACTACTATAGCTAGTAAGGTTGTAGGTTATTGAAATCCCATCTTTAATAAAACGCAATGTAAAAATAGAACACGGGTCCAGACGCTCCCGCCGAAAGGATCATTTCATGATATGACAATATATTTTGGTCACGAGCACAGCAAGTTTAAAAGCCCCAGCGTCCGAGCGCGGCAAGAAAATGTCCGGAAACGTCCGGTTTTGCCTCTGTGACCTTGAAAACCTGGCCAAGGTCACTCACACACAATCTTATCCTAGCACTCATAGTAGTGATACCAAGTTTGCATACCAAGTTTGATCATACCCCAGCTTCAGCGCGCGGCAAATAAACGTCCGGAAACTAAAGTGTGACGGACGGACAGACAGATGGACGAACGGACGGACGGACGTAACCCGTTCCTGTAGCTCCTATAACTCCTGAAGTGCAGGAGCTCAGAAGAAATAAGATTTTCTGTGTTTACTAATCACACTATAGACAGACGAAGGTTTCTGAGGCTCTGACTGTAATCTGTGCAGCCCTTAAATCACAGAAAGCTGCTGTGGATCAACTCCATTCGAGTAAAGGACACGCTCATTTAGGTACCCCTCTATTTTTAGATCCGTGCACATTCTGAATATAAAGCACGACAATTATTTTCCCCCCCAGAAACATAGTGTCAAAGAGTGCGGATATTTTTTGCTTCCTCTTCCTGCGAACCTCCAGCAGCTGCTCAGACGCAGAGTAAACAAAAGCACTGTATATAGGTCATCTCCGCTGTGTTCCCGTGCAGGACGGATGCACCGTTGAGATCCAGCGGCACAAACACTCACCTGACTGAATTAAGCGCACTAGCGAGGTATTTACCAGGGAGCTCGTTATGGGGAATTTCGACCCTAACACTGTTTAGGCTCCAGTGCACCTGGATCAGTCACAATTACCGCGGGAGACGATGTGGATCTGACTGCTCCGACGATCGTTCATCATCCCGCTCTAATTACGCTTCTGGTCCGCCGACGTGAATACGTTTCTTATTTCATGCGTGTTTTCGCAATGTTTGAATTTGCTGGCATAACCCATGCACCAGAAATTTCTTTTTTTCCGGAAGTACTGGGCGTCTGATGGCCCTTAATAAACACCGAACAGACGCTGCTGTATCCGTTCCTCTCTCTCGGGTTCCCATCACTCTTGACAGCACTCAACGCCGTCACCGTAATGCCAGCACCCCTGAACGCAGCGTCCTTGCAGAGCGCTCGGCTCTGATAATGACCGAGATTTGCAGCTGTTCACTCTCGTCGTGGGATACAAGCGTGCATATAAAGACCTGATCAGGAGACAGGAAGGACAATGATGACCTGAGCCGGAGGAGTTTTACGCAAATAAGACAACGGCGTGCTGTCACGCTGTGCGTGGGATGACTGGGTGCGCTGGGGTATGGAGGCAGGCTGAATCTCGCACACACCTCTGTTTATTACCTCTCCCGATAAGCGTGACACGGGCTCGGTCACCTTTCACAGTTGTGCGGAGGTAGGAAGAGAGAGAGAGAAACAGGTGGAGGTGTGAAGCTGATCGAGGAGGGAAAGGCAACACCGGGTGAGAGTCAAATCCTGAATGTCAATGCTTGATTTGAGAGAGAGAGGGAGAGAGAGAGAGAGGGGGTGGGCAGAGAGGGAGAGAGAAAGGGAGAGAGATAGGGAGAAAGAGGAAAAGAAAGGGAGACAGAGAGGGGGAGAGTAAGAGAGAGGGACTGAGAGGAAAAGAGAGACTGAGAGAGAGAGCAAAAGAAAGGAACAGGGAGGAGA
>JBCNYG010000025.1:2693263-2710121 GCA_039654305.1 Porochilus rendahli
AGTGACAACCCGCCGATAGTGGGGCTTGAACCCCCGACCTTGGGATCAGTAATCCAGCACCCTACCACCAGGCCACCCCTGCCCCCAATAATATTCATAAATTAAATCATAATATTTAATCTCTATTCAAAAATATCATGGAAAAAATTAAACTGTGAACAAAAATTCATTAATTGAGCCAAATGTATTTAAAATTATTATTAATATTTGGATGTTAGTATTAACACCAGCCAGGTAATTAATTTTAACCGATCTAGCTGATGTTACCTCCATTGCAACATGTTTTCTGGATGTTACCAAACATTAAACACCAAACACTATAATTCGGATTAAATCGATTAAAAAGAGTGCGGTCTGTTATAAAAAAAAAAGCACTGTGTGTGTGTCCGTATCTGCGAGCGAGTGTGTGTGTGTGTGTGTGTGTGTGTTATAAACTTGAGTCAAATGATTGAGTTGAATAACAAGTAGCACCAGTGGCAAATTACAGCTCCTCCAGTGGCTCCTGTCACTCAGTACCCAACCAAAAAGGGCTTATACAAAACAAATAAAGCAACTGCAAGTGAGCGAAAACAGCTGTAAGCAACGTTCTCATTACAGCAACACCCACAAAAAGTGCACTCAAGTGCCTTCTAAATGTTTCGTCCAGCTACTATGCAACCTGTCCACTGCTCTCTCTCTCTCTCTCTCTCTCTCCTACACACCTTTTTAAAGCTGTCCACCGTGTCTGTTTTTCAGCAATGATTTTTTTATGGAGTGGAGTGCAGCACTAATTAGTCCAAATGTCAGCACGACCGCTGCCCGCTGGGGGACTGTCTCTCACACTCATACAAGCTCTCTCTCCCTCTTTTCTTTTTCTCACCATGGAACTGACAGGAATGAGTAAGACAGGACGCGTGCTCACTGCAAGCTCTGGGCCATAAAGTGTGGTAATGTGTCACATGGACTCCAGACAGACCACGATGTTACGCACCTGCAATCACGGAATGGGTCACACGGACACTGTGGACAGGTAAGTTTAATCAACTCCATCTGATGATCGGATTCAGGAATGAGTCATGAAGTGCCAGGAACCACTGTGTGGTAGAGGCTACAAATTCCTGCTGTTTGGAATGAAGAGAGTAGCTTCCTGTAAGTAGGAAAATAAGTATTTAAGTAGAAAAGGTATTGAATTCGTGGAATCGAATCTGGATGATCTTGAGGAAATTTGGAATCGTGATGGTTTTTGACGGTCAGAAATTTAGACACAATTATTATGATTTATTACGACTTGACACGAAAGAACGTAGGAGCTGATCCTTAACAGAGCATAACAGACCTTGACTTCCCATCGTAGAATAAATACTCGCAATACTCACGTTTAAGTGCAATATTTTTCTTTAAGTGCAATACTCACGTTCAAGTGCAATACTCACGTTTAAGTGCAATACTCACGTTTAAGTGCAATTCTCTCGTTTAAGTTCAATTCTCACGTTTAAGTGCAATTCTCTCGTTTAAGTGCAATGCTCACGTTTAAGTGCAATACTCACGTTTAAGTGCAATGCTCACGTTTAAGTGCAATACTCACGTTTAAGTGCAATTCTCACGTTTAAGTGCAGTACTCACGTTTAAGTGCAATGCTCACATTTAAGTGCAATACTCACGTTTAAGTTCAATTCTCACGTTTAAGTGCAGTACTCACGTTTAAGTGCAATTCTCACGTTTAAGTTCAATTCTCTCATTTAAGTGCAATTCTCTTGTTTAAGTGCAATACTCACGTTTAGAACAGGTCTTGGACATCATATAACATTTTGGCATGATTCACCTTATGATTAAAAAGCTCTACCTCTTACGCTGTACATATCATGCACCCTTCTATGTACATCTCTAAATGTGTGAATATGTGGATAAATGTATGTGTTTGCATATACAGGATGTATGTATATGTATATGTGTCTGTATATGTACATATAGGTATGTGTATATAGGTCTATGCACATATACAGCTTAGTGTAGTTTCCTTAGTTGTATGTTGTGCACTTTTTTATAAATGCTGCTAAACAGATTTTCATTGTTCATGCAACAGTTGACAATAAAGATATATTTATCTCTTAAAAACTGTTAAATAAGTTCCTGGAAATTGGATTTGCTCAGCACTTTAAGACTACACTCTGTCTTGAAAACGCTTCACAGAATGCAGATGGACATTTAGATCCCCGCTGAGTGAGCTATGGGAGGCAGTGCCAAGGGAAAATGTAAAAAAAAAAAAAACAGCAGTAAAGTGCAAGTCAGTGAGATCCCCGAGCAGGACTCAGGACTTGAATCAGGCAGATCCGGCAGATGCGTATGTCAGAGCAGGTACCTTTCCCACTCATCAAAATGCAGCGGTAACTGTTTATTTAAAGAATCTAAATAGAGTGCATGCAGCTTAAAGTGCTCAGCCACTATCCCTAGGCATTACCGTGATTATCTGGGTATATTTAAAGCAAAATATCGTCATTCATTCATTCATTTATTAAGTCGTTTATCCCTAATTAGGGTCACGGTGAGGCTTGTGCCCGTCGCAGCCAACTCTGGACGAGGGCGGGGTACACCATGAACAGTTTGCCAGGCCATCGTGGAGCTCAGACCTAGGGGCAATTTGGAACAGCCAGTTAGCCTACTGAGCATGTTTTTAGACTGCAGAAAATCCAACTATAAATATTATTATGCGAGTCATTAAGGTTGGATTTCACGTATCATTAATATTGGATTTGCAGTGTTGCCATGGCAGTCACCAAGTGGAACCTGTGGAGAATCAACCTGTACACACTTGTGGAACTTTGGAGTACCTTAAGAAGTTTAATTGCTTTAAACCTCTTAGAAATGTGAACGTGAAGAAAAGCTAAATGACTTTTATCCAGCACATGCTGCAGATCTAGAAAATCTGTTCTTACTCCGCAATAATTACAAAGTAAACGGATGTTTTGATGTGTTTTACAGTTAAACCTGATGGACCGGCACGTTTTCGTAATAATTTTTCAGCCAGTATGTTTCATTTAACTGGATCGCTTGTCTCTTTTTTTTCTGTACTAAAAAGCCATTGCCGCTGGGTTTATTCCCATAGTTGAGGCGAGCCAAATGTCTTGGCTCATTTCACATACTCTAAATTTACTTTTGTAACTTGTAGTAAAACATTACCTGAAGTTACTCAACACTAAATTGAGAAAGAACAAAGCAATTCCTTTTCTCGGGGACGGAATCATGTCCTGGAGGGTCACGACGTAAAGCAGAAAAGACACTAAACTGCGCCAACACACTGAAATCAACTTGGAAAGAGCTGGTTAATTATCTAATGCTTTAAATTGGATGCAGTAAAGCAGAAAGTCCTGTATCTCTGCTTTAAGCCATGCGAGAGAGCGACTCAGCTGGATTTTTTAAGGGTTAGAATTAAAATGTAAAGTTAAGATGGAATTATTACAGGAGAATAATCCACGTATGCTTCTTATGGTGTCACATCTTTTCCTAAAAATGTTTTTCACCCCAGTACCTCGTATTAGTCTCCTTTATCCTTTCTTAGGGTCACTGGAGGCTGGAGCCCGTTCCAGCCAACTCTGAGCGAAGGCAGAGTACACCCTAAACAGCTTGCCAGGACCATCACAGGACCAACACACAATCAATTATACTCACATTCACGAACAGGGGCGAACGCAAATATCCCATAAGCCTAATGTGCATGTTTTTGGACTGTGGGTGGAAACCAGAGTACCCAGAGGAAACCAATGCATGCACAGGGAGGACACTCCACAAAAAAGAAAAAAAAAACATTGCCATGCCTGGAACTTAAACCCAGGATCTTCTTCCTTTTTACAATTGCGTGATCATGCCTCTCCGATGACCTCTGTATTCACACTACAGTAACCACCGCAGGGGACGCGGTTGTCTTCAAAACCGTGTTGGGAAATATGGCTACATGGTGATGTCTTCTTCAGTTGTAGTCTTATACAGTACCACCTTCTTGGTGCCCTCTAGAGACAAACACATTGCCCTTTTTTTTTTTAAAGAAAAGTAAATATTATTATCTCTTGCGAACTTATATAACATTCTATTTCCCATACATGCGCTGGTATACCGGTACAGAGTTCACTTTTCATAACGATTTCCTTGATTGCTAAACAGCACAGTCATTTCTGAAGGCAGATGGCTTTAGTCAAAGGCCGGATTGTGCTGCCAAAAGCTGTCAATCTCTTGCTAGTCTCAGGACATCGCACGTTTGGGAAACGCAGACACAGAACAAGGATGGCGTGCTTGGTGAAACAGGGTCACGGCGATCATGAAGAATTAACAATCAAAGACAGTGAACAGGATCCACTTGCATACAAGTTCGTATCTTCCCTGATGGCAAGGAATTAAGGATAGCAGGCCAACAGGAGTTGGTGAAATCAATAGGATGCAATAAAGTGCGGTTTCATGATTATATTGATTTTTAAGAAGCTGTAGATGTTACCTTAAAGCGTTTCGAAGATCGTCCCGTTCTGTTAATAAAAATGTAATTAAATTGTTCTTGCTTGCTTGAATTTGGATTTCATATCAGATAAGGTGTAACAAGTTATATCGGGTCAAACTAGACTATCGGTACCCTTGTTTATTTACATTCCATTAAAATCATGCACAAGATTACACACACTTTTCCGTCGCTGGCTGATAGGAATTCTGAGACTATGCCACTATCTTACATATTTTGCCATGGTCCTGTCACATGATCCAAGTTAAACTGCTGAGATTTAGTCAAATCCCCTTCTTTCCCTTCATTCATTCACTGAATCTCAGCCGACTCTGGATGAAGGCAGGGAGAACCCGGAGCAGCTCGCCAGAACATAGCCAACACACACAACCATTCAGACTCACACTCACACCTAGGGGCAATTCAGAACAACCAATTAGCTTAAAGTGTACGTATCTGGACTGTTGGAGGACGCAAGCATGGGAAGAACATGCAAACTCCTCACTGACTCCAGGTATCAGAGCCAGGATGTTCTTGCAGCGAGGCGTATGTGCTAACCACTATGCTAACTCGCCCTCCGAGTAAATGACCCTTTCGTATCTAATTCAAAGCTTAAAATACTGTTCTAGGTGTTGAGACGAGAATACGGAGTTAGAAAATATTTCCAGACGGCAGCAAGATTTTTTTCCCCCTTTATACATTATACATATTTTGAGAAAGATTGTTGTTTACTCCCTCCCCAAGTGGAATAATTAAAATAAGCTGTGACTCAGTGCCACGAAGGTCGAGGCTCTGGTTGAGGCTGGGGGTTACTGATCAAGAAGTTCAGGGTTCATGCCATAGCAATGTTGAGTCCCTGAGCAAGGTCTTTAAACCCTCACTGGTCCAGGGCATTGTACCCTTGCTGACCCTGCACTATCCATTCGGCTTCCACACAAGATATGTGAAGGAAATAGAAACAATAACAACAGCAACAAAAACCTTTAATGTAAATGAAGGCATTCTTTTCCTACAAAGAACATGACTCGACTCCCATTACGTGACCAGAAGCTTGATTCAGTGACAGGCTTTCCAAATTAAAATTAGGAGGACCATGTTGTTGTCAGTTGCTGGATTTTCCCCTCAAGCTAAAAACAAACTCACTTTTGGAAATTAAAGTGTATCGATTTCCGAAGTCTATAACACAACGACGCACTTAGGTTCATGCAGCGAAACGCCTGTTACGGAAGGGATACTTTCCAACTCTAGGATCTTATGCAGCTGTAAAATTGATTTATTCACCAAACAAAAAATATAATTAGCTACATAGTTCTGTAACTCACCATACCATGTACTCGCAAATTCCAAAAGAGTCACGCTGTGCAGGTTTCTGACAGTGCTCACCACCCACATATAAAAAACAAACAAAAAATAAACACCTTGTACCAACAAGTGTATAATTGGTTTAGCTGAGTAAGTATTTAATTTTTAATTAATTTTTTTGATCACTGAAAAAAAAATCAAAGCCGCACATAACACAGACTATATTTGTCACTTCCCATGCCTAAAACTCACATGGTACAGTCCATTAACACTGAATGCTGACCACAGAAGATAAGCTAATAAATCCAGGAAATCTTAACGTAATGTTCTGAAAAATGGAAGACTACTAGTCATGCTCCAAAGACGTAAGTATGCAAAGTTTAATACGGATTGGCAAAGTGTTTCTTGAAATTTTGCCCAGGAATAGTTGGAAAACTGCAAAAAAACACATAAGAAACACTATCAGACAGGATCCCTAATAAACATGTCTCAGTAGATGCATCTAGCTGACGTAAGGTGGTATCAAGCATGGCAGTCCAAAGAGTGTTTTCAAGTAAGAGCACTTGCTCTTTCCGATCCAAAATGGTGACACATCCATATATGGAAGTCCCAAACAGCAAATCTGGCCGTGTTGTCAGGAGAGAATGGATGATACCTTTCTATGGTCTGTCAATGACTGCCACACTAGCTAATCATTGACATCTCTGACTGATGGAGCTGTTCTCTGAGAATGTGATAGTCACTTACCATGGAAAACGGACAGGAAACCATATATGGACTTTCCAATAGGACAGTTACCCTTGACCTTGAGTGGGGCCAGTGGTGTCGCGGTGAGAGTGCTGGGTTCATGGTCGAGAGGTTGTGGGTTTGAATCGTTGTTAGTCCCCACTGTTCTTCGACCCATGAGCAATGTCTTAACCTATCTATATAATTTTTTTTTCTTTCTCCACAAAAAAGGATTTATTTATTTATTTGTTTGTTTATTTAGCCATATAGAAGCTTTCCTTATAATATTAAACCATTGCTAGAAAAAGGTCACATGGGTAGCATTATTTTGTGAATCATAACTAAAAGAATATCTTTCGTGGACATAATTATGCTTTAATAACCACAGGTGCATCTTTCCACATACGAGGGCAGAAACTACAACCTTTCCCGATAATATTCAGTTGAAAACCGCTTCTAGTTGTAATATAGAGTCATTTAGGTCTTGTTGCTTCGGGACAACGTACCTCACATGCAGCCGTTGCTGCAGCAGCCGAGTGCAGCTTCGAATTTTAACGAACTTTGCCTTATTCACCTGATCTTGCACCCTCAGACTTTTATTTGTTTCCCAAGCTCAAATCAGAACTTCGAGGACGGCATTTTGTGTGTGACACTGAAGTCATTAAGGCTGTTGAGACCTTTTCAGAGGAGCACGATGACAGCAAGTGTATTGATGTTCAGGGAGATTATGTTGAGAAATAAAGTTATTAAACTTATGAAGTTGTTGAGTTTTTTTTATCTGGTCCACAAATTTTTGGATTTACCCTCGTAGCTTTATATTGTTTTTACCATCATAAACAAAACGGTGTTTTTTTTTGAGAGTGGTAGAGTTTTATGAGCCATTTTTGGAGTCTTTGCAAAGCATTATTACCAGCTAACAAGAAGTCACGGCAGTCATAACATTTCTGGATAAAGCGTTACCTACCCGATTTTTAGAGTAGTGCACTTTTCCAAAAACATGTTACTTGAATATGTTCTTGATTATAGTGAGTTGCAGTGTTAGTGGTTTATCATATAATTTCATAAAAGAGTAAATGCACTACAAATTCAAATAAGTGCCAGCATGACTGCTCCAATCCAATACATTGAGTGTAAATGGCCACATGCTGCTTTTTTAAAACTGCTTCACATCACATGGGCAACATGCATTATTCTATCCAGAACTGGTTATGAACATTAATAAGGGCAGAGTGTGAGCGGTGTGTCTCCAAACCCAGTACGCTGTGTTCCAGCCCCTCAGTGAGACAGCAGATTTAGCCTCGCAACAAGGAGATTTAAACAACCACTTTCCAACAAGCCCAGCATGATGCCTCATACATATTTTCATAACGCTCCAAAATGGAGAAAAGTAAGTTGATGTATTATTCATGTGCCTATGATCTGTTATGAGACATTCCCTATTTCTTCTCTGGGCAATATCAGTCTGTGAATGCGATACAGAAAGCCAGACTTTTGGCCGTTTCACCTGAAGTTTAATATAATCTCCTAAAAATATCTTAAAAATATCCACAACTTTGGCTTTTTACCCCAAAGCTATCTATTGACTAACGAATGCTTCTGGTGCTGTTCATGCTCAAATTCTTAATTCTGATTGGCCGGAAGATGCTGATTGGCTTTTAATTTAATGAAAAAGTTTTAAAGGGGGGAAGCAAAAACATTATCAAATGATCTGTGTGTGTGTGTGTGTGTGTGTGTGTGTGTGTGTGTGTGTGTGTGTGTGTGTGTGTGTGTGGGTGGCTTGGGGGTTGGGATGGGAGATATCCAAGGAATTGAGAATGCCAATCATCAGTGTTCGGAGTGTCATTAAGAAGTAGGGAATGAGGGATTTTGTGGAATCCAAGTCATGGACAGGTGCAACAACAAACATTCCAGCCATAACCGCCAGAAAAATTGTTCCGGATGCAAAGAAAAACCTACAAATAACCTCAGCTGACATACAGGATTCTCTGAAAAAAAGCGGTCTGGCCGATTCAAGGTGCACAATAAGGAGGCACTAAAAGAAAAATGGGCTGCATGGTTGAATTGCCAGAAGAAAGCCGCTCCTACGCCAGTGCCACAAAGCAGCCCACTTACAACACACCAAGCAGCACAGAGATAAGCCTCAAAAGTTCTGAAGCAAAGTTATTTGGAGTGATGTGACCAAATTTGAACTTTATGGCCACAAAAAAGTCAACAAGGCCTATGATGAAAAGTACATTATTCCTAATGGGAAACCCAGAGGTGGATTACTGATGTTTCGGGGATGTGCGCAGGGAACTTGGACAAAATCGATGGCAAGATGAATGCAGCATGTTATCAGGGAATACCGGAGGAAAATTTGCACTCATCAGCCCAGAAGCTGTGTATGGGATGCACCCGGGTGTTACAATATGAAAATGATTGGGAAAAACAAGGCCAAGTCAACGTGTCATTGGCTACAGTAGCACAAAACGATGGTTCTAGAGTGGCTATCCGTCTCCTGACCTCTAAACCTTCGAGTCACTTTGGGAGATCTCATCCGTGTGGTTCACTGAAGACAGCCAAGAGTTTAGAGCAACTGGAGGGGTATTCCCCAAAAAATAAAGTGCCTCATCCACAGCTACCACAAAAGACCTCAAGCTGCCACTGATGTTAAAGAGGGCAATACTCGGGATTAAGAGATAAGAAGAACTAAGAGTTTTATATAATATAATAAAACTTTTCACCAGGGTGATTTGAATAGTTCCTGTTGTATTTATGTATTGATTTTTTTAAAGAGCAAACACAATCGTTTAATAATAAATGGATTCACACAACCACAAACCATGAGGAAAAGAAATGTTTTTGTATTATCATTCATATTCTCTGAAACACGGCCAAAAAAAAACAAAGAAACAAAAAAATATCCAGGATCTGAAAACATTTGAGCACAACTGTATATGATCGACAGAGAATGTAGCTTCAACTCGAGCTCTAAATATAATTATGAATATAAATAAAGAATAAATAGAAAGTAACACACATTTTTGTAAAATACTTCTTAAAATATATTTTCTTGTCTATTAACAAAACAAAAAGCTCAACTCATAACAAATGCTAACAAATTAGACCGCTAATGTAACAGAACTGAATGTGAGCCACTGGCTGGCCTTCTGGAGCAAGAGCTGTGTTTTTTAGCCTCACTGAGAGCAAATGCAGCTGAATTTCATGCTGCACGCTCAGTTTGATGGTACTTTTACATTATACGTTATTGAAGTTTCTAGCAGGCATTTTTGAATTTTCTTTCCACTGGAATGAGATGTACACTGTAACCAGAGTTTTTTTTTTTTTCTTTTGGTTCGTTTATATGTTTGAACCGATGTACTAGTTTAGTACACTCTGTGGACTGCACTGTTTACTAGAATGTGGAGAAGGGTGAAAATCAGTGTGTCAAAATCAAAGATAAAGGTTCTTCTTCTTCTGGATCTTCTTCTGAGCCGCTTATTCCTAATTAGGGGAGGCAGGCGCCCATCTCAGCCGACTCTGGGCGAGGGCAGAGTGTACCCTGGACAGCTCGCCAGGCCATTGCAGGGCTAGATAAAGGTTTAATATTTTAAATAAGTTTTTTGATACTGTGGACATTTTTTTTTTTTGGCCTTAAAAAATATTTTGTCTTGCAGACTTAGAATACAGAAGCCAGTGAGGAAGTGACCCTTCCGAGCTGTTACTACAGAAACAATAACAGATTATAACGCGTGTATGTGATTCGCAGCCACACAACTGTGAGACGCATTCTTAAAGGGTATGTATAAACACCTTTTGACCAATAAGAATCTAGAATTTAATCATGCGGAGCCTCGGGGAGGAGATAAACGTGTGCTGCTCAATGCAATTAGCACGCAGCCTTTAGCGGGGTCACACATCCACACAGTTGGACGCGCAATCGCTCTATCCATCTTACACATCACTGATACACATCTTTCAACGGACGTAGATGGAATTTAAAGTGGCACGGATCAATCAATACAAGAGCTCTCTATATAATCTCTCCTCCCAACATACACACAAATACAAAGCCAAAAGAAATAGATATAAATTCTAATAGAACACAAGCACAACACACTTTCCTACAGCAGGCATTCCTCTGGGTGGGGGTGGGGTTAAGAAAGCAGGTTAATGCCACGATGATTTATTCAAATATTGATCCGCTGAGAGGAGTGAGAGCAATTACCAGCGAGCAAAAACACTGCCTCCGACACCCATCATCCCCGGCGGTTTGCCGTACACCAACACAATTCATCAAGCACTTCTGTCATTAAGTGAGATATTTCTATTACTCCTGTCTGGGAAAATATGCATGAGTCACGCATCACTTAGCAACAACACTTAGTGAAAGGGAAAAAAAGGGGGTTGATTTGAAATGCAGATCGTGCAGGCGACGCTATCAAACACAAAGGCCGCTGCGATGTTGTCGCGGTCTTCAGTCAAAACCTCCATCCATCACGAAAGAGGTTCTGACGGATTTCCAGGCGCGCTTCTCCTAATCGGAAACAGAAACTCTTTGAGAGTGATGATTTATCGGGTTCATTTGGGGAGGGGGGTTTGTCACCGATTACGAGGTCGGGGGGGGGGGGGACGACGAAAGGATGATGAATGGTGATAGTGAGAGAATTACGAGTCTCGTTCATCTTGGGGACGCTGACAGGAACTCCCCAGCTACGTGTGCTCGTCGTATCACAGCCTGCCACCGCAAATGAGGAGAGAAAATTCAGAATTTTTTACTTTCCAATGTGACAAATCTCAGACCTCAGGCTTTTTTTCTAATGATGGGAGAACTTAATCTTGACTCAGAGTATCTACTGAGCATGGAGGAAGCCATTCTGCAAAGAATTCTGCCACATTAAAAAACATGAACAAAGACTAGATTCTCTGGTCTGATCCACAGAACGCTGTGTAGTCAAACTGAGCTTTAATTGCAACTTATCTTTTACCAAAACCTTTTTTTTTTATTCTAATCACCATATGCTGCTGAGCAACAACTATTGAATCATGCCATGTGTCGCATGTTTTCCCATTGCTTGCACAGGTTTCTTCTACATACTTTGATTTCCTCAACCAGTCCAAAGACAAGCATACTGAGCTAACTGGCTGTTCCAAACTGCCCTCAGGTATGAATGTGGGTGCGTGTTTGTCCTAAAGAACAGGTTGTGCAGGGGACCTGCAGCCTTTTCAGGTTAAAAACATACATTGCAACAAAAA
Organism: Porochilus rendahli; assembly: GCA_039654305.1. Taxonomy (NCBI): domain Eukaryota; kingdom Metazoa; phylum Chordata; class Actinopteri; order Siluriformes; family Plotosidae; genus Porochilus; species Porochilus rendahli. Next base: position 2,704,986 of record JBCNYG010000025.1, read on the forward strand.
AAAACATGAAAGGGGCCCCAGTGCATCATGGGTGTAGAATGGGGAGTGACTGAGTGAGACATCACCACAAGGAATTGTGTAATTGGCGGCGGGCGGCGCAGTGGGTAGCGCGTCCGCTCACAGCAAGTAGGCCCCGTGCCTGTGTGGGTCTCCCCCGGGTACTCCGGTTTCCTCCAACAGTCCAAAAGCATGCACAGTAGGCTAATTGGCTGTTCCAAATCACCAGGTGTCACCCCTTTGATTCCATGCAAGACGAAGATGCCTGATTACAGGTGAAATTCGAAAAATTGGAATATTGAGCAAAAGTTTGTTTTTTATTTCAGTTATTCAACTTATAAGAAACTTGAGGATAAATCAAGCCTTTATTTGTTATAGTTTTGATGATTGTGGCTTACAGCTTATGAAAACTCCAAAATTAAAATCTCAGGAAATTTTAATTTTACAGGAAATAAAAAAAATCTATAAAAAAATACAGAAATGTTAGCCCTCTGAAAAGTAAAATCCTGCATATGTACTCGGTACTTGGTTTGGGCCCCATTTGCATGAATTACTGCATCAGTGCGGCATGGCGTGGATGCTATCAGCCTGTGGCACTGCTGAGGGGCAGTAATCCCACTGTCATTAAACCAGCTTTTGGTACTTTTGGCAGTGTAGCCTGGTGCCAAGTCCTACTGGAAACTGAAGTCAGCATAAATCCATCCATAAAGCTTGTCTGCTGAAGGAAGCGTGAGGTGCTCAAAAATGTCCTGGTAGACGGCTGCGTTGACTCCGGACATAATAACGCACCAACACCAGCAGATGACAGGGCTCTCTAAATCAACACAGACTGTGGAAACTTCACACTGGACTTTAAGCATCTTGGATTGTGTGCCTCGCCTTATTCCTCCAGACTGTGGGACCTTGGTTTCCAAATTTGCTCTCATCAGAAAAGAGGACAAGTTAGTTTTTTCTAATGCCCGGGAAAGACGCTTCTGACGTCGTTTGATGTTTAGGAGCAGCTTGACAAGAAGAATACGACATTTGAAGCTGGTCCCGTCTGTGTGTGATGGCGCAAAATCCAGCCTCAGTCCATTCCTTGTGAAGCTCCCCGACATTTTTGAATGGCCTTTTCCTAACAATCCTTTCCAGGCTCATCGCTGCTGCTTGTGCACCTTATTCTTTCACACTTTTTCCTTCCACGCAAATTTATCTTAATATGCTTTAATACAGCACTTTGAGAACGTCCAGCTTCTTTTGCAGTTGCAGTTCTGAGGCTTCCCTCTTTGTGAAGGGGGTCAATGATAGTCTTCTGCACAACTGTAAGGTCCGCAGTCGTCCCCATGATTGTGATTCTACTGAACCAGACCGAGGGACCGTTTATAGGTTAAGGAACCCTTTGCATTTGTTTTGAATTAATTTGCTGAGTGCGACACCTTGAGACTAAAATATAGAACCTTTTTGCAATATTCAAATTTTCTGAGATTTTAGATTTGGGGTTTTCATAAGCTGTAAACCATAATCATCAAAATAATAACAAATAAAAGCTTGAAATATTTCACTTTGCATGTAATGAGTCTACATAATACATTAGTTTCACCTTTTAAGATGAATTACTGAAATAAATATGCCTGATATTGTAATTTTTCGAGTTTCAATTGTATTTAAACCATTGTTTAATTTATTTTTCCTGATTAAAAACACAATCCAAAGATCACGATGAAGCTCTCACTCTAATTCGAGCAACTTCATATCCTGAATTTAAACCAGGTTAAAAATATTTTTTTACAAGTCTGACTCAACCCGCTTTTGTTCTTGCACATGGTAACATGGTGCCACAAAGCTTTCCCAAAAATCCATCTCCATTACGCAGATTAAAAGCCGACACACATCAGAAGTCAGTCTTAATGATGCGAAAGTCTACAGGGTCAGAAATAAATGAAAACGGCTCCTGGTGGACTCGATGCTACATTCAAATGGGCTTTAAATTGCTCTTGCAGTAGAGCTTATGCATTTACAAAGTTCTCCTGCTGCCAAGTAATTGATGTCAAAATTTCCATATTGGCCACATCTGCGTAACAAATGCCATTTTTACAGAGATGATCAGCAGAGGAACAGCGAGGGAGAAGAACTTCGCAATGCTGGACAACCTGACAGGTGTGGACAATTGGAAAATATTCTGCAGTCAAACCAAAACAAACGAAGAACAAAACAAACAAAATCTATTTCAAAAGACTTCAGTGTACACCGGCGGGTATCGATCTTAAACTTCCCGTTTTCATGGAGTAATTATCTTCCACCTGGCACAACCTTTAATACTTTAACCGAATGAAGTGTAGAAAGTCAAGTATGTCTAAAGGCAATTTTACTGGGCACATCATCCACATTCTTCCACGTTTAGGATTTCGAGAAGTAATTACTCAGTGTGTTCAGTTAAGAATAGGACTGGCCAAAAAAACAAGAACAAGCTTCTTGCTCATGCTAACCATCGTCACAGGCACTCACAGCGATGTCAATTTCTTCTGGGCTTCATCAGTTTCCTCCTATCTTTTAAAACCAGTAGGTAGAATTAACTTGGACGGTTAATCATTTAATTCAAGTACAACTGAAACTGAAAGTTCCTAAAACTACTGCTTGTGTATTTCTTATGTAATGTGTTTAAAAAAAAGTCATGGAGGCATGATGATGAAAGACAAAAATAAAAAAATGAATAAATTAGAAGGGCAGTGGTGGCCTGGTGGTTGAGGTGCTGGATTACTTTTCCAAGGTCGGTGGTTCAAGCCCCACTATCGGCGGGTTGTCACTGCAGTCCCCCCAGTGCAGCTAACTGGGCTATCAAATGCCGGCCGTGTCTCTCACTGTCTGTGGTGAGAGGGATGTAAAAGAACCATCGCTGATTTTCGTCAAGAGTAGCTGCATAGCCGTCAGCGTGTTCCTGCCCTGCGATGGCCTGGCGAGCTGTCCTGGGTGTACTCTGCCCTCGCCCGGAGTCGGCTGAAATGGGTGCCAGCGTCTCCGCGACGCTAATTAGAAATAAGCGCTTCAGAAAATGAATGAACGAAGAAAAGAAATTATAGATTAGGTCGGGGCTTTACCTCGTGGAATTGTGTGTTCACTTTCATGCTGATGAAAATTGGTGGTTTTTACTCTCATGCTGGTGAAAATGAGTAATTTTTACTCATGCTGGTGAAACTGAGTAGTTTTTACTCTCATGCTGATGAAAATTGGTGGTTTTTACGCTCATGCTGGTGAAAATGAGTGGTTTTTACTCTCATGCTGGTGAAAATGAGTGGTTTTTACGCTCATGCCGGTGAAAGTGGGTGGTATTTACTCTTGATGTTGATGAAAGTGGGTGGTTTTTACTCTCATGCTGGTGAAAGTGGGCAGTTTTTAGTCTTCATGTTGATGAAAGTGGGTGGATCTTACTCTTATGCTGGTCTAAGTAGGTGGTTTTTACTCTTAATGTTGATGAAAGTGAGTGGTTTTACTCTTAATGTAAGTGAAAGTGGGTGGTTTTGACTGTTAAACTAGTTTAAGTGGGTGGTTTTTATTGTCATGCTGGTGAAATTGGGTGGTTTTTACTCTCATGCTGGTGAAAGTGGGTGGTTTTTACTCTCATGCTGGTGAAGGTGGGTGGTTTTTACTCTCATGCTGGTGAAAGTGGGTGGTTTTTGCTCTTGACGCTGATAAAAGTGGGTGGTTTTTACTCTCATGCTGGTGAAAGTGGGTGGTTTTTACTCTCATGATGGTGAAAGTGGGTGGTTTTCGCTCTCATGCTGGTGAAAACGGGTGGTTTTACTCCCATGCTGGTGAAAGTGTGCAGTTTTGACTCTTGCAGGCGATTAAAGTGGGTGGTTTTTACTCTCATACGGATGAAGATAGGCGTTTTTGCCTCTCATGCTGGTGAAAGTGGATGTTTTTACTGTTATGCTGGTGATATAAAGGTCACCAGCTAAAAAAGCATCCAGTTCCAACCAGAGTGAGTACAACTCCAATCGAATCCAGTAATAATCTAAAATGGACACAGATTTGGAGACACATTTCATTCGTGCGTCTTTCGCAAAGAAAATTATTTCTGCTTCTCTCCACCGCTGTAGTCAATATCATGTCTAAATGTAAGAACCGCATTGCTGATGTGATCACAGAGTGCAGTAATCTGATGAGACTTCAGTCGAAAAAACCATGAAGATCCACAAAAGTTTCCTATAAAAGTATTCTTACAGGCAGAAATATTAAGCTGGCGTTCAGTAAAGCTTTCGATGTGTTACGTGTTTCTATATCGCTCTATATCTGTCAAGCCCAGGCTGGGGAGAAAAGGTTACGAATGAATAGAATGACTGGCTTTATGTTTTATCTAAGTCATCTCTAATTTACTTTCACACCCAAATACTGACCAGCAATCACAGAAATCTACAGCCACTAATCTAGAACTTTCTGTGAGGTGCTGTGCTCTCCCGAGTTTGCTCAAGCCATGCTGGCCATTTAAAATGAAATGCAGTGTCTTCTTCTTCAGGCTTCAGGCTTCTCACATCATGATGAGTGGCTTGCAGTCATATTCAAGCACCTGTAAGTGCCTCCAAAATGGCAGCCATGCATATTTAATGGAACCCAGCGGCTGGTGGAGCAGTTCCCCTGGCATGAGCCGTGACAGGAAAGAGGACGTGGCAAGCCGCCTCAGTAATGGCGTCTGGGTGTTGGTATTTACCCTGCGAGCTGGAGGCCGTGAATGATCTGGCGCCTCTGTCGTAAAAATAGAAGTTTGTCGAGGGCTAAAGGCAGCGTGATCTTTTAATTACGGAAATGAAGTCAGTCATGGATTCAATAAGACATTTGTTAAGAACTAAGTGCGGAGCGGGAGGCCAATGAGGAGCGAGAATACGGGGAGCGAGTGTGCCGAAGGGGTCGCGGGAACAACAACGGTGGCTGAAATGAGGGAACAAATTAATTAGTGCAACGTTCATCTGGTGTTTTATCCTGCAGCTGCTCCACTCGTTGCTTTAGATTTATTCCCGCGCTCACTAATGTCACTAATGTCTTCTGTGCAGCCCAAAGGCTCCTGAAGATACACTAGTGCACCGTACCTCTCTCCTCTCCTCTCCTCTCCTCTCCTCTCCTCTCCTCTTCTCTCTTCTTCCTCCCTGTCACCGCTCTCCGTGTCTG
>JBCNYG010000025.1:2710221-2724927 GCA_039654305.1 Porochilus rendahli
CTTTGTGCTCTCATATGTGTCTCCACAGTCAATTATACACTGCTTGTGTATGACTGAATTACAGAAAGAATAAGAGAAGGAGACAAGAGAATTATTTTGTTGAAGTATCACGGCGGTTCTAGCCCTACTATAATATTACACCACTATAAAATATCCCCTAGAATATTAATTGTTATGGATTTATCTGATAGTTCTCATTTCCTACAACGTGGTTTTGAGAATAACTCAGCAGAGAGGAGCTGCTCAGGAAGCAAAAAATGTGTGAGTCATGAAATTTAAATAACTGAATTAACTAATATTTGTTTTCCTTAAAATTGCTTTTAAATAATGATTTAAAGCCATTTAAAAAAACCTGTACATAAACAGACTTACTACATCATCATCATTATTATCAGCATTATAATGAATTTATTGTTCATTCATTCAGTTTCTAAGCCACTTCATTCCAATTAGGGTCGCGGGAAGGCTGGAGCCCATCTCAGCCGACTCTGGGCGAGGGAGGGGTAAACCAGCTCGCCAGGCCATCGCAGGGCCATCACAAACACACACACTCACACTCACACCTAGGGGTGATTTGGAACAGTCATTTAGCCTTCTGTGCATGTTTTTTGGACTGTGGGAGGAAACCGGAGTACCCGGAGGAAACCCACACAAGCACAGAAAGAACAGAAGCACCCAAGGCCTTCTTGCTGTGAGGTGGACGTGCTCACCACTGTGTCACTGTACCACCGTATATTATAATAATAATTATTATTATTATTACTACTATTATTAATAATAATATTATTATTATTATTATTACTATAATTATTATTATTATTGCTATTGTTATTGTTATTATTAATGTTATTATTGTTGTTATTATTATTGGTGGTATTTTTGGTGGTAACATTGTAAAAACATTCATGTCAAGAGTGGTATCTGCTCACTCATTCATTTGCCAAACCGCTCAATCCTAATAGGGTCGGTAGGAGGCTGAAGCCTATCTCAGCCGACACCGGGCGAAAGTAGGTACACTCTGAACAGTTAACACACAGACAACTATTCAGGCTCACACGCACACCTAGGGGTAAATTATAACAGCCAATTAGCCTAATGTGCATGTCTTTGGCCTGTGGGGAGGAAACTGGAGTACCGGGCGGAAACCCACACAAGCACAGGTAATTGGTGCTTATATATATCAATATTATCATACATTATTCAAAGCAATAATCCTACGACATTATCTAAACTCTATATTATAAGAACCTGATTTTTATATAATTAAATTACGCAGCACCCTGAAACAGTGTACTTGTTGTCAATGATTTATATAATAAACTGTTTTTGTATTTAGACTCAGCTCACTTCATTAATTTATTGAATGTCAAAATCCGTTTTTTTTATAAATAATTTAGACTATATATAGACTATAACAAAAATGCATGAAAATGATTGAGAGTTAATTGTTTTAAACTATAAACAGACCTAATCCCCATGCTTTTGCATTTAATTACATTTAATCCAGTCATGCCAGGAATCGACAAGGGCACGTTCAGCTGGGGATTCATGTGGAGTGACGGACTCTTTAAACATGTATTTATAAACACACAAAACCCAACAGACCACAGGGACACTTGGCAGAAATGTCGGCGCAGCGTTTGACTCGAGAGGGCACTTGAGAAATTATAACAGTGCTGCAGCAGCTGGCATGTTCCACTTACCACAGCTTCTTACTTACAAATACCTCGAGTGGTACATGCAAACACACAGATACACACAAAGTAATACACAGACAAGATAAAGAGTCAAGGAGGGAGGGAGAGAAAGCGAGAGAGAGAGAGCGAGAGAGAGAGAGAGAGAGATGTTTCTTCTTAATAGGCTATAAACTTGGATAAATAGGCTTTGAGTGCATTGTGAAGGAGACAGTATACTATGCAGCATGGTGGAATGTCTCTTTTTACAGCGTCACAGCACCAGATGTCCTTGTTCTTATTCCAACAGGACAGTAAGAATCAGTCCAGGTTTGAGAATAAGCTCACTGAGGAAATCTAAGCGTTTTGTACTGCAAAGATATACAGTATAAACCGATGTAAAGGAGGAGGGCAGTGAAATACTGCGATCCCCGAACACCCATACGGGGGGAAAAGATCCGTGTTTGGAAAGCAGTCAGATTTGTGTCGTGTTCTGAGTCGAATTTTGTGCGACTTCGCTTATCTTATATTAAGCAGCCCGTTGTAAAGCCAACTCCGGCGTCCCCGTTCTCCTCTCTAGTGACTCCTGGGGTGTGCCAGGGGTCCTACATGGAAACACAAGATCCCTCTCTACATTTGTTTCTTTCTCCCACTGCGATGATGTACTGCCGGTGTGTCACATGACAAACATACACGCTCTTTGATGATGTCATAGAGAGTGACACTTCCACCCTGGGACATCCCACCCACAGAGCTCAACGCACTGCTTCTAGTTTCTATCTTGATTTTTGTTTATATTTATGTGACCCCTGTTTAAGGGTCAACCCTAGAACCTTGCAAACCTCCCCTTGAACAGGGCTTTGGGTCAAGTTCCACAACACTGCACTGTATTATGTGTCTCAACCCAGAACACACCTGATAAATCCTCTAAAGATAATTATTACTGCGCACCGATATATAATTGATTGTTAAAATTACATAAGGGGAGTTAAACTGAAAGCAGTGAACGTTGCTGCAGACGTTCGCACTTTCTCCCATTTAACATACCTGATTCCATTAATCAGCTTGAATTAAATCCGGTCTGTTGGAGCAGAGAGAAACACAACTCTTGCAGTTCTGTTGGTCCTTCACTGGACTGGAATTTTAATTTGTCACTACAATTACGTACTGCAACAAAATGCTGTCCTTATGTATGCCAAACTCAAAGCAAGCTAGAGACAGAGCACATGGCACCGAGTCGTCCATGGAGCAATTGAGGCTTAAATGCCTTGCTCAATGACCAAACACTGGCATTGCTGTAGTTCAGGGGATTTGAACCCTCCAGTTATAAGTACAGTTTTGAGCCACTATTAGCTTTATGTGTGCTTACAGATCAAGTGCACAGGCTCAGCAAACACTTCCACAATCAGATAAAGTACCTTTAAAGCCGTACCTCATGAAGTACACGGTATTTTCTGTTTATATTCAGTGACTGTTTTACAAAATAAGATGTTTCCACTATATTAGAAATACCACATCAGTGTCTCAAGGCTTACGGTATAGTTAAAGTTCAGATATTACACCCATTTTCATACTTTGGAGCACCAAAGTATGAATCCCCATTCAAAAAAAAAAGTCTACAGTTTTTCAGATAACTGCTTTCTCACCGTTCCCCATAAAACGCTGAAATTAATAACGCGAGCAGGGCCGACTATTTGGCTTCCTCCTCCTATTTAGGGTCTTTCTGCTCACTCTGCCTACTCTGCTCTAAGAGTTTACCTTTCTGAAGTGGATTGACTTTCTTTTCAGTGCACTGGAAGGCAGAGAGGATGTGCAGACATACCACTATGTATGGGGGTGGGGGTGGGGGAGGGGGGTAGTGAGGATAAACCTGCTAATGAGAATAGCCACGACACTGTGATGCACTAATGTCCCCAAAAACCCTGTGTTTATGGCCAGTTAAAACAGCCCAAAAGGAAAAATTAAACGTAATTCTGGTAGATTTCTAAGGCAAACAAAAACATACAGTAAACTATGGTTTGTGACAAGAAAACTTGTCGTCTGAATCAGGTTTCGCATCACTGATGTTCAGATGACTTATTTTGGCATCAGCACTGTTAACCCATGGTCTGGCTGGTCATCCAAAATGTTTGAGATTTTTCGATATTCTTGCTGTCATGTCCTTGAAACATCATGGAGTTATATAATGTAGCATTCATTCATTATCTGGACGGCTTACGCTTGAGCCAATCCAGCTGTATCTGGACAAAAGAAATTCTGAAATTCTTTCTGTCTAGTTTAGCGGAACGGCCACTTTTCGGTAGTGGTACGTTGAGATGAAGCTGATCAGTGATAAGAGCCCCGGGATTCAATGTACAAATTTGTAGCCTTCGTCACTCATTCATTCATTCATTTTCCGAACCGCTTATTCCTAACCTTATTGCTGGCGCCCATCTCAGCCCAACTCTGGGCGAGGGCTGGGTACACCCTGGACAGGTGCATGTTTTTGGACTGTGAGAGGAAACTGGAGTACGAGGAGGAAACCCACGCAGCACAGGGAGAACATGCAAACTCCACACAGAAACGGCCGAGCTGGGAATCGAACCCAGGACCTTCTTGCTGTGAGGCAGACATGCTAACCACTACGCCACCGTGCCGTCCAGCCTACGTCACTGCATCTTTAAATATTAAAATTTTATATGGTACGCTATGGGAAGGCTATTGCACAAAAAAAAATATATATATAAATCTAGTAGCTCACACAAATAAATGCAAATAAATGTAAATTTCTTTACCTTCATACCTTCAAACTTGTAGGCTGAACACTGAATAGTGATCCCACAACAGAGGCAACTCTCTCCTTAAACAGGGTCCTTCAACAGCCATTAACCTTAATGTCGAACCACTTAAAAAAAAAAAAAATTACCTTGTGTTTGTCTGACCCCACCACATTATGATGGTAGCAGCAATAAAAAAGTAGAAGTTATATTCATACAAAGCCTTTCACAGTCCCATGGTTGCTCCACATGTGGAAAAAAATGGAACCGCCCCTTCCACACGTTCCCGCTTCATTTTTATTAATGTCACAGGGCTGAGTGGCGTATAAAACCTTTTTTTTTTTGCCTCACTGAATTTTGTGGCAAGGCTTGCTACAAACTTCTGCCATTTCTCATGAAACTAAAGAGGGGCAACCCTTATTAGCATATTAAAATTGTTGTAATTAAGGGAGGAGAGAGGTTGAAGTATAGTTTTCAATTTCGTGTTTCTACAACTGAATTTTTGTTTCAGACTTCCAGCTTTGTGCATACGCTAAGGCGTTGGACACGAGGCGCTCAATCACCTAGTGCACGGAATAAAATCCGCAACTCAACCAGAATCGTACATTGACTTTATGAAGCTTCTTGTTTCTGCACCAATGAGAAAATATCATGGCTTTGATTGTAAATTGAACTTGTCTTGGCAAGTGTGTTTAAGTGTAAGGTAATGTCGTGCTTTACAACATTACAACATTAAATGAGATAAAAGCCTACATTATCTTTAGCCGATATACTTTTAGCCCTATGTTGGACTGTCAACCTGTTCAGCATGCACCCTGCATCTTGCTAAATTGGCTTAAGCTTCCATCACTGACCTGATAGATAAGCAGTATAAATAATGGATGGATGGATGGATGGATGGCCTATATTAAAGGTATTGAATAACCTAGGTTGTTTATCCATTATCGGCTCATTTGGAAGAATACAAAGGATTTCAAGTGAAGCCAGCCCAGCTCATGGGCTTAGTATCTGTTATTTACTTGCTTTACATCTTGTTTTGTTTATTTGTCTGTTTACAATAACAATAACTGGACTATGTGGCCAAAGGAATGTATGTTCATACGTGATAACTTGACAGTGCAGCACCAATTCATAGAAAATGGAAAAGTCAGGAGAAGGCATACGCTTTCAAATAAAAAGAAATCATAAAAAAATGAGGGAAAAAAAGGAAAGATGGCATTGTTCATTAATGTCAACGCACCTGGTGTAGGGGTCACTGACTCTCAGGTACAAGAGTAAGCAAATGGTTTCAAAAAGACACTGTCGTCAATTCCGTTTTATTTTCATGAGATAACACTGTACTTCATGTTTATTTAATATGCCTGGAAAGGGAATGGGCCTCTTTAGGGATTAAGGCAGCTAGTAAATTGACATTTGCCATACAGGCAAGTACAACAGAAAGTAAATATAACCTCAAGAAACCACCAAGTGTGACAAAGACGTAGAGTTTTAAGGCCACGATGCACATGTAACATCAGATTTGGCCAATATTTTAATATCTGCAATCAAACTTCATTGCTAGAGAAGCAAAATGAATTGTTTGCTGTGGCTGATGATATGACGCGTAACCTTTCTCAAACAGTTCAGCCATTAAGAATGACCTTCGATTTTCACGAGCCTGCGATTTTCTCAGAGGGTGGTGAGCAGGAATTTTTTGCCCTTTCAAGCAAATGATTGAGTCACTTGCCATATAGGATTTGAATAAAGGTAGAGTTGTTTCTGAAACAAATCAATTTAGAATGTTAGGTCCAAAAAATTTAATTTAAATACAACTTGCACTGCCGAGCCCTGCAGAGTGTTCCATGACGCGGATAAATGTTGGCCGGGCCGAGACTCTTTACTCCCTGGAGAAGAACCAGCAGGAAAAAGGATGCAAACACATTTGATCCGTCCATCTTTTCGCCTCAGGGTGGCATCTCGCAAACTTGTGCTTTCTATCTGGGTCTTGGTGTGGATGTGCCATTAAAGAGATGGCTCGGTAGACCAGTAGAGGACAAAATGAACTTGAGTTCCACCGAAGAAATAGCAGGGTGCAGTTATGCACCATTAGTCATCACCAGGGGCAAGTAACCAGCAAGAAAGTGTCCATCTGGGTAAGCAAAGTTTTGAGCTTTCACTGGGGATATATGTCTGTCTGTTCCTATTACAAGGAATGTTAGTTTAAAACACACTTTTTTTGTGATCTGCATGGCATCATCAAAATGGAAAGACTGAGTCATTACTATCACATGCCTTTTTGGCATTTTTAAAAACCACCTACATGTTTCCCAGAGTCGCCCATAGATCTTTCATTCTTGAAGTAATCTCATTAATTCATTAAATCTCGAAGCTGCTAATGCTGTGAGCGCACTGTTGAGTGGAACGATAACATTAAATTACATGTCTCCTTAACCTCCAAAAATGACTCGGTTTTCAACCAGTTAAAAAGCCCAGAGTGCTCAAATGTGTTTAGAGCGGCAGAAAAACATTTCAGCATGATGGTTTAAACGGAGCACTTAATTCCATACGATTATCGATCGGCCAGCTGTGTGGGCGGTGGGCTTAGCAAGACCTGTCTTATAAACTCAAGCAAATGTTTTTTTTTTTTTTTTAACAAATGGTGCTGAAAATTAAGCAGATCTGGAATGAAAATGGTGGTATCCGTGTACGAATGTCCAATATTCTCAATTGTGGCATAAAAAAGCAAGCCAAGTATTTGTGATTGGTGATTACAAGGGCTTAAAGTTTAGAAAAGAAAAAATTCCTCTGGGTTTACACTTAGACAGCATTCCAGGGGATCTACCTCCCTGAAAACGTCAGCTCCAACCATAATCAGATCGACTTGACCATTTAATCATTGCTAAGAAGCTCTTGGTCGGCTTAGAGAGCCATGTTGGATTTTGGTGGGAGATGCAACCTCCCCGAAGGTGTATCTCTAGAACAGGGTGGCCGACTTCACTAGGAGGTTGGGGGCATTTATTGGTAACTGGTGGTGATTCATGGTGGTAGCAATGATTCACAAGTGTATCACATTGGGAAACGGAATCAACCTAGCATATAGAATAGCATACAGAATAAAGTCTCGACTTCACCGGAACACTCCACAACCTGCTTACACTTCTAAACCTCAAACTGAGCTGTGCTCTCAGATATTATCTTTATTCATTCATTTTCCAAACCGCTTATCCGACTAGGACTGGGGTCACGTGGAGGCTGGAGCTCATTTCAGGCGACTCTTGAAAACGATTAAGCTAAACCATTCACGCTCATACTGAGGGGAATTTCGGAACAGCTTAATGTCCATATCTTTGGGCAGTGGAAGGAAACACATGCACAAAGAGAACATGTAAACTCCGTACAAGAAACGCCATCGTCAAGTCCGGGACTTGAACCGAAGACCTTCTTGCTGTGAGGTCCAGTGCAAGCGCTATGTAAAACTCAGAAGTAAAGCTTTAACCAAGTGTTCCGTCAGGGACAAGCTCTTGGCCTGGCTGGACGATTGGGCTCGTGTATGCATGTGCAGAATTAGCATTAGCATTAGCAATTCAACATGGATGATTTACACACCGACGCGCCATACACTCGATGCTTTCATTCCCCCACTTTTTACTTTCCTCTTCTTCGGCAGGAGCAGGTTATTTTTGGATGCGTGCAGAGATCGGTGAAGAATTATTGCAGTGCTGGGATGTGTCTGGGAAAAAAAATAAAAAATAGAGCAGAGAAAGAAGGGGGATGATGAAGAGGAGCTGGTGGAGGAGGAGGAGGAGGAAGAGTGTGGTGGCGGAGGTGTGGAGTGAAAGGATTGCTCACTCGTTCGTCATTACTGTGGTGTGCAGAAAAGCAGGAGGCAGAGCGGGGGGCACTGCAGCATGGCAACAATGGTGTGCGCACACACATACACACACATACCTCACATCCACATACGAAGGTGGATTCAAAGACCATACTGATCATACTTATCCTTCTTTTTAATGTTAACACAACGTCACTGATGCATCGTAGCAACTCACTTCTGTCTGAGGTCAGAGGTCGAGTTCAGACCCGTTTAATCGCTTGCCCGCATGAACAATGCTTTGTCAACCGTTCGGAGATGGAGCTTAACACACGAACGCTTCTGATAAACTGAGACGAGAGGATTTGTCGTGTTCTCCGTAATCTCCCGACACTCCATGCGCCGTCTGAGTGCTCCAGTGACCTTGATAAGAAATCTTTGATAAGCTTGCTCCGTGATGCTGGATGAGAAAGTTATTGGTGGGAAAGCTATTTCAGATTTTGAAGGGTGGCTGGCAAAACGCACGTCCACAGAGCTGAAACATCAAACTCTGAAGAGTCGTCCTTCTAAAAGATCAAGATATGAAGGAAAGGAGTTGTGAAGTCTTCATGTGGTTTCAGCAGTATTTTAGGTAGCTAGTTACTTAACATTTTTTCCCACAGCGTTGCTGAATTCACTCTTCTGCTGTTGGGTTATTTTCTCTAACAGCATCGCTGACTGTAAAGCAAATAACTTCTGCTGGGTTTAATATGTCTCTGTTTCTATAGAAACAAAATGCAGAAATGTGATCCATAAGCGTTTCAGCATTTTCAGTACGTTTTTAAAGCTCCTGAAAGAGTCGATCCTGCCCATCCTTGCCCTTTTCTTCTCTCTGACAGAGTAAGTATGATAAGGAAACTACACCCTAGCGACCCAAAATACCCACGAGTGCACTAACATTTACATTGTCTGCCTTCAACCGAACTATCCAAGTCCACCGCATGTAGCGCTTTGTTGGAATGGACCAGTCCGTGTTGACGGCATCACCACACCACGGATATGCCTGTATTGTATTAATATGCTGTTTACTTTGGAATAAATGAGAAACATTGCTGAACATCCACGCGTGTGCCTCGTAATGTTTCTCCCGGTTCTGAAGAGGTAAGAGATTAGAATCTTGTCGCCTTTTCAAGCACTCATCTCTTGGGTTTTTCATTTTTTTCAATTTTGTTTTCAGTGTGTACAAATTAATCAGTTACTAACAGTACATGAGGGGACTCTGTACTGCCTCTACGGAAGGAGTCTCCGATGTCAGCACTTTGTATCAGACGAAATTAATGCTGCGAGCAAGTTTCCTCGATGGGAAAGTATAATGACGGAGGACCTCGTGATTAGGGGTTTCTCTACAACATGATTGTGTGTCAAATTAAAAAGGAAATAAAAAGGAATTTATACAACATGAAACGTAACTATGCTGTACAGGGAAAAACTCTACGGGTTTTTTTTAAATCAATACAAAAATGGTGATTGTTGCATGGGTGTAACAATGGTATAGTAGTTAGCACATATCAGCAGGAAGGTCTTTGATCCGAGTCCAATGATCAGCAAGGGCGTTATTTTTGTATGTTCTTCCCGTGCTTGTGTAGATCTCCTACTGCATTTAAAGGTCTGTGGTTTGTCTTAACAGACTGCCGCTAAGTATAGCATACAACTGCTATGGAGTGCATCATTAGTGGAAGCAACAAAATCCTTTTAAATCAATATATCTTAAGTAGTCATGTAATAAGCAGGACAATGATCAGTGCGCTGGTCTGATTTTCTGAAGCGCTTAATGTTAATTAGGGTCGCCGGGAGGCTGGCGCCAATCTCGGTGCATCTTATTGGCTACGTGATGAATGATTTGCTGGTGCTCACTGACTTTGAGATTTTGATAGCTAATCATTTATTGCTTCCTGAGTGAAGGAGTTAGATTTGTTCATCTAAAATCAACAGACAGGTAAGTCAAAAATTTCAGACCGCTGACTGTTAAAATGTAAAAGTATGAATGTTTGCTTGAAACGTCCAACTCTGGAACTCTCTGCTTTGACATTCAAAGAGACTGAAAAAACTCATTTTTATGGCTGCTGTGTCTGAACTACCCGATGTTTACATACTAACATCTGCCTCAATGGAGCCTTTATTCCATTTATCAGCCGAACTCAAAGCAAAGAAGTGAACTCAATAATGTCTGGCTGGTTGCTTCTAATAGGCCATCAAACAGAAGTTTAGTCTGTAAAGCCCTGATGAATAAGTAACTAAAAGTCTATTAGAGGACTGAAACATGGTACAAAAAAAATACATATAAAAAAATAAAAAGTCCTGTTTTTCCCCTTTCTGTCTCTCATCACACAGAAAGCCTCTCTCAAGAGCATCGACTCTGAATTCTAAAGACGTAATCCGTGCCTCGCATGATCAACTTGCACGAAGTGAAGCCCTGGCCTGTATTTCCTAATCGCAACAATTTGTAATCGTCTTTTTACTTCACATTAAGTTCAAGAGAGCAAACTGGAGGAAAGAAATTACATTACAAGGCCTCACGTACTTAACACACACACACACCAAAGGTACAACCAAGATGGCTTCTGAAGTGTCAGGCTGGAACGATAAGCAGAGAAATCGCGCAGTAATTGCGCAGAATTTCTCTGTAATTCGGTTTCAAAAATTTCGGTGCTCACTTCAGCGTTCAGTGTGCATCGTGTTAGGCGTGATTGCCCCATCAAAATCCTCCACTTTTCAACAAAACTTCATCTTACTCTTTCATCGAGGGTTCTGCTGCTACAAGGGAAAAAAAAAGTGCCAAGGAATTCAAATTACAGTCCTGTTTAACGGCTCTGCTTATGTATTCAGTGTGTATATGTGTGAAGCCATGTGGGGAATGCAGAGTGTGAGGGGAAAACATACGAGACTGTGGCTTCTGCAATTAAAACCGACATCAAAATCCGGCGCTTGACCTTTCAGCGGCAGAACTTTGCCTGATGGATTCAGAGGGCACACGAATTTTAGGTAAACGTGTTTTCTGCTTGTACTTCTTTCCTATTCCTGCCATGGCTGTTTTTTTAGCCTCACCTCCTCTCACAATGCTAAGCTAGAGCTCTTAATTTGTCATTGTTGTATTGACATAAAAAGCACATGGGACACGCCAGAGTTCTAAAATCATCTATGTGATCTCGTAGGAAGATATTTAACCAGTTTTCTTTGATTCCAGCCTGTCCTTTAACATTTCAATATTTCTTTCATCTGTCTATTAAATCCATGTCTCTTAGCGACCCATCAGCCCTCAGTACCACTTGGGAAAAATCCCAGCTCTACATTTCTTGTCCCGGCTGACGACACTTCTTTCCAAACTGCTGGAGTTTATTAATAACAACTCATAACATGTTTAATAATAAACAAGCCCATTTTGCCGTAGGCGTCTTCTTAGCTGGTCACGGACTTCAAATGAACTGCCAGGTGGGGAGACATTAGGACGAGGAGTGAACCCCCTGCAGGCATGAAGCAGATGAAGGAAAACCTCAACTACAGGGGGTCGAACTTGAAGGAATCAGCTGACGCACATATAACAAGAAGTAAGTGTAACCAAGCCTCTCAGATTCTTGGGCTTTCTTAGCTGTTTAGCAAACGTAATGAGTTATAATGCCACTCAACAAATCCACCTGGAATTTCTAGCAAAAACTTTCATCTCTTTCAGGTTTGGGCTTTAATTGGGCTTGTACATCTTCTCTAGACTACACAGGCTCGGGAATTCAATTACAGAAACAGCGACATGCTTATATTTTCTCAAGTGCGCCGAAGAACCATCGAATTCTCCAAATCTTGACTTCGTAAAAATTAGCGCTGACTATCATCCATTAATATTTACCAAAACAACTAATATACTCAGGTTTCATCTCCTACAGCCTCAGAAGCACTTGCTTGGCCCCTCAAGAATGCATCACCAGGAGATATCTCAATTCTAAGACACATTATCCACACTACATCTAAGAACCCAAGAGGAGACTCTTCAGCATTAATCACATCTCTGCATCACTCGGTGTTGTTAGAGGAGCACTGGAGCGAGGAAGTATAAAGAGAAGAAGCTTCTACACTCTCAGAGCTTTACAACCAAAAGGAATGAAGGTCATGACAACTGAGAGTATGTTATAAACCACATATCTACTGGTTTCACTTGCTACACCGTCAGAAGTAGTTCGCTTATGCTGTTGTCTCACTTAACTGGTTAATACGTGAGAACAGTGGCCAGGACTCCTCTGCTGGGTTTTAGCGAAAACGACACAGTCGCTGATTTGAAACTTTCTGGGAATTTAAGCCACACCCTCCTGGGAGGCAAAAAATTATAAACTCGCTCCGGATGTGTAAGACCGAGGCTTAGAGGCTTGTTTTTTAGTTTTCCTTTGTTTGTACTTCGGCTACATGATAGCTGTTTCAGTTTGTGCTTTGTTTCCTGTATCTTCGGATTGCCAGTCAACAGTAAACTCCTCATCTAGCGTATGCATCTCGTCTTCATATGCATTCATGACGGGTAGCTTTCCACTTGTTTCCCACCCCAAGTAGCCGCAAAAGATTATACTCCACAGTACGGCAACCTAACAGCTAACTTGCAAAGCAATACACATTGGTTCATATGCAAGTTACTGCTTGTGTGTGAACAAAACAGATATGCGCATACACTCGAAATCATTTCTGCACAATTTTTGTTCGCACATGCTCAATTTATCACATTACACACACTGTGTTCTGGAATCTGAGTAAAAGATGGTCAAAGTTAAAAAAAAAAAATAATAAAGTCCAAGTAGACCTGTGGGATCATTCAGATATGCTCTTTACAGTGGCCAAGGAAATAGCGGAAAGTTCTCACTTCTCCCCAGGTACGACTGTATTGTTTTTAAGCACTGCACAGATGGAAAAGGTCAATCCCGACTCTTTTCAGTGACACACCTTCGAGCAATTTGCTCCTACGGGAGAGATTGCATGAGGTTTTTCATTGCACAACGTTCCATTCCCTGCAATCAACACCCCACTGTCAAAGGCGAGCCAACAGGCCTTGCATCAGAAAACTTCTGACTGGACAACAAAGAGAAAGAGGGTGAGATGAGGCTAGAGATTGAGGATGATGAAGATACAAACTGGCAGACTTACACTTACTTTAACACCATGCTAACTGTGTTACACAATATGATGAGCTGAAATCATTTGTGCGTGGCCATGTTTTTAACACTGCTGCACATGCTTTTAACCCTATTTAATATTTATTATATCAAAAATATTTTAAAATACACTATTTTTAGTTTTCGACTTGTAAATAATATAACACATTTTGTGATTTGTCTTTATCTTCCTTTTAAAGGTGCCACAACATGCATATATTACCTCCACCAAAGAGGGTTTTTTCGTTTGCTTTGTGTGTTTGTTAGCAAGACTACACAAAGCATCACATGGAACTGCATGACATTCCTACCAGTCGAGAGGCTTTCGACAAGAAAGGCTCCATTCGATTTTTAGGATGAATCACAACAAAATTTTGGATCCAGAAAGTTTAATGTTGTGTGACCGGACACATTTTTTGGAAGTGTCATACTGCAGCAAGCCCAGCAGAGGGTGCTGTGTACTGTATTGTTCTGTCGGCATGCTCTTTGTGTTCCTGGTTTAAAGAATGAAACAAGCTGTTTTTATTTTTCTGGTAGAGTTAATTGATTGGTTGGTCTGCAGTGAGGCATCACATACATCAGTCACAAGAAACATCTGAAATCATGATGTTTAAAATGTAGTACAATCTAAATTAGAGATTCAGGGACTGACAAAGGTGCACCTTCTATTATATGACAACAGGGGCTATTTCTGCAAATGAAACACAGGGGGAGGGGGGAGGATAAAATGTTGTAGTTGAATTTTTAAAAATTGTTCTTATCATTAGTTCAAGGCTGAACATTTCCCTTTTTGAGTGAGTGCAAGTAGGAGAGAAGTATGCCTCGGAGCACGGAATATGCAAGTGAGCACGCTGCCGTGCATCCCACTAGTACTTTGCCTCCGTGTTTTTTGTTGTAGGAAGGCAGCATATGATCTACTGGTGAGTTCTCCAGAGAATGTTCACAGGTACACATGCAATGCCAGGAAGAATATTTTGTGGTGTTTTTGGCCAGGCCGCCACTTGCGTCGGCAGTGAATGCTGAAGTAATATACCCTGGGATACAGAGTGGGTTTGTGTATGCAAATTTTGGGGAGTGCAAATATGAAGGCAGAGGTATTGTTACAAAACATATCTTAGAATTGGCCCATTTTACTACTCTTTAATGTATATAAGGAATACAAGAGGAGACAGTAATGTTTGATGCCATAGGAAATTCCAAGGTTTCCTATTTTAATAATATTATACTATTATTATTATTATTATTATTATTATTATTGTTATTATTATTATTATTATTATTATTATTATTATTATGACTATTATTATTATTGTTAATACTACCAA
>JBCNYG010000025.1:2745170-2769192 GCA_039654305.1 Porochilus rendahli
GTCAAGATCAGAGAGGCTAAGTACAATTATAATAGAAAAAGCTGGAGTGGATTTCCAACATGACAACATGAGAGAGGTTCGGAGTGGTATGAAGAACATCATTGGTTTCAGGCCAACCAACAGCAGAGGAACTGAGGCCAGTGAGGAAAGAGCCAACGAGCTGAATATGTAAATTAACAGATCCGACTCTGCGGCTGCTGTTCGGCCCTCTTTTAACTCATCGGGAACAAGCCTGAAACCCCCTGCCACACCATCCCTCCCTCCCTCCTTGTCCTTACTACACCTCTGCCTCCTGTGATAGAGCTGACAATCCTCCCCCACCTGTCAACTTCACCTATAATCAGATTGAGAAACTGCTGAGAAGACTCCACTCAGGCCAGGCAGCAGGACCGGATTGGGTGAGCCCTCGTGTCCTTAATGCCTGTGCCCCGCAGCCCTGTGGAGTCATACATTACATCTTCCCAATGAGCCTGAGTCTACAGAGGGTCCCAGTGCGGTGGAAAACGTCATGCCTAGTTCCTGTACCAAAGACCATGGCACTGACTTCGCATTTTGTGAAGACCCTCGAGAGACTCTGCTCTACTGGATCAGTTCCGACCTACAGTTGGACCACATATAGACCCCCTTCAGTTCGCTTACCAGCCTTGTCTCGGAGTAGAGGATGCTTAACCGTGTCTATACCCACCTGGACCAGCCTTTAAGCACTCTGTGGGTCATGTTATTTTATTTTTGCAGTGCATTCGATACCATCAGGCCGACCCTCCTGGGTGAAAAGCTGACAGCGATGCAGGTGAATGCCCCTCGTGTCCTGGATTGTGGACTACTTGACCGGAAGACAACAGTACACGCACCTGCCGCATTGCGTGTCCAACATCCACTGTTACACCTTTGCATTTTGCACTACATTTATAATCTACTGTTTATCATATTGATAATACTGTACATTATTCTTTATCCTGTCTTTTTCTCTACTTGGTAAGGAGCTACTGTGTGCACACAGTTTCCTGCAGGATCAATAAAGTATTCTCATTACCACTTACTAGCTCTGTTACACAATGCGACAGGATGCTCTCTCTCTCTCTCTCTCTCTCTCTCTAATGTAGGGCTTAGACCACTGTGACTCTCAGCCCTTCATTTTGATTTCAAGTTGCCCGAGGCCAGAGTTTAAAAAACAGCCCCGGACAGGAATAGTCCTACCACCGTGCTTCCGTGGGACTCAGTTTTGGTTGGTATTGTTTCATTAAACATGATCCCTCTTAACTGGTCAACGACAAATTTGGACTCATCTATCCACAGAACAGACCTCTGGACTTCTTCAGGCTTGTCCAGGTAATCTGTAGGTTTTATTTATTTATTCATTTATTTGTTTTAAATGAAGAGCCTTCTTTTGGACTCTTGGAAAGATGCCACTTCTGTTGAAAGCTCTTATTGTCGACTCATGAAGCCTGGAGGTCTGCGAATGTTATTTTTATGACATCTTGTTATTTTAGTTAGGTAAAAATATAGTAGGATGCCAACAGCTACACTTTTTTGACCTTGCTGTGTTTCCAACTTTTTCCCCCAATGGATCAGTTTTGACAATTCGTATTTGTTTTAAGCCAATAAACATGCCGGTTCACATTTCCCAGAATTCTCTATGTCAAGTCGCGATACACCATTTTCTGTTACAATTTGGCTATTATAATAGGTTGTAGATCGTCAACTTAAAATGTTTTATCAAAGCAGATATTTAAAATTCTTATGAAAAATCAATTTAAATGTTTTTGTTTGTTTTGTTTTTTTTGCATGGTTATTTCATTCTAATGTACCCAAATTCATATCACATGCCGATGCAAAGAAACAGTAAGGCATATTTTGTTCAAAGCTGGATGTCCATGCATGACACATTATTCTCATGACACAGAGAAAGCTAGTGGCGGAATGGCTAGTATTGGTTTCACTATAACAGTGAACTGGATTCTGGGAAGGGTGAGCCCGCCTGCCCCTTTAAGGAAAACTGCATTATGCTATAAGATACAGTAGCATTTTGAGTGGAGGAATGAATTTTTATTTAGTTATTGATTGTCATGGAAATAAGTTTGCTGATAAACATTTTCTTATAATTAAGACTTTGCCACTCACTCATTTTCCAAGCCAGTTAATCGTATTAGGTTTATGAGGAGGACACTGGGCGAAGGTTGGGAACACCACACCATCGCAGCGGAACACACGACTGTTCGCTCTCTCATTCACACTTCAGGGCGATTTAGAACAGCTGATTAGCCTGAAGTGAATGCCTCTGGACTGTGGGAGGAAACCGGTTACCCAGATGAAACCCACACAAGCATAGGGAGAACATGCAAACTCCACACAGAAACGACTCTGACTCGGGAACTTCTCGCTCTGAGACGGACGTGCGGACCACTACGCCACTGTACAATTCGTATGCTACATGCACACAGGCAGCCGTTATCATGGACATGACCTTCACCTTACATAAGCATTACACAAGCTATCTTAACAGCACAGCACTGGATAACATGTGCCCACTCAGTTTGCCTACACAAACATTACATATTGCGCGGATGGTATCTGCCTGCTTTGTGACAGTCTGGTGACAAACATATGCCAACTGGAGTTTGAGCTGGGTGATTCGTGCTGTAGTCCAACCTGGTGTCACATGAGAACAATCCAGTTAAACAGCGCATTGGTAAGTTTACGACGTGAATAGGGATCGTATGGATGCGTCTGCGTGTGTCTGTGTCTTGTGCGTGCTCTTCCTCGAAGCCCAATCAAAATATGTCATGCAAACCAGAGGGTGTTTGAGACAGCAGCTCCAGGACGCTGAGATTTGATTGACGGGTTAGTTGAAAAGATCCGTACAGGATCGACAGAAAAAATAAAAGTACATGATGGAACAATCATAATGCTCACTGGCAGATTTCTTACAATGTCTTTCAGTGATCGATTGCTCCATCCGTTTCAGTGAAGAGGAGGGTAAAATTTGGGGATTGGTGAAGGAGATGGAGCTGTAAACCTGTCCGGTGTGCTGTGCACTACTGTACCACACTGCCCCCTGGAGGACGGCTGAGGAAGTGAAGTGTGCATTTCTTATCTCTGTTTCAAGCTCTCAGAGCGGTGACTCGAATGAAAGGGAAAATTTCAGCTATTTTAAGCAATAGCTTAAAAGCTTCATGTTGGAATAATAAAGAAGCAAAGAGGAGAGAGCGAGGGAATTATGGGAGAGCTAACAATACAGCGAAAGTGTTGCATCTGCAAGGAAGATATTTTTGCATATAAAAAATAAAAGCCTAAGCTATAACAAAGCAATAACGGTGTTATATTATTATCTACACCAAATCACATGTTATTAACATACAATGTTTTGTAAATAGTTTCACATACCAGTGTCACGTTGGGTGTTTTTTTTTTCTTTTTTTTAGTCATGTGTTTTGTTTCTGTTGCAGATTTCCGCCTGCACTGTTCTCTCACTGCTTGACTACCTCAATGTGTTGACCTGTTGTATGTCTCGCCTTGTTTGCTTTAATTATTTTGTCTGTTGTTTCTGTTCCATACAGTAAAGTCATGTATCTTTTTGTCTGTGATATCCAGGCCCTGTTCTCTGCTTCAGTATTACCTGGCGTTGATCGTACTCATGTAATGTATCCTCATAATGGATCTTTATTAGGTATTTCGCAAACTTGATTCAAATATGCGTTGACAGCCTGGCGAAGACCCGTGCGCCAAGCTGGCTATCAGTGACATATGATGAGAGCAAGTGGAATAAAGTGTTATTCTAAATACACTTACTGCATAGTGAGAAATTAAGTATTTTTATTATCTTAATAAAATTATTTAAAAATCCTGACCATAAAGTACTTTTAGAGTACTGGAAGAGACAGTTAACCTCGTACTGGTTCTATTGCTCATAGCAGGCCGATAAAGTCATGTTTGGTGAGGGAAAGGCAAATTCTTGCAAATATCATCAATGATATCAATATCATTGCAATCATCAATCAGATTGAAGTCTTGAACGCACAGAAGAGATGGCCAGCCAGCTTTAGCAATTAGCTAACCACAAGTTGTGACCACTTATGTTTTGTTATGTTTTTTTTCCCCCGTATACCCAATGATGGTATACCCTGGCAGTAGATGATGCGATCAGATTGCGCAACTTGTTCATATGGATATGAACTGAAAAAATGGATTATCGTAAGGTAATGATGTTGACCTGTGCTCTGACCCCCATTACAGATTCTGAAAATGAAATTTGGATTGCCCAGATAAGTCTCCCACTGATTGGCTGTTGAAACTAATACTGGTTTTATATTGTAGTCAAAATGTGGTGTATTTTTATATAACACAAACCTGCAAATCTGTGAACTGGTGGGTACCCATGTCGACAGAGACACCTTTATAAGCCCAACTACTGCACAGGTTCTTTAGAGGACACAGCGAATCTCGGCTGAAGAGATTCAAAAGTGTCTGTTAAATCTATTCGAGCAAGGATGACAGAGCAAAGAAGCGAGTACTCTGTTGAATAATCCTTAAGTGAATAATTTTGTCTTTATCATCTGAGTACTAAAACATTTGCCGTTCATCTGGATGGAGTGTTTGATCCAAAACTGCGCCAAGTTCACAAACTACGGATATCAGATAGAAGATGAATTTGTAATTATGTCTGTAATCTATGCAGTATGCATGCTGCGTCAGTATAAGTGCCGCTTGTATAGACGTCACAGATGCACGTGGGACGGCTGAAACTCCAAATGCCCCATGATCTATAATGAAGTCGACTGACCTGGATTTCCTAGCTGCTTGTTTTTCTTTGTCTAAGGGCTTTTTATGGTATAGGTCCAACACTATACTTTTGTTTTACCAATAATAGTGCACAACTCTGTTCCATTACTACTGCTCTGCAATTCTTTCTCTCAGGCCTCTGCAGATTTCTGTGCTGAGTTTTTCTTTTGCAGGAATGCTAATGGTTTAGTCAATAGTTCCTAATAATAGGGACCTTTCTGAACGTGTCCGCTCTTTTCGCCATCGAGACTTTCTATAATCTTTGCTATAATCTCAAGCCATGGCATTGAGCTGATTGTTTGATTTATTGATATATATGAAAAATGTGCTGATCAGCAAAATAGGATAAGGAAGTAAGGAAGATGGGTAAAACCAGCCATAATCGAGGACGCAAATAAAACCTGCTTGGCATGGAGGGGACAGTTTGTATAAGTGTGTTAACAGAGCTATGCTCCCTGCCCTCCAAAAATCCATCAAAATCCTGGCTTTTGCTACGTGTTATTTGGGGTTAAGAAATGGCATAAAATAGATTGGTTTAAATTGTGGTGACAACAAACCCTCAACCAGAAGGTCCTGGGTTCGAGTCCCAGGCTCGACGAGGGTGTTTCTGTGTGGAGTCTGCATGGGCTTCCTCGATGTACTTTGGTTTTGTCCAACAGTCCAAGGCTAGGCACATTCAACAAACACAGCTACCCCTATGTCAGACTGAAATGAAATAAGGAAGGCATGGCACAGTGTCAACGGGGGCTTGGACTTCTTTTTCTACTCATCATAATAATTCCACACTATACCTGTCATTTGGAGTGGAAGGATGGGCTGAAATGATTAACGCTGGATTACCAGGATGTACATAGCGTTTGGTGATCAGCGGAGGTCCAAAATAAAAACACGTTTAACACTTGTTGGAAAGTAACGGAGAATTAATGGAGTGTGCATAAAAGGCAAATAATTACAAAATGGACCTTATCTCAACTACAAAAGAGCTTTTGTCCCAGGGAAAAAGGAAACAGTATAGCGAAGTGAAGGAGCGAGTCTGTGAGTCATTCAAATAAAGCGAATGGCCCAAGAGCCCACTTTCAACTACTAAAGAGCTTACCGCGCGAAGATAAGCAAGCCTCCGAGAGCTGTGGGTGACGCCTTTTGTTAAAACACGAATGGCGTAGTGGCAGCAGCCTAATGAATAGCACTTGTCGTGTCCATGGAGACAGAAACAGTGAAATACAGAGCCGGAACCGTTTGACTCGAGCCGAGCAGTACAACCTTGCTAAAAAACGGAAGTCACTTTCAAAGCACATCAAGACTCTGCTGTAAGGAAGTGCGAATCGAAGGTCAGCAGGAGTCTACTTCCGAGCTACCAGAATGTGAACTTCAGATGATTTTAATGCTGAGATCCAGTCTGTAGATGACAAGCTTTGTGTAGTATATACAGTGCGTTGCAAAAGTACTCACCCCCATGGCTTTTTACCTTCTTTTTTACATTACAACCATTAAAGTTTAACTGTTTCTTTAATCTGAATTTTATATGATGGATCTGCACAAAACAAAAGATTAAGCCGGTGAAGAGGATTGAGAAAAAAAAAATTATTTAAAAAGTATTTAAAAAAATCTGAAATTTGCATGTGCATATGTATTCACTCCCTTTGCAATAAAGCCCCTCAAAAGTTCTGGTGCAACCAATTACCTTCAGAAGTCACATAATAAGTAAAATGACGTCCACCTGTGTGCACTTTCATGTGTCACATGATCTATCAGTATAAACACCTTTTCTGAATGGCCCCAGAGGCTGCAACACCACTAAGCAAGAGGCATCACACCATGAGCTCTCCAAACGTGAGGGACAAAGTTGTTGAGAAGTACAAGTCAGAGTTCTGTTATAAAAAAAAATCCAAATCTGTGAAGACCCCCCCCCTCCCTCCACTCTCCCTCCCAGCACCATCAAATCCATCATCTTCAAATAGACAGAACATGGTACCATAACAAACCTGCCACGATGCCAATGGGATCACAACAAGCCATAAACTCCATAGAGCTGAAGAGTGGCCAGAAAAAAAAAACATTACTTAGTGTAAAAAATAACAAAACAATTTTTGAGTTTGCCAAGCGGTATGTGGGTGACTCCCCAAATGTATGGAAGAAGGTGCTCTGGTCACATGAGGCTAAAATTTAACTTTTCTGCCACCAGCAAAAACGCTATGTCTGGCGCAAACATGGGAGGAAAGATGGACGGTGCTAAATACAGGGATATTCTTGGGCAAAACCTGTCTCAGTCTGCCTGTGATTTGAGACTGGGTTGGAGGTTCACCTTCCAGCAGGACACTGACCCGAAGCACACTGCTAAAGCAACACTCGAGTGATTTAACACAAAACATTTAAATGTCTAGGAATGGCCTAGTCAAAACCCAGACCACAATCCAACTGCGAATCTGTGGTCAGACTTGAAGTTTGCTGTTCACAAGCAGAAACCATCCAAAATGAAGGAGATGGAGCAGTTTTGCCTCGAGGAATGGGCAAGCTGTGGCAAGCTCATAGAGACGCACCCAAAGCGACTTGCAGCTGTAACTGCCGCAAGAGGTGGCTCTAGAAAGTACTGACTTTAGGGGGTTAATAGTTGTGCATGATGCAGTTTTCTGTTATTTTGTTCTGTTTGTTGTTTGCTTCACAATAAAAAATAAATAAATCACATCTTTAAAGTTGTGGGCGTGTTCTGTAAATAAAATGACGCAAACCTTCAAACGATCCATTTTAATTCCAGGTTGTGAGGCAAAAAACATGAAAAATGCCAACGGAGTGAATACTTTTGCAAGGCACTGTACGTATAAGCAATAAAACACTAATGACATGACAAGGCCATCAAGGTCAATGTCACTTCCACTTTTCATTAATAAATGTCCATTAGCGCACATGCTGCAGCTACCAACCAGATTCAACATGCACAGAAAAGCTTCCTGCTTGTAATAAACCTACTGACCTTGCAAAGCAGAACAGACATGAATATGTATGTTTACTTTTAGCAAGCCAGTTGCTTGGGAGCATACATCATATAGATCAAGTCTGCATTTCCAGTATCTTAGCCATTATCATTTTGTTATGGTGATTATTAAGGTCAGGTCAAGGTCATCCTGACATTAGCTCTCGCTAATAACCTGTAAACTGGACTAAGAATGTTCCTGCTTGCTGCTGCACATGAAAGGTCACAATCTATTGAAATTTACTAATACATGTAATAATTGATTCAGTGAATCTTTGAGTCGAGATTTGTTATTATTTTTTGTTAAGAAAGTCGGTGTTTGCATCAGTGAACCTTTAAGTCACGGCCAGGATTCACTTTAACTTCATTCAGTTGGTCACTTGACTCCTTTCATTTGCTGACTCCTGCTTGGGCCTAGTCGGAAAATTTCATGTGTTTTAGTTCATGCAGTAATAATATGTGAGATCCACAAACACAACAGATGCGTAATACCATCATCAGTCTGCATAGACTCAAGTATGCAAGCAAACAAACTCATTCATAAAAAATTCAAGTTTAAATAAAGTTCTGGTCTATTTTAATACAATTTCTCTATAAAATGCTTAACTGAATTCCAGTTACTTATAAAGAATTTGTAGAATTGTATCAGAGGCAAAATCGCTCTGATAATCAGTCCTTTAACATCATCACACGTTTCCATGACGCCGGCTCCCTCACACCCAAAGTCCTTGGCATACACACTGTGAAACTCACATGTTAACAAGCACACAGATGTTCCTGATGCTTCTATATTTGTTTTGACAGTGAAAATGAGTGCAGCTGCAGAGCATTGTGTAACACCTCAGTGAGATCTGGCTCTTCTCAGGTGATCACATTTTTTTTTAGAGCATTTCCTCTGAGACAAAGAAGCCAAGAGAGAAAAATGTTTTGGTTTTTACCTCACTACAGAAGGAATAACATTCCATTAAAGGTTGAGTTCTTGCATTAATGTTCTGACGATGAAACTCTGGTGGGTGATATTTGAACTTCTGGCCAGAATATATTTGTGACACGAACCCTGGCTCAAGCGGTGCACTGACTGCACTAATACTTGATGCAAATCTGGAGGATTCCACCAGGTGGCAGTGCGAGAAATCATCTTGGTGAGAAAATACCCTTTGCAAGGATGCCAATATTTTCTAACCATCTCTAGCAGCTGTTCCTCCAAGTAATAACTTCGGCATGGTAAACAGCAATGCATCAATTTTATCTTCTTTGTCCAATGATCCTGATGACACATACCGAATTTCAACGTATTGCCACTCTAACATTTGCTGATAATGCAACTCCGAGCACACGTTATATTTTTCAAAGACATGTTCAGTGGAATATGCTGGAAGAGTGCTGAAAAGTGTGGCAGCCATGAAGAATTTTGGGCATCAAGAATATTCCAGAACTGAGGAGGAAGCAGACGTAGGACTTTATTATCATCGGATTAATGTCGTAAAAACTCACATATTGAAATAGTTTCAATTCCATCATCGACCGTGACAAACTGCCTAACACATCAGTTGGCCTCATCCGTAAGAATGGGTAATCATCGGGTCAAATTCTCAGGCTTCTAGCCTCAAAGTAGCCACAAGAGGCATGATCCAGACCCAGATGTTACAGTAGAAAAGATCAAGCTCACCCAGCTTGGGTTCAATAATGGTATTGCGGCTAATTACTTCTGAATATTTAAAAAAGTTTCATTCATTAATATTATTATACAATATTACAATACTCTAAATGTAATCCACCTGATATCAGTCTAACTTTTTGAAAAATGAAATACATCAGAAGAAACCACTATATATGGTAAGCAAGCGGGGACAAAAATTAAGGTAATAAAATAAATGATTTTGGACCGAGCATGAAACCTTGATGGACTCCATCTCCAGAATAATTTCAAAATATGTTCTAGCATCTCTGCAGACATAAAGATTTTTTTTAAACATAAGACCAGCAATGCAATGCTAAACAAGTAACTAAGCACCCATTTACTTTTTTTATGCTGAACCATTTCTCTTATCTAGTACCACTGAAATTGGAATAGCTTGATATAAACAAAAAAACCTGAAATCTAAAAAGAGTGGTATGCATCTATTTTCATTTCTGTACACCAAGTATCACATCTCCTTCTCTCTCTTGCGTTTCCGCCCCCACACACCATAAATAGAGCCAAGGAACTATGAAGCATGCACACACTTCAATAAATAATGGCTTTCTCATGTGAGCACGTGAAGTCAATCTATTTCAACCCACTTGGTGACAACAGGGTAAGAACTCAAAGTATAGAGAAGCCATTACAATGAAATTACGATCAAATCAGAGGGAAATGGACTTGTCCCTCTGAAACCATATAACGTCAGTAATAGTCGTATCTTTCCCGAAGATTGACAGATCATTTACTTGGGTCAGATTGCGTTCTAATGTGTCAATTATCCGTCATACACAGGCTCTGTGGTGATAATCAAAAATCAGGAGCAAATGTATACATGTGTGTGGCAGGGCGTAATAACAGAGTGTGCACTCTATCCAACATGATAAAAAAACATTTAAAAAATCTGACGGTATTTCAGCAGACAAGAAGAACTGTCTCAGTCTTTCATAATGTGGCTCGTACAAACAGCAAGGTCAAGCGTCCATCACATGGCATCCATCATATGGCATCCATCACATACTTTATGTAAAAACAAAACAACAAAACACACACACACAAACACACAAGTGTGCCACACAATAAACCCAAACGAACTTGAAGCAACTCCACTAACATTACACTGACGTTTAGAAGCAAGTACACAAAGCCTATCAGAGGACACGTTTCACTTATAACTTTTTCACTACTTAACGTAAAGCCAAGGACTTTTATGTTTGTCCGCAGATTTGTCTTATAGCACTAATGGCTCCAATTTTACACTTCTGTAATTTGGTATTACTGGTCTCGAGCAACAATTAGTGATGAGAAAACATGAAGCAGCACAACAGTATGATTTTACCGCTACAGTTCACACCCATTAGCCCAAAGCTCATCATTATTAAACATCCTGCGACAAGAACACAGGTTTTCCTTTCTTATGAAATTGCAGATGCTTTCGGTTCTAACCTTACAGGACCCCTAAATGCTGGCAATTAAACTCCTTCTAATTATGCAGCTTTTCAGCTGTGTGAGCAAAAATGGAAAACACAACACAATAGAACACACAGAAACAAAGGAAAAACATTCGTAATTTCAGGTACACATGTACGTACACATGGTTACGTGATTTACTGGAAGAAAGGGCTATGTAATAGAGCAGCAATATAAGAAAAATGCAAATGAAAATGCGCTTCACTCTCGATTTCCCGGATTATTAGCGGGGATCGGCTGTCCGCGAACCTCAAAAGTCTCTCCAAGCCACTTTGCTTGCTTCTTATCTACATCTACTTTTTATTTATTATTTTTTTTAATTGCAGCTAGCTTTGAGGATATATTCATTAAATTTGACAAAAATGTCAAATTTGTGGATTAGAAATCAATGATTTTAGAAATGCTCCTAGGAATGTTCACACAGGACCATGTCTACAGTTTGGCCAGAATGCTTGGACATGTAATGAAAGACAGTTATGGCTTTTTTTTTTTTTTGATTACTAAAAAAAATCAAGCTGACAAGACTATAAATTCAAATAACCTGTTGCAGCGGAGCACGAGCTCAATATGTGGCCAACACAAACTTCTATTCCTGTCAGCAAACACCACTTGCTCTGGTACTTTGAAAGTGGACATGTTTACTATCAGTACATAACACTATGAAGTGGTGCAGTCCCCCAAAGTTCAAATACCAAGAGCAAATTCAAAAGAAATTCAAGAATTAAAGTCAACAAATCAAACAGTCCATTGAGAATTTGTGTCAATCAGGTAGCATCCCGAAGCAATAACTTTTCGGAGAAAGGAGTATTGAAGGATCATGGACACTGATGACATTTTGAAGAAAAATGACAAAAAAAGATATAACAGATAGATGAAACTTAACCAAACATCTGCTGGAGTACAGTGCCAGCAGGAAGGTTGCTCTCAACAGTGCTTTGAGCCAAAGCTGCTTTGATGCTCTGGATCTCTGTACACCAAATGAGAAATAAATGCCAGATGTCATGAATGCCCGTCAGTGCTTTTGCCTCGTACGTTCATGTTAGCATGACTGCGCAGCGTTATTCCCTCTCAAGCATCTAAATCAACTTAATTTATTAGACGTGTCAAATATACAGAGCTAATACTGAGTGAAATGTGGTTAAACAGTGATTTCATGCTCATTAGGGATGTGTTAACAACTTTTATAGCAAAAGTAGTCCTTAAGTGACTTGCAGGTGCAAGTAGATTCAATTACAGGAAATCCTGACGTTGGGACACGTTTGTCAGCCAAGAGTATGTTGATTAAATAAACGGAACTCGTACATTACTTACAGCCGAACAAATAAACAATGTTTCCACCAAATTTCAAGCATGGCATACGACAGTTGTCACCGCGTCGCTGCATCGTCTCCATGTCAAATTTTTTCAATATGTAAACAGACGGTCAAAGAGAACCTGAAACCGATATTACATGAAAGGACTGCAAATGAAAACAGTGTCTTCTCACACGTTGCCATGCTGGACCGTATATAGGAAGAGAGCGCAACTCTGCCAGAGCGTATTTGAAAAAAGGTTATATATGAGAGCTTAAAATCGACTTTTAACAGAAGGCACAGAAAGAGAACAGTGCTCATCACCCAGTAAAGCTGTGTTCAGTTGTCAAGGAGCTTCCTCGCTGATTTTCCAAGTCGACACTATAAATCCTGTTTAAGAAGTGAAAGCTCCCTTCGAGCTTTTCCATCAGACGGAACACCCTGCTGTTTTGTAGGTCAGATGGATTACCACCACCTTTTAGAAGTTCGGACCAACTCTTGCTTTTGCCAATCCTAGCTACTTAAGTCCCTGCCCCGAGCTAAAGCACATCAAAACACTTGAATAGACCAAGTTTGATGTTGGAACAACTCTTTCTGCTTACTAAGAGGTCAAACGATTCACAGTACCATTGGGTCCCCCCCGCCTTTTGGTCAACAGTGGTCGTTCTGACGCACAAGACACTTTTTCAAAACTGGGTTACGCTTTTATACGATTATTAAAATCACTTTTAAGTGCAGTGCTTGACACCACCTTGGTTGGCAAATGTTTTTCGATGAACCTCGTTTAACAAAGCGCTTCCCTGAAATAAATATTGGGAAAGAAGTGCAGAGTCATCAAGCAACCTTTGACTCGCTGAGCACAAATAACAGCTTACAATTTAACCCTTAATTTGTCTTTGCAAAATCTCAAAAACAAAACAAATAACTAGAGGAAAAAATGATCTGCAGTCAATTTGAAAGCCACCCAGATGTACGAAGACATTGTGACTTGTGGCTAATGATAATTCCTATAAAATGACTTCTACAAAGTCATTAAAATGTGCTTGATTACCTGAAAAGACCAATGCATGAGCGATATTCTGCATGTGCTGCAGAAGTCATGAGCTGGTTTTCTGTCACTGCTCTGCTATACCAATACGTAGCTGGATACAATCACCAAAAATAGCACTTTATTGATGTCAGTTGAAGCCAGGAGTCAAACATGATCTGTCTTACCAGTATACTGAGACGCTGTAAAAGTTTTGTGCTGACATGTGACATTTTTTTGAGACTGGAAGAGAGAGCTTTAGTAAAACCAAGGGAGACGGAATAAAGCAGGTCCGTACAAGTGAAAGGTTCCCATGAAAACGTCTGGAAAAAATAAAGCCTCTGGATAGATTTAAACATCCCAAATAAGATGACTGACAAGAAATGTTTAGTTAAAAAGAAAAAAAAAGGCATCCACAGAAAGGAGCATCCATCACCTAAATATTTTAGGGACGACTCAAATCCTCTTACTACATCCTTGACCATGTACAGTGTCTCTCGGTGCTGAATTACATTGCAGCCATCCATCATCCCCCGGGACTGATTTGATTTTGTGATACAAATGATTGTGGATACATTTCTGAAAGGATTTTAAGAATTTTGCATCTTGAGTCATTTGGAGGAAAAAAAACACAACAACAAGCGTTTTACTGAATTTTGCTTTATGAAGCAGGACTTGGGGCGTGATGCTTAGCACCCGTCAAGCCACGTGAAGGGCGCTTCATGTTTTCCTTGCATGGGTCTCTCAATAACCCCTTGGTGTGAGTGTCAGCGGTCCTGAATCTGTGTTGCCCTGATATGGTCTAGCAAGCTGTTTAGGGTGTAGCCTGCCTTCAGCTAGAGCTGGCTGGGATGGGCTCCAGCCTGCTCTGAATCCTAATAAAGGATAAAGCTGTTCAGAAAATGACTTGAGATGAGCCAGGACTTTTCTCAAAGGACTGGAGACAGACATGAGTAAATCTCTGAAGAGGAAATTTAAAGACCAGCAGCAGGAAGAGTTTATCTGAGACATGAGCAGCTTGTCAAGCGCGACTAATTAAAAATCCCACGCTGTGTCACAGTGCGATGTCTCAGACTCGGAGGAAAACACTCACTATCCACCCTTTTGTACATACATGAGCTCAGAGATGCCTACAATTGGCTAATGTCGCCATGATTGATTGAAGATATACCAGTGGTCACCAACCCTGTTCCTGGTGATCTACCTTCCAAAAATCACATAAAAATAAATAATAGTGCCCATCTGACCATCTTATTATTACCTTAAGTCTTAAAACAATGATTCGGTGGTCAGGTGGGTGTGAATATATTTATAGCAAACGTTCTTAGGAAGGTTGATCTATTGGAACAAGGCTGCTCACCAATAGGATAAACAGTAATGCCAAGGGTCACCCACCCAGAGATCACGGCCACCTTCACAGCAACTTAGTGAAGGTCTCCTCGATTTGGGCTCAAATGGTTCGTTTTGATTCGTAAGGGTCCATGCAGATAACCTCGGAGGCCCAGAATGCTACAAGTTTAAATTTGATTACTGCTGCAGCAGGAGGTAAGTGGGGTGACGTGAGTCACACGGGGCAATTTCAAGAGGTTAGGAACCAGACAAGGCGTAGCGTTCCGAGCAATCTGTAGAGGAAATGATTCCATGTGAATAGGAGGACAGTAAATGGAGAGTTGCCGTAAGCAGGTCCTCCCACATCTTGGATGAGAATCTGAGCAGTCGCCAGGAAGGGTCAAATACACCTGATGGCGTCAGAAAGTAATCTTCGCACTCGGGTGGATGTCATCAGAAAAGTTGGTCCTATCATCCAAAACCATAAAAGGTATTTTATTCAGGTGTGTGTGCGCGGGATGGACCGCAGGGGTGAGAGGGTTAAGGATGCTCTTGAAATTATTTTAACAGCTCGCATATGGTCTTAAGAGAGGTCAAGCCCTTTCTTAACTTTGATTCATGACTCATGCAAGAAATTG
Organism: Porochilus rendahli; assembly: GCA_039654305.1. Taxonomy (NCBI): domain Eukaryota; kingdom Metazoa; phylum Chordata; class Actinopteri; order Siluriformes; family Plotosidae; genus Porochilus; species Porochilus rendahli. The sequence continues at coordinate 2,760,355 of JBCNYG010000025.1, forward strand.
TGATCTGAATTTAAATGACAAAAAAATAAATAAATAATACTTAAAAAAAAACAACCACACACACAGTTTCTTGTTATAGAGTTCTCACCACCGATTTCTAAGTGTTTTCTTAGTGTGCATGACACTCACAGCATGTCCTCCTGTGAGAACATCTGTCTTTATCTTTCTGTTTGAAAAGCCAACTCTTTTGCTTTCCTTTCTCTCTCTTGAGTCTTGCACCTTTCTGCTTGACCGCACATATTTAGTAGCCTCAGGCCAGACAATCAAACTCAAACTTCAGACAATGAAAGTAATTATTATGACTTTTTAAAGGATATATTTAGACAGACCATGAAGGCTCCTATACTACAGCAATGCATTTGCTGTAGTAATACCTTCAATCCCACCACCTGTGCCAATAAACCCTGTCTATTTAACCACTGGCTGAACTCCAGGTTGTACAAAGGACAGCATATTGTATAATATCAGCAAAAACGAAATGGGCGCAAACAGCTTCCTGATAATCCCATGTCATCTACTGGGTTCCGACCCATTCTATCTATTCATCTGTATTCGTGTCACATTTACCACCCCCCCCCCCACCCCCCCTGCTAAACAGAGTTGATTGCGATAAGATCCAGGGCTAGGAATAATCAGTAAACTGTTGTATTGATCTTGGAGAAGAATATATCACACTAGCAAGGTGTTTTTTTTCTTTTTGGAATAGGGAGCAGGCTGCTATAACGAACAGATCAATAAATGGTGCAGAGGTCAGTATAAGAGAGCAGAAAAGCCCAAGACTCTATCAGTAGATCATATATCATGCTAAGGCATTATATAAAGCATTATTTTATAGCGCCGTCTTCTCGCCTCTTTCTCCAAGACCATTTAGGTGAAGATAAATTGCTGGAGATCGGTGGCATGTGATGACATTTGTGACCTATGTTGTAATGGCTCTTGTGGAAAGCCACAATCCAGAGGTTTAAGAATGGATTGTATGTCTTCAGTCTTCCGAACAGATTGGCAATACAAACCAGGACATCGTGCCATCTTACCGAGCGGTTAAACTGGTGTCAGCTTTATTTTTTGATTGCATGTAACAGCTGGAATTACCTGCTGTCATTATAATAATTAAGCTGTGTCATAATATTTATTCTTCTTTTTTTTATTATTTACTGTATTTCCAGCCATTTCACCTTTTCTATGTATTCAAAGCTGTGGTTGGTACATTGTTAGCTGTACACACAGACTGTTATATTGGTTAAAATAACCTTTACACCCCGACAGCAATCAATAAACTATGAGATCAAAACTAAAAAATGTCGGAAAAAAAATAAAAATATCGGTCACTTGCAGCCACCATATTCCGGCACAAATGCCGACCAATCACTGCCTCAGTGTCCACTGGGAAATATCCAATCAGGTGTTCCCATGCCTCCCAGCTGACTGTACCATGCACACACCTGAGGTCAGGGTGCGTATAGGAGGCCATGGCTTTGGAAGGGCCTCCACAGGCAGGGGTGGTTTAGACGGATGGTTTAAACTTTGCTAGCTTTCCACAATACCATCTCCGTCCCGGCCTTAATGAGGTTTTCAGTAAGGATACTATAATGTATTATTTACAGAAGGAATCACCATCATCGGCAAGTTTTCTATTTTGGGAAGTTCAGTTTTGAGACCTTTTTTTTTTCACTTTAGGACTTAAATGAAAAATATGGATGTGTAGGATCGAGTCTTCAGAGGTCCCATAAGTGATAAAAGAAGAATTTAAACATTGAGTTCGAAAAAAACCCAGCCCCAAACTCTAATTAGCACACAATCAAAAACATCAACAAAGTAATAATAAAATACAACAAAAAGGCACTACGGGAGGAAAGAATCTTCTGAGAAGCATACGCGGAACTCAAGAGCTCACAGAAACGTTTGAATACCAGACGTGGCCTGAAATTCCCAGGAAGCCCCACGGTGACCACTAAGTGGGAGGGGCATACTGTTAATCCCATCAATCACAATCACACTATCTACTTTTGGGCATCTGTATTCTCATCCATGCTGAAAACGGCACATTTCCTTAAAGCATGTTTGCTGCACTGTGACGCAGAAACAAACTAGCGGGCGGGGCTTGGGAAGACCAAACAAAATAGATATCTATATTCAAAAGACATTATACTTATTAATTTAATTTAATTCATTTACGACTGACAATGTTATTCTGAGCAAAATGTGGTTTGATATCAGCCTGCTTCAGCTGCGGTTTTCTGTTTTTGTTTCCAAAAGGAAATCATTTTGCCGTAAACAGTGACATATTTAAATTGTAATTTAATAATGGAGTAAAAATTTAATAAAAAAAAAAAGAGGATGAAGAAGTGTATTAAATAAAGCACAGATGGGGAAAAAATCTAAACTGGTGTGAAGCCGAAAAAAAAATCTAAATTACTTTAGAAAATATAGTAAAGCTAATAAGAATGCACCTTCCATGCAGTGTTTGCGTTCCGAAATTTGGTCAATTTGTTCGGTTGATTCATGAAATAATCATGCAGGACTTCAGGCGGAGCTCGACCTCATCAAGGTGGAGTGGGGGGGGGGGTTAGCTTTCCGCAGGTTCATTTCATGTAGCATTTCACATCCCACTCTCCCCAATACACACACACACACACACACACACAAAACAGTGTCTATAATGCTCTTTCTGTCACATTGGATCACTCAAGCACTTCCATCTTTGGCTGTAAAGAGAAGACAGAATCTAATAGGGAAGAGATTTTAACAGGATTCTCTCCATCCTGCTTGGCACTTTTATGAGCCATTGTGGTTTATTCAAATGGCTTCATTTATAGCAGTGTAAAGATCAGAATTAAACCTATAACTCATACGCCCATTAGAGATGGGCTGTGGTGTGTGTGTGGATTTTTTGGGGGGGTGGGGGGGTGTAATTTATGGGAATGTGTTGCATTATCACTGCTTTTGTGCTTGACTGGCCTTATAGCAGAAGGCTATATAACACACAGCACGTAGTTTGTTGGCAGCGAATAGATCACGGGGAAACACGGCAATAATCTGTCGCCAAATAAGTGGAAAAAATGAGCTTGGATGTTTACATGGCAGGGAGTTATTTGTCACGTAAAAGAAATTAATTTTTAAAAATGCCACTATATTATTACACTAGTGTGGTTTAAAGGGGTGGGGTGGGCGCACTTAAGCACTTGCATATAAATCTTCTTAATTAACATCCATGTTTAGTTCTAATGAAACCGGGTTGAGTTTTGATGCGATGGAACCCTTGATTCATCCCTAAACAAACAGCTCTGCATTGCTGCAGCGGCGCCTTCATGTTTTCCTCTGAATAAAGCCTTTGAACCTGTACACTCTGCTTAGCATCTACAGCACCATTCAGATCCTCGTACGCTTTTGAGCTCCGTGCTGTTCGTCATCCCATAGCCAGGCCTCTGCTCTCATGAAGCAGCAATGCATTCTGGATCTTTAAGTCCAGGCTTTTTCACCAACCAGCAGTTCACAGTATTCCCAAACACTGCGCCAGCTAACGAGCCAACATAAAACATTTCATGTTTCTCGAAGTGGTCCCTTCTTTAAAAGCTTTTCACTTCCTGTGCTGCACACCTGCACTTTTTCTTTCTTGGGAGAACCGAGACAGCAACTGCACTCCTGCTCCCTTTAAATATATGTCTATTACAGCACTCCGGTCTCTCGTTAGCCCACATGTATTAGCTAGCGCGCTGACCACCCACACTCCGAGCAAGAGAGACACGCAGGACTTTCTCTTCCTCACTCTTCCCATCTGGAAAGACACGTAGCATCGATCCTTCCTCCATTGTTCAACGAGATCCTATTACACTCCTACATGATGGACAGTGATACTTTCTTTAAAAGATTTCACACGCAGGCCTTTAAGTTTGTATAGAGCGGTGGCTTCAGGCATCATATCGACTCTCTAGTGCACGGAGGCGGTGTTAAAGCAAGCCATCATCACGGAGCAACGCCAATCAGCAATGCTGAGATGAAACTCGTAGTATTTCAGCCCCACCCCCAATAAATCCTCTTCGATTTTCATTGCTTTCTTTTATCTACAAACATCACGGGAAATAAAGGGATATTTAAAAACATCTGCTGTGGATAACAGGAAACCACCTTCAGCAGATGGAATACCTCCACGTCCATGGCATAAAACCACCAAACTGAATTTCAGGGTAAATTAAATTAGGAATGTAAAAAATATCCTTCCTTTGTTTCCCCTCCATTTTTCATTCTCTCTCTCATCCTTCCTTCCTTGTTTTTCTTTGGCGTTTTCCTTCCTTTTTAACTTTCCTCTTTCTTTCCATGTCTTTGTCTTTCCTTCTTTCACCTTTCCTCCTTCTTGTTTCCTCCTTTTTGTTCCTCCCACCATTTCTTTTCATTCCATCTTTTCCCACCTTTGCTACTTTTTTGTACCTTTTGTTTTTCTTTCCTTGTTTTCACTTTCCTTTTTTCTTTTTGCTTATTTCCATTTTTCCTTTCTTCATGTCGGTTATTTTTTCTTCCTTCCTTGTTTCCTCCTTAACTTTTTCTCCCGTCCAGCCCTCCTACCTTTTTTCTGTATATATCTTTTCTTTTCAACTTTTTCATTTCTTTTCTTTATTCTATCACGTTTCTTCCATTCTTCTTCCATAGTTCCTTATTTTATTCATTGCTTGTCCTTTTTCTTCCATCTTTCCCTGTAACTTCTCTTCTTTCTCCTTTGCTTTTCCCACTTCCTTATTTCTCACCTGTCCTCGTCAGTGTATCTGTTTTTCTTTCTTGCTTCCTTTCTTCTTCATGATATTCCACAACATGCAGTTATTCATTTTCTTACCTGATGAATTATAATTGTAATTATCTTAATTTAACTCCTTCTTTATTTTGCTATACTTTTTTTAAAAAAAGTTTTTTCTTTTGCATTACTATCTTTATAAAAATGTATGGTTCATCCTGTCTAATCCATGTCCATGCAGCACTGTCCCACCTAAATAAACATTTTTATGTATCACGAAGAGGATGTAGAGGTGTTTATCGTTTTTTTTTTTTTTTTTTTTTTTTTTTTGGTTTTTTTGGTTTCCCGCAAAAATCTTAAGTGGTTGTTAGTGAAATCACTCAAGCTCATCTACATGTTTCCCTCTGACCTCTTTTTCAATGTTTATTCTAGATGTTTATGTATATATATACAGCCATGGAAAAAATTAAAGGACCACCTATAATGGGAATATCCAAGGCTTTGGCTGAAACGATAAAATTTGCCCATGCAGTACACACATTAACCTTTTATATCTTAGATGTCAAAGAATCAGAGTTTTGCTGCTGCATGAAACATTCCCTGGAATTTCGCTGCCATGAGTGTTTGTTTAAAATATGTTGCAATAATGTTCCACTGTTACTTTAAACATTCACAAACAAGGCCTGATGATAAAAAACGAGTATTCTACCCTACTAATGTGTCCATACTTTTTTTGTCCCTTACTTCTTATGCTTCATTAAATAAATAAGAACCACGTTATTACACCCTCCCACCAGTCAGCGGTGAACTCATTCCATGCCACAGTCACACTGCCATACTGCTTGGTCCCGCAATTGCTGCTCACAGTTCCAGTTAATCTTTAAACTCAAGAGGAAAACGTATTAATTCATTTATAAGTAAAATGTTCTTCGAGGCACAATCTGAAACAAGCTCTGACTCTGTAGCATGGCAGTGTGAATATTTATCAGTCCACAGCCTGGTATTCATTCAAATGAGGCATTTTGACAAGAGTGCTGCTTGTTTGTGTAGCGTAACAGCTGAATGTAATAAATATAAATAAATAGGAAGAAGGAATTTAATTCAGAGGAATACAGATCCGAAAAGACTGATGCAGATTTGGAAACAAAGTGCATCTGATCTGTTATCGGTCATGAGTAGAGATCTTAACTACAAAGCTTTTAACTGAAAAAATACAACAGTTCTTTACTGTATCGGCCGCATCAATAAATACAGCAATTGGCTGCCTCCAAATGTTCATGCGCAGCAGTTCGTAAAGAGGCGGGTGGCAGCACCGCATGTCACTGAGGGGGCATGCTTACACCCCTTTGGTGGTGGTCGAATTATAGGGAAGAAAACACTTTACGGATTGGAAATGGATACGACTAAATTAGGGGAATCAACGTTAATCAAGTTAAATAGTTATCAGATAGGGAGCAGTGGTGGTCCCAAGGTCGGGGTTTGAGCCCAATTGTGGGTTATCAAAGGCCGGCCATGTCTCTCACTTTCTGTGGTCGGAGGCGTGTAAAGGAACCATTGCCGCATTTCGTAAAGAGTAGGCCATTGGGTTGCCATCAGCGTGTTTCTGCCCTGCGATGGCTTGGTGAGCTGTCCAGGGTGTACTCTACCCACACCCAGGGTCGGCTGAGATCCCAATTAGGATTAGGCGGCTCAGAAAATGAATGGATGAGTTATCAGGTAGTACGGAACAGAACTGGTGTGGAGAAATGACAAGACACACAACATTAGTGTTTGGGTCTTAGCAGGCTATGGCTTTATGCAGGTGTATGTAGAGTTATAACCGGTTTCTGCCAAATAACTCTTCAACCAAGCTCAGTTTCTTCCTGCTGCATAAAATAAAGAATAATAAAATGACATTTAAAGGTTCCATGAAAAAGGCTGTTATGTAAAACGAGCAACCTCAAACACACGACAGTGTCCTTTTGGACCTGGTGAACTCCCTCACTGTGCACAAATGATTCTACCAGTTTGGAAAGATCGAAATGTTGCTCTTATAACAGACAAAAAAATCTGTTGGAAGAGATCTTAGTTTGACCAGATGACACGTTTTAGGTTTAAGGGTGGGCTCCATATTTCACCAAAAAAAAAAAAAAAAGAAAAAAAGAATAAGAGATGGAAAAAAGAAACCCAGCCAACAGTCAGCTCTTCCCCACCTGCCAGTGCCAGACTGAGCCAAGATAGAGCGCCTCATCCACCTACACATGCATGAACGCACACACACACACACACGCACACACACACACACGCACGGCGTGCTGTCAGAAATTCAGACAAATACTCTGAGCTGGGCAGAATTTCCGCACACCGACACACAGCATGCTTTCTTTAAACGGTGATCTGCATGTTGCGAGCGATTGCGCGATCCAATTCAAATTCATCTCTATTACGAACATAAAGTCGGAGTTTCGGTCTTATTAAAGTATGAACCTAAGCATCGCATGCTGGCCGAGAAAAGCACGTGGGTGTGTTTTGTGTCCAGGGAGGACAAATTATATCCTTAAATGAAAGGTCTGTCCAGATATAACGAGGCGATACCTTACCGCTCACAGTGTGAGGCTTTGGCGCTCGACCCACTGTTGCAAAATGCGTCACCCAATAAAAGTTGTGTAATCTGGGAAAGTATATAAACAACATGCTTAGTGGGCTCAGAAAAGCAAAGAGAGAGATCTGGAACTGTTTTTTTTTTCCCTGAAATGGACGAGGTACACGACAGAGCGATGGTGACCAGTCGAGCAATGAAGCTGCTTTTCCTGTTTATAGGTAGGTTTATACTTTTCTATAACATTCCTGTTTGTGTGTGTGTGTGTGTGTGTGTGTGTGTGTGTGTGTGTGTGTGTGTGTTGTCTGAGCACTATGACACACTTTAGGCATTCCACTGAGTACACAGGACATACTGAACAACACCGAACGATTCTCCTGGAAAGCAAAACAACTGTTCTGTTTCAGCAGCCATGAACCCAAAGGTGCTTTAAATGCTTTGTGACAACAACTTTATTGTTATTGTGTGTGTGTGTGTGTGTGTGTGTGTGTGTGTGTGTGTGTGTGTGTGTGTGTGTGTGTGTGTGTGTGCGCGCCCCTTACCTGTGACAGACAGATGAACTTGTTCTGTGTGATAACCTGCCATGATGTAAAACAGCCCCTGGTCTTGTATTGACACATCGCTCAGTCTGATGCTGCAGTAATACGACATGAAGCACTCGACCCTGTATCTGTACTGGGGGTCTGAAAACAGGTCATGACTCAGTGTGTCCTGCTGGTTCCAGAACAACACTGAGAATGGACCGGGGTAGGTTCTGCCCAGGGTTGCTGTAGATCCCCTTACAGCGCAGATGGATGAATACATATCACGGGGCTGCAGTGAAACAACAACTCCTGCCAAATAAGCAAAATAAACACAATAGCATGTTAATGATGACATCATAAATAAAGCACACAACAAGGCACGGCGCAGAGGTTACGAATGCTGTCGCCAACTCAGCAAGCTGGTTCCAGGTTTGAATCTCTTATACAGTGCATGCCATAAGGAGGTTTCCTAAAGCAACACTGCTTATAAACGTCTGCCTGAACATAAACGGTGTATACACCCTGTCTTCAAATCTGTGAATAGCATGTAGCGGTTAGCACATGCTTGTGTGTGTGTGTGTGTGTGTGTTTGTATGTGAGTGTCTGTGTGTGTGTCTGTGTGTGTGTGTGTGTGTGTGTGTCTGTATGTGTGAGTGTCTGTGTGTTTCTGTGTGTGTGTTTCTGTGTGTGTGTGTGTTTGTGTGTGGTTTTGTGTGTGTGTTTGTGTGTGTGCATGTGTGTGTGTCTGTGTGTGTGTGTTTGTGTGTGGTTTTGTGTGTGTGTTTGTGTGTGTGCATGTGTGTGTGTCTGTGTGTGTGTGTGTTTGTGCCATTATGCTTGACATTAGTCTCTTCGAAAACCTTCAAATATCTCACTCTACATGCTCACCCAGGTCCGTTGACAGTGGAGTGGCTGATTACCGAACGTTTTCAGGGAGCCCTCATGTCTGTCTTCCTTCTGGTTTCTCTCTTTTTAGTTATGCTGCCATAGTTAGTCATGCCGGAGTCCCTGCT
>JBCNYG010000025.1:2819794-2842145 GCA_039654305.1 Porochilus rendahli
CCCAGAGTCAGCTGAGATGGGCGCCAGCCTCCCCGCGACCCTAATTAGGAATAAGCGGTTCTGAAAATGAATGAATGTTCTTTATCAGATTTCAAATGATGTGTTTAGATTCTACAAACTGAATTCATATCAATACACCCCTTACTGTACTGCTACGCTTGCTTATTTTTTATGTTGTTTTGGGTTTGTTTTGTTTCAGGCCTGCTACTCCCCCGACTAATTCCCTCTTTTACTGAATGTTGGTGGAGAGCCTCCTTTCTGTAAATGAATCATAGTTGTGCCGTGTTGTCCCATTTTTAGTGTGATTTTGAAGCAAGCACACCATAATTATCAGTTAGACTATTTTTTAAACTTTTCTTACACAAAGATTTCAAAATATAGACTGCAAACTCTAAATTTCAACATGTATATTCTGTTCCCAAACATTGTGCTTAGATAAAGCTTCTGGAAAGATGTACAGATTTTTTTGGTTGAATTTTTTTTTTCTTCATCTTCTTGTTCTTTTGGCCTGATTTGACTACGTGACATTTCAGAATCAAAGTCTTTCTGCTCAGTTATGCTGCATCAGCAATCCATGAAATGTGATATGACACACCATGACAATTCTCCCAACACATACATGAAATCAGCTATGGCCCACACACTTTTCTCGAATGTTTGGCCCCAAAGAAATACACCAGATCCAACAAACACATCTCACAACAGCCATCAAACTTGGGCTGACTCGTCTGACTCTAACTCATCACACATCCACCAATCACGAGCCGCACCATCTTTTTTTTAATCTCTCTTTTTTTTTTAAATACAGTGGTGCAATCACACTCACCATTTCACCCATCTGGGTCTTGGCCAAGTGACTAAAGTTTGGTGAAGTAAAATATTTGTAAAACTTCGATATATTTTTAAAATTCAACCATATGTTTGCATGATCTATTGATCATCTTTCTAAAACCTAGCCTGAAATGTAGCCTATCAAATGTTATCCATCAAAACCTGAACAAAAACCAAACCATAACAATTAACTTTCCCCTTGTGCCACAACATGGATCAGCCCGGTTATTCTAATACAGTTTGGGCTGAGATGATCTTCACATGTAATTATCCTGGAGGTGAATTTTCCCAGTGGTGTCTGGGATATGCTTCAGTGAGTTTGTGACGTTGTGTTGCATGCTGACGGTTGGGGAAATCTCAGTAAATAAAAGCAGCTGGAGTTGAGAATTGTGGCCAGCAGTTTGAGGATGAAGAATCTATTCGGTTGTGGGAGAGCTGACGCTGGAGAGACGCCACATTTAGGCGGGGTGGGTGTGAACTTGTGGGAAATTAATACTGAGTGTAAGTCTGCGCAGAGATTTGTTTTGAAGCAAGTGTTGAAATTAAATGTGGTGAGAGGACTGAATGAGTTTGCTCGCGCTATGCTTAGAAGAAGTGTTACTCAGACAGACGGAAAGAGACGGACAGACAAGAAAAACTTGTCATGTCATGCAAACACATACACCTCAAAAACAAAAGAAAATTTCCTTTTATGTCTGCATCACACACTCTGCTCAAAACATGGAAAGGTCTCTTAGACATTCAGTACTTACAAGTCCTACACAAATCCTCTTTGTTCTAAAAGCTCCTGGACGGATATCAGCAGTGAGATTGATTTATTGGTGTTCTTTAAAAGAAAAAGTGCAGCACATTCACAATGGTGGAGTTTTGCCAGGCTTATTGTTATGCAGCAACAACAAAAAGTTCTGGGAAACTGAGCACTGGTTTACTTTAATAGCAAATAGAGCTCATACAGTGTCCGTGTCATATAATTTAATGGAAATGTCAATAATAGAAAAGCATAATGATAATAATAACAGAAATAATATGATGACGTTTCCACAAAACTACAGCGAAATATAATCTTTTTTAAAGAATTGAACACACTGTTCAGCTCAGACCGTTTCCTGTATCATATAGTGATATCATCAAAATATCTCGGTGCTGATTTGATTTGTACTGCAATTTTGTAAGTATCATGATTCCATAAATATTGCAGTACAATATAATTTTTTTTTGCTTTTTTGTTTTAGTTTTAAAGCCTTGATTGATATTAAGAAAAATAAAAAATGGATTTATTATCATCAACCACCACAGAAGAGGTGGCAAAAATATAAGCATGTTTATATGTTACATCATCATTATGTAAATGGTATTCATGGATGAATTAATAAAGTTTGGTGTTATTCATGAATTCTGTTTCACCTTCTTTTATACAGAGGAGTGAAGGCACAGATGAAAGTGTTTATCAGGCTGTAAAAAAAAAAAAATACACTGTTGAGTACTTTTCCCACATAGTTATAAATTTGCTAAAGTTTGTTTTGCGCTACTGTCAAGAATTAGAATGTGCGCATCACATTCTGCCGCTCTTTCTTAACTGCTAACATCAGATTGAACGACCAAAAGGAAGGAAGTTCCAAAGACTGGCCATTGTAATGCATTCCCCTCCTCAGGAGTCTGGATCTCCACAGACCCATAAAGTCTTGGTTTTTGGAGAACAAAGTCTTGTACTTTATACATAACACATGGCAAAGGGTTGTCCTTGATGTAATTGTTACGGCGTCTTTATCTTCATTTTTGCAATATTTGACCATCTTATTATGTTTCTTTCTCTCAGAGTCTTCTTCCATAGTTTCATGTTTTTCTCCATTTGTCTCGATTATAAAGCGCATTTTTTCACTGAACCAGGGTGTTCAGAAATATGGTACTTTAGTAGTTATATATTTTGCATCTGCTTTAATTACCAAAGATGCCGCACAGAACAAGCCGTACCCAAGTACCCATACTGAGCTTGGTTTGAACCTGATAAAGTCTCTGGTGTCCCTGGTTTCCACTAAGTGAACAAGATTCTAGTTCTGGACTGACGTTTGTGCTGATTCGGAGTTGGTTCCCTGCCAATCACTGATGTAAAAGCTCCTTGGTTCTTGACCATTAGCATGCTGGTACCTTTCTTCTCAATGGTCTCTGACCAAGAACTGATTCTTTGCCAGCTGAAACATGACCAGGTTGTTTTTGATTTATGATTTTACTTTTTTAAAAATTGCTCCCTTAGATATACACTGATGTGTCGTTTCCAGATGAGTCGACTCATTGAATTGACTCTTTAAAGTAAATCTTGTCACTCTTGCGTTGTAATTTAATCATAAAGCTTCCACGGAACCTGTTCAGCATCCGAGCTGTTCATTAGCAGGAAAGGTGAGAGGTGTGTTTAACCCTCAGTGCTATAGGGAGGATCTGCAGCACCGCTGCATGTTGATGTGCCGGATCTACACAGTGGATTAGTTGAGATAATTAATTATCCGGATAAACAGTAATGAAGCAAAGACAAATTAAGCACAATAACTTTAACGTAGGGTCGCTCGCTGTATTTGTCACCGCACATTAGTGGTGTCTTGATTTAACTCTTATTTAAATAGATTTCTTTCATGCAATGTTAGTTTGTTAATTAGGAGGTAGAGTATGATTTCATGGAATAATTATAGCCAAAGAACAACTAAAGCTGGATGAAATATCGAGGAAAAAAGAGTCAGTGAGTCATCCAGGGTTTGGTTTGACTCGCTGAAAAGGATTAGAAATAATCAAACTATGGGAACACGTTAGAACAGGTACAGTTATTGACAAGGGTGCCAATAGTTCTGGATGATTGTTAGTAATCAATGCAATCAAAAAACAAGAGTATGTGAAGGAGTGAATAAAAAATAAAGGGAAAAAAAGGGAAAGGAGAGAAGGTGAAATGAACATCCTGGAATGGAAGGAATCACTCATCATTCACTCAAACTACTTAAACCGACTATTCGGGTATCTGGGAGAAGGCGGGATACTTTCCGAACAGCTCCATCGCAGGGTGGCGCACACACACACACACACACACACACACACACACACACACACACACCACCATTCACACTCACTCCTAGGGGCAATTGAGAACAGCCAATCAGCCTAACGTGGACGTCTTTGGACTGTAAGAGGAAACCGGAGTTTCCGGAAGAACCCATGCATGCAAAGTGCAAAGTGCACGTAGAAACACCCCTGTGGGCCTGAGACTCGAACCCACCATCAAAAGAATCGGTGTGTGTGTGTGTGTGTGTGTCCTTCTAAAGCTCACAGCAGCATCACAGCCTACATCAGGAATTCATAGCACTTAATGATATGAAGCCTCTTAATCCAGGAAAAAATCGATCCCTAATAACCTTTGAAACTCTACATTTGTTCCTCCGTCGCTGCCAAAAGCCACATCGCCCTCCAGAGGCTCGGCTCTCCATTCCCTCACATTAACATTAAAGACCAGAAAGCAGCATTAACCCCCCGCTTTACAGCAATACAACTGTACAATGTCTTTTTAAGAGCCGATAGATCACATAAAGTCCTGAATAATTCAGCAATAGAAACTAATTATTATTCTTGTTTTTATTATTTATTGGACACATTAGGTTCCATTATTTATTAGACACATTATTTAGATCACCACTCTATAATCACTTTCTACTGAAATAAACATTTTGTCAATTTAATTTTGCACTGAAGTTATCAGATATGCATATATGTACATATATTGTTTCCTTTTTTCACCTCATTAGTTTTTTCTTTTTAAGTAATTAATTCTGAAGGCTTTTTTCTGTCTAATTTTGATATGAAACAATTTTACTTTTATGTTTATTTTTTAAAAAGTTGGTCTTTTTTAAATCTTTCTTATATTCCTGTCACTTTGTCCAAATATAAAATCTATTCATTTTGCTATAAAATTTATTTGCTTAATCGATGTTTCTTTAATGTATTCCTATTTATTTATTTATTTATTTTTCAGAGTTTAAAGTCAGGCCAGGGCGCTCGGTGGCGCAGTGGTTAGCACATCCGCCTCACAGCAAGAAGGTCCCGGGTTCGATTCGTGGGCTCAGGCTTTTCTGTTTGCATGTTCTCCCAGCGCTTGCGTGGGTTTACTTGGGGTACTCCTGTTTCCTCCTACAGTCCAAAAACATGCACTGTAGGCTAACTGGCTGTTCTAAATCGTTTATAGGTGTGAGTGGTTGTAGGCGTTTTGGCGGTGCAATGATCTGACGAGATGTCCAGGGTGTACCTTGCCTTCGCCCAGAGTCGGCTGAGTTAGGCACCAGCCTCCCCACGACCCTAATTAGGATCAAGCGGCTTAGAAAATTAATGCGCTCAGGCCTTCTTGTGGACGATGTTATAATTTACACTGCTGCTGCTGCTGAATGGGGGAAAACTGCATTTTATCTCTGACCTCAATACAGTGTGTTTGTATGTCACTGCGTTGACCCTAATCTCACAAATGACTGCGATTCCACTGCTAAACGCCTGACCTGCTTTTCAAATATAAACACGGTGGACTAAAGGCAGGACGTGGAACAGTTCGGCCGCCCAGCATCCTTCGCATCCCTACTGCGGAGACACGGCACCCCCTGACCGCACTCCTATAATTACCGAGCCGAGCTGCCGTACACGCCGAGTAGCTGCAGGGCTGATCTCCAGCGAGCGTGAGATTGAGTCCAGGATGGAGCTTCAGCCCCGAGCTCCTGCCCAGGAGCCTTCTTAATAACAGAGAACACTTTTCACACACGTGGCTTTAAGAAAGAAATAGTGCTTGACAAAGCAGTGGGAGGGAACGATGCTCGTTTAGAGGATGGAGGTTTAGGTTTAAGAGTGTGAAAAAGAGAAAGCGCCTGCACTTAATTGTGTATTGTCTCATTAGAACAACACGAGTTTAATAAATAAGAATAACAATGCAGAATTTAATAACAGCTTCGATTTTTCAGCCTCACAGCCAAACACCAGGCCAGGTCAGAACAGAGAGAGGGGGAAAAGCTTAATTTTCCAGTCGAAAATACATTCCGGAATAATAATAATACTGAAACTCAGTGGAATTTTATACGAGGTCCTTGATATAAGACAGAATAAAAACAGTGTCAGTGGTAGTTTTGACCTCCCAGCAGACAGTCAGCTGGACTTTTAATAACAGAAATATTATCACACGCTAAAATGCACCCAATGTAGGATTTTATTTATTTCTCTTAGGCAGGAAATGTGCTAATCACATGTTCACGTAGACATCGGCTGATGTACTCAGCAATTCCACGAGAGGGCAGACTTGCTCACACCACCTTTTTTCTTTCCGACATTTTTTGCTGGTGTGACGACGCCGTCGAGTCACCTACCAATACTGCCCCCATTGTTCAAGTGTGCAAGACATCGTGTGCACGCGTCACGATCGTTTTTAAGGACCCGTACAACCGGCGCACCAAACGAACGCGGTGATGCAAAAGGAAGAATACTTTCAGCCTTATATTATTATTATATTCAGCAATGTTCGATTTAAGGTTCCACAAGGTCAAGTTGTCATAGCAGCTATAAACAGCCCTTTCTTCCTCAGTTTTACTAAAAAAAGCTAGCACCTGCATCACGTTACAGAGAAAATGCAAACGGCTCCTTCCTGAGGACTTTCTTATGTGACTGGAGACTCCTTCCATACTTCGTAAACAAACGTCTTACCGAAAACTTTACCGGACCAGTGAAAGAACATATCTCTCGAACATCTGTAGACATGGCACTGTATTTCTTTTTAACTTTTTACTTATTTTCTTTCTTATGTGTCTTTTTCAAATTTTCTTCTCTTTCCTTATTTCTTGTCTCCCTCTTTTCTCCTTCTTTCTTTTTTCTTGTCTTCCTTTCTTACTTTCTTTTTGACCCCTCTTTTCCTTCCCTTTCATTCTTTTTCTCCCTCTTCTTTCTTCCCATTTTTTCTTTTTCTTTCTGTCTTGTATTATTTCTTTCGGACTCCCTTTTCTCTTTTCCTTTCATTCTTTTCCTTGTCTCCCTCCTTTCTTCCAATTTTTTCTTTCTTTCTGTTTCCATCATTCTTCCTTGTCTTCCCTTTTTTCTTTCTTTTTGACCCCCTTTTACCTTCCTTTCATTCTATTTCTTGTCTCCCTTTTCTTTCTTCAAATCTTTTTCTTTCTTTGTTTTTTATCTGTTCTTCTTTCTCCTTTCTTCTAACTTTTTTCTTATTTTCTTTCTTACGTGTCTTTTTCAAATTTTCTTCTCTTTCCTTATTTCTTGTCTCCCTCTTTTCTCCTTCTTTTTTTTCTTGTCTTCCTTTCTTTCTTTCTGTTTGACTCCCTCTTCATTTTTTATTTTTTTTCTTGTCTCCCCTTTCCATTTCTGTCTTTCTTTCTTCCTTTCTTTTTTGTTTCCTTCTCTTTCTTCCTTTCCTGTCTCCCTTCCTCTTCCGTATCTTTAAGTCTCCCTCATCATCACTTTCCTTTGCCTTTTCTCCCTCTTTTTCTCACTACCCCTTCATTTGTTCCCCCACCTCCCTCCCTCCCTCCCTCCCTCTCTCTCTCTCTCTCTCTCTCTCTGCATGTATACGGAGGTTTAATGTGCATTTAGCAAGTTTTGTATGCAAGCCAATAATCTCGACCTCATGCTGAGAGTAAAATATATTATTAAAGAAAAAAATATCGCTCTGTCTCTTTTTCGATCTTCCCTTGTCTGTCTCTGACCTTTTTTTCGGTCTCCCTCCCTCCACATTTTTCTCTTTCCGCCTTGCTCTTGGTTTCACTGCGCTGCTAAATAATAGAACATTTTTTCCCCCCTGAGTTGCTGTAGGTCAGGAGACGGGACAGAGGAACAAATGAAAGGAGATCTTATGTCGGGTCGAGATTCTGAAACGCTCCACTGCGTAATTATGATGAATTTTTTTGTTAGCCAGCGAATGAATTCCATTGTGTGCGGATCGTGATTGGACGCGACCTCTCTGCGACTTTAATTAATGTGCTGATGCCTTTAATATTTATGCACACCGAGGCATTATGGGCGCTGGCAGGAGCTAAAAGGGAATTCATTTACTGTTACGCTGGCTTTGGTTTTAATCAGACAAACACGTCCTAACTCAATTACTGTAATGAGATCCTTTCTTTAAAACGATAGTGGGTGTCATCTTTGGTGTAATAAACTCATATAGAGCCTTTAAATATATTCAAGTGTAAAAGCTTGAGATGGCATGAGGTGATGTTTATAATGCACTCTGTTGGAGCAGTTAAATGTTTTTGGAAAACTTTATAGCATTTCCATGACTTTAAGAGCTAAAAAATGAAATAAATGATAATCATTGGCGAAGTGTTGTTTTGATATAAAAGGAGTTTGGGGTGGGAATCATAACATCCATCAGACATCAGGAAAACTCGTGGCACCGTCACACGCTTGGCAATTAAGGCTATTACCATCCCACTGCCCATCCTTACTGTAATCCTTGAGATGTGCTGGAGAGGTTCGATTTCCCCGTCATCAATTTAGGACGGTGGTGAAAAATGAACCCTGGATTAAAATAAATGCTCAGATGTTCCTTAAGATTTAGTATTAGACTTCTGGATTTTCAAGATCTGTACCTTTAAAAGTTAGTTTTAAGACACCACACAGCAACAGTGATTACAGTGTTGAAAAGAGAAACCCTAGTTATGAGTCGCTTCAGTGTTGCTGTGCGGGGAATGACCGAACATAACCAATACAGGTTCGACTTGGAAAGACAATGGACAGAAAAGTTTCAGCACTGACTGACATGCCGATTAGCGGTCAGATATATGACCAACGTGGCGTGAATAGCAGTCTCAGTGAAATCGAGAAAGATGTAGATTTATGACAACATTGGAAGGCAACAATACCTCCATCCTTAACATCCATCAGTTTCGTGAGTCTATCTGCACTGCTGGTCTTTAAGAGTATGTGTTTGTAGGATATTTTCTATTATACGTTATTCTTCATACCGTGGGATTTTCTTTTGATAATACGTAATCATGTCTTTTTTTTTGTTTTGTTTTTAAGAGAGATTAATAACTTGTGCAGGGCTGCCTGCATTTGGGCACGTACTTTTCCAAATGGCTTTATTGCTGGTTACTATAGCGACAAAAAGCTCCCTGCATTACCTTATAAATCCTTACTTGTTATTCCATTCCAACCCAAACAATACCGCTGTGCCAGTAATTCATTTAACGAGTGTTTTATTTCGTTGATTTACCAAACCACGTGCAGCCAGCACACTTTAGATAACACGACTCCAAACGTTTAATGCTTTAGCTAACAAAATGTTCTAACAGAACGTTCCAGAAAATATCCAGAGAAATAAGTTCCGAGCCTTTTGTTTCCTCCGAGTTCCCGGCACACTTCCAGTGTCGACTTCTAAAATGTCACTAAAATGTCACTCAGAATCGTTCATGTACTTTTAGCTTAAGTCGATACAACAAGATCAGATCATTACTCTGAGCTTTGGGTTTTATGTCGCCGAGATTAATACGACATCTCTGCGTCTCTCTCTCTCTCTCCCTCTCTCTGTCTGTCTGTCTATATAGCTATCTAATCTGTCCATCCATCTCTTCTTTTCCTCATCTCTGTTCAGGTCGAATCAGTCTGCACTCAGGTGGAACGCAAACAGATTACCAGATGCTTAAACGTCCCTCTCTGTCTCTGCTTACACTGAGTAATGGGAACACAACTACTATCTGTTTCCATTTTTCCTCCATTAAGGCGAACGTCCGTGAGCCTTTCCTGATTTCTCAGAGGACAGATCAAACGAACTCTCGCGTAGACCCCATCAGTCCTTAATTGCCAAGCGCGGACTGGTGCCAAGAGTTTTCCTGAGGTCTGCTAGACTTACGCCGGATTTTTTCACTGGCTAACTTTGAGGATCGGAGCCAATAAAACAGTCAAAGCAAACGGATGACGATGTGATGGATTAATGAAGACAGAGTCTCGCTTGATTGAAACAACGTAGATGCTTTAATCTTTAAGATTGTCCTGAGAGTTTCCCTTCGGCTTCTGTTGACATGAACACAAATAAAGCGTCCGAAATACAACTGTATGCAGAAAGGTTGCGTCTTTTTTCTAGATGTCACTGTTACAGATGCGGAGGTACAAACAGCAGGGTTTCACAGCTTCATAATGATATACAGACAATGTTTACATGAAGTTATGAAGGGTGCTGGTCAGCTTCAGTATCACCAGGTTTAAGGAGATTTTGTTGGCAAAGGGAAAAAAAATCCCTCAAAATTCTCGAACTATTCTCCGTGCTCTGTGAACGCTCACCGCGGTTCGCTGACCGAAAAATTCAATTGTGAATGTTTTCGCCGAGAAATTTCGTATATTTGAGGAGGACTTAGCAACAAGTTGGTGATGTTGGAGAATAGATTGTGAGTGTTTGGGGACAATTTAGAGAAGCTTACAGGAATTCTAGAGTAGAAAAATTGAAAAAGGTTTCATCTAAGAATTTAGAATTTAGTTCAAAAGAATTCGTGAGCACTCACAGAATAAACTTTTATGGAGAAATGCCCCTTTAATTGAGAGACGGAAACGGACATGCCATTGACATGCCAGAAATCAGAGGTGTGACGTCTAAAACAACAGTATTGACGTCTAATAGGACGATCTTACCAGTATTGCTTTTTTCTCTCCTGAAGCAAAAGTCAAGTCAGACAACTGATTTCGAACACGTTGGAAATGGACGCCAGACACAGGTTTTAGGTTTACTTTTATTAGGATCTTTGTTTATTCAAGATTTCAAGATTTTCATTTGAATGAAGCTAAATGAGGTCCAGTAGCCTCGCTGTTGCAAGTAGGACCTGGGTTCTATTCCTGGGCTCGATGTGGTTCTGTGTGGAGTTTGTATCTTCTACCCGTGCTTGTGTGGGTTTCCTCCAGCTCCTTTGGTTTCCGCCCACAGTTCAGAAGCATGCACAGTAGGCTACCTGGCTGTTCCAAATTGCCCCTAGGTGTGAAGGTGAATGGTTGTATAAGTGATGGCCCTGCGATGACCTGGCGAGCTGTTCAGGGTGTATCCGGCCTTCACCCAGAGTCGGCTGAGATGCGCAGCAGCCTTCCTGCGACCCTGATTAGGATTACGCGGCTTAGAAAATGAATGAATGAATGAATGGATGGGTGAATCTGTCTGTTTTTTTTTATCTCTGATTCGTGAAAATTATTTTGGGAATATTAATTCGACTAAGCCCTGCGATGGCCTGGCGAGCTGTCCAGGGTGTACCCCGCCCTCGCCCAGAGTCGGCTGAGATGGGCGCCATCCTCCCCGCGACCCTAATTAGGAATAAGCGGTTCAGAAAATGAATGAATGAATAATTAGACGAAAAAGGTTTTATCGTTTAAGCCTCAGTTTTAAAGTGTATAGCATAGTGGTTAGCACGTCCATTTCATGGCAAGAAGGTCCTGGGTTGAAGTCCCGGGCTCAGCAAGGGTGTTTCTATTGTAGAGTTATCACGTTCTCCCTGTTCTGGCGTGGGTGGCTCTCAGTTTCCTCCCACAGCCCAAAGACATGCACACTCAGCTAATTGGATATCCTGGATTACCCAGAGGTGCGAATGGTGGTGTGTTGCCCTGTCATGGTCTGGAGAGCTCTGCAGGATGTACCCCTACTTCACTTAGGATGGGAAGCAGTTTCCCTACGACTCTGATAAAGAATAAAGCGGTTCAGAACATGACATGACATTTCACACCATCTCCATTCTTGGAAAATAGTGGAGATTTCTACAGACATTAAAGAAAATTTATCTTCTATTAACTTATGCATTATACTGCATATTTACCAGGTTTTAGCCTGCCTTTGTATCAAACCAAACTAAATAGAAGACTCAAGGGGGGGCGGGGGAGGGGGGTGTTAAATACAGTACATGAGTCTACATCAAAAATTTGTGACAAGCCTCTGTATAAACAATAAAAAATGCCCACATCTGATTACGTGATATTAAATCTCTTAAAAGAATAGAAGGGTGCTGGTTGGATACTTGACTACCTGACATCAGAAGTGCTATTAAAGTGCTTATTTCACTAGAACGTAGTGCTGTGCTGTGTTCATGTGACATGGCATCAGAAGACATTTGTTTCGGAAATGTCATGAAATCCAGACTTAACAGCTATAAATATTCATGCATGTCTTGCAAACTCTTTTTTATTTGCAAACTCTTTTTTTTTTTTGACAGGAAGAGAAACGGTGCAAATCTGTTTTTTTACCATCAGAAAAAAAGAATGTGTGACATCTGGATACCATCCTTCTATCTCTGTGTCGGGTGGGATCAGGCTCTTTGACCTCCTGCCCTGCTAAACCTGTAGACAGACCTGGAAATACTCCGACTCCAAACACACCATGCGATCCCAAAGTCACGGACCAACTAAAACGCGTTTTACTAGCTCCATCCGTTCCATCAGCATTCTCTGTATTTCAAAGAGAACTGAATCTATAATGTATACAAAGCCACCTGCTGGGATTCACACATTGACCTTTGCCCAGCGTCAAACAAACATCTGTTAGCACTCTTTCTTCATTTAATAAAAAGGTATATATGCGCACTGACGCTGGAAAAGCAGCTGATCTGATTTAATCTTGTAGGAATCTGATTTGCTGAATGGCACTCAGGTGTTCTGCAGTCCATCATGTCTGAAACAGGAAATTAGCGCTTAGCGCTTTAATGCAGAGATGACTTGAGCAATGCGCTCAGTTCAGCTGGCAAGAAGAAAGCTGTGAAGGCTCGAATATTAACTCAATGTCTAACACGGACCACTAAGTAATGATGCATAAAGTCGTGATGCAGGACATACAAATTTTTAATAAATTTATAAATACATTTTTTTTTTAAAAAACCTACATATTGATTTTAAATATTTATATAAGGGGAAAACTTCTATAAAATACTATAATGTATTTACCAAATATATCACCTTCTGAAGTGTTATACTGCTTATCTGGTACAACAATTTGCCAACAATAGCAATTTTTATTTTAGTTAAATTTTTACTAAATTCTTAGAGTTCATAAATAAATTAGCTCCCCATCACTTAAATAAACATGTACTTCCCCTTGAGATTTATAGGACAAACAAACCATCAAATAAACAAATCAATGAATAAAATATTACATTCTCAGCCCATGGCTGACACCGGAGACTCTTTCAAAAAAATTTAAACAAACACTTTTTACCTGAAAGTTTTACGTTATCAAAAACGTAACTTTTTAAAGAGTGCCATCTAGAACTTTATTTACATCACTTTCCACACTGTCCCACTCAGCCATGTTTCCACTATGTCCCCCAAAAATCTAGTGTACGCATTAAGAAGTTGTACCACGTAGGAGGAACGCAATAAGGACATGGCAAGGACTCTGTTGTCGGACCTTGAGACGTCTTTAAAAAAAGTGTGGATGTGATTGAATCAGGATACACTAACAACATAAAAGACGAAGTGACATCAGAATTGACGTAGTAACGACATAACTGCGAGTTGCACAGCATTTATAAGGACCGGGTGGACGCAGTGAGAAAGTAGTAAGTGCGTAGTGTAACCTGATCATAGGTAGTATACCTATACATAGACGTAGTGAGAGTTTGGCACGAGCGTAGTAAGGACAAGTAAGGATTTTTACGGTTTGATCACTCCCTTGTTGCATTTTTCAAAATGTGCAGGAGGTGGTGTAGTCTTCACTGTTCTGGTTTTATTGTGATGGGTCTCTTACTGTCATAATTACTGACTGATATTGACGGATATTACTGCATGTTGTTGTTTTATATATATATATATATATATAATGGTGATAATAACAGTCTAATCAAGTCAAACCTTTAGTAAGTCACATTTTTGTCAAATTTGACTCATTTTCAGACGTACTCAGCATTTCCCATACATTAGGTACAGAAACAATGCACATGTTTCCACAGTATCTGGATGTTCCCAATAAGTCACACCATACCATACCTCAGCTCAGGAAAAAACCTTGCGACTCTTATCAGCCAATCAGTTTCATGGTCATGTGAAATTGCAACCTTTTTTCAAGGGTTCATCCCACAGACCCTTTGAACAGCCCTGACTGAGTACTCCGGTTATTTTCTCCTGGATACCTGGAGAAATATCTTTAAGACTGCCCAGTCAATCTTGGCTCCCTGCTAGACGTTCGGCGTGACCTGGATGACTGAAAGCCTTCACCGGCTCCTATTTGAAGTGCTCGGTGAATGAAGGCAGTGGGAAGTCAGAGTTGCCGTGCAGAATGACAGAATTTCCACTCCTTTTTCGAGAACTTCTGCCAAACCACCCCATCACAGCGTGAGCATTAATCATATGAGAGCTGCCCCTACACTCTCCTTTCCAATTTTATTTATGTCTCTTATTTTTTATACCATCAGAAGAGGTGCAGTACAGAGACAAAGATGAAACTGAACACAGATTAATAACAAACCGCTCTGTAAGTGTCTATAAAACTGTCATACAATCATTGATCGTATATGCACTTATATAATATACTATACATTCCTCATGTATGTGTTATACACACACACACACACACAAGTTTTGCCAAACTTCCCCTTGTTTGAAGACATTGATCGAGTTTCAAATTATTGGGTGTTGCGGGACAGAAGCAGTCTGAAGAAATGAGACGACACACAACATTAATTTTTGGGTCTCAGGAGGATATACAACAGTCTGTCTAATGGTGTAGATGTAGCAGAAGAAGTGTGATGTGATGCGATTTCTCAACTCCATGCTGGTCGTTTCAGAGTGAAAGACATTCAGAGTGTGTATTTGGACAGCACATTCTATGACCCCAGGTTCTATCAGATCCCCAGCAGGGTGAGTACCCCTGAAATGCCTTGTCATGGATCACAGTTATATGGTTAAGAGCGAAGGTTTGCACTAAAGTTTTCAAAAGAATAATGTGAATCATATGTGTACCTACCAATTTATCTACTCAAACAGAATTCAGAAGGAAAGATTCGTTGTAGGTGTTACTTCCTGAGTTAGGACATATTATTATATAAACTACAAATGCACAATGCTCTTAAAGACTGCAGACCACCATCAAGGTAGTGCAATCTTTAACCTTTTTAATCCAGACTTTATTGTCAGACGATGTAAAATTATGGTGCCCCCTTGTGACCCGTTGGGCAATTATTTTTGAGCTCTGTATTTTTTTCTCCCAGCGCATTGTGGGTGATTTCTGTCTCCTCGCCTTTACGTGGTGCTCATAAGAGCACTTGGGAGAACTTTCATTCATTCATTTTCTGAACCGCTTATTCCTAATTAGGGTAGCAGGGAGGCTGGTGCCCATCTCAGCCGACTCTGGGCGAGGGCGGGATACACCCTGGACAGCTTGCCAGGCCGTCGCAGGGCCATCAGTCACACAACCATTCGCACTCACACTTACACCTGGGGTGATTTGGAACAGCCAATTAGCCTACTGTGCATGTTTATTGGACTGTGGGAGGAAACCGGAGTACCCGGAGGAAACCCACGCAAGCACAGGGAGGACATGCAAACTCCACACAGAAACGCCCGAGCTGGGAATCGAACCCAGGACCTTCTTGCGTGTGAGGCGGACGTGCTAACCACTACGCCACCGTGCCGCCCCATACTTAATACTGATAGGATAAAAAAATGTGTCTGTACTGCACTCTTATGGACACATGTGGAAATTGCACAAGATACAATTGCAGCTGCACTGTATCCATTATTCTGGGGAATTGATGAGCTGCTGGGTTTCTCTAGAGGTTTTTTTTTTCTTTATGAGTCAAAACATTAACTTGGGCCAAAAAAATCTCCCAATCAAAATCAGTCTAGTATTCAGATTCAGAACACGAAAGGACTATATATTCCTATATAATCAAAGAATTTATATTCATTTATTTATATATATCCTGTCTTTCCATTCTCCTGGTCAATAAAGTAGCACCACATTCAGAGCCTGGAGTCAATTATTGTACATTGTTTTCTCACTTTCACTCATTCATTTGATGAACCACTTAGTTGTACTATTAGGGTTGTGGAGAGGCTGGAGCCAATCTCAGCTGACACTGGGCGGAAGTGGGGTACACCCTAAATAACTCAGCGGACCATTACAGGGCAAAACGCACAACCATTCAGACTTACATCCAAACCAGAGTACCCAGAGGCAACTCGAGCAAGCACGTAGAGATCATGCAAACTTTACACAGAAACGCTCGAGCTGGGACTTGAACCCAGGACTTTTTTTTTGCTGTGAGGCGGACGTGCTAATCACTACGCCACCATACCGCCCTTTTAAGCATGACCTAAATCCAAAAAGTAACATTAATAAAAACATCGGTAGATTAATTTCCTCTAAGATTTCGTATGGAAGTACATTTAACATCCTCCAGGAAATGCCTTTCAATTCATTCATTCATTTATTCGTTCATTCATTCATTCATTCATTCATTCATTCATTCATTCATTCATGCATTCATTCATTCATTCATTCATCCATGTATGCATTAATTTATTCATTCATTTATTTATTTGTTGATAAATTTGTTTGTTTAATAAATTTATTTGTTGATAAATCCAAATATTTAAATATTATATAAAAAATATATTAAATTGAAATAAATGCAAATTATGCAAATACAATATCTAGAGAAAGAAACAAAAAAAGGTGAAAAAGAGTGTAGTCCCAAAATCTGTAATGAGTCATCAAAACCACCAGGAGGGGCTCTTGTCATCCTTTCAAGCATTAGATACATAGATTAATTCAATATTCTAATTAGAATGACTTGCTACATCCATGTTACAGCATTTCATTTAAATTCTTAAATAAATGTACATACTATACTTGACATTTATTTAAATAAAATAATAGACGGTTATTGGTGCTATAGAAATAGAATTAAATTAGGGTTGTAGTAAGCCAGTTGACTCTATCAGAGCAAAAGATAAGACAACAGAGATAAAATAAAGGTTGACAATAGGATGAATTCAATAATTAAATTAACCATTCTGAGTGTGCTGACATGTTTGGCATATTTGGCCACACACACGCACACACACAGACAGAGAGGGAGAGAGAGAGATAGAGAAAGAGACAGAGAGAGAGAGAGAGAGAGAGAGTCTTGTTTTTATAACTTCAGGGGACAATATAGGGGGTACCATAACCTCTTCAAATATGTCTTCATCTTAAAATGACGTTATAGGGACTCGAGTTTTGTCCTCTTAATCAAGACAAGTCTGCATAATGTCACAGTATAAACAGATTTCAGATTTATCTTATATATTAAGTCCCCACAAAGTGATGAATCGATGAAAACCCAGACTCCCCAACACAACAAAATACTCTGCTGTTTTGTTTACTGTCTTTTCAAGCTATTTCTTTTATGAATAATTACAATTTTCTAAAAAACATATTATACTTTTCTCAACCCTCGGTGTGTGAAAAGCTTTCCAGCCGACTGCAGTAATTTAATGTTCTGAGAAACAAAAGATTTGCATTGTGCATGAATTATTGCTGGTCGTACTAATCTATGTGCTATCTCATTAGCTGTGAGAAGCTAATCATCAATATTAGTGTTATCACTGATGTTCACCAGACAGCTTGTTGTTGTTGTTGTTGTTGTTGTTGTGCTGCTAATTCAAACCGATGAATACAAATGTTACATGAAGGTCGCACAGTGTCACGTGTCTGCCTCAAAGCAAAAAGGTCCAGGCTCTAGTTGCCCCATGGGCTCGGCGAGGGCGTTTCTGTGTGGAGTTTGCATGTTCTCCCCATGCTTGGGTGGGTTTCCCCCAGGTATTCCAGTTTTCTCCCACAGTCCAAAACATGCACAGTAGGCTCATTAGCTGTTTCAGATCACCCCTAGATGTGAGAGTGAGTGCGAATGGTTGTATGTGTGTTGGCCCTGCAATGGTCTGGTGAGCACCTTTTTCCAGAGTCGGCTGAGACTGGCGCAAGCATTCCCACGACCCTAAACATGATTAACAAGCTTATAAAATTAATGAAAAAATGCATATGTTACATGAAGAGCGGCACAATGGTGTAGTGTTTAGCATGTCTGCCTCACAGCAACAAGGTCCTGGGTTCGAGTCCTTGTCTTGGCGAGGGTGTCTCTGTGTAGAGTTTGTATCTTCTCCCCATGCTTGTGTGGGTTTCCTCTAGCTATTCCGGTTTACTCCAACAGTCCAAAGATATGTACATTAGGCTAACTGGCTGTTCCAAATTGCCCCTAGGTGTGACTGTGGGTGAAAATGGTTGTGTGTTTGGCCCTGAGATGGACTGGTCAGCTGTTCAGAGTGTATATTACCTTCACCCAGAGTTGGCTGAGATCGGCTCCAGCCTTCACGAGAACCTAATAGGAAAATAAAATGAATGAATCTTGCAGGAACCTAATCGGGACTCATTTTAGAGAAAGTAGGGCCACCAAAAGTTTGTATTCATACCACTGATTCATTGGAATTGATTTTACTATTTCTGTCTGAAAGATGTGACGTAAATTTACATTTACGGCATTTGGCATAAACCCTTATTCAGAGTGAATTACGTTTCTATGTAACTAAGCCTGCGATGGTCTGGCGAGCTGTCCAGGGTGTACCCCGCCCTCGCCCAGAGTCGGCTGAGATGGGTGCCAGTCTCCCCGTGACCCTAATTAGGAATAAACGGTTCAGAAAATGAATGAATGAATGAATGAATGTAACTAAGCAATTGAGGGTGAAGGGCCTTATTCAAGGACCCATGAGTGGCAACTCAGTGGTGCTGGGGCTTGAACCACCAACCTTCTGAAAAATAAAGAGCATTAACCACTGACCTGCCACTGCCCCACCATTGCCCCAAGAAATATATTTCTTGCTCTTTGTAATGTACATTTAATTGTGACAGACTGGCGCGAGCTCCAGAAGCATTCGGAAAAAAACAGGTCAGATAAAGAAGTTGGTCTAAATGAATGAGACAATAAATTAAACAATTAAGAATGAATCAGGCAAAACTTGATAGGAGTAGAGGCAGTCGTAAGCGTGTTGTTTCGGAGTGTAGGAGATGAGAGGTGAGGATTGGAGACAGCTTGCTGTGAGTAGAATCTTGGGTCTTGCAGCCATATTCTCAGAGATGTTTGTGGTTGTCCAGGTTTTAGCATAATCCATTCAGCAAGGACAAGAGAATGGTGCCTGTTACGTCACACCTCCCCATGAAAGAAAGGTTGGGGTTTATGAAACATTTTATGATAGTTTTACAATATGAAACAAAGAGATAATTAAACAAATATCAAACAAATAAGAACATCATGGGAAAATATATAACCAAATGATAACTGTCATAGTTACATAGTGATATTTTGTATGTAATTAGAAAATAAACTTCCGTTCTTGCCTTTCATTCTTTGAAGGAACATCAGCGGGTTGCAGGCGGTATATATTAGTATGGGTTGGTTGGAAGAAGACAGATATACTTCAAAGTACCGCATTGCTAAAATTAGAGCTAACATCTCTTTTTCAGTGGTGGAATAATTTGGCTGGTGATAGTTCAGCACCTGCACCAATATCACTGGTGTCTATGGTCAAACTGAAGGGTTTGCTGAAATCTGGGGCCTGAGGAATGGGTTTGGCACATAACAAGGATTTGACATTGTTAAAAGCTTTCTGACAAGAGTCAGACCAAATGTACCTTCTGTTTTTCTTCAATAGAACTGTTAGTGGGCAGTAATGTCAGCAAAGTTTGCAAAACTTTCTATAGTAGCCTGCCATTCCTAGGAATCTCATTAGTTTGCATTGGTTTTCTGGGGCTGGGATGTTCACAATAGTTTGGACTTTTTCTGTGATGGGAGCTATCCGCCCATGGCCAATAACATAGCCCAGGTAGGTCACAGTAGCTTGACCAAATTTACTCTTAGCTGTTTTAATAGTCAGATTAGCATTAAGTAATCTAAGGAAAACTTTTTTGAAATGAGATAGGTGGGCATTTCACATGTCGCTGTAGATAACAATGTCATCTATGTACACCCCAACATCATCAAGGCCTGCTAGACACTGGTTTATCATTCTCTGGAATGTGGCTGGTGATTTTTTCATACCGAAAGGCATTACTTTATACTGTTACAAGACGCTCAGGGTCACAAAAGCCAATATATCTTTTGCTCTCTCTGTAAGCAAAACACACCAGTATCATTTTAGCAAAACACACTTTGTAATATACTTTGCTTTACCAATCTTGTCTATGCAGACATCTATCCTTGGTAACAGATATGAGTTGGCCTTTGTCAGTGCATTTACTTTTTGGTAGTCAGTGCAGAATCTGAGTAAACCATCTGGCTTAGGAACTGAGACACAAGGTGAAGCCCAGTCGCTCTTGCATTTCTGACATCCACGTCATGCTGGGTGATGATGGCCTTACTGAGCACATCTGGAAATAATGCCTTAAATTCTAAGAGGAGATCAGCCAGTTGATGTTTGTCTTTGTGTGATAGATGGCTTAACTTTTGTGGCAGAGCAGATAAGGTGTTGGAGTTGTTCAGTCTCATTGGACGATCTTAGTCTATCTTCAGGGCAACGGCTTCCTCAGGGTTGGACTGCGTACAGTCGCTTACCACTAAGACTCCATTGGTCCTTTGGTGGTATGCATTTAGCATGTTTACGTGTCAGCTGGGAAGGTTTCCCTCGCTCAGGTGTTCTTATGATATAATTGACGTCATTTATCTTCCTGTTGACCTCGTATGGACCATGTTAGCTTGCTGGTAAAGGTCGGAGATCTCTAAGTCGAAGTTTTACATCGCCACGCTTTGCTGTCTCTGGTTGGTTATCAGGGTAATTATTAGAGTCTTGCGCCATTTCATCTTCCTCCTTCATGGTTTTCTCTGTGGTGCTTTGGGCATCAATGTGGTCTTGTGCCAATCCTCCTGGCAGCAAACCCTTTTCAGTTAAAGCTTCTTGTAATGCTGTCTTGATGTCTGCCTTCTTTTTTGACTTCTTTACAACATCACCACATTACAATTCGTAGGCCATAAATACAGGATATGTTTGGTACGTCACTTAATGCCTACAAGAACTGTTACCACTGATCATTAAAATCAGGGCCATGATAGGGTGCTGGATTACTGATCCCAAGGTTGGGGGTTCAAATCCCACTATCACCGAGTTGTCACCGCTGTTCCCCCAATGCAGCTGACTGGATAATCAATGGCCCGCCATGTCTCTCACTGTCTGTGGTGAAAGGCATGTAAAAGAAACATTGCTGACTTTTGTAAAGAGTCAGCTGCATTGCCGTGAGCGTGTTTCTGCCCTGCAATGGTCTGGTGAGCTGTCCAGGCAGTACTTTGCCCAGTGTTGGCTGAGATGGGCACCAGCCTCCCTGCGACCCTAATTAGGATTAGGTTCAGAGAATGAATGAAATTAAACAATTTTTAAAAATCAGTTAGTTTAACTTTCTGCTTTATTTGCAGGCCATGACATCACTTTTCTTGCCAGTGTGGAACTTAAAACAGGAAGTATGATGACAAATTATTCCCTGCTGGACCGCAGGAGCAGATTGTGTTCACACCTGGGCAGGTTTGTAACAAGTTCACTTGAAGCGAACACCAGATCACTGAGTTTAGGGGGGGTCACAGATTGTTTTTTCTGGTTATAGAATAAGTTTTCACACTTCAGTAAACACACAAAAATCTCAGTTCAAACATACTCAGGTCAGAAATAAAGGTGCAAGTGGAAATGCTATTAAAAAGAAAAAATATACTTTTTAAGGTTTCTTCAGATGTTGAGGAATCATGATGACTTTGAGGGTACTTGGTGGATTCAGGATGATCTTGAGGGAAATTGGTGGGATCGTGATTATCTTAAGGGAACTTTGTGGGCTCGTGATGATCTTAAGGGAACTTAGTGAAATCGTGATGATCAGGCTGATCATTGTTGTCATGATTTGAAGCCAATCATGAGAGAAGTTGGGAATCGTAGTAGAGTAAAGTAGAGCATAACAGACCTTAACAGAGCATAACAGACCTGGATGCACCATCTTAGGGGATCTTGGTTAACTTGGAAGCACAATTTTTTCAAGTTTCATCTCTTGGATGCACCCAGCCTCCTTTTTATACCTCAATCGTGTTCCACACATGCTCATAATTTTTTTTTTAAATGTGGAGACGTTGTGCCCCAGTCTAAACCTAGGGTTATTCAAGTCAAGAGCTTTACTTAATGCCCATATCAAGCATAGCCCAGAAAAAAAAATCTATGACTTTGATTGTAGGGTAGACGGTAATACCAGAAGGAAAATGTGTGGCGATGGGGGAGTGAGCAGCACCTTCCCTTCCTTCACATTCATGGCTGAAATTCCCTTGAGCAAGGCACCTAACCACCAACTGCTCTTCAGGAACCCCCATATGTGTGGCAGCCCACAGCCCAGCCCAGCCCACTGCACTGTGTGTGTGTGCTCACTGTTTACGCACGCGTGTGTGTGTGTGTGTGTGTGTGTGTGTGTGTGTGTGTGTGTGTGCTCACTTTCGATTGCTTAATTTCAGATGCAATAATTTCCCTTGCAGGATTAATACAGTAAAGCAAAAAA
>JBCNYG010000025.1:2844715-2854804 GCA_039654305.1 Porochilus rendahli
GCACGGGGAGAACATGCAAACTCCACACAGAAACGCCCGAGCTGGGAATCGAACCCTGGACCTTCTTGCTGTGAGGCTGACGTGCTAACCACTACGCCACCGTGCCGCCCCGTAACACAATATTATTTTCATAAAAATATTAATTCTGTGATTTCTTTTTATTTATATAATACTGTTGTTACTGTGTAGTGTTTTTGCTAATGATTCTCCTGAATCTCATTCGTATTGCCATTTTCAGTATTATAGTGAAAAATGTAAACTTGAATAAGAAGAAAAATTACAACAAAAGATTTACACTGTTACAGAAAGACAACAGGAAAGTGGGGATAATAAAGCTCGCTTTAAGAACTTTTTATCTTCATGATTTTGTGCAAGTTCACTAAAGTCAAGCCAAACAAAAATAATGTGCGAAGCCTGTATGTGGTTCTAGATCTTGAGCACAGTTTTGAATTTGCTGACCACTCATTCAAATCCTTTACAGTCCCTTTATGGTGATTTTTATTCCTCATGAATCTCTCCGGGCTATTTTCATTCCATTCCATCCCACTTCTATTCATGCAGTGACCTCGAATTAACACCTACGCCCTTAGAGGACTGGGATCACTTTTGGCACTCGCGCACTCTAAAGGCTAACATGTGCCAGAAATTTTTATGTGGGTCCATCATTAGGGCTTAATAATTAATCAGTACATATTAATTTATTTGTTTTTACAAAAAATTTTGTTTATACAAAAAAAATAGGCCAATCAGATTTAAGGATTAAAAAAAAAACATAAATATGGAGCTGAAAATTGGGAAAGCTCTCATTAGTATTATTATTATTATTAGTAGTAGTAGTATGCAAAAACGATAATTAAAAATGAAAAAAATTGTATATTTTGATTTACTGAACTCCGTCATGGTGTCGGCTGAGGTAGGGCAAGCCTGTCTACAACCCTCGTAGGATTAAGAGATTTGTCGAGAAAGTGATAGAGATGCAAAGCAGACTAAAACAAGTACGTTTTAAAAACAACGTATTAATGAAGGGTAATCTTTAATGCATCGAGTTTGCGTTTCATAACTGAATAAAAGAAAGCGGTTCTTTGCGTACTCAAACATTCTTTCATGTCGTCTTCTAATTCAGATAAAATCTGTTAGCTTTGATTCTTTCAGCAGTGACTTTTTCACCACCGCGCTGCCTTCCATCGGATCATTATTTTCCAGTTGGCTGAGTCCTACCCGTCATTTTGAATCAGATAAATTCTTTCCTCCTGGTTTTATGCCACTATCGATTTTCTCATCTGGTCAACATGAATGTATGAATGAGCGATCTATTCAATTTGGGTTTTGATGTTCCAACCTCATTGTGATATATAGTTCTCCACTCATGCTCTCTCTCTCTCTCTCTCTCTCTCTCTCTCTTTCTGTCTGCTGTAAGAGTGATGGCGGTTGTCAGACAGATCGGCAGACAGTGGTTTATGGGGTAGTATTATAAAGCAGTGGTGCATCCTGGGTAACCTTCAGTGAAATGGCCATTAATAAGCGTTCTATATGAGCACAGTAAAACTCACAATGGTTCCACTGAGGCCTGACAAACTCCAATCAGATTAGATCCGACAGAGAAAGATTCACACCGACACTCGATGATGAGAGTTTGTTTCTGGAAATTTCTGCTGACATTTCTACTTTTGGATGAGGTTTCTGTCAAGAGTGTGCATGTTCCAGACTTGACGTAACTCTTGTTGCGGTTGATGAAAACATAACTTGCTGGAATTTTCAATGCGGGACTCTGCTCGCTCATATCAAGTTTGCATCAACAACATTTTTTCCCCCCTAAAAATTACATATTTTATGTATAAAAAATTAAATAAATTTGCAGGTCAGCCTATAGCAAATGATAATAATAATAATAATTAAATGTAAAAATAAATAAATAAATATGCAGTACTCCCTGAACAACTCACCACTGCAGAGACCAGACAGAGCTCTCAGACCACTGCAGAGCCAACACACACACAACCATTCAGACAAATTACCTTGGGGTGATCTGTAACCTCCAATTAGCCTAATTTACATGTCTTTGGACTGTGGGAGGAAACTGGAGTACCCGGAAAAAACCCACACAAGCAAGGGGAGAACATGCTAACTGGACACATAAACGCCCCGGGCCAGGGAATCAAACTAGGGAACTTCTTGCTATGAGGCAGACATGCTAAGCACTGCACCACCGTGCCACCCCCTGAAATTATAATATGCATGGCCGCTTACCCGCATTACTGTTTTTTTTTTTGTTTGTTTTATTTTGCATGGGTTGCTTTTTAGATTAGACTGACCATGGAACAATAAAAAAAAAATTCTGGTCCATGAAAGATACACAGTAGGATTAGCCTCCCACACACAGAAAAAAAGAGACAGAGGGACACACAGAGAGAGAGAGAGAGAGAGAGAGAGAGAGAGAGAATGGTGCTTCCAAATAATTACAGGGGAAGTACTCTGGCAGTAAATGACTCTGGAACCCCCTTGAGGTCATTAAGTAATCTCATAAAGGGGGTAATGACCTTGCTGACTGTCCCTTGACCCCTCGGGAAAGTGGACAGGATGGCTTTTTCTTGCTACCTGGGCGTTTCTATAGAAATTCCACTGGTTCACAGGTAAAGACGGACCTTCTTTTAACTGGAAGACGATTTGTGTTAGTTTGCATAAGTATTGAAATACAAAGATTCATTTCCTGATGGAATTAACACTTTGTTTATAAGTTGGGCTGGTTATGTCGGCTGAACCAGGCAGATGAATTATTAGCTGTTATTCTGTGATATTTACAAATGTTTCTTTGCTTTTTCGGTGCGCGCCACCAGAAGACAGAGACATGTTTTCGGGTTCACCGTTCATCCTTTATTCCATCCGTGAGTTCCCTGAAGAATTATTTGATTTGACAAGATAGACTAGTTCAACTAGATTTTTGGAATTGTAAGGTCACCAACTTAAAGGGTTGGTGATGATGTCATGTGATGCAGCCTGATGAAATTTCCTTTAGCAGTACGTACAAAAGTGGTTCATTCCACTTATACCACAACAATTTCCCAGAAACAGCATTTTCATCACAAAGAAACAAAAGCAAACAAACAAAAAAAATGGTCATCGTACAGTTCGAGCTTGTTCCTGTTTAAAAAAATACCAGCACTGCCACCTTTGTCATTAACCATCATTCTTATAGAAAACTTCACTTCTGATCATATGTTTTTTTTTTTTTATATCTTCTTAGTCCTGGTTATATTTTGATAATGCACTAAAACGTACAATATTCACCTGGCTAGACCTGAATAACTATCAGAGCTCCTCTTCAAGAACATTATTCACCACTTTTTGAGGATGGCATAATTAAACGTGTGCTAGATGACAGCATTTGAATGAAGACTATGCTAATATTGACTCCGTCCTGTGACACACACACCGTTGTGGGGTGAGTTCTTCCGTCACAGTTGGAATATAAACAGCTCCAAACATGAGCATAAGCAGCCAGACGTTTCCAGTTACTGTTGTACATTTCTAACATGATGATGTAAATACACATTACGCTGCTTTTCTGCGATGTTTTCCTCATGTAACGCTCGCAGAAAATCAAAAGCACATGTGCATGCACATTGCAACAGGATTTGAGTCAGTATCCAGTATCCAGCATGTTGGAAAATCACTGAGTTGGTAATAAAAGACAGACGCCGAACACCAATGCTGAATTCTATCCAATCAGCGCCATGATTCAAACACAAATTAAAACAGTGACAGTCCATATCTGTTCGGATGCTTAAAAACTTGGGTGGTGAATTAAAATCTGTGGATCCGTTCAGTTTCGCCCAACCAGCAAAACGACCAGCGGTCGTTCACGGTACTCTCCCAGGATGGCACTTTCCAGCAATTAAAGCTGAATCCCATCAAAACACAACACTTAACTCTTTGGTGTGAAGGTGGGTTGGGGGAATTTAACAAATACGTGAGATTTCAAAACTGGGGAAAGAAGCAGCACTGAAGAGTTTAAATCATGCCCTCGTATTAAGTAACCCAAATATATCATATCAGCTAATATGGTCCTTCACAAATCCTTTTATCAAGTTCAAGGACTTTGAGTTAGTTGAATCACACAAATGCATTTTGCATGGAAAAACTTCACACAAGTGTTGGCTTGGGGATCCTTTTTGGTGTGGTTGTTTTTTTGCTATATGAAGTGTTCCGACTGAAGCTAACTGGCCTGCTAGCCAATCAATCCATTACCTTTAAAGCTGTCCCCAATTCCAGCTG
Source organism: Porochilus rendahli (assembly GCA_039654305.1). Taxonomy (NCBI): domain Eukaryota; kingdom Metazoa; phylum Chordata; class Actinopteri; order Siluriformes; family Plotosidae; genus Porochilus; species Porochilus rendahli. The sequence continues at coordinate 2,848,988 of JBCNYG010000025.1, forward strand.
ACTTCAAGTTCGAGTCTATCACCAGTCTATCGCAGGACTAACACAGACACAAATAACCACCCACATTCAGAGTGAGAGTAGCCAGCTGACCTGGTGTACATGTCTTTGGAATGTATGACGAAACTGGAGTACCAATGCAGGCATATGGAAAACATGCCAACTCTACACAGAAAGGCGGAAACTCAAGCTGCGAACCTTCGTGCTATGAAGTGACATTACTCACCACTGAGCCACTGTGCATTCCGAACGCAAGCCAAACACAGTCATGCCACTAATCATCACAATGATGAAAATGGTCAAGAAAATCTGCTCATCACGAGATCATTAGCAAGACCGTGTACTGCATGTGTGCTTATATAGGACAGAACCAGGAAGTAAACAGGAAATCAAGAATCAGATTATTACATGACAGTTCTACCAGTTGTGCCTGTCGGGATCGTCACTCTTAATGACCATAAAACTACACTGATACCACAGATAGAACTTTTATATTTGGCTTAACACCTTACCAGCTAATGAAATTTGGTAGAATTATTTGGTAGTAGAGTCCATGGAGTATATTTGTGTCATGTAATGAAATAATGACCACATAACCAGATGGGTGGTTAAGGTTAGGATATTACTTATTTAGCCGTTTCACATTATATTTTGCAATTCCACTGTAATAAAATTCGAAAGTGGAACTCCTTTGTCGGTGAGAATAGGAAGTGTGGTCAGTAGCAGTGGGGAGAACTTGAGGGTTCAATAAAATATTCTTCTTTGTAGTCACCTTTATCCTTAGCAAGGCTTTTTGATTTATCCAGATTTAATCTTCCAGTCTATTTCCTTTTCCTTGACCTCAAGCATCCTCGTTCTCACTTTCTTTTCATCCCAGCATATTGCACACATTTATCCCCAGAGGACTGTCTCTTCTATGTACAATACGGCGCACTCAGCTTTTCCATGATGGCCATGAATCTCTGTCCGCAAAGTTGCCCAGCTTTACCTGCCAGGAATCGAGGAGCAATAGTCATCCATCTTTGGCGCATTGGATGTTAAATTGAAAAAAGAAAAAAAACGTAGAGCCCATAGAGAACTGGGTCATGCACAGTTTTTAAGTTTTAAAGATACTACTTGGAAAACGAATATCATCAATCAAGGAGGAGAGTTCACGGTAGTTTGTGAATACAGCTCAGCGGTGCCATGGCCAATTAGAAGGAGGGACGCTGCTGCACTCCAAACACAAACTAACAACAGTGTCAGCAGGGAAATAAAGCATTTCACACCGTTTTTATTCTAATCACCTCGCTAAGACGTCCGCTCCAATGCATCAGCCTACCCAGTGAGTCAGGGTTTAAAGTCTGCCATGAATATAAATATTAAAACAAGGCCTAGTGTGCTAATGCTGGAAATTAATCAGTGATAGGGTGGGGAAATCAGGCTCAGTTTATAATAATGATATTATTTTCCAATATAACCACATCCTAAAGCGTTTACTTCCACTCAGACTACCGTACTTGGATAACACAGATACAGTAACAGTGTCACTGCTGGTCATTTTCCATTACTAGTACAGTGGATATGAGTCATAAGAGTTCAGAGAAACTAAAGTAAACGTAAAATTCCTTTCATGACGCTTCCAGACAGCTATTTCCAGACATTTTCAATAAATTATGAAACAGTCATTCCCGTCTGAGCGTCTTTACGTAGAGTTTGATTGATGTGGCTTAGTGTGTGTCAACGCTCTGCTTTTGACTCGACCTCCAGTGAGAAGGCATGAGGACTGACAGCTGGTCAGAGTGATGACTGGGTGATTGATGTGTGTGTTTGTGTGTGTGTGTGTGTGGGCGTGTATGTGTGTCAGCAAAACAGTATATGTCCATGAAACTGGAAATGTTTATACATACATATAGACACATGAAGGTGATTCGATGGCATAGTGGTTAGCACGCCCACCTCATAGCAACAAGGTCCTGGGTTCGAGTCCTGGGCTCAGTGAGGGCGTTTCTGTATGGAGTTTGCATGCTTACCCCATGCTTGCATGTCTAGTAAGGTTTGCTCCTAGTCCAAAGACATGCACATTAGGCTAATTGGCTACCCTGAATTCCCACTAGGTGTGAATGGTAGTGTGTGTGTTGGCCTTGCAATGGACTGGCGAGTTTCCCAGGGCGTACCCCCACCTTTGCCCAGAGTCGGCTAAGATGGGCTCCAGTCGTCCTGCGACCCCAGGAGGATGTTTTTTGCTTGTTTTTTTAATTACCATCATTAGTTAATTCCAGGATGTTGAATAGATTTAAACAATATAATTCCACTAGTACTTTCGTAATTTTCTTCTCAGATTCAGAATTTATCTCTTATATTTAAGCAAACCTATTTTGCAGTAAACAAACTGTTTGGACACAAACACAGCCAACCATTTCCTTGAATTGCATTTGTGTGATATAGTGATGGTGCCCATGCTGCACGAATGGCTCTAAGTAAATCCATAGAACGGGTTTGGCGCACACACACTCACACACACACACACACACACACACACACACACACGGCCCAAATCATGCATGGCTGAAGTAAGCGATGGTTTGGGACCAGTAGCTTCATCAATCTGTGACTGGAACAAAACGCTGCCCGAGGGCACGTGTGTGTGTGTGTGCGTGTGTGTGTGTGTGTGGGTGTGGGTGTGTGTGTGCGTGTGGAGATTATTAAAGGCCTGCTGCAGCCGTTTCCTTACTCTGCTCTCCCAGAGGAGGCTTCCCTTACACACACACACTCTGTGAGCATTTTAGGAAGAAACAGCCCCTCCATGAAGTCAGCAGTGTAATGTAATATGTGTGCTGGACAGCGTGCACACACACACACACACACACACACACACACACACACGTAATTCTATCTTGAGTTGTGTTTCGCTGCAAAACATTATGTCGACACTGAGTATTACTCTGAACAGTAAATAAACCTTTATCCTTAACACTCACAAGAACATTTATTTATTTATTTATTTATTTATTGTAGTATGTAGGAAACTAACTAACTAACTAAACACAACAATAAATAACGTAACTTAATCAGTTGTAATGAGCAACACTGTTTAGCATTTTTGATTAGCGGAGATTGATTAGTAACAAATGAACGAAAATAACACCCCCCAAGCCCCCCTCCCCCCAACCCACACGAGCACAGAGAGAGCATGCAAACTCATCACAAAAATGCCTGATCCCCAGACTCAACCCCAGGTCCTTCTTGCTACGTGCTCAACAGTAGGCCACCATGCCACCCTAATAATCATCATCTATGTAAATAATGCACAGCGCTATCAGTGTTCTTTCCCCACCATTAGTGCAAAACAAGCTTTTTTCCATCATCATTTCTGTCTCATTACATCACGCTTCTCCAAACACACTCATCAGTTCATCAACACACACACGCACACAAACAAATCAGCCATGTTTACTCAGCACCGGGTGTAATCGGAGCTGTAAAAAGTCACACACACACACACACACACACACACACACACACACACACACACACACACACACGCACTGTTTTCCTCATCTCCTCATCCCTCTTTCATTTCCATTAGACGTTTTCTTCAGGAAACCACAGGCTAATTATTAGCACAGAGCATTAGCAGGGCGGTAGTGCTGCAGGTCTGTTTACAAAGTAATCAGGGTCTGGGGCTAATCTTCATCTGCCCGTTCCTACCTCACTGGTGTGACGCAGAGCAAGGAATGGATTTACCTGTGCGTGTGTGCGTACATGTATATTTATTTGAATGCTTTTTTTTTAGTTTTGCCAATTTCTATGTTAATCTAAATGTTTTCTAAATGTTTGCTAGCATGGATCATCATTTTTTTTTCCAAGTGATCTCCAAAGCAAACATTTGTATTATTTAGCTTTTTAAACCGTGACGGAACAAAAGAACGTTTAAAATGAAAAACGAAGATGTGAGAGGGACGGGACACACAGTGGTGATCAGTGATTGGTCAGATGGGATCATAGTTATCAGCGATTGGTCGCAAATACAAGACAGGTGTTATAGTAGTTTTAATAACTTGAGTAAAGTTGCTTTATAAAGTCATATAACGGGGTTTAAAAAAGGAGTTAGGAGTTGAAAAAGTTACAGAGAAAGTCTCTTAGTCTCTTATCCATGCTGGAGTAGCGTTTAGTCCTCGAGATAAGTACTGACCGCAAACCTAACAAGCAGATATCATTGTGTGGATCTCATATTGACACAACTATTACTGCAGCTAATTAATTTTATGCTGCAAATTAATGTATCCATCACCATAACCTCAGTAAGCAGTACTTACACAACAATTTTTCTTGTGGTGCCGCGGTGGTTAAGGTGCTTGGCTTACTGATCTGAAGGTCGCGGGTTCAAGCCCCACTATCACCGAGTTGTCATTGCTGTCCCCCCCCAGCAGCTAACTGGGTAATCGAAGGCCGGCCAATGTCTGTGGGGAGAGGTGTGTCAAAGATCCGTTGCTGTCGTTGGTAAAGAGTAAAGAGTAGGCCATCGGGTTGCCATCAGCCTAATTAGGATTAAGAGTTTTAGAAGTTGAATGAATACATTTTTTCCTGTAAACACCAGACCAATGGCACCCAAATTCAAACCTTGTATTAATGGGAACATTTGTGAGAGAAAAGTAACTGACAGCCTCTTTGATGTACTGGACCCTACGGAAGAAGTGTGGGGTGAGCTGTATTAGATGACGGAGTAGGTCTACTGTATGTAAATCTTTACAGACTGACGTACAAAACTAAACCCCATCCAAGTTTCTACAGTCGACGGTCCCCACCAAGTTAGAAAAATGAATGCGTGCATACACAGAAGAAGTAGACACCCACACGATCCTCATAATGCAAGTGATTTAATCAAACTCTTGACCCTAATACTATCTGATGTAACAAGGCCTAATAATAATAATAATAATAATAATAATCATCATCATCATCATCATAATAATAACAGGCCCTGCATATTTCACTGCACTTCACCTCATTTGTGATTAGACGAACCTTTTTTTTTTTAACTGGGACTGAATCCCAGAATAAAAATGATAACATCTCCATCACACTGGATGACAAGGACACATTAAAGGTTTTATGGCAAACATGGCCCATCTTTTGTGTCGCACATTAGTGTAACACTAGCCCTCCTTGGCAATGTAATCCGTGCCGTGTTATTTTGGTTCGGCACGACAGGAGACAAGGTCGTTATTCAGACACATTCTCACGATAATTGAAAATTAGAGACGGAGGAGGGAGGAAACAGGTGACGCTAATCGATTTGAGGCTGTGTCAGAAACTAGAGCTGCCGAGCGGGGGTTCCGATTGCAGCGATGCGAGCAGATGGCCTCGTCCGTTCGTCCGAGCGACTGTGTGTGTCTGTGTCTGTCATAGATGGCATCTTCTGTGAGAGGTTAGACGGCTCAATATATGTGTCTCAGCATGTGCTGATTTATATATAAACAGCGGTAATAATACAACGACCGCCACTGCTAGTATTTATTCTAAATTGTGTAGACTGAGGCGCTGCCTGAAAGCAGAGCTCCTAGTAGATTTCTCTACTGATAGGTGTGTAAGGCAGGTGTGAGAAGAGTACCACGGGCCCTTTAAGGGCAGAATCAACATCAGTCCTGGAGGAAAGAAACTAAAAATTTCCCCCTGCAAGCTATGTTCTGGAGCGAAAGGCGGAAAGATTAACACTACATTTTCTTCTCACAGCAAGAAGGCCGGAGTTCGATTGGGCTCGGGGCGTTTCTGTGTGGAGTTTGCATGTTCTCCCCGTGCCTGCGTGGGTTTCCTCCGGGTACTCCGGTTTCCTCCCAC
>JBCNYG010000025.1:2855584-2865701 GCA_039654305.1 Porochilus rendahli
TATTGTTGTTACCACTGTGACCATGCAAGCAAACCATCTGAGCAAACAAATTTGGACTTATCAGCTTGCAATTTGCAGGAGAGACACGAGGAAAAAAAATAAATTTTGGAAGTAAATCTGTGTGGATAAATTGTATAACCTTTGAATGTGTGAGTAAACTGTAGGTGTGTTTGTGTATTCTCAGCACAGTTTCTGGTCTTAAGACACACAACCACTCCCTGAAATGTTTTGTACAGTCAGTTTGAAACGGGGGGTTAGAGACAGAGCCATCTGTCTGCTCTCTCTCTTTCTCGCTCTCTCTCTCATACACAAACAGAGTGAAACACAAACCCACACAGGATTTAGGTAGGACTACAATTTATGAAAAGGTAGACAGCTGCGCAGACAGTGTGACACACATACACACATTTATGCACATATCACTCAGGTAAAACTCTCTCTCTCTCTCTCTCTCTCTCTCTCTCACACACACACACACAGACATACACAAACACTTTTCGTACAGACAAACTTGGTGCCCTCAACATATGTTCAGTCTGTTAGTTATGGGGGTGTTTGCCACTTCGCTAGAAGTTGATATATTTTTCTACGTTTTCTAAAGTGTACGCACAAATGATCTGTCCATTTCAAATAATGTAAATGTCATTCCTGCATACTTCGATCTGTCCTGTTCTCTGGCATGTAACGTAAGCAATATGTCCACTAGAAGGCAGCTTAGAGTCAAATGTTTTTGACAAAAATAAACATTGGTCACAGGAGGTCAAAACAATGTACCTGATAAGAAAGAAGCAAAAGTGTTGTAGACACGGTAACATTTCTTACAAGGTTCACGAGATTTTAGAAAAGCACTTAGAGAGCACAGACCTCCGCCAAGGCCGTTCAGTACCCCCTTATGATATTGTAAGAAATGCAACATTTGTTTATTATTTGAGCCCTAAGATGCAAACATTTATATGATTGCATTGTGTATATGGCCTGCCTTAAATAAAAGCCTTGCGCTCGGAGGAGGAAGTAATAATAACTGGATTGTTTTGGTGATTATTGACCTAAAGGTTGTCCAGAAAGGAAAAGAAATGAGATTACACCATCGAACGCAAGCCTGGAAGTCACGCTTCGGTTTGGTCCGGATACGGTAACTCAGATGAATACTTCATCCACAAAAAAAAAAAATAAATCCAGACAATAAACTGGATCACTGCCAAAATTTTATCTTTTATTTTATTCATGTATGATTTCTGACTCATCCTGAAATTTTTATCAAAATCTGTTCAGAACTTTTGGAGAAATGTTGCTAACAGACATACAAACAAACAAACAAACCAACACCGGTGAAAACCTAACCTCCTTGGCGGAGGTAAATATAATCTAATGGCAAATTAATACCTCAACATCGAATCTACAGCATGGGGTCCACGACGGCATTGTATCCTGATGTGCACATCTGCAGAAATGTAACTAAACTTTGCAGAAATGCAGAACATACCTGTAGTTTGTCTGCTTGCTAGCATTAAGTTTCCTCCCATGCCTTTCAGGCTGCTCTTTTTTCCTCATGGAAATGTATCACGATATTGTGTTCCAATAAACATATTAAACACGAGGCTCTGTAGCTGCCGCAGATCATTATAACGGTCAGTTTAATTCGGCAGCTGATCGTGTGGCTTTAAACCCTCCTTCACTGCAGTGCTTTGAGCCACTCACACTGCTGAGTACAGACAAATTAAAAGTCTTTAGAAATGCTTTCAGTGTGAATTCATTTACTTTAGAATTAATCATGCGAGGTTACCCCCGAGTAACACTTGTCTGTAGTATATTCTGTTTATTATTCCAGCAGCACTTGCATTGCCCTTCTTCTGGGTGGAACAGTAGTAAACTCTGAAGTGTTTCAATGCACTGTGAATCCGAGGAGACACTCACCTTAGCTGCACGTAAAAAAAAAAAAATTGCTTCACCCTGCAACACTCAACACCATACGTGTGGCAGATTGGATGCAAAGGCATAAATCGGCTTTAAATGAAAGCTTGGGCTGTATCTGTATTTAACGTCATGCATCAATGAGATTTAATACCTCCAGTGGTGTGTGTCTTAAAATGCAAGCTGTAATACTACAGTAGTCATCACTATTGGGCTGTTTTTCTCCCAAAAGAAAATTGGCGAATATCGGCAACCTTGTATGCTTTCTTTTGCACATTATCGTTTTGACCAATCAGAATCAAGAATATAACAGCGCTGCTACCAAGCAAATTACTGTAGTAGGATACCTTTCTAGAAGCCATATTGGACGTGTTTTAATCATATCATAAACATTAAATTATCAGCTTGGGTACAAGCTTTCTTTTTGGAATCTAGGTTTAAAGATGCGCTAATTATTAGCAGAGATAATTACCAGTGCTGTACTCGAGCAGGTCTGTTTACCTAATTATCGACTGTGTCTTGTCTGCATCATCTATGTGACCTTCTTTATCACACTAATAGGATACACAGCAGCCATTCTCGGAGCCAGTATTAGTTTACATTCCAATTTGTGTGTGGTAAGATTACCACCAGACGTACGGTATTGGACGTATTTGACCAAGTGCATCAGAAGGTCTTTGCTGATCTTAAAAAAATGTTAGCTGGCTCTTTATTAGTGCACAAATATTGCCATGAGGTTTCTATCACACCCTTGTTCTCTCTTTCTCATTTCAGTCAAATCATCAACAGCTTTACCTCAACAAGAGCCTTTGCTCGTTATAAATACTCATCCTTTTAGATTTAGTCATTTAGTCTAAAATCACCAAGTTTAAATATGTAGAAATTGGAGCATTAAATGAGTACGTTCTGGTTCTAAATAATGCAAGGAGATAATGTTATCTACTGGGTGTTGCCTAAGGTCCTGCTAATAAGAGAGCAAGCATATCTTTAATAATCGTTTGGTTTGCAAAAAAAGAAGAAAAAATCTAAATCTCTGTGAAAGTAGAAAAGCTAATACATGCAGAATAATACAATAATCCATGACTAATCCAACTGATCCATGTATTGGGTCTCTGACTCACGAAAAGCAAAATGGCTGGACCCCTAATCACAAACATACACTGACTGTTGAGATCTGAAATTGCAGATGAATTCTTGATGGGGACCGAGAGTCGTCTTTTTTCTTCTTTATAAATTTTTATTGCCTTGTTGGACTAAGGTTATGGGGGGTGGGGGTGGGGGGGTAATGCTGCATACATTCTCTTCTTCTTTTGACATTGTCTACAGTTTGCACACATAAGACTAAAGAAAATACATAAACAAAGGTAAAACAAGGAATGGACCTTGATAACGACTACAAAAGAACTTAGCAGAAGTTATTACCTACAACCAGCTTGTGACATCTGGTTTCATGGAGGAGAATAAAGGGAATTTGGGCGTCATGCAATTGATAATGACTGATCTAGAACCGGCTCTGTCGTCCGTTAATTGGGCCAGAAACAAACATCCAAACAAGAACATCTTTTCTTGCCAGCTGTGGTGATGATGAAGAATACGCACGGCCCAACGACCAGCGCTTCCAAACACTCTAGTGCACAAAAAACATACACGCACTTTCACTCATACACAAGCCTCTACAGCATGCACGCACATTTCCACTCTCCAGCAATCTTGCTCTCTCCACGTTTTTTTAATTGGCCCTTATTAAAAGCCAAACTGCTGCTGTTGCGTCGCTTTTTTGAAAAGTCTCCAAGAATCGTAATTAATGGCAGCATCTGTAAGAAAGCGAGCAATTAGCAGGAGCTGACAGGCGAGGAGTGTGTGTGTGTGTGTGTGTGTGTGTAGCAGCTTTGATGACTCTGCTTTTTGTCCAAGGACTGTTTGTTTAGCCTGCAGGGCTCCAAGTGGATGGTTCTGTTTGATTTACCGCTACAAAAAGCTAAGGTTATAATCTACAGGATTTCTGTCACCCATATTGACAGAACTGTAGGAAAGATTGCTAATATATATTGCAGATGAGATATTTGGGAGAGTGAGAGGGGGGATGGAAAGCCCAAATACATTTTTATGCCCTAAATAAAGATATAATAGCTTATAATTTTATCTGAGATAAAAACACGTCGTTCATTTTGTTGGCTGAATTTCGCTGCATTATGTTGGTGGATTTTCAGCATTTCATGCCCTATGAAGTGCCCAATCAGCTATGATAATCTGTAGTGTACTTACTATATATAGGTATTAGAGATGCATTAAGAATTCATTTCCTCTTCCCCTGTCTGTCCCACTGTCTAAATCACAAACAGCTCAATGCTGGATAGGTAATCAACAGTCCTCACTCGTTCATTCAGCGAATTAGGGCTGCGGGTATGCAGTGGTCTGTTTCAGCCAGCACTACTCCGGCAAAGGCGGGCTACACCCTGAACGGCCAACACGCAGGCTATCACACCGGCTTCCACTCTCAGATCGAGGGGTAATTCACTGAAATTAAAAGGCAGATAAGCCTAATCTGCATGTCTTTGGACTGTGGGAAGTACACAGCGAAAACCCAAGCAAACACGGGAGAACATGCAAACTCCAGACGGAAACGCCCTCGCCAAGCCCAGGACTCAAATCCAGGACCTTCTTGCTGTGAGGCTGATGTGCAAACCACTTTGCCACCATAACACCCTGTTGAGAGAGTACCCTTGGCCTCCTGGTTGCTTTTCTGACTAATTCCCTCTTTACCTGGCCGCTGAGCTTTTGTAGACTTCCCGCTCTAGGCAGAATAACGATTGTGCCAGATTTCAGATATTGGAATTAATGATGCTCTTTGGGATGCTGAAAGTTTTTCGTATTCTTGTTTTTAAACCTGACTGACACTTGTCCCGAACTTCGCTCTGAATTTAATATATTCTTAGCCTTCACAGTTGCAGGCTTTATTTTTATAGACCACCTTTGGTGCAGATTAAAACACCTGATAAAGTGGAAGAAACAGAATGAAAGAAAAGGAAAAGGAAAGAAAAAAAATCCAGAAACACATCTACTGTGCGTTAATACTTACTGGAAAAAAGTAAGTTATTGCTACTGATATGACCTCAAACCCCAACATGAAATCCTATCTTTTATTTTTCTTCTATCTTTAAGGTGACCCTGCGCTGGCTAGGGAGAACAACTGCCTCAATGCAGCCAAAGCGTGCAACCTGAACGACACATGCAAGAAGTACCGCTCTGCCTACATCAGCCCATGCACGAGCCGCGTCTCTACAGCCGAAGTCTGCAACAAGCGCAAGTGCCACAAAGCGCTGCGTCAGTTTTTCGACAAGGTGCCTCCACGCCACAGCTACGGCATGCTGTACTGCTCATGCCCTCCAGGGGACCAGATAGCCTGCTCTGAACGTAGGCGGCAGACTATCGTCCCTGCATGCTCCTATGAGGACAAAGAGAAGCCCAACTGCTTGGCGCTGCAAGTCTCCTGCAAGAGCAACTATATCTGCAGGTACGCACTTCATTCAGATGGTAATTACGATGTCAATCTTAGAAAATATAAGCCCACACTGAGATCTAATCCATAATTAACTTAATAAATTACATAATAATCACTTGAGACACCTGAGACCAGTCAGTAAATCACTACATGAATGTAATGTATTTCTCTCGAGGACTGTGGAGAAGCACGTCTCTCCAGTGTCACAAATGTAAATTTAAACTGAATCTGCGGTCTAAGCTAGAATGAAGCATTTGATAAGCATGATCTAACAGCTTTAAATAAATGATAAGTAAAAGAGCTCTTTGAAGTTGGGTTGGGAAATATTTCAATTTCATCATAAATGATGTCTCACTGCAGTTTCTTTTATTTTTATTTGTATTCTTGATGTATATCTTATTATAAAGCTTCTATCCTATGAAGAAATTGGGTACAAACTGATTAAAATCAGATTAGTGGTTGTTCTAAGTTTGTACGGCATTCTTTTTTCAACATTTTACAGCTTTATACTGGTTTCGGCCTGTTTTGCTGCATCTCGGACAGGACAGTCTGTCATTATTAATGGAACAATGAATTTTAATCTATACCAGCAAATTCTAAAGGAGAATTCCAAGACATGTGAACTGAATCTCAAGAGAAAATGGGCATCTTTAAGCTAAGAATGGTTAAAGGAAAATAAAGGTGATGTTTTAGAATGGCCAAGCCAAAATGCTGGCCTTAATCGAATATTAATGTTGTGTGAGTATTTCATGTGAGGAAGCATCGACATTCCAAAGTTCTGTTTTTTTATGGAAGAATGGACTAAAATCCCTCCAAGCTGATGTGCGAGACCACCAATACCACTAACATTTAATTGGAGTTATTAAACTAAAAAACTCTATCATCCTATTGCCATCATAAGTATCTTTTGTATGACAAGAAAGATTGTGATACTGCATCGATGTTTCTATATTTACAACAATTGTAGCCAACACTCATTGGGACAGCACTGTCCTCATTGTCATAACACTTGCCATAAAGTAAAACTCCATGGCAACACACAGTAACACAACACGCCGGTGTAAAGCAGATGCTTTAGAGGTGTTAATCATCGCACCCACACGAGGAGCCGAGACATCCAGGATCACAGCTTCCGTGATTACGCATGACCACCAGCAGCGACAGCTAGTGTTAATCCTCAATCTGCATTTCTGCTGGGAAATCAAGTGCGTATTAACCCAAAATAGAGAACATGCACACAACAATTACGGCGATTATCGAAGTGTAGCAATAAAGCATGAGCTCTTAAATCCGTTTTGCAATTTGGACCCCGCACCCTGAAGTGCTGTAAGTGGCTTGTTAAGGACTGATTAAGGAGCTGTGGATGTGGGACCAAAACGTATGTCACAGCAGTCTCTGTCAGATCTGACAGGAAAAGACGGAAAGGGAAAGAGGGCAAGGTAAAAACTCCCGATAAATTAAAGCGTCTGCAAGTGTGATCACCTCCACAATAGGTGTTCACGTACACACATTATCCCACACATACGAATTAATGAAGAGCATTTGGACTCCTGCTCCTTTGCAACTGCTGGAGCTTCTGTCTTTTCCTCCCTCCTTTCTCTCATGATTGCATGGTTTTCTACAGACTGTTGGAAGTGATTTGAGTTTCAGAGGTTACCATAGGAGGTCTGATGTGCAACACGCAGGGGTTCTCTATGTTTTTTGGAGATGGATTGACACCTTCAGTATCCCGCTAATCCCACACCATATGCCGACAGCAACTGCACAACACATTAATTTAGTTTCTCCTCCTCTCCGCTTAGCAACAAAGCGTGACTCAGGGGTAAAAATGTACCAATATAATGGTAGACTGTGTTTAAAAAAAAAAGAAAAGCCCCAAAAGTGTGGTACAACTCCTTACATCATTCATTAAAGAAATAAACGGGCATTTTTCAGCATAACATTTGATTCTAACATAACCATTACCCACTGCATGTGCGTCTGGAGTAAACCTGATTAACACAGCTGATAAGTTTAACAATTATGCCAACATATACATATAGTTTTTATTTTACCATAGGTCAAGTAAAATTTCCCTTTTTTATATATAAAATTCTATAATATAATAAATAATATTTTGTATTTTTATATGTTTACACTATTTTGTAATGTTTAATATTTCATCCTTTATTTTTAGAGATAAGCTTTGGAAAAATTAGTCTGCAATGGCTTGGCGAGCTGTCCAGGGTGTACTCTGACCTCGTCGAGAGTCAGTTGAGATGGGCACCAGCCTCCCTGCGACCCTAATTAGGATTAAGCAGTTAAATATTACAGCATAATTCATTCATTCACTGATTTTCTAAGCCACTTCACCCTTATTAGGGTCGAGGGGAGGCTGGTGCTCACCTCAGCCCGCTTTCGGCGAGGGCGGGGTACACCCTGGACAGCTAGTCATGTAAACACACACACACCCCAATTCCCACTCACCCTCACACCTAGGGGCATGTTTTGGACCTACTGTGCATGTTTTTGGACTGTGGGAATTAACCGGAGTACCCAGAGGAAACCAAGGCAAGCATGGGGAGAACATGCAAACCCCACACAGGAACACCTGAGCCTGGGAATCGAACCCGTGCCTTCTAGCTGTGAGGAGAAAGTTGTAACCACTACACCACCGTGCTACCCATTACAGTGTGATATTATAAAATAATATTCTGATTGGCTACACTGTTGAATAAAACATTCACTATTGTTTTGTGACCAACAAACAGAACCAGAAGATGCAAAAATGTGAGGATCACCATGGTCATGAAGTACGGCTTGGATAGTTGTCCTATGTCCATTCCGTGTATGCACGTGCCCACCACAGAAAACCCAAAGCCATCCACTTCATTTATGATATGTTTGTTCTGTATCCTGTATAACGTGCCCACCATAGGAAATCTGAACCAATATAGCAAATGTATATATATATATATATATATATATATATATATTATTTTTAAGCTGCAAATAATAGAAACAAAACATGTCGGTTCATAATTTGGTGCTTCTAATACACCTTTTGGGATAACTTAAATGTTATTCTTAACATAATTCAGCTTTAGGCACTGCCTCAATCAAGATGTTAACAACCTACCAAAGAATCAAAGCTAACACCATTAACTTCCACAACTTTTCATGACTTACTGAGCATGTTGGGCAGATCTCAGACTATCAGTGTTTTCTAGGGGGGGAAAAAGTATGACATGTTTCTCATGGATTCGTCTGTGTTTCAGGTCACGTCTTGCAGATTTCTTCTCCAACTGTCAGCCTGAGCCACGTTCTGTTTCTGGCTGTCTGAAAGAGAACTATGCTGATTGCCTCCTCTCCTACTCGGGGCTCATTGGTAAGGGTTTGGCAAAAGCACTGTGATAAAATTTGTTCTGAGACTGAGGCTTCTCATTAGCTCTTCTCAACGGTTACAAGTAGTTTTTTTCTTAGTCAAAAAGAAAAAAAAGATGAGAGACTGGTGAGTCGCTACACTTCAAGGCTAATAAATTGACATCATCACAGCAGGTAGGTCCTGGGTTTGAGTCCCGGGCTCCTCCAGGGCAAGTTTGCATGATCCCCCCATGCTCGTGTGGGTTTCTTCTGGGTACTCCGGTTTCCTCCCACCGCCCAAAGGCAAGCAAATGTGGTTAATTGGCGGTTCCAAATTGTCACCTCGGTGTGAGTGTGAATAATTTTGTGTGTGTTGGTGCTGCAATGGTCTAGCAAGCTGTTCAGAGTGTACCCCGCCTTCGCCCAGAGTCAGTTCAGATCAGCTGCCTTGTACGATTTCTCATTACAAGTTATGATTCTGAGTAGACTTAATTGCAAGCCTTGTGGCCATATCAAATTATGGTCGTGGTGAAACTAATGCTCAAGCAATAGGTTTTCTATTCATCCAGGTTAAGTGACAATGTCATCACAGCTGAAAATGTTAAAGTAACCGAACATGCTAAAACATTAGGAACTGAAGAGCCGGTGCTAAGAAGCATTGTGTTTGTGCTTTGTATGAGCTCCAGACAAAAGCATTTATTAGAATTCCAACCATCTTGTATGAAATCTGGTCGGCCCACACCGTCTGCATGCCCAGCTTTCATTTTCATTCCTATTCATTTATATTTCTTTTAGTAAATTGACGCTTTCATCTCCACTGAGTTCACACAATGAGACAAAATTTTAAAACTCTTTCCCAGAGGGACGGTCTCTGACCATTTGTATATTACATTATGTGACTACACAGTAAAATCCCTGGTGTTAAATTATCACCCAGAGTGTTTACAGGAATCCATTGGAATTACACATCAAGTCAACACTACAGGTTTTGCTTTGTTTAGTGAGTCACATAACAGGGTGTAATGGTGATGGTGTTGGGGTGTTGGGGTGGGGGGCACCACTCCAAATCAGACAGTTGAAAAGCAAGGCAGAAAGGTAATGCATACAAATCCTTTTGTGTCCCTTTTCTCATCCATTGAAACTTACATCGAACACATTCTGCCAAAACACCAAGCTGAAATGTGTCTGGTGCAAACATGGTGCTGTTCTGCCAGAAAACATACACACAGAAAACCTGAGTACCTCTGGATTATTGCCTGTTACTGAGTAGAGACAGCCTGAGAGAAAGTGTGTGTGTGTGTGTGTGTGTGTGTGTGTGTGTGTGTGTGTGTGTGTGTGTGTGTGTGTGTGTGAGAGAGAGAG
>JBCNYG010000025.1:2865801-2888797 GCA_039654305.1 Porochilus rendahli
AATAATAATAATAATAATAATAATAATAATAATAATAATAATAATAATAATAATAATAATAATAATAATAATTGCATAGAAAAGAAGGATGTAAATAATAACAACAACAACAATAATACTAATGATAATAATAATATTATCATTAGTATTATTATTGTTGTTATTATTATACATATTATTATTATTATTAATAGTAGTATTAGTAGTAGTATTAATAGTAGTAGTAGTAGTAGTAGTAGTAGTAGTAGAAATAATATATGTAGGTTATGTATGTCATGGTAAATATAATTTATTCTTTTAGTAAGAAATATTTTGAGATCACTCTTTGACAGTGCTAGGTGACTGATCTATCTCTAAATTGGCTATGTGTGTCATAGGGGGCTCCCTTCCCCTCCTTCTGTCTCACTTATTTACACACACCCACGCGCACTTGGAAACAGAGGGCCGGCGTAGGGCTGAAAGCTGGCTGGACAGATTTGCGTTCACGCCTGATCACGCACTGAAGAGTGGGGTTATAGCCGAGAAAGGGAAAGGCAGCACCTGTCCCGGCTTTAGCGTCCTGTCTCGGTTTACTGAGAACCCGATAAGCGCTCCGATGCCGTGCGGTTTCCAGCGGAGACTCTCAAGAGCCCCTGCAGTGCTGCGCGGTTTCACTGCGGCTGCGCTCCAATTTGAGGACTAGTGTACTAACTGGGGGCGCCGAGCTCGTCTTCCAGAGCTTTTGTGGGCCAACATAAGTGTGACACATTTACATTAGTAGAGCCTACATGGAACAACGCAATTAGCGCACTGCAATGCCATTAACCCGGTTTAAGGTAACCGAGGAATAAACAGGAACACAGCAGTTCACGTACATCCATCTGTTACTGTGAGTTTTTTATACTGGATTAAATCACGAAGAAGAAAAAACAACGCACTCAGATGCAAATTGTAAGACATTTTGACAACGTAGATTACTTTGTAAATCTCAAAAAAAAAAAAAAGCAAGACAATATGACAATAATGATGTAAAAGTGATCTTTTTTTGTTTGTTTTATTATTATAGAACAGTGCTCTAGTGTACCTGAAGTGTACCTGGAGAAGACAGATCACAAATCGGAACACAGCCCGTGTGTCTAATGGCGGCAGCTCTCAGCAATCAGTCCGAGTCCAGCTCTCCTATCTGTCCTTTAAAAGCATCCCATATCTCTCTGTACACTTCCTGAGAGACGCACACACACGCGGTTGCGTATTTACCGTGTGCAGTCCCCGTGTAAAATTGACATTAGCTGTTTGACGCACAGTGTTGATAGCAGCTCATTCAACCTCAATCAGCGACTGGCTTTATATAATATATACTCTATAACTCACTCATACAGGCCTATATATAGTGAGGGTTTTCACTAATATACAACATGCTGAATAGTACACTCCGATTAAATCCAGTTTGGCATATGAATAACTATATCAAATTATTATTCCCTGTAATAAAAACCCGAAAATTTTGGCATACGTGTCGGGAAATGAGTGGCATTTTGGCAAAAGAATGAAAGAGGGCGACCACGAGGAGAGACCCAAGACAAACCCTGGATCTTTTACATCACCAAGAAGCTGCAGAACAATTGAGGGTCTATAAAAGATTCAAGAATGCATTCCGGGGCTAGGCCACTTTCTCAAACAAAAAATATGTACTGTAGACCTGTACACACTAGCAAAAAAAATTAAAAGTCATTGCTGATCATTGGTACTGTCTGGAATAATATACATAGCTAAACAGGATCGTGAATGCAGAAAAAAAAGTATTTTTTTTTTTTAACAATCCGCAAGTTACTAAATAGAATAATGGAGTATTTAACTAGATCCTAGATCATGTCTGAGTCATATTACAACTAGTATATGTTTATACCGGAATACTTGAGAACAGTCTCAGAAATAAATGTACCAATCGATTTGTATCTTCTAATTCTATCTATCAATCTTTTAAATGAATTCAAGGTATATAATTGGACAATAATGACCACTTTAATAGGTACAACCAAATGTACTTGAAGGTACACCAAAAACCCTTTGGTACCGACAAGGCAAAACACAGTAGCCTATATATGTAAATACTACAGTATAGAGCTATAGATTGATATATGAACTATCTAACCTAAATGTGCTTTACTCTGGAAATAACACGAGATCATTTAATAATATTTTTAACTCGTGAGGATTTAGAATATTTAAAACTGATATTTTATTTTTTTCTGTGAGTTGTTTGCTAATGAAATCACAAAAATCGGACTTTGAAAAGAAGTTAAAATAGCCTCTAATGGGGTCATGTGGGTACACAGACATTTTCCTGGAGACTGTGCACTTCCAACTTCCCGGTTTGGGGGCGTGCCAAACGGCGCCCGTTGTGACGCGTCCTGTCATTCCAGCCAATCATCTTCAAGACGAGGAGAATATTAAGGCGAAAGTTGAGTGTAAGAACGGAGGCCGTGTGTTTTATTTTTAATATTATTTTACTTTCTGTCGGTGTTTAATGTGCTGCGGAAAGGAATCCCGCATTTCAAAAAGTTTGGCGTCTAAATCAAATACGACAACATAGAAAGAAACAAGTGGAAGCGTCGGACAGTTTTCTAACCTATTTAGGTAGATTTTTATATATATTTTTAAACTTTTAGCATCACTGCAAGGCTTTTAGAATCACGAGGGGTTCCTCACAGCTCACTGGACTGGATATTATCTACTTTTGGAAATAGTTTTGTGAAATCAATTCAGAGGGGGTGCTTATTTTCTTCACGCATCCTTAACCGCACCCGAATGGCTTTGTGGTCGAGCAGCAGCTATATATGATCATCCAGCCGGACCCAATCGAAGAAAACTTGAGGTAAGTTTATAAATGTCACAATTTTCTTATTTGCATGGAGGAATCGTATTTGGAAATCTTGCGTAATGACGAGAATGTAACTAGACTAGCTACACGTTTCAGATTAAAAGTACTTTAAATAACTGCACTGAAAATAAACGTATCAACACCATCCCAGGGAAGTGTTAAGCTTTATAATGAGGTTGGTATGTTTGCTCCACGCTAACACCACACTGCATGTTGCTTCAACATTCAAACCGACCGATTTATTGGTATTTATCTAAAAAAGATGGAAAGAAAAAAGAAGGAAAATCTTGAGGTATGAAATAACAACCTGATTTTATAATCTCTAAACCGGTCAAGCAAGCCTTTACTTGTTTCTTACTGCACCTTATTCACCTGTGCCTGATATCTGCCCAAAAATTATTTAAAGCAATCAGAGGATGGATAATAATAAAAATAACAATAACACTAATAATAATAAGGCCTGGCAAGCTGTCCAGTGTGTACTCTGCCCTCGCCAAGCGTCGGCTGAGATGGTCGCCAGCCTCCACGCGACCCTAATTAGGATTAAGCGGTTCAGAAAACGAACGAATGAAAATCCATTAATATTTTTTGACTATTTATTAGCCATAAATATCAGCCTACACATCTGATAAAACTTAAAGCCAGTGTTCCGCCATAAACCTTGCCCCTAAATGCAGATTACACGGCCCATAAACTCTGTCACAAATGCAACATGTCAGAGTTATTAGGATAAATCTAACATCTCTACCGGGCACTGGGAAATTATAACAGAACCATGAGCAGCCATACCCTTCGTGGTGCTGGTGTAGTTTATACACCACAGGAAAAGAAGAGGAGTGATTAAAATCTATTACTCCACTAGCCTCCATCTCTACACTTTTAGGGCCTAATGAAATGGAATAATGTGTGACTTGCTCCTTTTTGGATAAACGGACAGAGATCATGGCGCCTATAGGGTTACAGGCAAGGTGCCACTGAGCAAAACCGCCCACCAGAAAAAAATAATAATAATGTTTGGCAGTTCCTTCCCTCCAACACAGTCACTGCATGTGTTAATAGCAAAGCACTGGCCAACTCTACAATTACAGAACAGTGAGAAGATAAAGCTCTTTTTTCTTTCTGTTGGCTCTTTCTCCCTTTATTCTCTCGTCCCCCTTTATCTCTCTTTCACGTTATACATTAGTGGCACTCTATGGTTTGTTATATTTTCTACTCTCTCTCTCTCTCTCTCTCTCTCTCTCTCTCTCTCTTTCTGTCTCCAAGAATGACGTCAGATGTATTCATTCCACTCCCCTCCCCTTTTTATTTTATTTCTTTTCTAAAAAAAAGTTTAGGGACAGAGAGAGGGAGAGAGGGGCACCCTGAGACAATTTTGCCCTTAGGGAAAATAGCGACAAGATTAGGGTCTTTTTCTTCTCAGTGCCGAACAGGGCTCAGTGCTAATCCCAATTGGGCTAATTGACAGACCGCAGAAAAGCCTGAAGATCGAAATATTTTTTTTAAAGTTGAAAGTTTTTAAGTTTCCGATAAAAATGTTGCACGTGCATATGATTTAATGTAAAACAGAGATGGAGTAAAGCAGATCTTTTTACATTGTAAATATAGGCTATTACAGGTACTTTAAAATACAGGCTATAAACAACAGGTTACTACAAATCATCTCAGTCAATGAAGTGAAAAACAAGAAAATTATAACACAGAATTAATTACCTATGAAAAAAAAAACAATTAGCCCATGCCCTGTTAGGACTATGTGTAAAATTACACACTATTAAGCAGAATTACAGGTAAGTGCAGCGAGTGATCATGTTTCCCAAAGGAAGGAGCTAATCTCCTTTTAATTTGTTCTTAAATATCACGTTTGGGCATATTGCTTGTCTGATCTTCCGAAAGTAGAAAATAAAAAAAAAGATTTATGCATGACATGAATAAACGAGTATGACATTTCATCTATTTTATATACAACATGCAAAAGACACGAATATACACTTCAGCAAATAAATACATAAATAAATAAATACGTTAATAGATAGATAGATAGGAAACATTTACACACACACACACACACACGCTAGGGGGAAGTGGCACAACCTTGATGATATAGAAAGAGAGGGGGATTGCAGCACCACCCGACCAGGATGCCACTGCAGCTCATTATCCCGTTTCCTTTCAGTGCGATTTGCAAACTGTTTGGCAGCGTCGTTTGTCTCCTCATTTTGTTCCTTCGTGGGGGGAATGCGATGCTTGTCAGGGCCCGTATTCACTTTCGCCATAGTTTATTGATGAGCTCCTCTCGCTTTTTTTCCAAGCACATGTCAAAAGTCGAGTCGAGTGTAGCCTACATATGCAACCACAACTTTATTTTGGTCTCTGAGTGTCCCAAACACCGTTCAGTTCCCATTTCTAAACTACCCCGCCGTGCTCCCTTACTCCCTCCCTTTACTCTGTGCCTCCCTCCCCCCTCCCTCTCTGAACGCCTCGTTCATGACTCCATTTCACATTCCCTCGACCCCGGACTCTCTTCCTCACTCCAGCAGAGGAGTGAAACAGCAAAAGAGTACAGCACCAAACACACGCCATTGCGGTGCACTGTATAGGTGCGCATTAACGCCCAAAGCAAGCAGCAACATGTGGCATGTTTCAGTCTCACCATGCAACACCAAATTAGGCCTACATTTTTATTAACGAGCGCCTAGCAACACATTGTATTTTATTCCTATTTCATAATTGGCGATACGAATGCTTGTAATGATTTATATTTTTGGTGCGCATTTTATGTAGCAAAGTGCACTAGCAACTTGCAGCTTCTTTACATTTCAGTGGTGCTTACGGGTTATGTATTTAATATATATATTTTTTTGCAACGTAAAAGATAAAAAGCTATGCACAAAGGAAGAAAAAGTAAACGTCATGTTCCATTGATAATGGATTTTAAACTTAAGCAGTAAATTGGTTACTGGTTAAGGTGTGCATGTTTTATACTTTTGGTGCACACCTGTCTCTAGATAAGTACATGTGCAAAGTGCAGCTTTAATTACATTTCTGAGTAATGGTGCCTAAGGCTAGGTCACGTAACTGAATTTATTTTTACAAGGTTGCAGGTAAAATAATGAAGGTATAAGATAAGCTATATTCCGTTTATAGTGCACTTGGAAATGTGCAGTACATATAGCTATGTATATAGCCATATAGTTTAATAGTTTATAGTGTGCATCATATTTTGGTGTGCATTTTTAACCTAGCAAAGGGCACCTACTGCACATTTAATTACACATTTAGGGTAGTGCTGTCATAGTTCAATGATGTACCTCAAATCCATTTTCATCGGTTCACAAGTAAATTGGTAATGTATTCCTTACATTATAATAAAATATAATGTAAATGAAAATGCACAAGGAAGTGTGCAGTTTGATATCTTTTATTTTTGAAAAGGTGGGTTTAAGCATACCTGAGAAATTTCAGCATACCTGAGAATTTCCATATGAACCTTTCCTTTGCTGAGTTGATATCATCAATTATAAACCTTTAGTGGGCTATATGCGCATGCAGTCTAATGCTTACTCTACAAATAATGTCAATTTCTGTCATTTGGATCATTGTAATGGTATGCTTAAGCCTATAAACATAATAATATCTATATTCAGGTGACAAGGCGTCACTCTACACTTTGTTTCTTGTGAGTGCAGAATTGTTAGTATGAAACATAGTTTAAAGGCTAAATATTTAGACAGACAGAATAAATTCTGCGTGAACAATTCGCCATAGGCTACATATCAATCAAAAGCCAGAGTGGGTTTTGGTAGCCTATTTTTTCCACTTCAGTAATCCATAGAGATGTAACTGGCCATGTTAGAGCAATCAGACGCTATGTTTGTGTGTGCGTGTGTGTGTGTGTGTGTGTGTGTGTGTGTGTGTGTGTGTGTGTGTGTGTGTGTGTGAGAGAGAGAGAGAGAGAAGATATGTTTTTTTATTTTATTTGCTCATTGTCAGAGCAGACAAAAGCTTCTCTCCTGACTTTATTAGAATTTACCATTTAAATCCAAAAAAGATTAAACTTGTACGTTGGTTTAAATTATGTGAAATCAAATGGATTTTTTATGGAGATAAAAGTCGTTCATGCCAGGGCAGAATATGAAAATATATGAGATAACGTTTTAGTATGAACAAAGACAGCATTAATTCAAATGCAAACCATGGAAATAGCATTATTTACATATTCATCTGATAAATTAAATCAACCTTCAAAATGGAAGTAATAAAGACCCTCAGTCTATATAAAACATAAAAAAACAAACAAAAAAATAACCATGTTATAGACTAAATCCTTCAGATATCCACTACTTCCAATCCCAGCTTTAATCTGACTGGTACAAAGCACTGACACTGGAGAAATGATGGTACATCTCCCAAAGACATCATCAGAACATTTCCTCATTGCAGTTTTTGTGACTGATTTATGTGCAGAGTTACAATTATTAAATCAATAACATATTAGTGCACGAGCATTAAATCTAAATCTGTGGTGCAGCCAGAACCATGGTCTGAGCTCATATTACAGAAAATTTAGGAATGGCTGAAACACAGAAACAGGAAATAATTTAGACATACAATATATAGAGAGCTCCAAAATAATAGCAGAATATTTCTCCTCAACAGGTACGGTGTTGACCCCAAACTACCTGCGTTCCCCCAAAATCAGCGTGTCACCCTTCTGCGACTGCAGCAACAGCGGCAACAGCAAAGAGGACTGTGAGCGGTTCACGGAGTTCTTCACTGACAACGCCTGTCTGCGTGAGTAACTCTACTGTCTGGATTCTCTCTTCATTTATCTCACTCAGCTTTCAGGTTTCTCGTATTTCTACTCCGTATCCTGCAGTTTGATCTCTGGGAGTTTTCAGTATTCTGTCCTTCTTTATACCTTGTGCTTCCTGCACCCTTCATCTTTCAGTGTCTTTCTCACACCACGTCCTGACACCTGTCGATTCGTGTTTTTACTGAATTGTTTTATTATTCTGTGTGTCCTCCCTATAAAATACTCCTATAAATTGCTCAACAGCTTCCTCCTGCCGTGTTTTTGCAGCAATTTTCTGGAAAGGAATCTTGGCAGCGTCACATCTGTGACTCCTTTTAGTGCCCCATTTCCCATAAATGTAGGGGAATGAAGATATTCACCCTTGTAGAGCATTCATTCTTGACATTAGCATAAGAAGTCTCTTGAATTGTTTGTATTTATAAATATCAGCTTAACAGATCTAAGAATATGACTATATAGCATTTAGAAACTATTCCATGGTTACATATTCTCTCTGGATCCAGGGTTCTTAGGGTTGTTCAGATAACGACAGAAGAAATGTTTTTGCCCAGGACTCAAAACTTATGAATTGCCATAACATCCTTAAAACACTGACAAGCCAATATCACACTCACACACACACACACACACACACCATAAAGACTGCTCTGTGTCCTGAAAATTTCGATGGGCGCAGTGGGGTCGTGTTCAGAATTGAAAAAAAATACATTTTCACATTCGTAGTATAGCTTTAATATGGCCATGCCAGGTTCTCAGTGTGTATAACATGTTCCCACTAATTTCTCACCACATGCACAATCACACACACACCACGTCCGGTGTGTCCTAACTCCGACCAATTGGAATGCACCGCACGCTCATCACATTCTCACTGGTCTTTATAAATACTGTGCATGTGGTTTTCTTGTTTCTACGTTCAAAAAGTCTGTACCGCTGCATCCTTGATAAATAATTCCCATGTAATTCATCCATGTCTGTAGTACTTATCTTTTTAACATGTCTAACTTTCAAACTTGTCCTCCACATCCGTGGAGATCATGGACGTCCTTATCGGTTTCTACGGAGTCACTACTGCTTTGTTTTGTAAGATTTATACATGCTTCTTTCATGCATACAAGCATAACATGCTTCTTCCAACTGTTGACCGTTCGAAGTTTGGGCAAGGCTGATCTGGATATATACATAAAAAATAGCTACTTCGTAGTACTTGGTTACTGTATATACTGTAGATTTTATAAGTGATAAATCTAACACAGTGTAAATTAAATGTATGAGTCCTCCAGGGAAAACTGCACTGCACCGCTTATTTCCACTAGCACTGAAAAATTCTTGATATTTAAAAAATGTATTTTATAGAAAAATAAAACAGGAGGTGTATTATAGCACCTAATATAATTCATAAAAACACATTCATAGGTGTAGGAGGAGTTGCAGGTTAACTATGGCAAGAACCCTGCTGGAGCAGTAACAAGGTCCATATTTGCAGTGGAAACAAAGATCGAGTTAATCAAAAAATAAAACAGGAAGCGCACAATGGTATGGAGTAAATAACATTCTGCAAAGGTTTGGACGAAATGAGCTGACTGTTTAAGGAGCAGTTGAGGGTCAGATGTGTGATGGCGATCGTCATCCCTGTGTTGCTCCAGCTTCGTATTATAGTAATAATATTGGCTCTATTTTTCTTCCTTCTTCTTTGAACACAAGACTTTTTATATGGAATACAGCCTGCAAGCGTCCACACTGGCAACTCGGTGCTTGCTAGCTACTCTTATGTCCTGTATCATATAACCCGATCATCACCTCAGGCCTGTCCCAACCAGATGCTCTTTATTCTTTTCTGTGTTTTACTTCATGCTCCTTTCCTCTCTGATACACCCTGCCACTACCTCTCATGTTTCAGCAAAATCTAACATGAGGTGCAATCAAAATCGAAGGTTCTGGAGCCACTATAAATTTGCTTAGGCTCCTGTGCAGTCAGCCACTGAGTTAAGATGCCAAAAGGATGGATGTTTGGAATAATAAGCTCAGAGGGGGTGTGTGGGTGTCTTCTCCCTGATATTCATTCCTGTCTCATCCGAAGGACGTACTTCTGCGGGTTAAACTGAGTTGCTGGTTGTCCTCCGCCTCTCTCTCTCTCTCTCTCTCTCTCTCTCCCCCACAAGTTTTAGCTTTCATGTACTCATTCGTCTATCAAACACACAGGCCGTATCTCTGTGCTCTTTGCCAGGTCGGGCAGCATGAGAACACTCAGACGCTCACATCATTCTTTTTCCCGTTTGCCCTTTGGGTTCCCACAAAGGTGGATACTAGGGCGCGAAGACGGACAGCTCACTCCTCGTCTCTCTCCTACTCTCTCTCGTGTCTCATTATCCGAGTTGAGCTTTAAATGCACTGACAGGTGTTGGGCCACCTTGTTCGAACCGTCAGAGCATGAGCTTTTTCTCTGGGGTATACAGGCCTCTTTCCTATCAGGCTGTGCCCGCAGCGGTGGCTGAAAAGCAGTGTGTTCTGAAACCGATGGGTCAACAGTTTTAATGCACTATTTAAAAAGAGTGTATTGCAATAGCAATAAAATGTTACAACAGGAAATAAAGATAGTAAATAGTATAGATTTTGCAAAAAAATTGTCATGACATTATCACCTGTTTCATATGAACAAAGATTTTAAATATTTCAACAAAGACTGCTTAATTATTGAAAAGCTGCAATATTTTTTAGCCGGTTTGATGACACAAGTTTCTAAAGTGTATCCTCATAGACGGCTTATTTTTTAGTCCGACTATCAAATGAATCAGCAACTTTTGACCAAATCAGATTTCAGGACGAAATCCAAACACTTTTTCCCTGAAGATGGTACAAATCACAGCATGTCTTCCAGTCGCACAGGAACAGGAAGGATTGGTATCGTGTTCCGGATGGCCAGAGAGGGAGCGATCGGGCTGGTCAGAACAAACACTACATTAATATTTAACTAGCCGACTGCAGATTATTCTCATCATGATTGATGCTCATGGACAACAAACAGTCAATCATCAAACTGCTACGTTTCAATAACACGATGTACAATCGGTAGCGCTTAATCATTGGTGTGGTCCAATATTTACCGCTGCCATATTTACGCAGCTGAAGGTTACAGTGTCACGGTTGTGAGGGGACAGAATTTGCATATCGACATTCTTATCTCTCTAATACAAACAAATCCCGCTAGGAGACAAGAAAGTGTACTTTGTTTTAAAAAAAAAAAAAAGGAAGAAGAAAAAAAGGCAAACAGAACAGATCCATTTTCAAAGCTCTCTCCTTTCAAAGTATCTTAAAATCTGATTTAAAATAGTGCTAAATCTCAGCAGAGTTTTGTAAAAAAATTAGCATTTTTTTAATGTGCCCAAAATGTCAAAAACAAATCTGCATACTGTACAGTATACGAAATTTAAACACAAAAAGCTATTCGGCTGTAGCTGTGTGGCTGTATTTTACATCCATCATTCATGAGTTATGTTCACATTTAATTTATTTGCTGAACCGCTTGATCCTACTTTGGGCTTTGGAAGGTCGTCTCAGCCGACACTGGACAAGGGCATGTCCATCACAGGACCAACACAGAAACAAAATTATTAGCAGCCAGGGGCAATCTGGAGCAGCCAATTAGCCTAAACTGCATGTGTTTGGACTGGGGGAAGAAACTGGATTACCCGGAGGGAATCCATGCAAGCACATCGAGAGCATGAAAACTCCACACAGAAATGCCCTCACTGAGCCCGGGACTCAAACCCAGGACCTTCTTGCTCTAAGGCAGACATGCTATCAACCACACCACTGTACTGCCCAAAGAGAACTGAAATGAACAAAACCTAAATTCGTAAACTCTCATCTAATATACGTTGTAATATACATAATTTTGACAAAATATTATATAATGGCCACATAAAATCTGTGATAATATCCAAATCATCCACACAAAGCAGTCCTTTACACTGGCTTTACTACAGAAATATGCCTTTCTTACAATATCAGTCGGACATTTGGAGAGAAGCCATGAAATTGAGAGTGAAGACGCTTAAGAGGAGGAAGTGTCAAAAGTAACCAAGTGCATTTCAAAAGAAGAGAATCAATTTGGAACAATCCAATGACAGGAAGAGAACCCTGCTGAGGTCGCTGTTACATTCCGGTTAAAGGATGGGAACTTCACCTGGTCTTCATCCCCACATGAGAGCAGAGGTCAGCTTTCAGCTGAAAATGTTATCAGAATGGTTATTACGGCTAATACACCATAACCCGGGAAATAATATTGTCCTGCGTCCAACAGCTCCTGAAACAGTGAATCAAAAGCATAGTGATGATCATGGTCAGCTTGGGATGGAGACGGTTTAGAAAGACGCCAAGGAGGCAGAATGGACTGACGCTCAAGCACACATTAGTGTGTTGAGTTTGTGTTTTGATAGGAGCAGAGGAAAGTACCCTTCACTCAAAGACAAAAACACCTTCTGCTGGACTGGTCTGACACCTGCAGGCATCAGAAAAACGATTCATGGCCACCACAGAAGGAAGAGACCAAAGGACTGAGTGGATCAAGGGGTGTAGAAACGAGTCTTGTGTGCCACAAATGCAGTGCTTATCATTGCAAGGCACACCCCGACATATGAGTGGGAGGACAGGCACGAGGACACACACTGAGCGAGACTGTAACGACTTTTTTTTTTTTTTGTGAATAATGTTATTGGTGTTGGTTGCTATGGTTTCTATATGTATGTAATAGGTGATGTGATGCAGATGAGAAGCAGAGATACTGTTACAACCCTCAAGTTGATTATTTTCCAATTATAGCCAGACACAAGGAATACTCTCTTGCAATACCATAAATAAGTACAAGGATTTGGTTCAGCTTAAATTTTCCATAATAAATGATGTGAAGTGGGGTGAAAAACAATTATTTAATAAAAAGAAATTCTATTATTTTATTGAATACCACTGAGAATAATTCAAACTGATTCTACTATAACCTTTTTTAAAATATAATTTTAATTTCTAAATTGCAATTTTTTTTTTTATTCTTAAGGTTTTATTTGGATGTTCTCTCCGGCTTTTAGTCATCAATGTTATGGTGTGTACTGTTTCCACAGGAAATGCAATTCAGGCATTTGGAAATGGGACCGATTTGAGCATATTGCACTCAGCACCAGTGCAGAGCACGACGGCCGTGATCACTCCATCACAAAGAGGTCAGGGACGTGACATATTACCCAGCTCCCCGAACCAAGACTTGCAGAACAACCACCTGAACCCTGGAGACAACTCAGTGTATCCGTTCTGTGGAAGCCTGCAGGTCAGTCCCAGGTCTCATCAGAAGGTCAGATATGGTAGCAAAGTTGTATTATAATCTTATAAACAAAGAGGGAAGCCTGACCATTTATAGTGGTGGCGCAGTGGTAAGGTGGTGATTATCAGGCACACCTCACAGCAAGAAGGTCCTGGTTTTGAGTTCCAGGCTCGGCGTGTCTTTGTAGAGGTTGCAGGGTTGTAGGTTGCCTCCAGTTTCATCCCGCAGACCAAAGACATGCAATTAGGCCAACTGATTATTCTAAATTGCCCCTAGGTGTGGATGTGAGTGTGAATAGCTGCGTGTGTTGCCCAGCGTCGGACAGTTCAGGGTATACGCTGCCTTTGCCTAGTGGCTGAGATAGGCTTAAGCCTCCCCATGACCCTAGCAACATTTAGTGGTTTAGCAAATGAGTGAAAATAAGAATTTATAATGGTACAAAATGAAGAGTGTTGTCTCAATTATTGATTTTGGAAATCTTACTTTATTTCCAAAAAACAACAAGGTCCCAAGAGAATACGCTCATTCTAGCTCGGAAAGGCTTAGAAATAGGCTTTAGAATATATATTTGCTGTGCAATAATCTCATATTCAGAAATGCTAAAAAAATTTGTTTTTCAGATATTTCTTCTTGTGAAAACATCCTTTCTCCAGAGTAAGAGAGAGAGAGAGAGAGAGAGAGAGAGAGAGAGAGAGAGAGAGAGAGAGAGAGAGAGAGAGAGAGAAAATATAAGCAATTCAATATCTGTCAATCTTGGAATAATTTTCTGAGTAAAAAGTACAGATCACAAATGCAACAGAACAAATAAAACCTAAACTGAGAACTAACAGAGGAACAGTGCAACCCCAGTTCCCTGTGATTCACATTATATTAATGTTGATAAACGATGCAACATTTAGACGTGTCCAAGCGTTTGTTTCCATGACTTTTATCCAAGTGTCAGGTCAAGACCTCTCTCCGGAAGTGAATCGTAAATGATAAAGAGATTTTGTAGCATATCAGGCACCACTTTATCATCCTGGACTTTGGCTTTGTTGGTTCCACCATCACACACACGTGTATACAGTTATCCATTTATTATACTGTCACCAAACCGTTTATAAAACCACTATTCTTCACATAGTCATGTTACACTCACACTCACATGAACACACACCCACCCACACACACACACACACACCGAGGCCATGCCAAGCACACAGAGTGCTAACAGAAGCTCTTGCTCATCTGCATAAAACTAATTTCCCCCAAGCTCATGGACAGATTTCACCAAACCAACGCCAAGCTGCCACTCGGAGTGCTGATAACGTCTGGAGACTTGAAATGATCTAAACACAATTTCAGTAGGGCATGAGATAGTGTAAACTCATTGAATCTTTTTTTTTTTTTTAACAAAATCTTTATTGACTCTGTTCTCCACTATGTTATATAGAACATACAGTAATTAATGACATTTTCCAGATTTGGTACAAGCTTTAATCATGAAATCAAAGATATACTGATATAGCATAGCATTCAGTGGGTACGTCTCTTGTGATGAAGGGGTTAAAATCAGACCTTTGCCAAAGAACCAGGGTGCCAGAGAAGGGCAGTGGCAGCCTGGTGCAACTGGGGTTCCAAACCTGAACTTTGGACCAGTAACCCATTGCAGGTAACTTATCTGAAGGTTTGGGGTTGAACTACAGTACCACCAAGCTGCCACTGTTGGGCCCTTGAGCAAGGCCCTTCAACCTCAATTGCTTGGTTGTATAAAATATGATAAATGCAGTTACTCTGGGTAAGGGCAACGACCAAATGCAAAGCATTCCATGGTCATGTTTTAAAAATAGAAAAATAAACCATAAAGTCGTATTTTAGGGTTATTTTTATGTTCTCATGTAGTACACTAAAACAATAAATGACCTTAGGCTCAGTGGATGTCACAACATTGATTACTATCAAGCAACATCCTTCAGCAAATAGTAACAGCACTATCTATCTATCTATACATCCATCCATCCATCTATCCATCTATCTATATATAAATAAATTACAATAGAATGTTGAGTCCTTATTTTTATTTGTTTTGGTAAACTGTGAAAAATTGAGGTGCCAGTGTATACCATAAGGGTAATAATGCTTATATTTGGCATATCACTTGTATTAATCATAATCATAATGCTCGTATTAATTAGCTAATAACTAATCTGGTGGTACAATGTGGTGGTGGTTAGCACATCCGCCTTACAGCAGGCAGGTCCTGGATTACCTTAGACGTGTAAGTGGTTTTGTGTGTGTGGGCCCTGCAATGGTCTGGCAAGCTGTTCAGGGTTACCACGCCTATGCCCAGCGTCGGCTGAGATAAGCTTCAGCCTCCCCATGACCGTAGTAGAATTAACCGGTTTGTCAAATGAATGAATGAATGAATATTAACTGATTAACCAAATAAGTACGGATATGTTCTTTTCTCATGCCTCTCAGCTACATTTTTCACGTGTGCTGTAGCCGGTATAAACAGCTATACCCTAAAATGTCTCTTGTCAATAAGACAAGGCAGCTTGTTTACATTAAAACTGGAAATCATGACAGTAAACATAGAGAAACAGCATCACCATATTAAGTCATAGGCTCTGCACATCGTGGTCATGATGTAATATTTCATTCCTCCCAATTAAGTAGCTCATGGCCGCAAACTATTATCTTGTGCTCCCAGCATATTCATTAGTGGACAAGCAATTCTATTAGCCTGTAACCGCCGTGTCATCTCAGAGGCTCCATAATAATAAGTGTCATGTGTGCATTTTTTTAGTATTGGTAATTGTTAGTATTTGATTTAAGACCCTACTGATTGTAGGCTATTGTCTCTGCTCTCTGGAACTCGGCTTGGATATATGATAGCCTCCAAACCTCAATCTTGCAAGCCAGTAGTAAATCACAGTCCATTTCTGTTGTATTTAGGATGAACGGACCATGTTAAAGCACAGTGCATTAGGCTGAGCTGAATCTGCTCTTCTTTAATGTCAGTAATAAACAAAAGGACTCGACAGCAGAAAGGTGGAGTGAAAATGCACTCAGATGAAATTTTCCTTGAGGTTTGATTGTGGTGATTACCGCTCCTCAATTTCCTTTAGTTTGCCTCAATTTCCTCCACTTTTCTGCGCAGCTTCTAAAGGCTCTCCAGATTTACGTGAGCGTCATACTTCAGTCCAATCTGGAGGAGTAGAAGTGCTAGGACATGCCATAACATCTCTTGTTCATTCTCTCTGTTTCTAGGCGCTGAAGACGAAAACCAACCAAACAATAGCTGTGTTGTGCGTGGTAAGTGTACCTGCCATGTTATCATGTTATATTTATTTATTTATTTATTAACTGGCACAGAGATGTTAATTATTTGTCTAGAATTGTCTTCCTATACATCGCCATGCCTATTGTTACAAAAAACTATCCTGGAAAAGCAGCTAATCTAAACAATCTTCCCAAATATTTTCTTAGACATTTCTTCAGTTCTGAGAATCCACAACTTTAGTTCCTACCTGCAGTTACATAGCTTCCATTTACTGCACAAAAAAGAGAGGAAAAACTGTTTAAACCTAAACTCTGCTACAGATCAGGCCCTATCATACCACCTCGTATACAGCAGTGCATTTTGTGTTATTTTTCTATATATCATTTCTTGAATTTTTTTCTACAAGATTCAAGAATTTTATTCGGTCACATGCACAGTACAACCTGCATGTACAACCTGCAGTGAAATGTTACTCTGAATCACTCCTCAGACTGTGCGTATATTTAACAAAAAGTAGGAAGGAAATAAAGTTAGATTAAACAAGAATATATGAGAAAAAAGTATAAGTGTTCTAAAAATATACACAACACGTGAACCCAAGTAAAGTAAAGTGCAGCTGGACCTGCTATGCAAGTCGAACTGTACCTTTTTATACATGTACACCAGCCTATTGCCCTCCATTTGCTAATGGCGCCATTATGATCTGCACTACTATCTCAAATAAAACACCAAAGAAGCTGATAGCCAAAGATGCTAGCCATCATGTGATGATCGAGTGGAAATTTCCACTCGATCTTTGACCTTGCCCTCAAGCAAACTTCTTATTTGTGGACCTTGTAGTGCGAAATACTAAACTCGAAGCGTTGCTTATCTTTAGGCTTTTAAAGTTCAGAAAATGTCATTGGACATAATAAAAGCAGCATTACACGCCACAGTGACATTTACTGCTATTGCGGTGCATCCAAACAGCCTTAAAAACCACAGCCGCACACCCAGGCCTTTCTCAGCTTCATTACGGCATTATTCATCTTTATTCGTGTAGCGTATATCAAACACAAAGTGGCATTTTTATATCACCCCTTAACAAAAAACACATCAGCATAAGTCACTTTACAGTATTTTGGGGCGATAGTGCTAGGCAAGTCCGATTTAACAGCAATGTGATGACATCTAAAAAGTTTAGTGGGATGAAAAAAGCACTGTACTTAGAATCGTCTCCAGCAGAGCTTCTGAACATCAGCAACACCAACCACACACCACACAATCAATTTATTAGGACTTTGGAGCGCCCAGCAAGATTTCAAAAAGTTATTGTTGCAATCCATTCCCATGTGCTCCATGTTAGGCTCAAAATCTTCAAATTCCTTTTGATTTAACAAATATTCGATTTAACAAATAAAGTATTTTGGACATTCACTGAATACTCACATGACTTTTTGGCGACTGAATTTGGTAAAAATGATGCCAAAGCTCCATAAATAAGACAAAAGGACACACGAACCCATGCTTCTAGATTTCCAGAGCAGAAAACAAGCTGACAAGGGAGATTTAAAAACTAAAATTATAAAATCAATTTTCAAAAAGAAATAAGCTTTAAACATAAGTAAAGAATTTACTTTGATATTAAGTAGTAATTATACCTCATATTGAATATTTTCTTTAAGAAAACCTTTTATATCTTTTATAAGTAGTCAATAAAGAGATTAATTAAAACCTTCAATTAAATATTCTGTGAGAAATTTTTATAGACTTTAATAACATTAAAAACATGATGTAAAAAACCTAAAAAATTATTTCCAAATGTCTTGAATTAAAAGAAAACCAACTTCAATTTATCATATGTCACTATAATGCTTTTAAAGTATAATGTTTAAAAGAAATGCTGAATTTTTTTAATTGCAGAAGTTTTTATAAAAGTCTGACATCCTTTCAATTTAAATTCAGTTTTAAGGAAACAAAAAAAGCACATTCTTGCATTTACTTTAACGCCAACTTGTACAATAGTTGAAAGCCTACTTTCTGATCTGGCCTGCTTGATAAGCACATAAACACCTTCACTGTCTTTCTTAATCTCCTCTTTTTCAGGATGACAATCCCAGCTCGTCCAACTCCATTTTGGAGAACTCAGCATCTCGGTCAGGTTTTAACACTCTGCTGGTCCTGCTGCTCAGCTCGTTGCACTGCTCCCTGGTACTCCTGCCACCCAACCTGGTACTGCTGCTGTAGCCACTTGGCCAAAGCAACACATGGACGCTTGTAATTTGTATTTTAAAAAGATCTATGATATATGTTCCAGGTCTACTTGTTGTAACCAAACTTCTCTCACTGTCTCCACTCTGTATTTTTACAGCTCTGAGTATTATGAGCTTTGGTTTTTGCGAAAGTGATTTCAGTGTATGTTGACTTTTCTCTATGTTCCCTGTTGGGTTTTTGTTGTTGTTGGTTTTTTCTTTTTTCTTTTTATTTTTGGTGCCTGGAGATGAGCAGCAAAAAACTCCCAAAACAAAACAAAAAAATTATGCGGCAGATTTGTTCCTGCAACTTTCGAGACGACAGATATTCTGGTCTCAAAGTTATGAGATCGTTTAAATGGTGGTCAAGCTGAGTGACGGCAGCTTTCTTCTTAAGTGTTTTTGCATATGTTGTGTGCAGTAAGATATGCGTTGACTTCTAACTGGCACACAAGCCAGAACAACCCCCACCCCCCTTCCGCTTCCCCGCTATTAGCATTATCACAGAGACTTGGGCTAACTTTTGGAGGTGCACACAAAGTCCAAGGTGGCTGGGATTACTGTGCATGACTATTCTTTTAAATGATTGCTTTCGGAGCTTTAATCTGGATATTTAGGGGGAATACATATGTACAGAATATATTTTGAGATCCTCTATTGTGTTGGGGAGAATTTTTTGGGAAGTGTTTGAGTACACAGAGCCTGAAAGAGTGTGTTACGGTGTCTGAGTCAGTTCGGCAGTGCCAGCGTCAGTTTGGCAGTGCCAGTTAGGAACTTTAGAGTTCCTACAAAGTGTATGAACAGTCAAGAGTATTGTATTTGATTTCTTCAAACTGTTATGAAACATCACTGTAACCGTAGCGTTCACCAGTACAAACTTATCTGTCCTTGAAGCGTACATTCATAAAGCCTTTTCGGTGTGGACTGTGCTTGGGCCCCTTGTGTCCAAATGAAATACTGTATGTATTCATCCTGTATAGTGCTCTTATTTTGTGTTGTAATTCCGAGCATTACAGAAAGAGGCTTTGCAAAGGCGGTATGCTCAAATCAGATCTTGATCTTAACCAGTCTGAATGTTCAACTTTCTTTGAAATGAATAAAAAAAAAAAAGTGATACACACTCACAAAGATCTTTATCCGGCAGATTGAACAGCCGTTGCACATTTGAATCATTTATATATGATATGATATTTGGCTTTTTTTCCCCCTTTTTCTTTTTTTTTTTGCTGAACATAACACAACAACTGCATTGTTGCATTGCTCTCTTTATCAACAGAGCATCTGGATCTTATTAATTTATTTAATTAAAATAGATGGAGGAAATATAAACTTTAATTTCATATTATAGCATCTTAGCCTACTGCGATCATAATGACTTGTTTAAATATACCTGTATTTAGTATCTAAAGGAATAAACTCCACCTCTATTGACTGCTGCCCCAAAGTGTTCTATAGGGATTTAACTGAATACTAAACTAATGTTAAATGGTTTTAAATAAGAAAGGGAAATGTAAAGAAAAGGGGAAAATCTCTTATTTTTGTATCTTTTGCATTGTGATGCTTTCTTTATCAGAAAAACATTGTTCATGCTAGCAACATAGTTATATTGGTTAAAATTGTTGCAGTTACACTAGTTTTAGAGATGGTGTAAGCAGGTCTAGATGGGCATTTTAGGTCCAGATGCATTGCCCTGCTGTGCAGTACGGGCTACACCGAGTGTGTACAACACTATACTTGGTTATTAAAGTGCATTTTAGTGTATCATTACAGATATAGTCATGAGCAAAAAATGTGCCACATATACAGTATGTTTAATATGTCCACACCCACAGTATTTAATATGTCCACACCCACAGTATTTAATATATCCACACCCACAGAACTGATCTTGTGTAATTATCGAAATCTGAAAAAAAGAATAAAAATCCTATATTTCCCACAATCCAATGAATGTGGATATACCAAATTACTAAAGAATGTTAATTCCAAAAATACATGTTAAGAAGAATAAGAAAACCAAGAACTGTTACTTATCCTACAAAAATATTTCAGATGTATCCTATATCTATCTGAAACAGACCATTATTGGTGCCCCCTTGAAAAAAAAAAAGATGCAGTGAGGGACGTTACAGTAATATTGAACATATAGTACTGCAATGTATTTTTATTTTATTCTGTTTGTTCATATATATTATATTATATTCATAATATTGTAAAATTCTTAATGATAAACTACAAGTGTTACATTATGTAAGTTAATTGTTTAAGTGATAAGTTTATGTCTGTAAATAACACCATTTGAAGGGATTATTATTATATTTTTTTTAATTTTGCACTGACATGTCACATTACCACGTTAATATAGTGCCACAGATTCGGCTATTGGACAGAGGATCTGTGTTACATTTACAGCATTTGGCAGACACTCTTATCCAGAGCAACTTACAATAATCATTTTTATACAACTGAGCAATTGAGGGTTAAGGGCCTTGCTCAAGGGCCCAACAGTGGTGATAGGGTTAGGGTAAGGGGATTGAACCGATTGACCCGCTGACCTCCGGATCAGTAACCCATCGCCTTAACCAATAAGCCACCACGACACTAACTGAGAGGGGCGCTACAATCCTGGGACATCCCACCCGCATAGCTTTACGCACTATTTCTAGTTTGCTAAAAGGGTGTGCATTCATTTTTCACATAACTGACCATTATTTTTTCACATTCCTGCTATTGTTGAACAACTTCTGTGTCTACCTGAATTTTTCTGATCAAAGTTGATGTTCCAGACAAAAATCAAACAGAGCTTCTAGTAATATCCAGCTAATTTGGTTTGAGGAAATAAGCGCACTTTTCCAGTGTTCTGCGCACTCGGTGTATGCTGTAAAACTTGATTCTGCTTTGGATCTGCAGATGGTAAAGCAAAAAACTAAACATATACATATAACAAAATGTCACACGCCTACATTATACTGGTTGATAAAATGAACATCTTGTTCTTGTTTATAAATCCTCCTCTGATGTATTTCTTCATAGCTTGTGAAAATGTACAAATAAATATTATATGAAAACCGATTAAAATGGTGACTCGTCCAATCATATACTGTGTGTTTTTCCACTTTCTTAAGCTTTGGGTGATGCTGTTACTTAACAGATGTGGTGGAAGGAGTAAAAGTTCACGGAATGTTTGACTGCATTTCTGAAAAATGCTTTAGAAAACTACACGAGGCAGTACAAGAGGGCAGATAATGCTTTACGCTGTCCCTGAATATGTAAGCGTAATAGCTCGCAAACAGCCTGTAAGGAAGCATGTGCTTGCTCTTTCTTAGTAATTCATGTGATCGGGAGGCAAGTTGGATGGGTGGGAGTTGGCCATGACTAAATTAGGGGACTGTGTCATGGATTGTGGTTAGCATGTTTGCCTCATAGAAAGGAGGTAAGATGTGAGTGTGGATGGTTATGTGTTGGCCCTGTGGTGGACTGGCGAGCTGTTCAGAATGTGTCCTGCCTGTGCAGAAATGCCTACAACTCTAGTAGGGTTCAGGGGTTCAGCAGATAAATTAATGAATAAATTAATTAATAAGGAGACAAAAACTATGATATTTATGAAATCCATGCAAAAACACAGGATACTCTACCTTTATTTGCCTTTTAAAATAGTGATTGGGTCTTTTTGCATCTATACATGAATCTGGATGCAGATTTTGCATCTTAAAGATCAAGCCAGAGATGACTTCAAGGAAACATTAGCATAACACTGGTAATGGAATTATATGCGTAAATCATAAGGTGAAGAAAATTCACGAAAAATAGTGCCAATAGTGTTGAAAGATTAAGAATGAAACAATTGTGAAAGAGTACAAGAGAGGGTTTATGCTTAAAACAGCATTTCTGAGGTCGAAACAGACACAAGTGAACTTCCCTACTGAAGCAAGTGGGAGAACATAAAAATAAAATGTAATATTACTTGCAGGTAACATCAGTTAGTAAAGTTAGTAAAAATCTAACTTACTCTTGCTTGGCAGACGTTTAATGAAATCTAACAGGTTTATGTTATTGGATGCTGAGGCTTTGTGCAGGTCTTTCATTTCACCACAAAGCATTACTACAGAATCCATCCACTCCAAATTTATACTGCCAATTACAGATTTAAAAAAATTCCATTGGCTTCAGTACAACGTTTAGGGGATGCATCCATATTCAGAAGTAAGAAATAATAAGAAGCCACAGTTGATATAATATAGCAGTAATAATTGGTGGTATAACAGAGATGCCTTAAGAGTTTTAGGACTTTGGGTAAACACAATAAGCACCCAACACACTCATAATGAACAGCCACCTCATGCAAGTTTAATCACAAACCTTTAGGCAGCAATGTTTTGTGGAATATGAAAACAATATCTGAATTGTGGATACTTGCCTTTCTAAAAGATTCTCTTAAAGACTCTCTCTCTATCTCTCTTTCTCTCTCTCTCTCTTTCTCTCTCTGTGTAATTTTAGTAAGACCACCCTTATA
>JBCNYG010000025.1:2897530-2909488 GCA_039654305.1 Porochilus rendahli
TATATGAGAGACTGCACAACAAAACAGGATGTGATAAAAAGGTTCTAAATTAGTTCTTCACTCCTTCAAAAACAAATAGACAGAAAATTCCCTTCAAGTAGTAGGGTGTGTCGGGTCAAGGCAGAAATTAATGAGTTCAGTATGATCCTAGGACAGTTACTGTAATCCAGTTTGACTACAAGTGAAACATGCATTCATAGCTTTGCTTGGCAATGCATTTAAATCAAGTTAAAGAGTACGGTTTCCTATATGTCCCACGTTACATCTATAGGTCTATGTCAGTTTCACAGATAAACAGACAAGCAAACAAATGGCGGTGATTACTACGCCTCCGTTTCCTATTTTGTTTCGGCTTTGAGGTAAATATAGATTAAAACGTAAAATGGATCACGATTACGAATACAAAGTGAGAGTTATTTCGTGAGCATAGATTTTTTCTCCCCCAAAACTCTAGTTTCAAACGTTAAACACAAACATTAGTGTAGTGATGTGTTTAAATCATTTTAAAATATTTTTTCATGATTTTTCTAAAATGTGGAAAATAGTTTAATCAAATTAAACTCTTACAGAATTTGAAATAAGTGGGTTTTGCATTTCCCATTCATGCAGGACAAACAATTTTCCAAATAAGGTAGTTTACTCAGACTAGCAGACAGAGGAAACCGTCTAGAGGAAACATGAAATTTGAAGTAAGAACGGGGGGCCGGTTCAGGTACGCAAGCTTAAATTTAAACTGGAAATTAGGTGAAAACGTGACTCTACGTGACTCTCACTTTCTCTTCCAATAATAATCCCTTACGTTCAATATTAAAAATCAGGGAGATCTACTTGATATAACTGATTACTGAGGATTAAAAAGTTTGCAGTTTGTAGTATTTATACATTATATTTGGTTTGGTAGGCCTGTGTAAACAGTGATATGTGTTAAGGATATGTGTTAAGGAAAACCAATTTAAAATGCAGAAACCTATTTACTGTCAAGAGGCGGAGAATACCCAGCTTTTCAGTTCTTATTTCAAACCCTGTCTTATTGAAACTCTTCGATGTGTCCAAACTTTAGACTGTTAATGTAATTCAAAATTTTATTAGCATTAATCCAACATAACACACTGATATGGCCTAATGAACACATCTGTACTGATGAAAGCCATTTTCTGGGTGACCACAGATGTCTATCTCAAATGAATTAATTACAAGGCGCAATCAAATCAGGGCATGGATGGTCAGGAGGCTAAAGTGCACTTTAGCTAATGGAACGTCAAACTCATTAAAGTGCTGTTTGGTCGACTGAGTTGGTTGGCTGATTAACCCCTGTGAATGCTGTCATTTAATAAATGGAAGCACATGAATAAATGGCATAAACATGTATGAACTTAAGTTTGAGTCTTTTTTTAAACCAACAGATACATCTCTGTTGTGTTTCCAACTCTGATTGTTCAAAAAGACTTGAATAAATTTTCTATAAGCATTTTTTTATAGTGAGTGTAATACACAGAGGCCTGAATGGGCAAAAAGCTAAAAACAAGCTGTTATTTAAAAATAAATAAATAAATCAAATAAAGTCAGTGATATGGGTTAAGTTTTCTATAAGGAGACTTAACTATAAGGAGTTTCTTTTATGAACACATTGTAACATAATCTCTGATGGGTAATAGTGTGAAAGTTTAGCTCAGTTGAATTCCACACCTGCCCACTTTTCCTCGCTTGAGAAAATTTATATTTATATATAATAAACATGACACTGAAGCATCTGAGGCTCTGCGCTCACCTTTACCTGGCTAAAACCTCTATTCGATTTCATGATCCATTCTTTTTCCTGTTTATGGTCACAGGAAATCTGGACCTATCATACCAATCACAGGGAACCAGGACCAAACAAATCATCACCAATAATCATTTTTAGACAGCTTTTGGCCTGATAATCATTGTGACATGATTATTATTTTGAACATGGGGGCAGTGGTGGCCCGATGGTTCGGTGCTGGATTACTGATCCCAAGGTCGGCGGTTCCCGACCTTGTCCCACTATCAACGGGTTGTCACTGCTGCCCCCCCAGTGCAGCTAACTGGGTTAGCAAATGCCGGCCACGTCTCTCACTGTATATGGCTGCCCTGCGATAGCTTGGCAAGCTGTCCAGGGTGTACTCTGCCCTCGCCCAGTCAGCTGAGATGGGCCAGCCTCCCCGCGATAAATAAAAATAAAAATCAAGCAGTTCGGAAGATGATTTCTTTTTTAACATAATACTGGAGTCTAAACCTTAAATGTGCTTTTTTAAAAAAATAATTTGCTTTCGTTATGAGAACGATGCTGTAGTGCTATTCAGTTTTGCCTGATGGCGCATAAAGCCTTGGAGGAAGCACCTTTTAAATCGTTAAAACAGTGAGGATGCATCATTAGCTTTAAAACAACACAAAGAACACACCACAGCTAACGTAGTGAGGCGAGCTAGTCTACATCACACCACCTGGTCCTTCATGAAGAGCCTCCTGAGGTGAAATGTCATCACGGCACACCAAGGTCAGTCATCACATTGATAAGCATTTCCCTGCAGCAATCAGCCACACTCAAGCCTCCATGTGATTCCAAGGTTACTCTCAGAGGAAAGACACTCACCGCTGGTGATTTATTGTTTC
The DNA here is from genome assembly GCA_039654305.1 of Porochilus rendahli. Taxonomy (NCBI): domain Eukaryota; kingdom Metazoa; phylum Chordata; class Actinopteri; order Siluriformes; family Plotosidae; genus Porochilus; species Porochilus rendahli. The sequence goes on from JBCNYG010000025.1 coordinate 2,900,165, forward strand.
GACTGAGTGAAAATGTAGATGTGAATCACAGTAAAGCATCAGCTCTAGGACCCCATTGAGACACTTCTATAAAATATTTTGAATATTTTTTAAAAATTACATGTAAAACAAACCTTTATATTACTCATAACTCATACTCATACTCATACTCATTACTCATACTCGTTTACTAAAAGAAGGCTCAGGTTAAGTATGATTACGCTTTAAAACAAAGAGTATCAGCAATAATCCATAGAAATTCAAGTTTTTATTCAGTTTTATTTCTTTTTTTAATGAGTGTTGAGGTTTGTCTGTGATCGCCACACGAGGTGTCTAGGGTGCACCCCACCCAGTGGGTTGAGCTGGGCGCCAGCCTCCCAACGACCCTAATTAGGATTAGGTGGCTTAGAAAGAGAATGGAAGAATGAGTCTGAGGTTTGTTTGTTCATTTTTTGGCACAAATCATTTGATTTTTTTGCTCAGTTAAATACCAGAGCTGCCCAGAACACTTTACACTGCTAATTACCTTTGAACAACCTCCGAGCATGAGACCTGAAACATTCTCCATCACCATAGCCAATTAGAAAAATACCTTTATAAAAATTATCAAAGTACACAAATAATGATGCACCACAAGCCCAGCAATATAACAGTGTGAAAAGAGAGGAGCCGTTTTATTTATTTATTTATTTATTTTGTTAGTGCCCCACTCCACGTCCATTCTCACCGAGGGGCAATTCTGAAATAGCCAATGAGCGTAAAGTCATTCATTTAGGTTGTCTTCAATTACATACAGTGCCATAGATAAGCACATTAAAAGCACACTGTTTATGAAACTTTTTGGAATTTCATGTTAACCATTATCTTCACTAACCCAACTGAACACAAAAATTAATTTAAATAAAACACAATACATACATGATACAGAGACTGTGACACACAAAAACACACATGACTAAAAACAAATGCACTGAACCTGCCCACTGACGGACGTGTTAAGCTGAAAGGCGGAGTTGGTGATTCGAAGTTACTTTTCGCGATCTGACTTAAAATTAAACAAAACTAAATTAGCAGAAGTTATTCTTACATTTTGTTAGCTGTGATTAAAATACTATATCTGCTAAAAAGAGAAGCTATGGTAACTAAACCAACAGCACTTAACTCGTCGCAATTTTACTTGTCGTTTATTTCAGAGGACTGTCAACTCTTCTTCTTGAGTTTGCATTTAGGCATCAAGAATTATGAAGAAGTAAGAAGCGTCTAGTCAAGAAGTGTAGCTTTGACAGGAAAACCGATGGGCCTGTTTGGATTTAAAGTTTGAAATCAGCAAGGTTATACCAAAATCACTAAATATGCCTTTAAATTTTTGATTAACAGTGCTGCGCTGCTGTACGAACCTCATCATTAAGTGTCAATCAAATATGTTTGACTACTGACTGGCACTCGAAATGACATAAATGACAAATGAAGTCTATGTAAAATTTCTATGATTAAATTTCTTTTGGTCAAAATCGATCTTCAACACAGAATGTTGAATTTGAACACAGGATTTTGTAAAATGGTACTGCCGAAAGGTCTTGGCAGATTTCAAGCAATTCCGGAATACAGCAGCTCTCCTGGATAAAATACTACAGGTTTTGTCTGCAGCAGTGACTCCAAACACACGAGCCCACTAAGTGACACACGTACATACTTTTATTTAGTTCTATTATTTCTGTACTGTCCTAGCCATGTTAAAGGGCTCTGGTGTTAAACCACACAGGAGAATGTTGGTTTTTTGAAGTCTTCTTCACTGCGTTTTTTGACCCTGGCATAGACAAAACTTTAAATACAAGCTGTTCCTGACAAACTCTTAAAGAGGTTTAAAGGATTGCTCTGATAAGATATGTAATCCGCAGAGTGGTATCAGAGAATGTCAGTGAATAGAAAGGACAGCTGCATATGCGCTTCTGCTGATTATTTGAACTTGTTTTAGCCCCTCTGTCCTTCCGTCAGTGTCAACTAATCACACTGAGCTAGAGCTGACCTTTCTGAAAAGATAGTCATTTATTATTATCGTTATTTATTTATTTATTTTTCAAAATAAAGAGACAAAATTACACAATCTGATCTGATATTTTGCTGGCATTTCACTCAAATATCAAAAAAACCCCATGAAATGCTACATGTCAGACAACGTGTTACCTTTGTAAAATAAATTTTTAATGAGTAGCGTTAGGTGATAACCACTTAACAAGCTAACATCTTGAGAAAAAAAAATTCACTCATTTTAACAATCAATAAAATGGTCTTGTATTATATGGAAGCATTTTACATGCGTTTATACACCATCTGCTGATTGATTTATTAAGTCAGTTATAAAACGGGACAGGGCATACTATAACAGGAGAATAATCAATAGCAGGAAGTTCATTATTTTGAAATAACAGCACCCTAAAGTTTATTACTGTCCAATAAAATCATGTCCTGAACTGATTGACCTCTTATACTTCAGCAAATGAACAGCAATTAATTGATATATTTTAACTATTTAAGATCTGAGAATCCAACACAAATGTATTATGTTGTTAGTGGTAAGTATTTGAATCAAATGGAGACACACGTAGACCTACATTTGGAGAGGAAAGGATGGTTTAAATCTTAGGACTGCAAGCAAGTCAAGAGTTAACAGCTGCACATCCTCAGCAATTATTAGGTCAATTTATATTCACAGAAACAAAAGATCTCATGTTGAATAATTTTAACGTGTTCTTTACAGAGAATCCTAGTTTAAAAAACATAGAAGACATGTTCTTATTAATTATTACACATGCAATTGTAAGTTGACAGTAACTAAACTCTATTTATAGTTTCAAATTGTTAAAAAAAAGGTTAGATAATATATCAGCTATAAACATCCATTTCCTCACCAGTTATTTTTTCCCTTATGAAGCAAATAAAAAAGGAAAATGTGTAAAAATGTGTTATAGGAAATGAAATCAACTGACCAAGCACATCTGAGTATACACCATTCAGCATTGTAGTATAACGTGTTTTAATAAAGTGGTATAACACTCAAATTAATTTGGAATGAAGAAATGTTTATGTTCTAGTACAACACCAAAAACACTACACAATAAATTTCTTAATCTGAAAAACAATTACAAGGGGGAGAGTCAGCTAATTTAATTTAAACATGGCTTCCAATATGATGCTTTCACAGGAGATATAAATTTTTTTATCTTAGCAAACCTAAAGGCTGAAACACAGCATCCTCATACTGAAGGATTTTACCACTATTTTAAAAAATTGCCGATGTGCAGATGTAAGTGGACATTTTTTAACTTGAACATTTTAAAACAGTGATAAAGATTTTGCCGGTTGTCTCAAAGTGATGATTTTATATTAGAGCACGCTTAAATTCGAGGTTAAGCATTCTGCTGAAACGCTGAACCCAGACACTAAGGTCCATAACTGCTGACAGGGTTCAGTAGGTTGGATGCACGAGGCCGTGACCACGGAGAGCGAGGTCAACGATACATCAATTTTGCCTTATTGCTCACTCATTCCACTATCAAACTCCTGCATTTCATTCATTCTCAGTGGATGGTGTGAGGCTAGGCTTTTAAGAGACAGAGATGAAGGAATTTAAAAAGGAAGGACGGTCCAAAGTCAATGACAGTTTTTCTCGGAAGTCTGGAAAATCACACATTACCAAAACCTGTATTATCACAGTTTTCTTTAAAAAATCCTTATTACAGTCTTACCTTATTTACTACTTCATTCCTTTACTTTCATACGTATGTTAAGAATGAAGACAAACTATAATATAATGTAATCAGACAAAGTTATTCCTGTTAGTCACCACCAATTTACTCATGTTACTACCAAAGTAATCCGAAAATGACTTTTGTTTTCGATACCTGCTAAGCCATCTTGGTACACTTGGTATTAAACCTTTAAGTTTAACAATGTAAAAGCAAACATAAAGCTGCAATGATTCTATATCACATTTGATAATCCAGCTAAATACATATTATTATTATTATTATTATTATTATTATTATATTTTTTGGATAAAGCGAGTGTATTTCTTTAGGAGTTTTACATTAAGCGGAAGAGTGGTCAAATTTTGATAAAAGCTGAACAAGAAAACAATGGTGTGACAGCTTGTCAATCACCAAACAGATGATAAGTGCACTTCAGTATTACAGACATAAATTTAGAAGTCTTCTGAAATGAGAAAAGAATCTGCTTCAACACTGATTGAAACTACAGAATACAAATATACAAAAGAAATGATTAACTGCACTATCCAGTGTCAACCAGACGAGAAGCGATTTTCTTTTGAGTCTGGTTCCTCCCAAGGTTTCCTTTCAGGAAGTTTTTCTTTGTCGCCGGCATCTTTGGCTTGTTCATTATGAATGAAATTTTACTCTATTTTCTTGTTTCTGCATAGATATTTTTTAACAACGTGCTACATAAATAAAACTAAACTCAAATGACTTCACCATAGTTTTTCATTTTCAGTTAACACTAGATATATGATGCAACAAGAAACGTTAATTAAAGGTTGTTTTTCGAAGGCTGCAACCGCTGTATATGTTTCAGAACTTATTTTTGGGAAGGAAGAAAAAAGGAATCAAAAATGAACGTTTGTATAAGGGAACATTTTGTCAAAACAATAACTCATTATTCATTCATTCATTTCCCGAACCGCTTAATCCTAATTAGGGTCGCGGGGAGTTTGGTGCCCATCTCAGCCCACTCTGGGCGAGGGCAGAGTACACCCTGGACAGCTCGCCAGGCCATCGCAGGGCAGCTCATCACTTACATTGGATTATGCTGCATGCTTAAGATGCAAGATGGGGCTTATCTAAAACAACTTGCATGACAGTTAAGGATGACTGTAAAAATTGAGGTCATTCAGAGACACACGGCATGCCCCCAATTCCTGTTAATTAAATTCTATTTCCAAGCTGGAGTACCGTCTTGCATAGAGCTGTAGGTGCAGTTGGCACTGCTATCTGATAAAATTTCCATATCAAAGCAGCAAATATATTGGATGGCCTTGTAGGCAGAACTACTGTCCAAGCCGCTTTTATTAAAATAAATAAATAATGAATCAACGATCAATCAGAACCAAAGTGCAGCGGTATAATGACCTTTATGTAAACTGGGCTCTGATTCTGCTGAGTGACATGACATTTCCATAAATGAATGACTAAATAAGTAGGAAGAGAACGAAAAAAAAGAAAGTAACAATAAAAAAGAAACAAAGAAAAAAGAAACAAATACATGACAGTTTTCACGCCGTTTGAGCAAAGGATACAATAAGGAAGTGTAAATAACCAAAAGGTTTAGATTTAGTAATTACTAAATGTCCACTACACAAAACCGTATTATAAGTAATGGCGTTGAACTTTAGATATATTGGTTAATTTTAATGAGAATACATTTCTGAACTTTCTAAAAGCAGTACAGGCAGGATAGCATATAATGAGGTGGTTCTTAGTCCATTTGCAATGTTCTGAAACACAGTAAAGTGCAAAAGACATTTTTTTTAGATAGAAAAGAAATAAAATACTTGGTTTATACTCAGATCTCAATCTATGTATCTAACACACTGAGATGCTGCACTTCTGAAATTAGCCAAGCATTAAACAGTGATTAAGTCTTTTGGTAAGTAAGCATCACGAGGATGCTGACAAAGCAGCATGATATGAAGTCATGTAGCTGAATCTCCCGGGTCGGTTACACTGAAGACAAACAAGTTTTTACCCCTAAGCTGGTTATGGTTGGAGGGGTATTGTCGCTGGCTTGGCGGACGGACGGCCAGGCGGGTGGCGTGACAATACGTTATATGTCCAGATCATTGCTCGGTTCACACACATGCCAGCTTTCTGAACTCTTGCATAGGCACTCCCTATGGCTTAAACCTGTGCGTGGGATAGCTAATTTGCATATGTGCACTATTGACCTTAAACATATAAAGATTGTCCGGACCATTGCTCGACTCATATGCATGATAGCTTCCTGAACTTTTGCATAGACACTCGAAATATAGAAAATATAGAAATTCTACAGAACAGCTATGTTTTATACAGTTCTGTACTGTAAAAAAAACTTGGAATATATGATTTATGTATTTGAATTAGTTCTTTTTTAATCTTTTTTACATTTATTGGTTTATTAATCTAAACATAAAAAATAAAGCCAGAAATGCATGTTTTTGTAGAACTCACAATCACACTACACGAGCTGTAAAAATCCAAAAAATGTCTTCAAAAACAGACACGTTTATGAATAAATCTCTTGCAATCTACATATCAAGACTGGGTTCCAGAAATATACATTCAGGCATGTGCATATAAACATTCACATCCCACTGATCATCAGGAAAGAGGTGCCCAGCATTTTTTTCCAATAATTGCATTGTTGCTATGACAAGAGAGTAAAGCAAGGACAGCATGTTGCCAGCTTCAAAAACACTTGAAGTCTTTTTTTAAGCATGGAACTTGTATGAGGGTAAACAGGTGCATTGCAAAGGGGACTATAATAGCACTTGGAAACTCGTTAACATTTTGATTCAATCTGTTTCCTTTTATGGAACTAGAACTTATTAAAACCAATTGTGTGCAGGTAACCATAGATATGCCTCTTGTGGTTTATAAAAAAAAGTCCACCCATTTTAATTGTACTTTAATTTCTTAATACTTCTCTTCACTTAAATGCGTGTTTGACTTCGTGTATCAAAATAGTTTCCATTAGAAAAAAACAAAACTCCTAATTTCCCCTATCTCATAAAAGCAAACTGTATATTTTCTGTAATACATTTAACACTATTATCAAAATTTTGATTGAATGAGGAATCACGTATGAAATCATAGACCACATAATAGGTTTGAAATTAGTAGGTACCCCAAATACTACCAAAATTACTAAACGGATCCACGAAGTATAATGTGATCTTCCTATACATAGGTATAGTGGAATCAGATACAATATCTGGGAAAAGAGGACAACAAACCAGCTTCACAAATCAGATTAAAGCAAGAAAACGATCAGTACTTACATTTATCGTCATGCAGTTAAGATACAGCGCTTGTGTGATTCCCATTCATTTGGGTTTTCTGTTTGTTCTGTGTAAAACACAAGGGGCTGAAATGAATGAAAAGAGGTGCATTGTTGCTTACTGGTGGTTTTTCAAGGATTCTCAAAATAATCTATAACAAAGAATTTATACATCATTAGTGTTCTTTCTAGACATTAAATGTTTTATAGATCAAATGCTGCATAGAGAAGTATCTTTGAGAATATTGTATGTAAAGGATAGAAAATGAGGACAAAATTGCTCAAAAAAAAGTTATATTTTACATGTGAATAAACGGAGGATAAGTTCCTAATCATCATTCTGTCATTTAATTGGATGATACAGCATTAGGACTTGAAGGACGTGTATCGTCTGATCAAACTAGAATATGAATTCTTCCCATGCATGGACCTCGTTTTAATGTAGATAGACATGTAACACTGATTTTAAAACTAATTGAGTTCCATGACGTTGTACCTACACGAAGGAGCCATTGCCTACGTGCCTGGATGGGATACAAGTCCTCCGGGGGCCACCGTGCAAATATTTATACATGCAGTCCCAATGAGGGTTTTATTATATGTCGTTTAGCCCACCCAGATAGTGGTAACAAGAGAAACAAATAAAAAAGGCCAAAGAAATATGTAAAACTTCACATTGACCATAACCAGAGCTCAAACCATGGTGCCTGCAGCTATATAGTGAAAATAGTACCATCTGTGCCAAGTCTGGGGTGCTCACATTTTTGACATTGGTATAATATAATAATAATAATGAGATACCTACAACACAGCAAACCAACTTTCATTCTTTCATTATCTGGACCGATTAACAGTACTAGGGTTGCAGGGAGGCTGGAGCCCAAAGTAGCCGACTCTGGGCAAAGGCACGGTATGGCTCTCCAGTCCATCGCAGGACCAACACACAGACAACCATTCACACTCACAACTAGGGGCAATTTGAAACAGCAAATTACCCTAATGTGTCTTTGATCTGTGAAACGAATTCGGAGTACATGGAGGAAACCCACACAAGCACAGGGCGAACATGCAAACTCTTCACATAAACACCTGAGTAGAGCTCAGGGCTCAAACCCAGGACCTTCTTGCTGTGAGGTGAACATGCGAACCACTACATCTCTGTGCCACCCAAACCAACTTTATGAACACCCTCCTCTATTTCTAAGTGTAATAATTAAAATATAGTATTAAATACTACTCAGTTGTACCACTTATTATTGAAAGTCTGTACATTTTACCAAGAGCACCCTAATATTTTGCAGTTCTTCCTGAGTAATCATGCCCCTTAATAATAAATTGTCATGAATGCCAATAAACAGTACCTACCATTTAACTATGTTTATTTACTTAAGATTTCACCATAAAAAGGCAAATAAAATTAAAAATCTCAGATACATCACAGTCGAACTAAGCTGATGATCACCAGAACCAGTGACACGTGTCGTGGAAGTTTAGTAAAAAAAAAAAATCATAAACAATTAATTACAAATACTGATCAGAATCCTAAGGAGAAACAAAATAGCAAGAGGCAAGGACAAGCTGGGAAAAATGACTGACATTACATTAGACCCTTCTATATGCCCAAAAGGGGCCTCTTTCTCTCTCTGACTCTCTGGGAACTAATCGAGTTTATACTGCCAGCAGTCTTTGGATAATTTTGTGCCTTTGAGCACAGCAAAGATGAAAGCTCAAGGTCTTCCACAAACACTCCAACCAGCCTACTCATCATTCACCACTTCACTCACATCCTGTCTCCTCCTTTCAACACTGAAAAAAGTGGCCTTTATACCTCAGTCAATCGCACATTCCACTAGGGGAACTTATAGCTCAATGGTAGAGAATTTGGTCTAGCACCCAAAAAGTATTTTAAAAGTAATTCATCATACAGACCTAGTTCACAGGCAAAGGGCACCGTACTGCAGCCTTAATTCCAGTGGCATGTTGTCCCAGTAATTATTGACCACAGAAATTCATTAATCGTTCTTGATTTTCAAGACATTTTCTTTGATATGTAACAGAAGTAAATAATTTCACAAAGTGTGTTTGGCGAACTGGGTCTTTTATGGCTGTGAGTGTAACCAGGTGAGTTCTGTTAGTCATCAGGCAACTCTAAATGGATAGGTGACTCACTAGCATTCTTGTGATGAGGTCATTGACAGAGGATATTGGGAGTTGTAGTCTGCAACTTTGCAAGTTGGGGACACATGAGTGAACATATTTTTTTTAAGATTTATATGGACTGCACTTGTTTAT
>JBCNYG010000025.1:2933529-2945901 GCA_039654305.1 Porochilus rendahli
GGGTTTTGAAGATTTTGGAAGTTTCCCAAGAAATCTATGGTTGCGAGCTCCTTGTGGAGTAATGACAACGGCCATTTTTTGCCTCGTTGTGGGGTTGTGTGCACAATAGTATGATGTAAATAATATTCTTTGCAGACAGGTAACACAATAAGCACTTTTGGCAATCGTGGTGTGCACAAAAGCATCTTGGAATGGGAAACACATCAAACCTTGAAGTGAATGAGCTACAAGAGTAGAAGACCACCGTGGTCTCCTCTCCAGTTTGCCAAGAAGAATCTAATGCGTTAGATATCGTTGAGTCATTGCAATAAACCCACCATATGTATGGTACTTCTTAGTTAACAAATACGAGTGAATTAAAAAAATATGTTGCTCACCTCAATAAAAGGCGATCATGGATTTCAGAATATGTGTCTAAAACATCGGCACACTTACAATGAGCTACATCATCACATCTAAAACTTTAATCATCTTGAAAAAAAAAACTTTAACCATCTGTCATTATTAGCTTGGAGTTTGTGCTGGTCATCAGCAAAGACTTCAGAGACTCTTGCACTCATTTGATTCTTGATATTGGAGACAGCCTCTTCAGTTTGAGAGCAGCACCATGGTGATTACAGCAGATGTTAGCACTTCAGTGGAGTATGGTTCTGGATAATTAGAGCTATACTACTATTTCTTTATTTTTGTCTTTCTTTTAACGTTTCTCTATCTGTTCCATTTATACTTATCAATATTATCTGTATATCATGAGACACTTACCTTACCCTGTCTTTCAGTGATGGGAGCACTTAAGTACACATATAAAAACAGCAATTACTTGGTATTTTTAGTACAAAATGAATTCTCACTTCTTCTTCGTTACAGATGTTCATATTATGTTCCTGTATAATACTTTGTACTAAAAAAACATGGAATACCTACCCATCAATGTTTCCTTCAATTAATTATGAATGTTTTTATGTCCATATATGTTCATATTGCATGTCACTGTACAAGGTGTTAAGGCTACTTAGATAATATTAATTAATGGATGTGAATATTGTAAATGTATTTTAAATATTGTAAATACTGCAAAATGTAGACATATTAATGTAAATGACTCATATTCTGTAAATTATTTCTTTAAAACGTTGTCCCCTAAGGACATGGTAAACTTGTTTCTCTTCTTCACACATGCTGATTTTTTATTTTTTTTAAATTACATGGAAAATGTCACGTTTTAAGCCTGCCAGTCTCTATTTGTGACTAAAAAAAATCTTATTTTTGTTTTGTTTTCTTTTGGTAAAATCAGGATCTGCAAAATCAGGCATAGTGTAACCTCTTGCCTTAGTTAATACGTTGTATGCTTGCATGTAGATGCTCCATATCAGTGTTGAATTGCAGAGTGGAACAGTCTTACTTTGAGATGGTAGCTTAAACTGTCCAGATAATAGAGAATCATGCCATAATGGACAAGCTGCAGTACTCTTCAGAGAGTCTCAGTGTCAAATCACCACATGCCTCTAATCGCCAATATTCATCATTTTCTCTGATGATGCAAAGACAAAAGGTGGCATATATTCACACACCTATAATTCTTCCTGAATCATCAGTGAACATAAAATACACTGAAAAAGAATAGCTGGTGGGTTACCATGAGTAGGGATGTAACTTGAATTAGTATATCTTGATTACATTAAAATAGTGCAATCTGATTGGTTCACTATCTAGGTGTTAACTACACATATAGACTGTACAAGAACGGCACAGTTTCATTGGTCTAACTCTATTTGGGAAATAAATAAAATCTTATCCTAAATTATCGACAGACACAAACAGTTTGTCATGGTTCGAGCCGGCAGTGTCATCATTACATCATCACACAGTACAATGGAAAAATAAACCCCCAAAAAATCTTGATTTAGTTTGTTAATCTTGTGCTTCTGCATAGTATACACGAAAATACTGAATGACATATTAATTTGCAGTAAATTGGAAATATGAAATGGAAATACAATTACCTGGTCTCTCCATTAGGTCACCAAACTCCATTTCTGACCAAATGATCCATTTCTTGTGGAAGTCTGTATAAACAACCTTCGAGGCACATAAATCATATCTTGGTTTTTAACATGAATGTGCCTCGGCCAGCAAACTCTAAGTGGTCGAATGGCATTGTTACTCAATGAAGAAAGGAATAATACACAATATTGAACAGAAATACCAATACAGAATATCAGTGATTATTTACACAGAATAACTGTGTACTGTATGACACTTCCCACCCTACTATACACACTATTATGCCTCACTCATCTGCAAAACTGTTTAATTCAAGCGGAGTTGCAGGGAGGCTGGAGCCATAGCCTTCACTGGGCGAAATTGCAGGGTAGCTGCACCCTGAACAGCTCGCCAGACCACTGCAGGTTCAACATACACACAGCCATTCATACTCACACCTAGGGGCAATTTGAAACAGCCAAGTTAACTTAATGTGCGTGTCTTAGGACAGTGGGAGAAAACCAGAAGAAACCCCACAAAAGCACAGGGAGAACATCCAAAATCCACACAGAAACACCGTCACCAAGCCCAGGACATGAACCCAGGACCTTCTTGCTATGAGGCCTTCTTGCATGTTGACCACTATGCCACCATGCTACACCTGGGGTTATACAACTCCGATAAATTACACATGGCGTACTCGACTAGGAAAAAATCACTTTGGTAACAGTAGTGTTACCTCACTCATTGGAGTATGTAATTGAGTATGTAATCTTGTCATTTAAACTTGTCATTTAAGCATCTTAAACAAAAACACGTAATGATTTAATACTTCACTAAACACTATACTTTTCTTTCTCACCTCCACCAAATCTGTCGCCTCAGGTGAACCAGCTAAAGGGGCAAACAAATTAGCCATATTAAATTCATACACATTAAATGTTGGTTTTATCACTGTTAACACTTTATTATTATTATTATTATTATTATTATTATTATTATTATTATTATTATTATTATTATTATAAACGACTAATAGTATTTATAAGGTTTAACATGAACAAATATAAACTTACAAAAGTTAAAAAGTTAGCCGGCTACTTTTTTTTCCACAGTTAGCATCGTCAGCTTGTACAAACATTTCAGCTGTGTTTACTAAGTGAGGAGAAACTGAATGGAATATTTTTGAAAATATTTTTTAAAAACATCCTTAAATGGTGTTACCTAATATAAATTCCAATTCAATACAAACATGTATATTAACTCTTTAAAATGTATTATTAAATGCTACACTACCGACTGTGAGATCTGAAGAGCAGCTGACACTGACAGGATTTTCCCCTCTGACTACAGAGTGTGAGTTAAACGCTGACCTGAAGGGGGCGCTGCAGTTCATTTCCATGCTTCAATTGTATTGGTTATTATTATTCTGAAGAAAATGAATGATTGGTCAACTATGGCATTCTACAGTATATTATTTCTATTTATTATATGGTTCAGTTAAATACTTGATTCTGATTAGTCAATCACAGCATTCAGTGATCTTTTATTTCATTCTAAAACAAAATTGAAAAATGAATAACTTTGTAGAGGTTTATCATTAATGTCTTGTTAAGACTATTATTAATTATTATTATTATGACTCATTGCTGTAAAGCAGATATGCTAAACACTATGCTACCGTGTCTCCCACCATGTCTTTAGCAATAAAAAAATAAGTAACATTTTTAAGTTTTGATTTCTTTAGTAAATAGCCATGTATTGAGCTGGATAATATATATTATTAACCAAAAATCAATCTTTCAGCATTATTCAAGACCACTCTGACATCTGGGTCTTATATTACTCTGCCAGGGGTTTATGTTGTAATAATGACAGGCTTGCTGTTTATCTGTTACTAAGATCAAGATATAATCTTCTTTGCATGAGGTTCCTGACTTAAAATCGGTGTAAATAAACATCTTCTCCTTATGTTTCCTCATGTCAGTGCTCCTTTAACAGTAACTTGACATGCAAGCAGAGATGCCATCATTGTTGTGTGCATTACTGTTAAAGTGTCTTACCCCTGGGAATAAGAAATGATAAATAAATCCGTATTTTATACATGATTAACAAGATCATCAGCCAGTATCTTTCAATTCAACTGACTTTCAAGTCAACTCTTCCATATATCTGTCTCACATTCATAATTTTTTACCATAATACTGGCATAGTTGCTTAAATTTTTTTAACCCAAACAAATTTAGTTTTTAAGTAAACAAGCAAGTACAATTACAGATGATTGGGAATTTTAATATATGCTACTATGAATAATAATATGATATAATCCTATTAATCATATTTCATTTTTAGTGCTGGACTACTGATCCCAAAGTTGAGGGTTCAAGTTCCACTGTCATCGGGCTCTTACTGCTGTCCCCCGAGTGCAGCTAACTGGGTCACCAAAGGCCAGCCATGTCTCTCACTGTCTGTGGCATGTAAAACAACCATTGCTGTCTTTTGTCAAGAGCTGGCTGCATTGGTGTCAGTGTGTTTCTGCTCTGCGATGGCGAGCTGTCCAGGGTGTGCTCTGCTCCTGCCCAGAGGCTGAGATCAGCTGAGATGGGCGCCCCATGACCATAATTGAGATTAAGCGGTTCAGAAAATAAATGAATTTATATGAATATCATGGAGCTTGTAAGAAAAATGGTATAAGCAAATGTTTGAGTAAATGGTTTACATGTTGAGGAATTGATAAATGAGTATGAGGCCCAATGTGTGCTGTATATTGTAATGTGTAATGTAACAAAACTACAAAATAAAGTAATTTTTAAAAAATATAATTAGTTCATATTTTTAGCGATAAACAGTAAATGACAGATAACTATTTAACCACTAACAGAAGATAAGCTTCCCAGAAAAATTCACAGAACATTTGGTTGAAACAAATTATAAATTGTGACATAAAATGTGACATAGTTACAGTAAAATAAATAATAACAGCTTTCCTGTGAATAAAACAGTTAGCAGATGTCACCTCACAAAATAATCAAAATGTTAACAATAAAACCAACAGTAAAATCAGGGACATACATCTGTGACTCTCTACACAGATATAATATTCAGTTCTACTTGTCCAGTTCTGAAGACTTACCACAATTAGTTTTGCTCTGCTTCCCAGCCCAGTCTCCCAGTGACTTCCCTTCATTCCCTTCACCACCTGGCTGAGGCCTCCAGAAGCCTGATTTGGTGTTAATCTAATAGAGAAACAGAAGGAAGGCTGTATGTACTGGGCTCTAGGCCGGAGATGGAGAAAGCCATTAGGAAATGCATAAACACGCCGGCACAAGCAGGACCATAGAGTCCAGAGTTCACAGTAGGGTAATTTAAAATGACAAGGAAATAATAAAGAATTGGCCCTACTTAAAGGAAAATCTGTAAAAGAAATGGGGAACTTAAAAGAAAGAAAGAAATTGCTCTATCATTATAATGACTCCACAAAACATGAAGATAATAAGTTTATATTTTAAGAAAAATTATTTTCCCAACTTGAGTCTTTCTTTGGTAAAATGTTACATTTGAGCACAGAACCGAAGTGGAACTTGTCATCAGTTCACTAACTGTGCCAAATAAAGCATAACTGTGTAACTACTTTCCAAGATACATTATTCATTATTTACTTATTCACTTAATTCCAGGGCTCAAACTTATTGTTCTTTTATTCTCTGTTATAAATAAATATGAAATATGGATTCAGCTTCCAAGTTGTGTGGGATACCAACAGCTGTTCCACTGCTGACTAATACGGACATGCATATAGCTTTTAAACATAAAACAAATGCAAACATTTTAAATTCTTTTACTTCTGAGCAAAGTAATTACTCTTCATATAATTGATAAATGTTTACAATGTCTATTGTGTTGTGATGTGTTGTGATCAACTTCAAGGCCTCGCCCTGCCAGGAAACTCCTCAAGACGGAATGTTCAGAGCTCAGAGTGCCAGTGTGCAAACAAGTATTGGATGGAACTCTGTAAAAATACCCAGATTGCTTCAGATACCGGTAACATACGCGGTTTGTTTGAAGGCATTAAAAAAGCCACTGTTCGTAAATCTGTGCCAATCAAGTGTAAATCTGGTGTGATTATCACAGATAAGATGCGTCAACTTGAGAAATGGGTGGAACAGTTCCTCAACATTTATTCGACTGAAAAATCTGTTACAGAACATGGTCTCCACTCAGTAGCAAAATTATATATCATTCTTGAGCTTGATGCGATGCCAATAATCGAAGAGCTGAGCATGGCAATCAATCAACTTTGTTCTGGAAAGACTCCAGGCAATGACAGAATACCAGCAGAGATCATCAAAGCTGGCAAGCCTGTCTTTTAGCCCTACCTCCATGAACTCCTCTGCTTTTGCAGGAAAGCTAGACTTGTTCCTCAAGATTATAACTTACTTAATACTTACTTTGTTCTTAATACAAGAACAAAGAGGACCGATGAGACTGAGATAACTTTCAGGTAATCTCATTGCTTGTTATAGCTGGAAAGGCCTTTGCACGCGTCACCCTTCCAAGACTTCAAATATTGGCAATGCGGATATACTCAGAATCGCAGTGCGGCTTCAGAGCTGGACGATGGACAATGGGCATGATATTTTCCATACACCAACTCTACGAAAAATCACACGGAAAATATCACCCCTTTATCATTGATTATATCGATCTCACTCAGACATGGCAATGTTCTCGCTCACACTCTATTCTGCATTTTCTTCTCAGTGCTCAAACAGTATGCATTTGCAGATACTGATGAAGGCATCTACTTACACATTCGAAGTGATGGCAGCCTATTCAACTTTGCTCGTCGTCGATCAAAGACCAAAGTGAGTAAAGTAGCTATCCGTGAGCTCCTCTTTGCTGACAACGTGGCTCTGGTTGCAGACACAGAGGAAGATCTCCAGTGTCTTGTAAGTTACTTTTCAATTGCCTGCAATGAATTTGGCCTCGAGTTAAGCTAAAAGAAGTCCAAGATCATGGGCCAGGATACTGTCTTTCCACCTCGCATCTTCATGGATAGTCCCGTACTAAAGGTCGTTGACTCCTTCACGTACCTCGGCTCGACAATTGCAGCCAATCTATGGCTGGGCCCTGAGATCGGAAACAGGATTGCTAAGGTTACTGCAACCACACACACACACATAAATATATATATATATATATGTATCAGACAGTGAGAGACATGGCTGGCCTTTGATAACCCAGTTAGGGAACAGCAGTGACAACCCTGTGATAATGGTGCACTCATAAACTGAGGAAACGTGGATGATGGAGAAAATCAGCATTGCGTCCATGTTGCATCTTTATCTTACAAAAACATGCAAATAGCTTAATAAAAATTTTGTTGAGAAACTATATTTATTCAGCTGTTACTTGATCTACCATCTAAGTAAATATTGGTCTTGGTCTAGTATCTTAGTAAGTATTGTCCGTGTCTCACAAAATGGCTGGAGGAAGCTACTTAAATTTTAATGCGAGCTGTCCATAATTATAGACATTCTGTTTATCCTGTTCACACCCATACAACCCCCCCCCCCACACACACACACACACAAAGCAATGTAACATAAAACTTTGGTCAAAGGATTTGGTCAAATGCTCTCTTGACTTTGAAGAGCAGACAGCAGTGAACCAATCAATAAAGGTTTTTAATAAATAAACAAACAAATAAATAAACAAACAAATAAATAAAAAAATAAATAATATGTATAAAATCAAAGTGTGCTTTTAAAAAATGGACAAATGTGCAAGTGCATGTACAGTGTTTCATCACCCTTGTAGCATCTTAGAACATCCCACCTTACTAGTGATTTGTATGTTTTGTTTTGTGTTGTGTGTTTCTGATGTCTGTTAAACAGAGTACAGGAGCAGATGGTTATACTGGACTGCTTGGTGAGACTATACCATGTGAGACAATGTGCTCTGGTTGTTTCTGTATTTGCCTATTTACATTGCAGCAGCTGTGTCTGCTTCTGCTTTCTGTCAGTTAGACTGCATGTGCATGTGGCCTTGATTTTTGTCTGGAGTTTCTAAATTTGCATTTAGGTTCTGATAATATGCTGAGTTGTGTTAGCTAATAACATGCCACTGTGTGCTGTGATGGCTGAGTGGTTAAAGTGTTGGACTTAAAATCCAATGGGGTCTCTCTGTGCAGGACTGAAACTCGCTCACAGTGCTCTTTCTTGTCGCTTTCTGAAATTTCTTACAGTTGGATCAATAAAGTTTCATCTTATCTTCACAGTTCAGCTGTAGCACTGCAATTATATGTCATACCACAAACCAGACATTTATGTGTCTGGAGACTCCGGGTTAGATGCCTGCTTTGCAGAATCACCACTGATGTAAGTATTCAGGGACATCATAGTTCACTCAACACTTACTCATTTGCCAAACCTCTTAATCTTATAAGGGTCGTGGTGAGGCTGGAGCCTATGTCAGCCGACAATGGGGGAAGGCAGGGTCACACTGAACAGCTCACCAGACCATTGCAGGGCTAACATACACACACAACCAATCACAGCCAGCGACTAGGAACTATTTGCAACAGCCAATTAGCCTAAGATGCATGCCTCTGGACAGTCGGAGGAAAACCACGCAAGCACAGGGAGAACTTGCAAATTCCACACAGAAACGCCCAAATCAGGACCTCCTTGCAGTCAGGCAGATATGTAAACCACTATGCCACTGTGCCACCCATATCAGAGTTCTGACATCAAAAATTCCAGTCGTAATACCATGCTGAGGAAAGGCCTGTGAACAGTGTTTCTAGACCTGGAAAAAGATGGCTAACAACACCCCCCAGTGGGCTGTGGTGGCCAAGTGGTTAAGGAGTTGGACTTGAAATCTAATGGGCTCTCAAGGTGCAGGTTCAAATCCTGCTTACAGAGAAGCTTTTGACTATTTCTGAAATTTCTCTCTGTTAGATCAAAAAAGTTTCAGCTTATCCTAAAAGTTTAGCTGTCCAGCACTGCAATTATCCAAAAAGTCTCCCAGTTAGATGCATGCAAAATCACCACCGATTGAACGATTCAGGGACATCATAATTCTGACACAGAATACTGATGATACCATGGTAAATAGAATCCTGAGAATACTGTTTTTCGTCCTGGATAAAAACTAGCTAATGACCTGCTTACTGTGTGCTGCGATGGCTGAGTGGTTAGGGTATTGATTTTGCAAACCAGTGATTTGAACCCTGCTTGCAGTGGTGATGTTCATCTATTCCTTCTGTAGAATCAGTGAGGTTTCATCTTATCTGAACAATTTATCCAAAACATTAATTATACCTCTCACTACAGACCAGAGGCAATATGGTGGTGTAGTGGTTAACACGTCTGCCTCACAGAATGACAGTCCTGGGCTTGAGTCCTGACATCGCGTGTTTCTGTGTGGAGTTTGCATGTTCTCCAGGTGATTGCGTAGGTTTACTATGGCTTCCTCCTCACAGTCCAAAAATCATGCACATTCTAATTGGCTGTTTCAAACTGCCCCTAGGTGAATGGTTATGTGTGTGTTGCCATGCAACGGTGTACCCCGCCTTCAGGGACAGCTGAGATAGGCTTTAGCTTCCAGATGGATGGATGAATGGACAACAACCCAGACATTTATGGCATGCACCGCATTAAATAACATATCTTCGCAGACTGTTATAGGGAATTTTGCAGATCCATGGTTCTTTAATATTGTGAGCATAATCTGACATGAAGCCCTGTGATAGACTGGTGACCTGTTCAGGGTGTGCCCCACCTCTCTCCCTGCCCCACTTCTCTCTACATTGATGAATCCCCCAAAAAAGATCCTTCACTCTTTTTTTCATCCACACCATTAGGCTTGATCACAGCGCATAATCACCACGGCATTGTTGCATCAGTTGGCCAGGTCAAGGCTCAGCAACATTATGTGGCAATGCAATGAAATCAGCCGACAAATTAAATTTCTTTAAATATCAGATTATCCCATCATTGGACTTTTTCTTCCCTCATGGCAAGGATATAAAATTGGGACTTAATGTGAAAGAGTGGCCCAGGGAGCATGATGAATAATTTCAACACATGTACTGATACGACAGAGTCCTGAACTTAACCCTACTGAAAGTCGTTGGGATGTGCTAGAGAAGATTTTATGGAGTGGTTAAATTTTCCCATCATTAATTCAAGATGTTGGTTAAAAATAAACTCACCTAGAGATAGAAATCAGTGTTGGTCAAACAACAGAAACAAAACAAACAAACAATTCTTTATTTAGGACCATTGTTTGACTTGCAAAATAAAAAAAACTAACATATGTGAAATGCACTGTTCCTGTCCTCTGCAAATTAATGTCCACATTTTAATACCATGTATATTAGCATCCCAGCCACTTATGGTTAGGCAAAACATTTCTTTCACCAAATGTGGCGATCGATAATGATTAATTATCTTGAACACTATTTTGCGAACTTGCTTTGTTTTATTTGCAGAGACCCCTAGTGACAAGCCTATGCATATGTCCCAGGTTTCCAAGTACAGTATAAACACCAACAGTTGACAGGTGTACCCTAGGCTGATGATTATCTGCACCACCTGCTCATTGTCTCCCAGGTCAGGAAAACAACCTGTCAGTACTGCCATCCTCCTTGAACAGTACCACAGCCAGATCTCACTGCAAAACCCCACCACGATGCTTATCATTATCAAAATTAATATCTAATTATGCACTAAAAACTGGATTCAGCATGCTATTCACTGTGCTTATTTCTCCAGACAGGCTCATTTGGCCCACAGCAAAACTAATATCGGCTGATTGCTCATTTCATTTTCACAAGCTCACCAGGGTGAATAAAGTGCAGTGGGGGTACATGAGATGGACTGCTGATCACAGATTGGCTGATCTGACAAATGAAGAGGCAGACACAGAGGCTGAATAAGAGGTAAGTAGGGCTAAAGGACACTTCAAAACTCATTTCACCTTTAAGACTGTAATTAAAGAGAGACAGGAAGTGAGCTGAACACAAACTTGTCAAATCGAGCAATGAAAGCATACAGGACTTGTCAGTGTAGCATTTGTATTATAATTTTAACCTTAACCTAATATTTCCCTACCAACCACAGTTAGATGTCAGTCAAGTAGGGCGGCACGGGCTCCGGCGTTTCTGCGTTTGCATGTTCTCCCTGTGCTTGCGTGGGTTACTTCTGGGTATTCAAGTTTCCTCCGACAGTCCAAAGACATGCATGTTAGGTTAATTAACTGTTTGAGTTTGGCTTTAGGTGTGATTGTGGATATCTGTGTGTGTGTATGTGATGGCCCTGCAGTGGCCTGGCATGCTGTTCAGGGTGCCTTCACATATATCGGCTGAGACAGACTCCAGACCATAGTATAATTAAGCTGTACACCAAATTAATGTAAAACCATTTCAGAAATACCTAATTTCGGATTCCATTAAGTACTCACAAAGAAAACAGTCTGCCAAGTCTTTAAGTGTATGTAAAAAGAGCTTCTATTTTATAGGCACACGCTTAAGAAAAGAAATGGTTAGTAACAGATAATGCAAAACTGGATAATTCGCTTTTGAAACACATCGAGACATGAATGCTGCAATCTGGCAAAAATACATGATTGGTTCTGTTTCGTGTCAACTAAAACCACAGCCTGATATTAAAAAAAGGTCATGAACCCAGCAAACGACTCATAAAATATTTGACAACAGCGCCGTGTAATGCTATAATCCTAAGAAACATGACCACAGTTAGTTTACACAGAGGGTATAGGGTATAGGTTTCAGTTGTCATGTCATGATGTCATTGTTCTGTGAAATGGTCTGATATAATCTACTTTGGGCTCGGCACTCTATGCCTGGATGTTGTGGCTTGAAACACAGCTGTTTTACAGTCCTCAAGGGGATTATTAGGGAACGTAGTATGTGAGCTGCTTTTCAATTGTGACTGAGCTCTTCCTTTTTTCTGCTTCATTAGACATTGTTAATTGCAGAAAAAGTGATAATTTATAGCTTTGGTGTCGTAAACAGCTTTGACAGCGCCAGCGCTATTGTACTTGATAAGATCAGACAGGCCCAGAACTATCAGACCCAATAAAACACCACAGAACATAAGTCAACGATCTGGAAACTGTTAGTTCAGCTGTTAAGCTGCTAAGCTAGCAAACAAAACACTGTGAATTTAAATTTCAGGCTGGTGAGAGCTTTGAGAGCATCTTTACAAGAGTATAAATGTTGGACTGAGGAGTTTTCTATTGTGAAATGATACACTGATCATCATCATCATCATCATCATCATCGTCATCATCATCTTCTTCTGCTTATCCGGGGCCGGGTCGCGGAGGCAGCAGTCTAAGCAGGGATGCCCAGACTTCCTT
>JBCNYG010000025.1:2985875-2997858 GCA_039654305.1 Porochilus rendahli
CTGAGAATCCAATAGCCACTGTCACTGTGTTTGCAACACTGAAATTCTACAGTCTAGAAAAAAGAGAGAGAGAAAGAGAGAGAGAGAGAGAGAGAGAGAGAGAGAGAGAGAGCACTAAATGTCAGATACAGAAATGCCAAATATCATTAATGTGATATTTTATGAGTTGAAACACTCATTAATGTTAATGCCACACAACCTGAAGAATTTAAATGCACCAAAAAAACTATATTTAAGAAATTAAGTATGTACACTTGATAGTCGGTGGCACAGTCGTTTAGCGGTTAGCATGTCTGTCTGACAGAAAGAAGGTCGGTTCGTGCTCAGAAAAGGTGTTTCTATGTGAAGTTTGCTTTGGGTTTGTTTGGGTTTCCACCATGAACTCCGGTTTCCTCCGGCAGTTCAAAGAGATGCACATTAGGCTAAATGACTGTTCCAAATTGCCCCTAGTGTGGGTGTTGTGCATGTTGGCCCTGCAATGCTCTGGAAAGCTGTCCTAGGTGTACCCCGACTTCGCCTGGAGTCGGCTTGGATTTGCTCCAGCCTGCTCGTGACCCCAGTAAAGGACGAAGTGGTTCAGAAATGACACTTGAGAGTCATAGCGAAGTACTAAAAAGCTTGGAGAATCTTAACATCGTCTACACTGAAACAAATGTGCTTGCGTAACTGCATTCTCTATACATATACTATAAGTGTACAGTGTCTACAGGCAATTGTCTTGCACAGTATGGACTCATTTGCATAGTGGGTAAAATTTCAACAGGGTGGTGTTTTCTCAATTCGAGCACTGCATGTCCTGTTTATTTATTGCAGTGTACAACGCGACTAACTTTAAATCGCGAGAATTTGACAAAATCTCTTGTTAAAAAATTTTGCTCAACTCTTTTTAAAAGTAATTTTTTTTTTATGCATTATTTGTGTGTGTCTCCTCAGTCTTTGGCCACCATTTTGACAAGGTTTCAAAGCCCTTTCTGTACATGGCCAAGTCCAGGACCATTTAGGGTACTTGTTTTTTTTAAGTACACCATCTAGGTACTCATAGTGCACTGAAAGTTGACATACTTCAGTTTGAGTGCCATTTTTCATGCAAAACGGCAAGTATAATTACACAGTAATGCAAAGTTAGACACAGCAAATGCTTCACCTTCACCATAGCAAATTCTGATATATAGTTCTGGAACTTTCTTCAACTGAAATGTGTTTTATGCCTCTGTGTAGCGTAACCAGAAATGAAGTTCTAGCATTATAGGCATGGTTACCTCCAAATATGTAAAACAAGGAACTAGTATTTCCTCATAGAGTACACTGTCTCTCTTCTCTGTTTCACTGATGACCAGGTAATTGATTATGAACTGAATTGATAGCTGAGATGAACACATTTAGCGAGAGATATTTAATGCATTGCTAAACAGGCTAATGCTTCTATCAGTATGTTTTATGACCATTGGAAGTTTCATTCTGCATGATTTATTCTCTTAATATGTCAGTTGTAGCGAATACCGAATACCACATTTCAAACATAAAGGTGACAGTACATGTTGTTTCATATCACGCACAGGGTAACATGATCTTTGAAGTCAAACAGTAGATTAAATTTAAAGAATTAAAATCTCTCCCTGTCTCTCTCGCACTCATCAGCGGAAGCGTTTAATCCTGCTAGGGTCACAACCATTCACACATACACTGACACCTAGGCACAATTTGGAACAGCCAATTAGCCGACTGTGAATGTCTTTGGATTGTAGGAGGAAACCAGAGTACCCGGAGGAAACCCACGCAAACACGGGGAGAACATGCAAACTACAAGTCCCCCTACATTTAAGCGAGTCAACTGCTTACAAATCATCCTGCACACTGATGTATAATTATAGTAAAGTTCAAGTGTATCAAATACTTTTTTCTTGTCTTTTTCTTTGCCCCTCTATACGCAGGTAATTATCTGTGATAATTGCTGCACTGTTAAAGGATGTTCTAGGAAACGGCAATAAGTTGTCTGCATTGGAATAAAGACGTGCGCATAAAAAGCACGACGTGCAAAAGGAGAGGGAAAGAAAAATGCAGTTTTAGTTCTTAAGTGATTATCTCTCCAGGGATATGGGCTGACGATCAAAAAAAAATCAACAGGGAGGGGGGAAAAAGTCTACAAAAAAGCTGATTTCTCCGTCTGGACGGTGAAAAGCTATTAGTGAGGCGATCAGGTGGCTCTGCCTTCTTTCTCCTCCATTAAAGAAGTGCACTCAGACACCCCCCTGCTTCCCTTCACTCCTGTTTCTGCAGCCCTCGTCATAAACAGAGTGCTGAAGTCGGACCTTATATTTACAACAGCCGCAGTGCTTGGTGCTGCTGCAACAGGATTTAGTCCCTTTACGAGTGTGTGTGTGTGTGTGTGTGTGTGTGTGCGCGCGCGCATGTGTTTGTGTGTAAGTGTGTCTTTAAAGAGATGTCTGTGGCTGTGTAATATCATGCATGTGTTCCGTACACTGATCATGCACACACACATACACACATATGGATCTGCATAATTCTTGATCCAAAGACCTGGTGGTGTTTAGCTATCCTCAGCATTTTTTTCTCAGCTTCTCAGCTAATAACCCTCGCTCCATCTTTCCATTAAAAAGCTCTTTCAGGAAATAAAGGAGCATTTCAGGCTTGCTAGCTCACACATTTTCAGACCATTTTTCCATCGGCCTAATACATCTCAGATATCAACAAAGGAATATTTAATCACCCCAGGCCATGATCGATGACCGTGCTTAATAAGACCAAGAAGAATCGCTCACAAGTGTATTTTTTTTTTTTACTCTCTACTTTTAAGGAGGAAAACTTTGCTATCTCAGTGCATAGCACCATGTTTCATTGATATGATGTGAGCAGAGACAGCAAAGGGGCTGTTAGCACAAATCATAACACTGTTTTCTTCTCACTGGCTTAGAATAAATGAATATATCCGCTTTACTGCACAAAGCAAAATGCAATCTATGATTCTCCAGTTAGATACAATATATAACATTATCTTCATGTTCATGCTGGTTGAAGTCTAGTTCTAAAAGCATTTGTTGTCCTAGGCTTTTCCAAGCAGTGATCGAGAACAAATAGTCACCAGGAGCTGATCATTTAATGGACTACATGAGACTGTTCAAAAATCTCAGAGAGGACAAAATTATAAACATCGTTCACACTTATGCATTTTGACAGTAAGAAATCAGTTATTCATAAATATTCCCTTAATGTATTGAAAATTATTTGACGCTAAAATATTACAGCGGCGCTGTGAGCATTGTACAGAAGTAAAATGGACAAACTATTAATTGTAGTTTGTCAAGTTATAAAGTTTGCATGATTTAAAGTATACTTTACATTACAGTAAGATTCAGATATAAATGCTGATAGCCGTTACCGTAGCACTGTAGTAGTAACCTTTTATTAGTGCTTATAAGCTTTTATTATTGAATTTTTGTTGTTAATATAAAAGTATTTCTGACTTTTAATTTTCTCCTTAAATACTCTGGTAGATTGAGGAGCCCATGTGGCTGTTTAATCTTGATATTCTATTTGCTACTGGAGGCTTTGCCTATATTCTTCTATAATGATTTTATGTAGATCTTTAGATTTTATAGCAATGTAGTTGTTAATGATTTGTAAATCATGATAATGTTTTAAATTGAGTTGGAACGGGCAGATTAGAAGACAGATCATTGTTGATACTGTCGAATACATCCAGGCTGTGTTACAACTTGAGAGAGACGGTTTACTACTAAGGACAGAGGTAGGCTGCCAGAAATGAGATTACAGTTTAATGACTTCTGCTCGAAGGGGAAAAAGGGGTGACTTCTGTGTTTATGGAAAATCAAATCAGGGTTAATACCTCATTCCTTGAGTCTCAGTGTCCAGACATGGGGGCTAATGTCATTGACTCAGCTTCACTATGGCAGGGGAGAGAGATAACCCTAAAACACCATCACTAAATGACCCTTGAAAGGATTTCTTAACGGATGGAAATGTGAATTCCAATCACTTATGCTTACAAACATGCCAAAGTATAATAATAAGAAGAATAAGAAGAAAGAAAAGTACACAAAATCTGTCTGAACTGTCAAGATTGTTTTATTTCTATTTTTTTAATTAAAAATAATATGACCACAGAGTATTTGATATAAATGTCAACACATTTGTCAATAGGGTGAAGTATGATGAATGTATTTCACCAATCAGAAAAAAATTCTCTTGAATTAATAATAATGCACATTATCCACCTCAAAAACTCAGAATAAGGGTCAGCATGGTGGTATAGTGCTTAGCACGCCGTCTCACAGCTACAAAGTCCTGGGTTTGTGTCCCGAGCTCGACGACGGCGTTTCTGTATGCAGTCTGCATTTTCTCTTCAATGTGGTTTCCTTCCACAATCCAACGACATGCACATCAGGATAATCGACTGCTCCAAATTTGCCTCTGAGTGTGTGTGGATGGTTGTGTGTGTCTTGGCCCTATGATGGCCCTACGATCCCAACGCCCGCTGAGACTCCCCAAGACCCTAGTAAGTTTATGCAGTTACTCGTGATTTGCCACATCCCTGATTATAAAATCGTGGAAAATCAATAAAATGCCACCCCCCAAATAAACAAATAAATAAATAAATAAATAAAATAAAATTTTGACAAAATATTGCCTTCACATTTTTCCATGGAAAATAATGCACTTTTTTATAGATTGAATGAGTTTAAAAAAAGAGCCCATAATAAAATGTGCATAAAAGTGTTGTTTTAGTTTCCTTTTCTTATGTTGCCATGCAGTATATACTAAAACAGTCATATACCTTAAACTCAGTGAATATAAGTCAGTAGTTTTTTTTATGTTCTGCCTTGGGAACTATTCCGGAATATTGAACTGGTCTTTGGAGAATAATTATTAAAACACCAATGTGAAAATAATACCACTTACAGTACACACTATCAGGCTTTGAGGTTTAGTTCAAACATTATTTTCACTATTTTCCAGTGATACTAATTATTTCTATTTTAATTAAGTTTTATGTTTTTTCAAACACATCTCTCTCCCCCCACTCCATTCCTTGCCATCATCAGACTATAGTCAATTCTGTTTTTACACATTTCCTGCTAATGACTATTTCTGCATAATGTTAATGAAGATACAGATAATATTATGATTCACTTGCAACTTCATCTTCTTTTTGTATTCCAGTAATTGAGTACAGTGAGTAATGAAAGGAGTCTAATGACTATGTATTAAGCTTTTGTTTGTTAAATTGTTTGTATAATGGGTATTTTTGGGATAGAAATGTTACAGAGGATCATCATCATCGAGGTAATTACTATTCTTCTCATAATCGTTCCTCTTGACACTTATTATTCAATTTTATATGCAGTGGTGGATCATGTTTTCTGAATATAAATTCAAGTGACACGTCCTTGAACGGTGATAAATTTAATTAAATCGAGTGCCACAGAAAGCAAAAATGATTTTATTCCCCCCCAAATACAGATGGATTAAACTGATTAAATCCAATGAGTTAATTACAGACCGCAAATCCATTATAGTGTTTGCATGTTTTTCAAAACAGACCCAAACAGAGCTTGAGACTCTCGTTTATTATAAACCTTATTTTCACACATAATAGGGACAATTTAAAGTTTGACAGGGAAAAGTGTTCATATTAAAACTGTCAACAAGGTTCATTCAGCAGGGGGAAAAAAAGAGTAATTAAAAATGTTTTGATTAGAATGACTTTAAAAGTCCAAGCTCGACGAGCTAGCAAGTGTAAATTAGGGGCGGAGTTATCTATGCGTGAATTAATTTATTATATGAGTAATTATATAAATTTGTCAAAAATAAGTCTAATGAAAATACCATTGAAAGCGTGCTATTAACATAATGAACCCTTCCAGAAAATCACTCATGATAAAAGTAAGGATTAAATCACTTCTGTGTTCTGTTTTAGGAAAACTATTTAGTAACCGGGTGATGCAATTTGGCCTGGTGCTAAAGAAGAGTCACTGTTAGCAGTTTATTGGTTATTGTGCTTTTAACCAACACATACTGAAAAACAGCTTAGCAATTTGCCAACAATTGCAATTATTATTAAATAAAGCATCACATCATAATTTTTATCGGATCATAGTTATCAGCTTACATCTGTAAGGCCAGTTATCACTTCTGTTTGTGCAGCTATAAGCAGCTGCTCGCTCACCAGCCTTTTTCTTTTCTCTCCTTTGAAGTTAATAAGACACAAATACATCTTGTCACGTTACTAAGTTACCTGCAAAGTACAAAGTGCCGACAGTGGAAATTCCTTCCAAAAATGTTATTTGAAATATTTCCTTACAGAATCTCCATGTAAACACCATATCAACATTTATCTAGTCTATTTTTCTTGTTTAATAATATATGTTTTATGTGTTTGTTATTAGCCTTGGATCACATGAAGCATCCTCATAGAAGTCCTTCTGACTGAGCAATAAATATAAAAAAAAAATAAAATAAAAATTACTTGAACAAGCACATTAACATTAACCAGTGATTAATAGTAATACCTTTACAGTACACCTAACTGTGTAGTTCGTAATACTAATAATACGTGACCGTAGTAATAATATTGTCAGAGCTGCTGGTATATTTAATTAATCAACAGCTTCTGAAAAACACTCTGTTGATACGCAGTTTGACAGGTAAGGCTTCTGTTAATCGTTCATTTCCTGAACCATCACAGTCGACTCTGGGCAAGGGCAGGGTACACCCTGGACAGCTCATCAGGCCAGGAGTAAAACTTCTGTGCAAGTTGAAAAATGTTATTATATACTGTTATACTTTTGAATTTTTTTGTCAATTTTGCCATTTCCCAATTTCCATCAACTAAGCTAGCTAACTACGCTATTTAAATCATTCTTCACTCCCTCATATGATGCCGGCAACTGCGTAACTTGTGCAAGTGTGTCGCATTTATTAAAAGTGAAACACAGACAATATCAAGACTAAGAAGTATGAATTCGGTAAGATCCTAACATGAACAGATCACAGATCGGTTGGACAGCGACTATTAAACTACAAAATGCTATACATAACAGTGACTTAGAAAGAGGTGCTCATTACTCCAATATGTAAAACAGGCACACAGACGTGATCAGGTGTCGTAAAGTGGCTGATGAGAAACACAGTCCAGACATATGTAGTGCTATTGTACCAGAAACACCATCACCCTGCAAATATTCGTATGGCACAGGCAAAAGGAGGTTATGGATTGCTGGACAGTGCAACCACCAAGGAAAATCCGAAACTGAAAGTAAGAAATATGGCAAAGGGAAGAGGGGACAGCAATGACCCCAGATGAGTATGGAGGCAAGACTCGCTGGGCAGGCATGCAGAGTGAAGTCTGTGGACTAGAAGAAAGGCAGAGCTTTGTACTCGGCATAGCAGGTATGCGTAGCAACTTCGGCTGAGCAGGGAGGCTGAGCAACGTCTTCAGTCAAGAGGGGTGACGGAGAGCCGTTACCAGTAGGGCAGGATGAGAGGGCAATAATGACCTCGCAAGAGTCCTGGGTCCAAGCAGTTAACTAGGCATTAGGACCCCAGTCATCCTCTGGCTCGGCTAGCAGATATTATCAATGTTTCCCTCAACACCCTCTACTTTTATGTCTTCTCTACTGAAGGAGTAGGACAATCAATGTTACTTTTTTTAATGTTAAAAAGAAAATGCAAAAACAAACTGTCTGTCTGTGTTTGGCACATCTTGAGCCACAATTTCAGTGCTTCTGGGTTTACAAGGCGGAAGAACTACAGTCTGCATACAACATATCCCAGGAGGCTGAGTCAGTGGTGCGAAAGTGGAGGTAAATGGCCACACATGCAGGCAGTTTAGCGGCTCATTATCAGACTATGTAAACACAGCATTCATTATGTTTATAGCCTGTAACCTGAACTTGTGTGCTCTTTGTCTGTGGGCACATGCTCTAGCATCAGAAATGTGTGCCCTTAGCTCACAAGTGTTTAACCAGTTGTGCCTTTAGTTCTTCAGTGTCTACCACTTTCTTGTGGTTTACCTGTTGCACTTTACTTGTGAATGTGGATGTGAATGCCCGGTTTGCAAATTAACTTAATCTAAGTTCTGCATCTCTCCCTCTGTCCTTCACTGCAGCCACACAGTGGTGTAACACTCTTTATGAAAACTTAAAGTTTACCTTTTAACTGTGACTGGAGGCTCCTTCTATAGGTATTATATAACATCCCCTTTCAAAAACCATCACCACATAAACAACACATTTCCCCCTTATTTGTTGGATATAACTATTAATAAAGAATGCCAGAAATCAAATCATAATTAAAGTCACATTAGCTTATAAATAATGAAACTAGTGGAGTCAGACTCTATAAAGGTCAGGGTGAAGGGGTTGGGATACTCTCAGGTTACAGAGTGAGTTAATGTCCCCGTGTCGTAGCTCATTGTGGTAATTATGGACTCATATTTCTATCTCATCTATATATGATTCCATTATAATGACATTAATGGGAACAACTGAAGCCCACAATCGATAAATGGATGATGCAACCAGGCCAAAACATGACCGTATTTTGGTATAACATACTGCTGGGACAAACTGGGATCTCTGCCTATGATGCTGATTATTATGCTTTCATATTCCGAATCTTTGACGGCTAAGTGCCATCTAATTTACATAGTAGGTTGGGCAATATGCATATTTTAAGTGACTGTGCCAGCTATGATGTATAAGAATGTAATTATCCAATCAGTAATGTGGCACAATCATTTGGCAGCAGCACAAAGCATAATATCATGTGGATACAGGTCAAGAGTTTCGGTTAATGTTCAAATCAAACACAAAACACAAAACACAAAATCACAATGTTGAAAAACCTGATCTAAGTGGCTTTGACCTTGGCATGGTGGTCTGAGTATTTCAGAAACTGTTGATCTCCGGGGATTTTTGCGCACAAAACAAATGCACATACAAAAAATAAGAAGAGCCAGTGAGTAACACTGCTGTTGGCAGAAGTGCCATGCTTATGAAAGAAATGTCAGAGAAGAAAAGTCAGACCACCCCGAGGTACCTGGAAGGCTACAGTAACTTATATAACATAGATGGCAGGGTAACAGGGTAACCCAAACCTAATTCTGGTGGATTTTTTAAAAACTCGTGCATGTTTTCATACTAAAACAGTCTCTTCTCTTCGCATAAATATGGATGAGTGAAAAGGGACACAGCTATGATCAGTCGTTGCTGTGTTTATTTGGTATGTGGCTATATAGCCAGAGTATTACAGGACTGAACAAGCAGAGCTTCTACCCTATTAACCAGAAGATTGTGAAGGTAAATCCCAGGATGCTCAGAAAGCCCCTGCTGGGCTGTTGAGTAAAGCTTCACCATGGTTGGATTGGATTGTTAATCAACTTGGATAAAAGTGTCGAGCAAACATCTAATGATTTTGCCTAGGTTATTAGGTATAATTACTTTTGCATGATGTACTGAATGAACTAAATGCAGTTTTGCTCACAGGTTGAGATATGAGTTAAATAAGCCAGAATAGGGGATGAAACTGAATATTGCTTTGAGAGGTAATATATTTGACGATTGAGAAGTAATCACGGAGTGCCATCGCATCTGCACTTTACTTAATCTATTTATGCTTCCTCTATGCCCATTATGCCCATACCACAATCTGTTAAGGATGATGAGAATGGGAAACTACTAATAGCCAAGTGTGATGTAGTTAATGCTAATGTGCAACATGATACTAATTATTTTAATGTTTATGTTTGCTCGATTTAGGTCAAAAACCACCCATGGAGAATTTGACTACCATGGAAGAAATGTTTCTTGAGCAAGAATCTTGATATTACAAGAAGTAAACATTAAAAGATGATGATTAGGCTTTGGTCTATGTTCGCTTTCTTCTAATTATCTGATTGGTCAATAAATCGAGTACAGATCGGGGTGTATCCAACCGCCAAGTTAGCTATTAGCTATCTGCACAGTGCGTTATATCCTTCCGCAGCTTCAAGCATTGTCTTGAAGAGAAAAGATGTACAGGAAATATCCTATGAAATAAAGAGTTTATGGTATAAAGTCCCACGATATACGATACGATATCCGATATGCTAATCAGAAAAAAAGTTTTTGCTCATTATAGGAAGGGAATCAAAATGAAAGCTACCAAAGCCTTCACAGACATGAATGAATACGCCTTGTTCAGAACAAGGCAGGTAGAATCGACTAAAATTAATTAAAAAAGGCCACCATTTCGAAAATACTGTATAATAAAACTACTGATTAACCTTGCTGGCTTGGTCTGTACAGAGGAATCTCAGCCCTTGGTCTTTTTGCACTAACCACTGACTCGGTGTGTGGTAAAGACGTCAGGCTAGGATTCTGTACAGACTGTACAAATGATTCTCAGAAGTAGTTTATATTTGCTATAAAGGCTAAAGAAATGGGTAACTTGGACATGCTGAAGTACTGAACAGAACGTTCAGGAAAAACAAGTCTTTGCGATCTTGGTGTAGTTCAATCATTATTGTCTGTGTAATAATTATTGATAGAAGAAGTCTCACAAAGACAACGTCTCTAAAGGATTATGAGTTATAATGCTGTAAAGACTGTAATATTCTGTAAGCACTTCAAGGCATTGTAAGTGAAATTAACCTGCCTAGATTATCTGTGCCTTAAGACACACCATAATTATGGACTGAAATTGTCTAACCCTTCAATATGATATCTGGGGATTTTGTTCTTTTCACAGGCAAATGTTAATCTTAATAAAAATCATAAAACACTTCATACATGCCCTGAACGATAAAAATTCCAATGTAATATTTCTCTCCACTTTGTTATTTGTTTGTTTGTTGTTTTTCAGAAAGCATTACAGAACAAACACAGGACTTTTACCAGCAGAAGGAGTGAAGTGATGTGGATTTTTTAGTTTCCATGATTTAAATAGCTCTTCTAATTCTTCTTTGACTGAGCTTAGATAAATATAAACTTTTCTTTTTAGATTATATTTTATGTTTTTGCAATATAAGTGAAAAATAATACCAAATGTTGTGACATGATTCGTTCATTCATTTATTTTCTAAGCCGCTTAATCCTAGTTAGGGTCGTAGGGAGGCTTTTGCCCATCTCAGCCGACTCCAGACCACTGCAGGGCCAACACACATAAAATCATTCACACTTACACTCACACCTAGGGGTGAATTGGAACAGCCAGATAGCCGAATGTGCATGCTTTTAAACTGTGGGAGGAAACTGGAGTACCCGGAGGAAACCCACGCAAGTACAGGGAGAACACAGAAACACTGCAGGCCGGGAAATCGGACCCGAGCCTTCTTGCTGTGAGGCGGGCGTGCTAACCACCTATTGTCGCTGTTGTTGTTGTTGTTATTTTCGGTAATTGTAATAAGAGATGATAATGCGCATGTCCACGACATTTTCAGTTTTATTTTTAATAATAAGCAAAATATCAGAAAGTATAACAGGAGCTAAGCATGCACTTAATGATTTGGCCATCTTGGCTATATAATGAAAATATTTTGTGCATCATTAACTTTGTACATTAACAATATTGGGCTTGAAACTCAAGTGCAAAAATTAAAAAGCAAATAGTCCATGATAGATTGTATAATATTTAAAACTGCACTGCTGACCGTTTGTTAGTAAATGTGTTCACCTGCTTTTAATATACTAAGGTTTAATATACATGAGTGTAGAATAAAAATATCTAAAATATACATCAAGAGAAGGAGGTATGAAGTAGTTATGCTGGTCACATTATAAATACTCACACAGATGATGACAAAAGAATAATTTATAAATACAAGGCAACAAGTGAAAATGCTGAAAGAAAGTCAAATGTGCACATAAATCTTAATGTGACATACTAAGAATAATAGTAATAATAATAATAATAATAATAATAATAGTAATAATAATAATAATAATAATAATAATAATAATAATAA
>JBCNYG010000025.1:3040909-3051164 GCA_039654305.1 Porochilus rendahli
TCTTAGTAAAGAAATTAAAATTCAATGAAAAAATACAGTAGACAAATGAAGATAAATCTGAAATCAAGTACTATTCAAGTATTTATTTCATGTAATATTGAATCAAATTGATTAAAATAAGTAAACAATCAACAATATATAATAATAACTAAAATAACAGAGTCTTGGGGGAAAAACTTCGATTATAGCATTTAACCTTTCAAGCACAGTGTTCACATATTTTTTAATTTCTTCACGCCATATGGTTTGAAGTTCAAGTTGAAGTTCAAAAAAGATATTTTTTGTATAATTGGTATTTTCAATGTTTTTGTTTACTAGCCTCTTTGTTTACTTACTCTTTGTTTCTGGTTTTCGTTGCCTACAGTAGCATTTTTAAATACATTTTCACGAAAAGATTATAGAGAAGTCATTTTTTACTTCTTTTTATTAGGAACCCTTTTAGACAAAAGTGGTGGTGTAGAATCTTCACTGCACACTACTGTGTATATATATATATTACAGGGAATGGCACAATATGATTGTTTCACTATCTCGGGGTTAATAGACATTATCTCAGGTGAATAATGCTTAAATTGGTGGACAATACCCCATGGTGTGTCAAGGTCATTTGGAGCAGGTGCTATCATCATTATCGCGCTGTAACAAAAGAAAAAAAATAAACCATAATCATCACCTTTTAATTGAAACTGAATGACTTTCAAAACAGGAATCTTATTAAAAAAGACTTGTACATCTTCATAGGGACAAAGTGATTTTTTTCCTAGAACAGCAGAAAGTTCATCAAGCTCTACTTGAGGTCTGACTTATGCACATGTGTGTGGAGTGCACCTGACCTGTTACGATAAAAATACTGTTTCATTAATTAAAAGTATGGTACTTTATAATAAAACAATTATCAGACTCGACTGACTGACTGAGAGTGACTGACTGATCAGAATTGAGTATTCAAATAACCTATACTTAATCACTTATTTGGTTGTAAAATAATAAATTATTAACAAAATAGCAAGGGTACTTAATTTCAACCTTAATCCTTTATCACAGTGTCTTCAAGAATTCTGATGAATGTTTGAGTGTAACTGAGAGCCCAGTGAATAATTTAGCTCCATCAATAAATAAAGAATGAGATGAAAAAGGTTACAGATTTAGAGAATACAAGAAAGCATATACTGCCTTAATACCTACACCCTCTACCCCAATCATTTTCAGATCTCCTCAAACAGCAACGACTCTCTCTTACCCTGCTCCTGCCCTGACAAAGAGGTGTTAAACAACTGGAGGGAGGGAAATAAAAATAATTGTGTGATTATACATGTGTTATGTATGTATTATGGAACAGGTGGAAAAAAATAATTGGTGTGTTAAAAAAAGCATCAAGGGACTCATATACCAAACTAGGTCACGACAGTTATTATAATACAAGTGCGCTGGTTTCCACACATGAATTAAAAAAACCTGAAAAATGTCAGAGTTTCTATTTGTACCCGAATGAAAATATCTCTATTTGCTAAATTTGGTGTTTCCCGAAGCAATACCTGTTTGATTCACTTGTCAGGTTTGATAACATGGCAGTTGATGTTTGAGTGAAAGTAATAAATTACTAAAAAATATTTTGTATTTGTTAAAACTTCAAGTTTTTTTATTTAAAAAAACCCCACTTTTTTTCAAATTATTTTTAAATGTTATAATCATGTTTAATATGAAATATCCCCAAACATTCATGAAAAATTTATCATTATTTATACCAGAGCAGCTGTAACCATTCGATCTATCACTTAATGCTTTCTCTCAAAATTAATAACACACACACACACCCCTTGTTATGTCACTGAAAAAGAAAAAGTGCAAATTCTGACACTGGAGACTCCTTAAAAAAAACTAATAATAAAAATCGCAATTAAAATTAAAGGACAAACGATCCCATTCACCTACTAGGTATTTTAAATGAACATTAAATATTGTTATCCCTTGGAAACAAAAAAATTGGTGTCTTTGCTGACTCCTGTACACGAATGTCAATGACCCGTGTCCCGGGCGTGATGATATAAATAAACATCATCATCGTCTGAGAACATTTCAGACTTTTCCCTCTTTCTATGGAACTGTGTTGTGCTGCTAAGTTATCAAACAAGTGCAACATCATTCTTTTTGATCATGCAGTCTTGTTAGAGTTATTGTCATTATAAACAAACACAGAACAAAAACAAGATGTAAAAGAGGTGAATAAGAGATACTATGTGAGCTGGGGCACTCTTTCCAGTAAACCTTTGTATGTAGCCAAAATAAACTGATAATGGGAGATAAAACATTAGAAATTCGCTAGTGATTTAGCACCTTTAATATCTTCTAGAAGAAAAATTCACCATGTCAACAATGATGTTTTGTTTAAACTCGATTTATGAAGGCAAGTCTTGGTGTAATTTGTTACTATAGAAATGATAACAAACTCGAGCATCTGTATAATGTAAAGCTATGATTTATTACACAACCCATTCTGACCAATCAGATTTAAGAATTCCACAGCGCTGTGGTATAACGAGTGATAGTGCGACGGAACTGGCTGCATGAAAAATGACTAGCTTAGTCGAAATAGCGTCAAGTTCTCTTGAATATTAATTTCAAATCACATAGCAAGGAAGTGTTTGCATTCACTTAAATATGCTCTATGAGACAAAATTATATGAAAACAAACAAGACATTTGTGAATAAGTGCAATGTTATGAATAATGCATAGGAGTAATATAACCAAGCCAACAGAGCAAATACCGAGACAGAGGGGAGGATTTTTTAAAATTCTCTGTGCTGTTTCCGTGCGCGCGTGAGAGCATGTGCGTGTGTGTGTGTGTGTGTGTGTGTGTGTGTGGGCGTGTGAGTTAGTGGGAAAGCAGCCAACGATGCTAGGCTTCATTTGTGTTTCCTCTGAGTCTTTGTTCTTTCTCAAATGGCTTCAATAATCACACCGGTGCTGCAGCGACATCTGATGTGAAAGTGTACTGAGTTTGCTTGCTCCTGAAATATTTGTGTAACGCAGCAAACCACAAAGGAGTCTGAGAACACTGAGGCTGTCAAAATGGCAGCTGAAAAAAAAAAACTTTCCAAGTGAAGAAATACCAAGAATGTAGTGGGCTTTTCTCCAGCTGTTTATATTTAGCAAAGAGTTAGGGCTTAATGTGAAATTTATTTAAAGTACTCTAATACAGCTCCTTCTGTCAGAAATATTGGCACCCTTTGTGAACTAGAGCAAAACTTGTATTAATAGATACAGGTTTACGAATAGAAAATTTATTTTGGTGCTAGAACACCACTAGATATGAATAAATACATAAATAAATCATGCAGCTTATTACTAACTGATAGATAACAGATTTATCAATATAATGGTGCACGCAGGCAGAGATGAGCGTAGCTTTTTGTTTGCTCACATTCATATTTTCTCTACAATGTATAATTCATGCGCTTGTGAATGTCCCACTGTGTTCTCAGGAATGAGGCACAAAAAAGTGACCCCTGGTTATGAAAGAATTTTCTCTCCTTGTATTAATTTATTTGAACTGCCATTACTAGAACAAGGAACATTATTCTGTACCAGCTTGAGACCCTCGGTAATTTATGAGTTGACCAGCTTTACGTTTTTAAAATGCAACATCTGGCTAATTTGCTCAGCTTGGCAAATCTAGCCCAAAGTGAGTAACCAATAATGACACAGAAGATGCTACTTTGCTTTTTCTTGTCCCTTATTTCATGTTGACACTTTGTGTTTGCTCCCAGACACGGCTTTTTCAGTGCTTCACTTCAAAACATTACTCCTTTTAAAGAAATAAGGGGGATCACATCTAATAGTTGACTTTGAAGCAAGCCCCTTATGTGTACATGAAATGTCATCTTGGCTGAAACCTTAGAACTGTACTCGTAATTGGACAGCTTGAATGAAACCATTGTTTGCTTCCAGGATGGATGTCAGCTAGTACACTTTCATCAATATAAAGGCTGCTCTCACACTCCGGGAGAGACTCACTTCTCACAACAAAGCCTGTAAATGCGTAGACTGTGTCACATACAAAGGTGTAGTTTGGCTGTAGCTACGTGCGTTGATGAGTGAAGTACTGAAGAAGGGCAAGAGGAATAAACGTATTTATAACTGTCACTGTTAAATACCTAGTCTGTATTCATTCATATGATTATTAAGTGTTTCTTTACCTCTAGAGGGAACATGGCATATGTGCGACAGTGGTCTGATGTCTGTATTTTTTTCAGTGCTGCCACTAAGTGCCTTGTCTAGAACGTGTCATGCTCTATTTAGAAAAGAAACCAGAGCCATGTTTGTATTAAAGCTCTACAGACTGAGATTGTTTCCACACAAATTAGCCACCTCTTTATGACAAGACGACTTGCTTGTTTGATTAGAAGTGACAACAAAGGAAAATCCATTTTCTGCTTACTGTAGCCACAGGGAGTGAGTATGCTTGAGTGACAACAACAACAACAACAAACAGCATCAGCAAAAGTGGAATCCTTTATTATTAAAAGCCAATTCAATTTAGTTTTAGCTGTACGGCACTTTTAACACTACAGAGCGGCTTTACAGAAAAACGAACGTGGATTGAAATCCATAATGAGCAGGATGGAGGGGACGGTGGTGAGGGAAAACTTATACAGACATGAAAAAGAGAACTAGAGGCTCAGAAAGGAACGTCTCTTCTTCTTGGTGACACCAGATAGTGGAATTATATCTTACTGTAGTTACTGAATAATTCATAGTAATAATATGCTTTTGGACGACAGCCCTATAACTGCCATAACCGCTATTAAGTGAGTACAATAGAAGGAAATGTGTTTTTCAGATGAAAAAGAAAAGGAAGATATTGTATCTGATATTGAAATACTGTATATTATCATCTGTAAACGGGCAGCACGGAAGCGCAGCGGTTAGCACGTCCACCTTGCAACAAGAAGCCCTGGGTTCAAGGCATTTCTGCTCGGGCGTTTCTGTGTGGAGGTTGCATGTTCTCTCCTTGCTTGCGTGGGTTTCCTCCAGGTACTTTGGTTTCCTCCCACAGTCCAAAAATATGCACACAAGGCTAACTGGCAAATCTCCAAATCGCCCCCAGGTGTGAGTGTAAGTGTGCACGGTTGAGTGTGTTGGCCCTGCTATGGCCTGGTGAGCTGTCCCGGCTGTACTCTGCCCTCACCCAGAGTTGGCTGAGATGGGCGCCAGCCTTCACGCAACCCTAATTAGGATCAAGTGGCTAAGAACATGAATGAATGGATGAATTAATCATTTGTACATATCTTCCACTATTTTATGACTTCAAACTTTGGGTCTGAACATAATCAATTATCTCTTTTATTTGTTGAATGCTAAAGCAAAAAAAAAAAAAAAAAAATACAAAATTAAAATAAAAAACATTTTTTTTAAGACATTTAGCTGTCTTAAAAAGCTGATTAAATTTATTTTACAGTGCTCAATTTTGGAATTAATTTTGGTTGATCTAAATTTAAACCTCATTGGTTATTTCTGCATGACATTACTGAAGCAGTAGGCGTGGTTTAAACCAAATGTGGGAAAACTGTAGGATAATCAAATATCTGTTTTCTGTTTAATTTTATATAATTTGATTTTGGTAAACATGCTTTATTTTACTTTTGTGCATTTAGCTTGGCTTTTAATAAAAATTAAATACATGTGGAAAAGTTTCTATATTAATATAGATAAAAAATTACAATATTATCTATAATGAATTAATCACTCAATTAATAAGAAGCTATACTTTCTTTTTGTTTGCTTTCTTTTATAACAGGTTTGTAATGTCAAATATAACAATACATTTTTTATTAAAATAAAAAAAATGAAAATTATAAAACATAAAGTTTTTAACAAAGAAACAAAAATTAAAAAAAAAATACGGATTTAGAATGAAATTAACATAATTTTTTTTATGCTTACTTTGTTAAACTTGTTGAGCAACCTTTCCCTGGACGCCATGGAAACATGATGTAAACTTGACATTAGGATGTGTATGAAATTGTGGCCCAGTAGCTAATAAGCAAAAGAGAATTTTCAACATGAAGACATGCCCCAGAGTCCACTTTCACATCTGATCTCAATCTGCATCCACCAGTAAACAGCTGTGTTGATTTGAACAGATGTGTGCTTGAATGTTTGGAGAGCCTGCTGTAGCAATGTCAGAAATAAATTACATCACATCCTGTAACAGAAGTACTTGTCAGGGAAAATATGGCAATATTACTATCAAAATAATAAAAAAAAAACTGACTGCTTCATCTGAAATATATACAGAAGACAGCACACCCGCAGCCCTTTACATTAAACAATCTTTACTCATAAGTAAACACGTTAGACAATGTTTCAAGTGCTGAAAAATCCTATATTCCTGCATGTTGCATAATTCTTACATTATTTCTCCAAAGATTTATGGTAATAATAGATCTCCAGCTCATAAAACTGTCCAAAGAACCCTAATAATATATATATTTTTTTATTTATTTGGTTCAATGTTCTCAAAGCTAAACTTCCAGCTAAACAAAGGTGTAGAAATAAACTGCAAAACATCGCATGCTGTTGCTGATGAGTCATTTATGACAGTTCATTCTTTGGAGAACATTAACAATTGCAATAAATGTGGAATTAGTAAACAGAGGCAAACATACTAATAATAAGGAAAATCTTATAACATGATGAGATCTTGTGATTGTGCAGGCAAAAATGTGTTGACTTTTTAATTTAATTTATACTAAAAAAATAAAGTACCATGAAATCAATATCTACATTCTATATTTGTAATGTATTAGAGGTCTATCTGTGTGGTATTTATTATATGTGAAGGAAAATGATGATGATGTTGATGATGATGATGATGATGATAATGATGATAATGATGACAATGATGATGAAGATTTTTTATTTTTTCAGACACACACTTTCTCATTACAGGAGCCCAGAACTGCAAGTTGTGCAAAAAACAAAGTTGCAGTGTCATCATTTCAACTTATTATCTTTTTACTTTTCTTTTATAATGCAGTATTTCGAGATATTATGCCACTATTTCATAATCTGTATTTTAATACATCTGTGTCTAAGTATTTCTAGGGTTTTTTTTTTTTTTTTTTTCTTTTAGGAGATTTGCAAACGAAAAAGATTTGCATGCAGTGCTATGGATTATTTTCCAGACAGAATAGCTAAAACCTGTGTAAAAATATGTCACTGCTAACCCCTAACCGACAAATACCCCCCCACACCCCAACCCTCCACCCCCCAATTATCAGTTTGCTACACTGTGCTCTTGGTACATTACTATACAGTGCAGAATGGATTGCCACCAGTCAGGATTTGGCCCAGAATCTCATATCTACCATGCCAGAGTAAATTGCAAAAGACATGCAAAAGAAGGGTCACCACTGTAAATATTGCATATACTGTAGATTTTGCATGACGTTTATGTATTTGTCAATAATGTCATTGATACAAACAAAAATACTTATAATTGTACATTGGTCTTCTATGCAAACATTCAAAAGAACATCCATCCAAGACAGAAGCAGCAAAGCAAAGCTTTTGTCTGTACATTAGTAGCATCGTCTATATTATCTGCAAAGTAAAACGTGGATCTTAGTCAGAGCTTTTGCAGTGCAATGCCATCTTTGCCCTTTATCATTCACTGTGTCTTGTACTAAACAGAGCGGATCAAGAATAAAACCCAAAGCGGACATTCAGTATTAAGAAGACAGCTCGATGTGATTTTAGTGTACACTTGGGTTACATCACTCAAGGTTGTGAAGACTGTCATAGTACTTCAAAAACAATCACTGTGTACTAGGTGACTGCAGCTGCAATTACTTTGGATCCAGGAATATGTTATTTCAGCATGAGCCAAGTACGTGAAAAATGGGCCATATTTCAGCCTTACTGCACTTTTCAAAAAATGATCCAGCTTGATTTTCTGTAGCAGATTATTTGTTGTAGCCAATCACATGCTCAGATGTCAGTATTACATCTGAAGGCAGCTCAGAAGCTAGCGACACGGTTTAACACAGTATAAGTTTAAAACTATAAAACAATGTCTTTATATAGCCCTAAAGTAACTACGGTTAGCATTCAGACAGAGTAGCTGCTCGTTCTGACCTTTCTAAACAGGACAGTTATGCAGCTGGACTGGTTACAATTTTACTTGAATGACCCTGGTGTAGTAAAATTTCGCTGAGCTTCTAAGCACCACAGTACACCCAGAGAACGTAATAATAAACCTCGGAGCAAATTTGTGTGTCACTGGTTAGCCACAAACGCCTTCCCAGACATGAGTACACAGTTCTCCCATGTCTAAAAACATGTAAAAGATGTAAAAAAAAAAAAAAAAAAAAGGAAGAAAGAAAACAATCCCATGAGCAAAAGAGAACAACTAGGAAACCACATTCAGAAGCCACATGGCTAACGATGCAAAAATAATCAGGGTTGGTTTCATTTCAGGAATCTCTGCATTTATTTTGTATTTAATTATCTTTACATAACAGCTGCTGCAGAGGAGGGTTGAGATGGGTGAGAATAATAAACATAAGGTTGGTTTACACAGTCTATTG
This sequence comes from Porochilus rendahli, assembly GCA_039654305.1. NCBI lineage: Eukaryota > Metazoa > Chordata > Actinopteri > Siluriformes > Plotosidae > Porochilus > Porochilus rendahli. The sequence continues at coordinate 3,049,502 of JBCNYG010000025.1, forward strand.
TACTTATATGGAGGTGGTTTGAAGGCTTGGATCCTACTGCGGTTCTTGCATGTGTTTGTGTACACAAAAAAGGCATGAATAAACATGAATAAATGGTCAGTTAAAACATTAAAGTTGACATAAAGTCTTTTGCTTTTCTGTAACGCCTGCAATGTATGTTATTGTTGCTATAGAAGCATTAACATAACAAAAAGATATTGTTAATATACAAACCTGTGATTCACTATTCAGCAAAGCCTGCTGCTCAAGAAATCTCCTTCCGACCAGCTTTGGTAAGGTATAAATATAAAACAACTGCCTCATATTGCTTCTATTATCTTTCATTTTCAGCAGTCTATAAAAAGAACACTCGTATTTTATTTCTGTTGAATCTATTTCAAATCACACATTTCGTTCCCATTTTAGAACTCTGTGGGTTTTCACATCATTCCAGCTGTTACCTCCACCTAAAGTAACGTCAAATATTTCCTGTGTTATACATTAGTTTTGTCCACTTCTGTCTAAAAAGGCAATTACTGCTAAAAAAAAAAAAAAAAGATTAATTCTAATCATAATTACACTTGTGTTGTTATTATATAAGAGTTGACCTATTAATTAGTAAATATTGGCAATAAATCAATCAAATAAATGTTGCCTCATCAGAGAAAAGATGGGTGCTGTCTAGATAAAAAGCAGTATGTTCAAGTGGCTTAAGGCATAAACGTCTTAATACATCATGTGTGAACAGGATTAGGTGTGGATTATCATAAATCTGCAGCATCAAGCCCGTGGGAGGAGAAAATACCCTGCAGATGTGTGTTGAACATGGAGCAGTACCTGAATACCTGTTCATCTTAATCGTGTTTACCAAAGAATGGTAGCTCTGTAAACAGGTTCTACAAGAAGCATTAAGAAGATTAATGTGCTGTCAAATAATAATCAATATATGGGCAAGGCCATACCGAGGGAAGACCATCTAACCTGAACACTACTGGAAAAAGGCAACAGTAAGCACTGATTTACTATTTTACCATCTTTCCAAAACACACCAAACAATTCCCAAAGCAGCCCCGTGGGATTCTTGTAGCTGCCTCATAAACGGAAATAAGCACCAACTTCACAAAAAAACAGTATGTAGGGAACTGAAAACCCAATAGGCATCTATTAGTAGATGAAAAGTAAATGCATGATATACTATATCTGCAGTATGCACCCCTATAACACTGCGCTTCATGAGGTTCCAAGTTCCCATCCCGAAAAAGGAAGAATTCCTCATGGGAAAATAGACAGAACATGGAGAACCACAGGGAGACCTGTTGTTGCAATGCTCACAGATGTACCTATCCACAGTCTAGCTAAACAATAATAAATACTAAAAGTACATGCATCCATGCAGCGTCTGAATCAAGAGAAGTAAGACTTTCCACAATTCTCTACAGGCTTCTCCAGGAAATAGGCACAAAGCGCAGATCTCAGGACATTTCTGAGTAACCACACAGCAGCTTGTGCTCCAGAGAAAAGACATTTATTCCTCAAGTTACAAGGTCAAGATGGCACATCAATTAGGGATTGGTGCGGTTTACTGTGTCCTGCAACAAGATGGGGGTTATTGAGGTGGAGGGGGGGGGGGGGGGGGGGGGGGGGGGGGGGGGGGGGGGGGGGGGGGGGGGGGGGGGGGGGGGGG
>JBCNYG010000025.1:3068094-3089408 GCA_039654305.1 Porochilus rendahli
GGGGAGTCCTGCTTTCAGAATTTTCTGACAGTCGTGATGTGTGTGTGTGTGTGTGTGTGTGTGTGTGTGTGTGTGTGTGTGTGTGTGTGTGTGTGTGTGTGTGTGTGTAACACCACATTTACCTCAGATGCTAAGTCGTGATGCTAATGCTGGAGTTGGTCTTTCACTCTGGGAACACTGCCGTGTATAATAAATAAATAAACACACATTTCATAGTAAACAGTCGACTAAAGGTACAGTTACCAAACAAGCTACTTAACAAATTTTGCAGGATACATTTTCTCTCTTCTGTTTTAAGAAATAATTCACACTAACCTGGTTTGTTAAACAACTCACACTTGAAGCCAATGTGTGTTAAATGAGGATTCCAGCTACATTATACACGTAAATAAATACAAATAAATTCATTTTGACTAAAAAAAACCTCCAAATTTATTTACCACAGCTGTACTTTTTCCAGAAATTTCGCCACGCAGCACGCACGCGACACGCAAACTGTAACCATAGCAACGTTCCAGCTAGTTGTAGTCGGCAATTTTAGTATTTTTGACGGAAATATAGGATGTAACGTCACACTGTTTTAAAGTAATGTCCATAGCTTTGTTTTTTTAATATCTAACACTTTAAATTTAAAAAATATATAAGCAAGCGCTTTGTGTTTGGTTATAAAGGAAACCTTTAAAAGTAAACTCTATGTAGCATTGGTGGTTCAGTGGTAGAATTCTCGCCTGCCACGCGGGAGGCCCGGGTTCGATTCCCGGCCAATGCAACAAAGATTTTCTTTTTTTGCATAAAAAAATTATTAAAATTACATTTTTATTTGTCCAATACCACCGGGTCAAGTACGAGGATTTACCCATGCGCAGTATATCAAGGATATCAGGACATATCATGAGTGGTTCTTTATCAGTGGTTTGCTTGCTCATTGTCCCTCTAGTCACAAGGTTTATACGTCGGAAAGGGAATGCAACTTTATCTGAACGCAGTGTAGTTCCAGCTGCCTATTTTAAAACCCCTTAAAGTATGAGTATTGCCCTACATTTTTGCCTAAAATCCCTAAACTCCCACGCATTGGTGGTTCAGTGGTAGAATTCTCGCCTGCCACGCGGGAGGCCCGGGTTCGATTCCCGGCCAATGCAATAATCTTTTTTATAATTCTTTTATGTAATATGTTCTCAGAAGTCCACATATGGGACAGTTAAGAATAAAAAAATAAAATAAAACCTCCTGATGTTTACTATTGAAGTGCTATTGTTCGACCTTATATTTTTAGCTCTTTGCACAAGAGGCAAATTCCCACAGGCAGGGATTGAATCATTTAATTCATTCTACGAAAATAAGTGGATTGAACACGTTGAACCTCGGGGCAGTTTAATTGAGCTTGTCAGAAAAATTACCCTTTATACTTTCTGTGTGCAGAGAAGAGTAAAATGAAAGATAATGAAAGGCTGATTTGGCAGCTACATGATATTATGACACTTTTATTAGGTATTATTAAGGGGCTTTGATTAAGATAGAGTGTATATATTAAACATTTGGCCCCAAAAAATTAGTAAAAAAAATAAAAAATGTAATTGTTAAACACATTATCAAGAGTGATTGGCGGTCTATAAATTAATCAGGGGGCGGCATGATGGTGTAGTGATTAGCATGTTCGCCTCACACCAAGGTCCAGCAGGTGGAATCCGGGCTCTGTGAGGGCAAACCTGTTTAGAGTTTGTGCTCTCTCTGTGCCTGCCGCTTTTCCCACTAGGATCACGGGGAGATCTGGTAGGATTAAGTGGTTCGGCAGATGGATAGGATACTTTAAACCCAGGAGACATTTTCTTGAGCATGTCACTAAATTTCACCCCATAGTGAAATTGCTCAATGATCATATGACACTTCAGCTCACTCAATCTCACTCATTTGCCGAACAGCTTAACCTTATTAGGGTTGCGTGGAGGCTAAGGCCTCCTATCTCAGCCAACACTGGGTGAAGGCACGGTACACCCTTGAACAGCTCAGTTAGACTGTCTGCTGGAGGAAACTAGAGTACACAGAGGAAACCCATGCAGATGGCTTCGCTGAGCTCAGAACTTGAACCTTCTGCACAGTCCAGCTGAGAGCGAAATATTTAAAGGGTGAAATGTAGCTCCCAGTGTCTCTTTATGAACACTCTTTATGAATGTCGGCACTCCTGGAACCATTTATACAATCAAATTCACGGAGTGTGCTTAAGATCATAGTTTTTGACTCCGAGACGGAATTAATGACAACAATCATGACAGTGGAGCGTTTTACTGAAGGACAGAGTTTATTAATCTCTTAATAAAAATCACAATGCAGCTGCAGTGAACCCTGATAGGAACATTGGCTCTGACGCGCCCTCTAGTGGATGTCCCTGTAATGTGCACTTAAAAAAAATCCTTAATTAAACAGGGATCATATAAATCACAGCTGCTGGAGTTCCTTCAATTCTTTAAATCTCTGAAGTTTCTGATGTGTGTCAGTGTGTGTACTTTTATTCTTATACAGACTGTAGTCTGACTTCATGGCTGTTATTTCGCCCAGTGTCGGCTAAGAGAATAACCGATGGAGTCCAGTATGATACACGTCCTGTGAGTTATGCACTTGTTAAATAATTAATATAAAATAAATTGAATCGATTGACAGTCTTGTGTCATGTGACTCGACTAATTATCAACAGGAGTAATCGATTTTACCGGTTTTACCGGTTGTAGCCGGCTTTAATATCAGCTTCCAGGACAATCAGAAATTGCTTTTTGTGGGTGGGAGCATTTAAAAAACGTCGACTGCAGACCAAAACAGATCGCTCTGGTTTTACACATACATGTTTTAATCTCTTGCTTTGAACATATTTTGTCCCGGTTGTAAATTCTGGGGGCAAAGTGTGGACCAGAACAAACACTGACCTGCTCTGTCAACACTGGCCCACACACGAACGCAGACAGGACCCTGACCTTCCTCTGACTCGGCTCATGGACTGCAGAGTACTGCTCTATAGTTGTGGCACTCTGACCAGCAGCCACCATGAAGCTCAGGCTGCTCCTGCTGCTTCTTGTCTTCATTTGTAGCTTCATCATACCTGCACAGGTGAGGCTTCAACGACACCCAGGATCTGGTTCATCATGAATACATGTATACAGGATGTTGTATTTTATGATCAGCTGATGAATTTTCATATCAAACCAGCTTGGAAAACATGATCACCATCCGAAGCATGAGAAGGATCACAACGAGAAAACAGACAAGCATGGCAAAAAATCTGGAAAGGGACGGGGAAGAGGAGAGGGTAGGTGACATTTTAATATACACATATATGATGAAAATAAACAAAAACCTTGAGAATTATGTAAAAATTAAAAAAGAAAGAAAAATAAATGGAATAATGTCCAGCCTCCAAGTCCAAGGCCATGGTACTTAGCCCGAAAAGGGCAGAATGCAAGCTCCGGGTCTGGAACGAGGTCCTGCCACAAGTGGAGGAGTTTGAGTATCTCGGGTCTTGTTCACGAGTGAGGGAAAGATGGAACGGGAAATCGACAGGCGGATCGGTGCAGCCTCTACCATCTAGGAGGAGCTCGGAGTAGAACCGCTGCTTCTTCGTGTTGAGAGGAACCAGATGAGGATGCCCAGGCATCAGATTAGAATGCCTCCCAAACGCCTTCCTGGTGTGGTGTTTCGGGCATGTCCAAACAGGAAGAGACCCCGCGGTCGACCCAGAACACGCTGGAGGGACAACGTCTCTCGGGTGGTCTGGGGACGCCACGGTGTCCCCCCTAAAGGAAGTAGCTGGGGAGACAGACGTCTGGAGCTCACTGCTTAGGCTGCTGCCTCGCGACACCACCCCGGATTAAGCAAAAGAAGATGATGATGTTGATAAAAATAAATAAAAACACAAATATAAGCAAGCAGTATTGTCCTGGGGGGGGACACAAACCCTCTTTTATCCTTCGCTTTCACTTAGCACTAACCCTTAATATCATTTTTGACATAATTAACTTATCTATATATTTAACAGACCCCATGACTGACCACGATGATGAAAACAGTGATGATGAGGATGAGGATGAAGAAAAGGGACAATGGCTGTTGATTCTTCAAAACGTCCGAGGTACAAGCTTTAATGCCTATTTATAGTTATACAATAGCTATATCGGTATATAAATAAAATTAATACCCTATTTGTCCCGATATATAATTGGAAAGGGACACAAAACGACCTCCACACTGGTGTGTGCATTGTGTTTTCCACTGACTGGGGTTGAGTGGGATGGACTGTATCACTCACCTATGGGCTTGGTTATTGCAAGTTATCGCATGCCTACAAAGTGCAAATCATTGTTTGTGCATGTCATGAAATGTTTTGGCGCCCTCGGTAATTTTGAGAGGGTAAAAAAGGAAAAAAAAAGGTATGAACACTGGGCTGGCATGAGACTTGTGCACAGTCCAAGGTGCAAGGTCTAGCTAAACACTGCACCCTCTGCACAAAGACATTCAGAGCACCACTACCTCCAGAAATCAACGTCGGCCTCGAGCCAAACGTAGAAATATCAACCTGTAACACTTCTTTGCTCAAACCTGAATATCATCCTTTCTTTTATTCAGCCCAGCTGCAGGATTGCGCAACAGTTCTGTACCTTTCTGTGCTTCTCATGATAAACTGTGTCGTCCTCTGTCTTTTCCCTCCGTGTCGAATCAGGGAAATGCGACCCAAATCCATGTCTCAACAACGGCGTGTGTGAACACAGGGGAGGCCAATTCAAGTGCAAGTGCCCCAAACCTTTCAGAGGCAGGAAGTGTGAGAAAAGTAAGACTTCACTGGATATGATCCCAACCTGAAGGTTAAAAACTCAATAAGTAAATAAGACAATGATTAACTGAATAAATGGACTTTGATGAAGGAAATATTTTTGGTTTACAGATAAAAAGGTCTGCAATTGGAAAACATGTGGATTTGGTCAGTGTGTTCTGACGTCCAGTCCTCCGTACTTCGAGTGCAAGTGTATACCACCATTCAAACCCCCTGACTGCACAAAAAGTAAGAGTTTTCCTACCACTGGCCAGCATTATGTATTACAGGCTACCGACTTTATAGAGTTACCCATTCGGTGCATCTGTGTTTTCTTCAACCTGATTTCTGGGAAATTCTAAAGCTATTGTTAGGGCGAAAGATCCGGGATCAGGCATGTTATACAAAATATGATATGTTATTAAAGCAATGTTATTTTTCTACAACAGTACATCCATCCATCCATCCATCTATTGTTCATACCTAAATATATAACTTTCCTTTTCGACAACACACATTCTTTCTTGAGTCATAAATGACTAGCTGTTTATTTGAAATAGGTTGCTGCCACCTAGTGGAAGGGTGATGAATTAGGTTTCATGGTAATGGCTGATGTAAAGAATGTATGATAATCATATTCTTTAAAAGTTATCGCAGGCCACATTAAATGATTTGGGCCTTGAGTTTGACACCTGTGGACTAGACTATGCACAGGATAGCATATGGACAGAATTGGCTCCAGTAAGAACAGTAACAATATGCTGCAAGAGAAGGACATACAGCGCATATAAAATAGGTATGGGGTGGCACGACAGGTCCGCCTCACAACAAGAAGGTCCTGGGTCCAGGTCGCGGGTGCTTCTGTGTGGGGTTTGCATGTTCTCCTTCCTGTGCTTGCACGGGTTTCCTCCAGGTTCTCAGGTTTCCTCCCACAGTCCAAAGACATGCATAGCAGACTAACTGGCTGTTACAAAATGCCCCTAGTTCTGAGTGTGAATAGTTGTGTGTGTGTTGGCCGGTGACGGGCTGTTAAGCTGTTCAGGGTGTATGCCGTCTTCGTGTATGCCGAGTTGTGTAAGATATATATTTACAGATAAAAATGAATGTGGTATAACAGTGTTTATCCATTTAAGGTTGAATTTAATGATGCAGAACATCCCAAAAACAAGTTAGCTCCTGTGGTCACTTATGTCATATGACGGTTATAATAAGGGTTGTACAGTATACAGTCATTAACACACAACCATCTTGTTTTCTCTATGTTGGAGTTGTCATGTTAGAGAATCCTGTGGATCCCTCTACTCTAAAGACTTTCCCTTCATGGAAAGATTAAAACTATCTTAAAAAATACAGAATTTTTATTTTGGCGTATTTTTGATCCACAATCTGTAACTGTTTTAATTTGGATGAACTCACCAGAGTGTGCTTTTCATTATGACACCAGTTGCCCCATGCGGATGGAACCCATGTCAAAACGAAGGTACCTGTCAGATAAACGGTCAAGACTTTCACTGTGCCTGCAAAACAGGTTTCTCTGGAAGATTCTGTCAGGTTGGTAAGTATGTATTGAAATAAAATTCAGATTTTTAAGTTTGATTAAACCCTCGGAGTCTGGAAATGATCCTTAAAAAAAGGTTTGTGCTGCAACAACCAGTCAACATTTTTGCTGTTGTTGTTGAGGCCCAAATGACTGCTATGTGGGAAATGGTGTGTCCTACCGAGGGAAGGTGTCAAAGACGGAAAAAGGAGAGAGTTGTCTTTTCTGGAATTCTCATCTCCTCCTGGGTAGAGGAACAAACCCATTTGGTACGTCTGATGACCATGATGGTTTGGGTTCTCACAACTACTGCAGGTATTAAGTTCTACATGTCTTATTGTTTAAAGCTTGTCAGACTGCAATGTTTGAAGCTTAGATACAGTATATGCCTTAAATCACAGAAATCCAGATGGTGATTCAAAGCCATGGTGCTTCATAATAACACCAGGAAGAATGATACAATGGGATTACTGTGATGTGAGGAAATGTCCCTCTGGTAACTAAGTTTCTTTATTCACACATTTCCATGCTGTCAATCGTATGCTGGTAATCGGATTGTCAAATCGTACACACTTATCCAGCAATAGTAAATAAAGATTACAAAATGCTACGTTTCTTTAAGAACCCTTAAAGATTCCCCAACTCATTTAGGAACTAGAAGGAAAAGATCTGTGGGTGGGAAGTCTCAGGGTGGTAGTGCCTCCCTCTGTGACATCATCATCACATGGTGGGTTAGGATGTCACAGAGTGTGTAGTGTCATGTGACACACTGTTGGGACATCCTGACAAAGAGACACCGGGACACAAAATCTGCAGCCCGGATAAATGTTCCGCTTATTACACGGGACATCCCACAGAAAGGGAGTACTTTAAGGGTTCGTTGGAAAGTTCAGCATAGCCATCTAGCAAAAAAACAATTTACTGATGATTTCCACCAAAGGAACAAACCATATAATCTGGGATCAGAACGTTGTGTACTACTGGACTAGTCAAACAGCTTGGATGATCAGAAATGATCAGATTTTTTGCAATTGATATTATTTTAGAAGCCACCACCACCACTGTCCATCCAAAACCACAGCCCACTACAGCAGATCCACCAAGCATATGCTCCATCCAACCATTTCCACCAAGTCCTACACCAGAAACGGACATTTCCAGAAGTCCTACACCAGAAACGGACATTTCCAGAAGTCCTACACCAGAAACGGACATTTCCAGAAGTCCATCACCAGAAACGGACATTTCCAGAAGTCCAACACCAGAAACGGACATTGCCAGAAGTCCATCACCAGAAACGGACATTTCCAGAAGTCCTACACCAGGACCCAAAACCAGTGCAAGTCCAACGCCACATGATAGCTCTACAGGAATACCTTTTCCAGATGGAACCTTCAAACCAGGAAGCAGCACTTCAGAAGGTCCTACACACGACAAGCACACCACAATAGGTGCCTTAGCAAGAAGCCCTACCCCTCAAATCCTTACCCTACAAGTCCTACCCAAACCCACCAGCCCGATAGTGGCAGAGCAGTTTGCAACCTGTGGGAAACCCAAGCCAAAACAGCGGGTACATCGTATTTATGGAGGCATAAAGGCAGTTCCTGGTGGCCAGCCATGGCAGGCTTCTGTTCAAGTCAGACCCAAAGGAACAAGCTTTCCCTTCAGACATGCATGTGGAGGCACCCTTATCAAGCCATGCTGGGTGTTGACTGCAGGACATTGTCTGTGAGTACTGTTAACTGTGTACTGTATTAAACATTCACCCAGAGATGTTTACTGATTCAGGGAGGTTTGGTTGATAAGGATAGTTTTCGAACTACAGTATTATGATACTTCTTAAGTCTGGGAATCAGCAAACAGGAAGAATTCCATTTGTAATGACACTAAAGCAAACAAGTCAACAGTGTACTGTAGCTGCACACTGGCCTTCGGAGAGTGTATTTGTTTCTGTTCATGGGGATCCAAACATGCAGGGATGGATGGAGGTCCAAAGGGCAATTCTTTTGTACCAGTGATTGTATTAATCATTTCCCAAGTATTGATTTCTTGAGGAAATTGTCCAAACAACATTGGAGAAAATTATGGGATACACTGCAAACATTTAGGACACCCTTAGAGAAAAGGGGTAGAGGATTTAGAGCCTAATGTTTTGCCAAGTGTTTTACATGAAAACAGAAACACTATAACTAGCAGCAAACAGTAACAAATGAACAAAGTCAGTATCTGAAGTCACGACCTTTGACTGCTAGGTTTCGACTGCTTTCTTCACTAACATTACAAAGTTTTCCTGTCACATTCAAGTTTGTGCTGGAAAACAAACGTAACGCTTCATCAACAGATATATTTGTTTCCGATGATGCACAGAAGAACGATGGGGAATTCCACCACCCTTGTTTAGTGTATTATAGAAACCTGCAGTGATGTAGAACCAGACCATTTTAAAACTTGTTCTGTTAAGAGTAGCCACACTCTTTTGATTGCAGAGCATGTGTGTTTTCACAGTGATCACAAAAAAGATTTCCAGGTGGTTTTGGGGAGCATCAATTTGGCCAAGACTGAGCCGTTTCAGCAAACGCTGGAGGTTGTTAACACTATCATCCATGAGCAATACAGAGAGGAACACGATGCAGTCTACAATGACATCGGTGATCACTGTTTACTTTACATATCGTGTTGTATATTGATTATAGACTTTTCGCTAAGGTCTCACATAGCTGGATGATACATGTGAACCATGGCTGGGATTACCGTGGCCATTCCATCACCATTCTGGTGGATTTAAGGGACAGCCCCCCCCACCTGCTTGAAAATCATAAGCAATGTGATGTATATGTCACAGCCGTCACGTCTACCGGCAGTAACTGTGATGCATACATGACGGTCGCTGTTCCCTGTATATTTTTACCACCACAGAAGTTCGCTAGGCCACGCATGCCTTATGGATGCCTTCGCGGTTGTGATGGCTAAATTGATCTGATTTATTTATTCATTCATTCATTCATTTGACGAATGGCTTAATCCTACTTGGGTCAAGAGGAGGCTGGAGCCTGTCTAAGCTGACTCTGCACAAAGGTGGGGTACACCCTGAACAGCTCGCCAGTCCGTCACAAGGAATCACACACATGACCCTCTATGCTGAAATTTACCCCTCTAGGGGCACTCTGGAACAGAAGGTTAGTCTAACGTGCATGTCTTTGGACTGCTGGAGGAAATCAGAGTACCCGAGGGAAACCCACGCACACACAGGGATAACGTGCAAACCTTACACAGAAAGTCCAAGACCAGAATCCAAAACCTTTTTGCTGTAAAGCGGACGTGCTAACCACTACACCAAAATGCCACCCTCTGGAATTTTCAGCATGACCAAACCTTCGGGGAATGGAAGCCAGGCCTTCCTGATTCTCAAGGTAGCTCCCCGGCTTTCACATATTCTGACGGAAATTCACCACCAGGAAGCAAATCACCTACCGTGAAGTAATTCCAGCTATGTGAGACTGATGCTTTAGGCTTGTTTATATGGTATCGGTAATTATCAGTTATCTTATTCTACTGTAAACAAAACTAGATATCTGAAATCCCGGCATTCCTTTTCTGATTAATGTCTGTGATGTAATTAATATCTTAATGTACAATTGGTAGCTCTGCTTAAGGTAAGAGATAAAAATGGGAAGTGTGCAGAGGAAAGCCAGTTTGTAAAGACGGCCTGCTTGCCCACTGAAGAGTTTCCTGATGGAACCGAGTGCAGCATTTCTGGATGGGGCGCCACTCCTGAATGTAAGCGGGAGAGTCTTCATGATTCTGAGCAGTACAGAAGGAGGCTTCTAAACTTTTGAGAAGTAACACAACACTGGACTGATTAAATGGACTGCCTTTCTTCATGTCTGCTTTTTAGCACAGTATGGCTCCAGTCTTTTACTGGATGCTGATGTGTTGCTGATTTCCCAGGAAGTTTGTGCCAATCCAAAAATATATGGAGACTCCATAGATAAGAACATGGTCTGTGCAGGTTACCTGGAAGGTGGAGTGGACTCGTGTCAGGTGAGAAATCGTTCCAGTCTTTTACAGCACCGACGGATGGCTATAAAAGCTCTTATTGCACACAACAGTGCACACACATTTTCCAAATCACTGAAATCTATTAGGGTCATTTGGAGGTTGAAGGTATGTCAGCTGTCTCTGAGCGAGAGTGAGGCACATTCTGAACAGCTCACCAACCTATCACAGAACAACACACACACACACACAAATATTCACACTCACACCTGAGGACAATTTGTAACAGCCAATTAGCCTCATGTGCATGTCTCTGGACTGTGGGAGAAAACCAGGAGTACTCATAGGAAACCCATACAAGTATGGGGAGAACATGCAAACTACACACAAAAACAGCGTGGGACTCCCAACAAATAAAAAATTTAAAAAATTAATTGGGCAATCAGTAACCAGTAAAACCGTACTAAATACAACGAGGAGCAAAGAAATATTTGTTGTATTTAATTCCGACCTCTGCCCATGAAGGTACAGTTTTTACCAGCATTCATCTTTTTGTCTGTTAACCAAAAATCCTGCCCACACCTGTGCACAAATTTTCACTAAACGATGTGAACACTACTCTACCTGAACCCCAGTGATCATCTGATCTTGGAATGTCTGGGACAAAGCTGAAGGTCGGCGCGAGGTCGCAACGTTTTGGAGTGCTCTTTAGCTTGAAATGAGTGCCAATAGACATGCCATTACTATGGAACACTAATAGGAAATCATATATCGACTTTCAAATGAGACCTTTGACCTTTAGTGACATTTAGCAGTAAAAACCAAAATAATTAATTTTGAGCATGTATTTAAGAATTTTAAAACGGGTGCTGATAGACATGCTGTTAATATGTGACACTAATATAAACCATGTTCGGACTTGGAAATCTTTGAGCTTGAGTGACTTTGACAGGTCAAACCATAAGAATCTCGTAAAGCCATCAATGAAGAGAATCATTTTGCTAATTTGGACATGTATAGGCTCTTTACTGTAAGATGAGCACATGGGGCATATAGGGCACATTTGCTTCATTATTCTTGATGCATGGAAGAGGTTTTTCACCCTTTTTTTTTTTTTTTTTACCTATTTTCATATTTATTAATTTCTGGACTGCAGATGTTTTTAATCTGATAGCACTCTTAGAAATTACAGCCATGACTTTTATACTGCAACTGCAATTAATGATTACTGCCATAGTTAGCATGCATTAAAAGGGGAGGGAATGACGTGAATGTCCAGTTTGACTCAAGACATCAGTGCTACAAACCGAGAAAAATAAAGGCAAATGCAACTCTTTGTGTTATCTATTTGTATTATCTTAGGTTAACTTCTAAAGTTGAATCGAATCTAATCTAATTTTATTTCACACTTGATGTTTTCTCACTCTGATAGGGTGACTCTGGAGGACCCTTAACCTGCACGAAAAACCAGACACACTATATTTATGGCATCGTTAGCTGGGGAGACAACTGTGGGTTGAAGAACAAGCCTGGGGTGTATACTCGGGTCACAGGGTTTGTGAATTGGATTAATGCGAAAACAGCTTCGGGCTAGCGTGTTGATCCTCTTTCTCTTAAGTGTAATAATGAATATTGTAATAATTAATTTGAGATGCATAGGTTCATTAAAAAAAAGATTTTGTTACTTTGAAAAATGTGTTCATTTAAATTGAGATATTGAGTATTCCTTTCAGATAAGTCTCAAATAAACACGCTTCTAAATATACTGAACTAAATATATGTGTACGTGACTTTTTTAAGTGCCCGTTTTGCTTGAATCAGTGATGTGGGTTCAACCTGCTGACCTGAAGAAAAGTAAGTGCATTTATTGTACACAGTTTGTGTAAAGCAAACAAAAAAGCTAATTTTTCTGCACAACAAGTACTGCTATAAGAAGCTTCTACGGGATCTGGCGCAGGTTCTATTCACTGAGGGTGATGGTGTTTGTGTTCTCGTTGGTAATCTGATGTCACTTCACAAGATGGCAGCAGAGTGCAGGTCGGCTTTGCATGAAGTCTGAGGTTTATGTGGCCTGGTTTTAAGAATTTTCTGTCTTAAAAAAGGAATATTAATAATAAGGAATTTATTCAACAAATTTCTCATTTCCAAATAAAGTCATATATTTAATCGTGTATATGTTCAGCCTACCTGCATTATGCTATATAACCTGTGCAATAACTCAAATAAATAACTACGTGGTCCTCTCCTGACCTTGTAGTGTCCCTTTGTCCTTGACTTGCCCCCTGACAAATAATAAACCACGGTTGACTGTAATCAGTACAAGCCCGATTACATTTTTGGATTTCCAGGGAGTTAAGGGAAGTCCTCTGAGCCATACACTGTCCCGAAGGATAATTTCCTGTAGAAGAAGCCGCTTAATTCCTCTCAAGTCCACAGTCAGGGATCAGGTGCATGACCGTGTCTTTACCTTTCCGCCAGACTCCCAGTGAACTGATTTTATTAAGGGAGTATTGCGCCAATATTTTAACATTGTTATCCAATATCATGCCTCATAATCTGCTATGAATGATTAGTGTTGAGATTAAAAATGCAATTATTGACTTGAATGAAATAAAACTCCAGCTCTGTGTTTTAAAAATTTTGATCTAAAGTACTTTAGGGTCAAAGTAGGCAGACGGTGTATATGTGTTACATGTCATTTGCGACATGAACCAATCCCATCTACTGTCTGTGCCAGACTAAAAGACTAGCAACCCATTAAATATGTAAAGATGGTGTGTAATAGCACAGACCAGGGCTAAATGGGGAGTGCACCTTTGGAGGCCTCCCAGAACATGGCTCTTCATGTAACTTGAGGAAAGGAAGGTGTTTTTTCACACAACCCTATAGCAAAAAATGCTGTCCTTTTTGTTATTATTATCATTATTTTTGTTATTAGAATTCTAATTACATTCAGGGGAAAGAAAACGTGTCTGGCCCCAGGACAGACCCTAAAATGCTTCACAACATCATTTAATCAAGCGGCCCTCTTGAATTCCTGGAGGGGGGAGGGGAGTATTCCACAGGTGACAACCTATCTATGGTTATTCTTTATTAGCCAATATAGCTAACTACTTTACTACCTAGTCAACTATGACCAAGTTAGCAAGTAGCCACGTTGCCAGGTTGTCAATGATCTAACAGTTTGTCAATATATTAACAGAATAAAAATGTATCTCATATAATCCTGATGAATCATGATATAAGTCCTGTAATCTTGTGGATAATTTGTGCACTAAAACTATAGGTGGACTAAAGGACCACTGGGGGCATGGCTATCAGATTACTGACAGGTGGGTTGCATACACAATTTTTTTGTGAGAATAAACTTGTTCTTCTAGCATGCACACGGTGCATTGTTGAATCCAAATACATTTCAGTGTTACTCTTCAAAGGGGGCCAAGGTTAATACTGACTAGTGCAGCTATAAATTTTAACAAGATATTACAAGGCAAATGAAAGAGCTTAAAGAAAGCTGCACGCACTCAATTAATATTATTGATATTGCTATATCTTAGCGATAAAAGCTGCGGGGTCTTCAAGCTGCTGTGAGAAGAGTAGTAGTTCCTTAGCCTATGAAATGTATTTTTCATGCATCCTATAAATAAACCTTACTTTACAAATCTCTAACCTTATATAGTTAACTCTTATATAATGACATTTGGCAGGACCAAACATTGTATGTTAAGCAGTGTCGGCAGAGATGCATGAAACAGTAAACGACCAGCAGACAAAGCAAAAGCATGGCTGGGGAACTTATTTGAGCTGACTGTGCTCTGGCTCCTGTTGCTCGCAGTGCTTAAACAAAAGGCAGCAGCCGTCTGGGCCACTAGAATGAAAAAAAAAGGGCAGGAGGCGACTGTATGGCCTGCTCGCATTTCAGCCATTCACTTAGGTTACCATCTTGCATACTGTACTTCCCGCTGGATGGGGAATGCTATCCGCGTATATCTCCGTGCCTAATGGCTGCCGCCTTTTCGTGAGTTTTCAAGCAGAAGGCAGAAATCGCTTAGCTAAACACTGAGCGCAATCTTGAAATAGAAAACTGGATTGGGGGGATTGCCTGGATGAGCTGAAATGTTATTTGGATGACACCCCGTGCACTAAAGCGAGGGAAAGGCTGTGTTGAGTTTCTCATTGAGAAGGCAGCAGCAGGACTCATTGCGATAAGGAAATAAGGCTAATGTTACCTGATCTGGTATAATGTGAACCAATTACCAGTCCATTGCACTTCATTACAGAACTGTAATAGGGAGCAGGGTCAGCGCTGCTACTGGAGCAGGCGAGGGAGAAATTTAGTGGTCATTGATAATATGATAAAACGTGACAGGGAGAGAAGCCAGTCAAACAAATTATTGAAATTTACAGTGAGTAAGGGGAAACAGAATCAGCCCACTTAGGCAGCAGTGGGCCAGCAATTGTCCAAAGCAGCTCAGTCAAACACAAAGAGGCGTTTATTGCTGAGGAAATCTAAAACGATCAACGAATTGCTCGAGACGCTGAACTTTAGACGCCTGGAACAGACACCGAAATAATTTGGGGAAGCCATGTTCTTTTGTACAAAACACGAATGATCTGATCGTACTCCTCGGTTCCTAATGGTGTAACAAAAACTCCATACTGTGTGATGAATCAGACATGAACAGGGAAAAGTGGAGCCTTCTCAGATATGTAAGGGTTTTAAAATGGGATGCAGTTGATTGCATGATGCCATTAACTTCTCACAGATATTGCAGTTACAAAAACACCAATCAGCCATAACAATAAAAACATTATGAGCACTGACAGGTGAAGTGAATAACATTGCTTATCTCATTAGAGCGGTACCTGCCAAGAGGTACTATGCATTAATCAGAAAGTCAACACTCAGTTCGTGAAGTTATTGTGTTGGAAGCAGGAAAAATAAGCAAGTGTAAGGATCTCCAAAACAGCAGGGGTTATGGGGTGTTCCTGGTGTGCAGTGGCAAGTACCTACCAAGGTGGTCCATGGATGGACAACCAGTTGACTTCATAGAGTTCCATGAATGACCAAGGCTAACTGACTTATTGTAGCACAAACTGCTAAAAATATTAATGCTGGCAGAACACACACTGTATTACACATTGATTTCGCCAAGTCCACCAATTTTTAAAAATTTTACGACCAATCTATTTTAGCATCTTCACGCCATTGGCATAGATACTCATCAACAACAATGAAAAGTGTCTATGATGTGTAATTTTATGTTTATAAGTTAAAGCCACTTTCACTGCAGCTAACTGGGTTATCAAAGGCCAGCCATGTATCTCAAAGTGTGTGTTGAGAGGCATGTAAAAGCAGACAACATTGCTGTCGTTCGTAAAGAGTAGGCCACTGGGTTGCCGTCAGCGTGTTTCAGCCCTGCGATGGCCTGGCGAGCTGTCCAGGGTGTACTCTGCCCTCGCCCAGAGTCTGCTGAGATGGGTGCCTGCCTAACCCTAATTACGATTAAACATTTCACAAAATTAATGAAGGAATGAAAGTTAAAGCCAGCGTTTAAAGGTACAGTGTGTAAGATTTAGTGGTATCTAGCAGCATCTAGTGGTGAAGTTCCAGATTGCAACCAACTAAAATTTCGTTCCAGACCACTCCCATCGAAGCCTGTACGGTTCTGGGCTACTAGACATACATGGTGGTGCAAGATGGCAGCCTTCATGAGGGGGACCCACTGCTCATGTGCATATAAACAGTTTATCCCAAGGTTTCAAAACAGAATGGCCGGTTATTGTAGCTTAATGAAAACGTATTTTCTGTTGATGTACTTGATTCCTCCAAAATGTTACACACTGTACCTTTATTTATTTTTTAGATAAAATACATGTTACATTATTAGTTATTATTAAAAATGTAGTATACATGTCAAGATGTGACTTTTTTGACACGATGTCAAAATTCTCAAAGTTTCCTATTCTTCGTCCCTAACAAGATATAGAACCGTCCCTAGTCCATACACACACACACACACACACACACACACACACACACACACACACACACACCCACAGGCCTAAAAATGTGAAACGTATAACAAAACGATTCTTCTGTTTCAAAGTCCCTGAGGAAAGAAAAACATCAAACCAATTGCTGTCAGCCCTGCATTTTTCAATTCCTCTAGGTAATCAGATTGTGTTTACCTGGATGTGGGCCGTCATAAAATGTTATTAAAAACTTAAATAGAGTTTAGGCTCAGAAAAGATGGCACACGTGAAATGACGTGCAAACAGCACAGGGAGATTCCTATCGTTATTTGGACAGGCGCTGGACTGCCTGGTAAACGGAAAATTAGCATTGAGACTGTCTTGTGATGATAAGGAGCTCTGGTGGAGGGGAATGGCGAGAGGTATGTGTGTAAGCTCTGGCAGATACAAGAGTGCTCAAGTGCTTGGTAAACTGACAAAATGGGGTACTTACGGAGGTCTAATGTCAGGTTGATACCAAAGGCTTTAGGGGTTTTATGAAATAAATATTATAATAAATAAATAATGCCTCGAATGATATTGTCACAACATGAGTAGAGGATAAAATACTTCACATTCACACCTCTTTTCTTATCAAATACCAAAATGTGTTCTGATCTCTTATCTACTTTCCAGCTTTATGTGGTCCATTATAAACATGCCGAGTCCCACGTCCATCAAGCAGATTATTATAAAAAAATAAAAAATAAAAATTGCTGTTATAATTTGAGTGGATTTTAAACACCCTGTTCTGGCTAATCAGCGTGATCTAAATAGGCAATACGACAAATTCATGCTTCGTTGATCAAACCTGTTACTTATCAAAATTATCGAAAGGCATAATCTTAAACCACTATTTAAAGATGATTTTGCGTTCTTTGGCCATGTGCGTGCTACTGAAATCACATGGGCGTGATAAGAGCTGAGCGGAAAGGTGATGAACTTATTTATCTGTGTGTGGTTTGAGGTAATTGTGGCGTACTGAATGGAAAGTAGGCACATTTTCTTACCTTAAATGCCCTTTTCAGGCCAAAGTGATTCACAGAAATAAAACAAATCCAAGTAACTCATCATGAAAACTATATGCACACGTTCATCACATAATATATGTCATTATAATTTTACAGCACTGCTAAGTATGCATTCAGGAATCATTATAATAGTGGAAGCATTGTGGACATTCCATAATATCAAACTTAGGTATAAACACGAATTTATTAATTCATGACTAAATAAAAAAATTATTATTGCAGTATAAGAGGAATAAAATGGTTTAATTAACTTCAAGGTGGTAGCAGTAACTTTGCTTTCCATAATATATTATTTTCCTACAACAACACATGCATAAAGCCTAGGGAAGGCACAGTGACGTAGCGGTCAGCACATCCACCTCACAGCAGGAAAGTCCAGGTTTGAGTTCCAGGCACAGCGAAAGTGTTTCTGTGTGTAGTTTTCTTCTTCTCCCCATGCCTGCGTGAGTTTCCTCTGGGTGCTCTGGTTTCCTCCCACAGTCCAAAGACATGCACAGTAGGCTAACTGGCTGTTCCAAATTGCCCCGAAGTATGAATGTGAGTGTGAATGGTTGTGTGCAGTGCCCTGAGATAGGACAGTGTCAGCTGAGATAGGCACCAGCCTCCCGGTGACCCTAGTAGGATTAAGCAGTTTAGGAATTAAACAAATTGATGGATAATTAGCTTTGAATGATGACATGCCTGTATGACTGATTGGTTTGCTAATGTTAAGGGAGGATTTCCAGTTAACAAAACCATTTAGCTTCCACCCAGAGGAAATCACGCACGCACGCACGCACGCACGCACGCACGCACGCACGCACACACACACACACACACACACACACACACACACACACATATATATAATATATATATTTCTGGGCTTTGCCATTTCTGTGCAGAGTGTGCACATTCTTCCTGTGCTTGCATGTGTTCCCTCAGGGTATTCTGGTTTCCTCCCTTAGTCCAAACACATGAACATTAGGCTAATTGGCTGTGAGCTGTTCAGGGTGTACCCCGCTATCGCTCAGTGTTGGCTGAGATAGGCTACAGCCTCCCCACAACACTAAACTTAGGTGGTTTGTCAAATGAATGATGAGTGAGTTTCTAAATATATTTGATAGTTATTTATTAGATGATAGTTAGTTGATTGATATGATATTTCTATAAAATGTCTGAGCAATGCACCTTGGATTTCCCTGTTCTTCCAAACGACATCCCTAAGGATTAAGCCCAAGTTTTAGGAATTAATTAAATAATCTCGATTGCTTTTGTGTTTCAAATTGAAAATTTAGCTTTAGATTTTGCAGAATCCAGTGTTGCTGGTTATGTCCACACTTAAAGAGTTAAACAATCTGTGTAGCACTTTCACAATGTCTGTGCTTTATATCGATATCTGTGTTGTTCTGAGTGTACGATCAGTGCCCATAACCCCAGCCTTTACAAATGTCCTGCACCACTCTTTTACCATGAATCAGTGACGCAAAATCAATAGGGACTCTCAGTAGCCTCAATCAGCCAAAAAAATCTGTGGAGCACTGCTTCAGCTTGATAATGACTCAGTCTGGTTCGAAAAGTGGGCCAGCAGACAGTGCCCAATGTCAGAGATAAATAACTCTTAGTTTTCAGTGTGGTGAGAGGCTCTGAGCAATTATTCGTTTCAGCTGTTGGGTTAAAGTTCTTATTGCAAAGGAAGTGAGTATAATCGAAAAGATGAGTGATGTCTCTCCCTGTTTTCTCTTCTACTTGGCAGTGATGGATGGCCGACTGTTGCTGGAAGGTCTGCCAAGATTTGGAACTGTGCCTACATACCTCCCAGTGCAGTACCAGGTGTTGAATGCAGAGCTAGCCTTCTTCCTCAAGGAGGCCAACCAGGACATCATGAGGAACTCCAGTCTACAAACACGGACTGAGCTTTTCTTCATTCAGCAAGCCAGAAGGAACCCTGTGGTCAATGCCAGTTATGGACCCTACTCTGTGCAGCAGCCTGTACCCATGGAGCTCCTTGATCCGGGGATCTTCAACCACGCAGCAACATCTTCTTTGTCTTCATCTTCTTCATCTTATTCATCTTCTTCTCCACTTTTCACGTTTAACTGGAAGATTCAGACATTTATTATAAGTGAGCGCATCCACCTTAGCTGGCCCAAGGTTCAGGTCTTGTTTTATATTGTAGGCAGAGATTGGGACGACTACAGCACCGTTGACCATCTCCCTTGCATTCGGATGTTTGCTTTCCACGAGACACAGGAGGTACGAGGCACGTGTCGTCTGAAAGGAGAACTGGGGCTTTGCGTGGCTGAACTGGAGCCACTGCCCAGCTGGTTCAGCCCACCTAGTGTGGTGCCTGGGAGACAAAGAACACCTCAAACCGAAGGCACCCCTGTGGAGCTCTACTACATGGTACAGTCGACTGATGGTGAATGCAACCCTGAAAGTTCCCGTAAGGCAGGTGCCATCCGCTCTGAACCGCAGGCGCCGGCTGGGTATTTTTCAGGGCCTACACCCATGCGGAGGATTGGCAGTGTACGTCTGTTACAGCCACTCTCTGAGCTACGCCTGGACAGGAACTTTGTGCTAATGGTTCCATCCAAGCCAATCAGGCAAAGGGAGACAGTGTCAATCTTCCTGGCTGCTTCTGCTCTTTTATCAGTGGAAATCTTCACCCTCAGGTGAGAAACCAGTTATTTTGTTTTGCATAAAAGTTTTAGCAGGGCTGTTAGTAAAAACTACGTAACATTGTTTTAACAATTAGGTTAAAATTCCTATAGGTTAAATAAAATTCCTTAAATTACTTAATAAATGTTTAGATAAAAAACAAAAACCTGACAGAATGGTGACTGATGTTATCTTATACTTAACATTAATTCTGATTAATGGGTGTAAGTAAAACATTTTGAATTTGCTTTTTAATATTTGCTGTGTGCCCTTAATGTTGCAATTTTTGACTAGTGCCATGGACTCTGATAAACCTTAATATGTGATAAAAAATATGTATTAAATCTAATGGGCAGAATACAAACATTAAATATGCCTTAAATGATTCACTTCAATTGGGAAAACAGAAACATTGTGGACATTACATTTTTTTGACAGCAGACACCTGCAAATAATTAATTTGTCAGGAATTAATATTAATATCAGGTTTTGCTTCCTCATACCTCAGAGGCTAAATCACTATTGGCACTGGGCCCTTGTTATGCATTGATAAATGACTCAACCAATTTGTCAAGCAGTGTAAGCATTAGCTTATAGTTTAACTGCTTTTGTCTTGAGTGATGATGAACTTTAAGTGATTGTACACTCAGTAGGACGGTGATGTGCTCCATTTGAATATATATTAGGTCTCCTAGTATACAGAGGATGTTAATGAATCTATTAGCTTTGGAAAATATATCTCACCTAAATGCAGTCAGTCATGAAATTCAAATGAATCTGTTGATTCAGTTAATAAATTGAATGAAAAAGAAACCTTGAATGTTTTTTTTTAATCAAATGAATGATTGGAAGGAAAAAATTGAAAGATGGGTGCCAGAGTCCTTTACCATATATGGAAGGGCCTGACTTCAGGTGTGTGGGTGATGTTACATAAGGCATGATATTTCTACAGGACGTAGGGAAGTCTGCGTAGGTACCTCACTCTGGTAAGTGACTTCAGCACTTGTGCAAGGTTAAGGCTAAGGATTTCCTTTAAAAGAACTTGAGAAGAATGAGAAAAACTTAAGCAGAAATGTTAAAAATTGATATATATATTTACCCAGTGCAGCTAACTGGGTTATCAAATGCCAGCCATGTCTCTCACTGTCTGTGGTGAGAGGCATGTAGAAGAACCACTGCGTGAACCATCAGCGTGTTTCTGCCCTGCGATGGCCTGGCGAGCTGTCCAAGGCCCTGAGTTGGTTAAGATAGGCACCAGCCTCCCCACGATAAAAAAAAAAAAAAAAAAAAAAAAAAAAAAGAA
>JBCNYG010000025.1:3105036-3115575 GCA_039654305.1 Porochilus rendahli
CAGACAAACAGACAGACAGACAGACAGATAGATAGATAGATAGATAGATAGGTAGATAGATAGATAGATAGATATATGTCTACACTATGTGACACACTATGTTCACTACACTAAGTGAAGGTGGCTTCAATGATACAACACTTAATCAAGGGTGTTTTATTGCAAGACCAGGCAGAGGTAACCAACATGGTTCAAATGCACTATCAGGAAACAGGCAGTAGGTGGAGGGATCAAGCAAACAGAATATCACAGGTAATGCAAACTCACAATCAGGATACTGCCAGGAAGAGGTCATACACGAACACATTGCAGGCAATGTCAAAAGCAGGGATAGGAGCAGGAACCCAGTAAACAAAGTGAGTAATACTCAGAAAAGCTATACACACTGTAGACAAGGCTTGGCGATATACTGAACATAAATTGCACCAAATTCATGCTTGCATTTATAGTCCTCTTTATTACATGCTTGATGGATCGCACGTGTGGCCCAATCTCCTGCTCTGCTTGCTGAGGCTCCTGGCGTGTGTTTGTAGTTCTTCTGTCTCAAAACCCTGGAAGTGAATGAGGCTCATCTGTGCTGAATATGGATTAAAACAGTACAGATAGATAGATGGATAGATAGATACTCACACTGCACTCATTTAGGATTAGATACACCATTAGTAATCTTAGCTAAACATGTTTCTCTTGAGTCTGAATCCTCAGTCTTAAGTCACTGACACTGTTTATTTCCTGTCACTTAAATCCCACGTCACCGTCTTCAAATCTCATCATTATGCTCGTCACGCTTGTCAAAATGCCCGACTTTTACTTTGACTTCTGGATTTCTGCAGAAAAATATTCCCGTCCTCTTCCTTCCTGTTCGGCGATTGAAGCCGCAAAACTCTGCGAGTTAGCAAAGTTTGGAAACTCATTAAAGCATCTGCTAAGATCTACACGCGGCGTATTTTGTCAGGAAGATCGGAAGCGCTTAAATCTCTCCCAAACCACCAGGCAAACAAAAGCTAAGGAATAAATCCTACATCTGATTCTGGTATCTGCAGAGAGCAGCGTGTGTTCACTATTGTGCTTTGCTATCTGTCTGGATATAAGAACTAATACACACTTAAAGTGGCTTAATGTGTAGTCAGCGATCATGATTAGCGCTGACGCAAACCCGTGCTAGCTCAGAATCATATGGAAAAGGGTTTAATATAGGACTTTTTTCATGAGGAAAATGCTTTCAAAGGATAGCATGAGCACAGCATCAGCAGCGAAAAGGGTTACAGGGTTTGTGGTGTCTATTTTATTTTCGTGAAACATACCTATATAATATTATATTATACATAGTTAAATATAACTATATTTTCTGATATGGAAAAAAGTATCATTTGCAAAAGTGACATGTTTCAGAACAGACAGACTTTGAACATACGCTCCTCACTCACGTACTCATTTGCCAAACCGCTTAATCCCACTGTTAGGGTTGTGGGGATGCTGGAGCCTATCTCAGCCGACACTTGGCGAAGGGGTGGGGGAGGCAGGGTGGGAGGGCACAGCTTGCCAAACCATTGCAGAGTAAACACACTCTATTTTTGAAGAAAAGTGATTAATTAAAAAAGAAAAAAAACAACAACATTATAATAACTATACAAACAATGATACAAATTTAATTCTTCCTGCCAGAAGCGATGAGGGGTCAAAGCTGCAATGGGTGCAGCAACTCCAGTTTATAATCTGGTATTGAGGAAGACTCTGGATGAAGTGGACACTCCGGATTTCTATGGGGAAAAGGAATGGGGTGGGGGGTGTTTGGGGGGGGGGGGACGGTGGTGCATGACTCCATTGGAGAAATATATACATGTATAAATGACAAAATGCAGTGAAGGTACAAGGTACACACTTTATGGAAAGTAAAGTGTAAAATGACAGTGTGACTGAGAGTCCTGATATAACAGTGCTCTAAACACTAAATACACCCGCTTGTGAATATAAAATACCAATGTGTGCAGGATGAAATAGAGAATGAGGAGAAGAAGCAAGCTAGGAGAGAGAGAGCGAGAGAGAGGGGAGAAGTGGTGGAGGCAGCGCGACTCAGCAGCAAGTTTGCATTGCCCTATCTCATTAACACACCGCTGAAATAAAAGAGAGCTTCTTTGGCTCACAGCTATGGCAAAAAAAAAAAAAAAAAAAAAAAATTATCATAGTGATGATGTTCCTCGGCCGTCAACAGAGCGGCGATAACGTTGTTTGATGATGACTTTCCTATGAATGTTAAGCAGCTGGCGCGGCGGAGGGAAGGAGCTTATCGGCGCCTAATGCCCATCTCTAATTCCTGCCCTTCTTGAACTAGCCATTTTCTAACAGCGCTAACTGTCAAATTTACATCCCATCTTAATGCTGCTAAAGAGGACGAAGGATGAAGAGTAAATGACAGGAGTGTAATGAGGAAGGCTTCTCTCTCTCTCTCTCTCTCTCTCTCTCTCTCTTTCTCTCTCTCTCTCTCTCCCCCTCTATTTCTCTCTCTTTCTTTTTCTCCAGGCATATTTTTCCTTCTTCTTCTTCTTCTTCTTCTTCTTCTTTTTTCTCTCTTCAATCCTGAACCATGATGGTGGGCTTACCTTTGCGTTTTAAGGCAGACACGTTCAATTAGCTGATATATCTTTCATAAGTCTCATAAGACTATTTCTTTAATGAGACTTAAAGACATGAAAAAGGCTTAAAAATATATATTTTAACGGTGTGCAAAATGAAGTTAGGGTTCAGTGCATTTCCTTTTTATTCACGAGAAACGGCAAACAATACTTCATGATTTCAAACAGGTCAAATCCACGGTAATTATGACATACTGTACCAAAGCATCGTACTGCCGCGATGTTGAATTCTCGGTTCTGATTGGTCAGAAACTGTGGACTAAGGTTTAATAACAGCAGACCAGACAGTAATCTAACATTAAGTGTGACATGTAAAATGGACGCTCCAAATACCTGGGAATGAATGACATCATAATTATTCACAGACGGTGCGGTTGATATGAATAGTGCCCGATATATTCTGCTGCAGGAATTCTAGGGTATATCTACCGAGCTTGGGGTGAATAATTCCTATAATATATACAACACAGGAACATGAAGAAACAAACTAAAACAAGAGTGGATAATGTCCCTTATACTGAAAAACAGATTATCCCATTCCCTTGTACTAAAAACTTTCTACTAGAAAAAGTCTCCAGTGTCAGCACTTTGTACCAGTCAAACATAAAACCTTTTTTTCCCCACAGTTCACGAAAAACAACAGCTGCTGTGACATAAGTGAGAAACTTGTTTCGTAAACCTTCCAGGCAGCACAGTGGTGTAGTGATTAGGATGTCCGCCTCACATCATGAAGGTCCAGGGTTCCCGCCCGGTGCTCGGTAAGGGTGTTTCTGTGTGGAGTTTGCATGTTTTTACTGTGGGTTTCTTCGGGGTACTCCGGTTTCCTCCCACAGTCCAAAAACATGCACATTAGGCTAACTGATTGTTTCAAATTGCCCCGAGGTGTAGTTGTGTGTGTGTGTTTTGACCCTGTGATGATCTGGTGAAGTGTTCAAGGTTCATCCTGCCCTTGCCCAGTGTCGGCCGAGATAGGCTCTAGCCTCCACGCAACCCTAGTAGGATCAAGCGGTTCAGCTAAATGAGTGAGTGAGTGAATGAGTGAGTGTTTTTCCTAATAGAGAACATTTGAACTGTGGAACGGTATCAGTAGCTCTGATTTCACACCATCAACCACATGTTGATCTTCCTGTAGCAACACACCTTCTCGTGCGTCATTCAATACTTAGCATACAAGCTAACAACAAAATGGTGTACAAATCTAATATGTAGTAACGGGAAACTGGTCATTCTATGCCTGGTTCTGATCGTTTGATGATTCTGTTGTCTTGCAGAACTTGCTTCTGTTCCAGTTTGGTGCTTGGTCTTGATCCTCCTTCGCTCGCCACTTTGAGACAAATGTTTTTACTAAATGATTAAATGTTAATGTAAATTCCATCTGGCTTGGCGTAATGAGCAGCATTTCGGCGCTTGACATTCATCAGAAGTAAAGCGTGCAAAGCAGCAGCATGGGAGCCAATTCATTTCTGTTTCCTGACACTAATTACTGGACTTTCCAATGAATCTAATTAAAACATTTTAATGAACGATGGTTCATTATTATAAGCTGTTCGTTTGACTCTTTCAAAAAGAAAAAAACCTCCATTTTGACCATCTACAGAGTAAAAAGTCTTAAAAAAAAAAGCTTTTCATTTTCATCTTGCTGAAAAGAAGTAAAAAAGTGTTTTCAGACACTGAAAATAAAAGCCACAAGTTTTAAATCGGGTTTTAATAGACGCATAATGTTTAAGCATGCAGCTAAATATTTCCACTGAAAGAATTCTATACAGATTTTCTTCTTATATATTTTTTCCTCGTCTCTATATTGGGTTGACGTGCTGAGGTTGAGCCAATAAGGCAACAGGCCATGCCCAAGGGCCCAACAGTGGCAGTTTCGCAGTGCATGGGCTTGAACCCAGAACCTTCCGAAAAGTACTCCAGAGTGTTAACTTTCTGAACCACGACTGCCACTATGGAGAAGATTCACGAGGGTGAAAACTTGTGAAATGCTCAAAACTCTTTAAACCAAGAGCACATTCTGTATTATGTATGTCAATTAGGCTTCCAGACCCTCCTCCACCCCACCCCACCTTCCTTAAGCTACGAGATGCAGTAATTTCCTTCTCAAAGCCAGACCAATCTCAGAGAATA
The DNA here is from genome assembly GCA_039654305.1 of Porochilus rendahli. Taxonomy (NCBI): domain Eukaryota; kingdom Metazoa; phylum Chordata; class Actinopteri; order Siluriformes; family Plotosidae; genus Porochilus; species Porochilus rendahli. The sequence continues at coordinate 3,109,797 of JBCNYG010000025.1, forward strand.
GCTCTGAGCTGTGACTGGACAGTGATTGCATTTCAGTGTGCTATGTTGTCGCTCATAAGAAGCTATTTTAAGAGTGTTCCATCGAAGTCATGGACAACAAAATTACTCTGGCTGCCAATACCACCTTGCTGCACCATTTCCTCAGTATTTCATTTACTGAGTGTCTTTATCCAATCTTCGAAGGGAAGGTATGTGACTCTCAAACAGTCCACCCCGGCGGCGCCTTGCTAATGCAGATGAGACGAGCTGAAAGTTTCCTGATGCCTTCGTGTAATTCAAGATGGCATTTAAACCCCCCACTCCTGATTTTATCTCCTAAATGAATTCATCAGGTAATATTCCGCATTATTCAAAAGCATCATTTTATGGCAGAGAAGGTAATGGAATGATTACAGGACTGTGCACACAAATTAACAGCCAGACGCAAAGCGTTCCCTCTGTGAAAATGAGAAATTTAAGGTGAGGAAGACTTTTATAAAAGTCTCTTTAAAGTTAGTGTGGACTTCCAGACGTCGTGTATTAAGCGAAGTCTTGGAGGCCAATTCAATTTGTGATCCTGTTTCATCTTTAATGATACCTATCTCCCTGCCGTTCATATTTTCATGTAACGCGGGGCTGTGCTATTAATATACATTTTTTAAATTCCTGACGAACAGTTGCGGGGGTGTTTTTGGGGTGGGGGAGGGCACAGGGTAAGGAAGTGTAAGACAGTGTGAAAGTTAAAGAAACCGAACGAATGGCTACCTGCTGTCGACTGGTTCCGAATCGGGTCTGGGAGTGCGGTTGGAAGTGTTGGTGCGAGGTGTGTATTTCGTCTCCATTCGGCGTCACGCAATTAAATGTCTGATCGGAAATCAGCTAAATTTATGCCGAGCGTAATTTCACACTCGTCCACGAGCCTCCAGGAAGAAGGTCCCAGAGACGAAAGTAACGAGATCGAAATAATGGAGCAAAAACAGATAATTGGAGATGAAGCATGTTGGAATCCTGCACCTAAAAGAGAATAACTGTGTCGGTTTAAAGGTATTACTAATTAAAATATCTGTCTAGCCGTGGGTACAGCTACCTCCAGACTGCTGGAGAACTTCGCTGGTCTGACACAGATGAATAAAGTTGAACATACTACGCAGAGTGAAGAATGATTTGGTGTATAAATAAAATAAATTAATTTTTATTAATAAATAAAACACCCTGTGACATGCTGCAATAGGAAAATAATCAATAATAGGATGGTGCTTTGTTCATGAAAACCGGTGCTGTTGTAGAACATGAGAAAGATGTTTTATCCAATCAGAATCAAGAATTTATTATTCTATCCATACCCACTGGATACGGCTAATCACGCATTCTGATTGGCTTCTCTAACGCTACTTTTTTCTGTATTGATGTACGTATTAATGGTATATGGGGTGATGTCCTTGTTGTATGTCACCCCATATGCCATGAGTAGGCACGTTACTACAGAAAAAAATGGACGCCGATGCTAATCACTCACACTAGCCATGTCTTCGGACGGTAGGAGAAGACTGGAGTAACCTGAGAAAACCCACGCAAGGACGAGGAAAACATGCAAACTCCACACAGAAACCTTGTGAGAGGAGGAGGACATGCTAACCACTATGCCACCCTGCCACCCGCACTGTAAAAACATATACACAGTATAGACTTTTTTTATATAAATATGTCAACTTCATTTAGAGTCTTTTAATTAAGGCTACATTTGCTTAAGTGCTTTAAATCCTAACTATATTACAACATTACGTAAACTGATACTGGCCCTCACTACACTTAATACCGATTTAATTACACGTGCGACATCTTGGACTACTGGGTGACAGCACGCATGAACATTTGAGGTTCAGAGATGACATTGTGCATGCTACATCAACTCCTCTGCCTTTTATAACAAATTATTTTCCTTATTGATTACCAGCTGCTGTACTTCTATTTCACAGTTGAATTACTGTTGTCTCATGGTGGCTCTTTTCTTTGGCTCGGGCTCCAGTTCATTCTTTCCAGCCATTTCTTGGTCATTTCCGAGTTTAAAACTCAGAGCCGCTTATTAAGTTTTTGGGGCCTTGGCGGATAAGAGGCGGTAAGTGCGGCGCGATAAACTAATCATCTTAAACCCCTAATTATGAGTATCTCAGTGTGACAGGCGGCAGAGTGGAGCTTCGAAATGAGAAGAAAAAAAAAACCCGGCACATCCAAGGGAAGGGTAATAATTTTTTAAGTCATCTGGATCTGGCTCGGGGTGGCAGAATTCATTAGAGCAGATTAGCCAAGTGTGTACAAAGTAAATGAGATATCTAATGGCCGACTCGGAGGGCGACGGACTCCTCGTTCAGCGTCGGAATATGATGAACCAACCGTATTACAAGGCCATTGTGCTTTGACTCTGTTGGACTCTGGTGTTTTACATCTTTTAATAACCCTTGACCTTTGACCCTTTGAGCCATGCACTACAGCATCGGAGATGGACAAAAGGAGAACAACACAAAACAGATTAACCAGCCAGGGCTGATCCAGATGGTTGGATTGTTTTTAAAGCGTGCGCAGGGGGTGCTTGGGAAGGGGGGGTATTGATGCTAATTATGAGCATAAGGAGAAGGTTGGGGCGAGAAATAATAAGATTACAAAGAATAATTTGCAGATATAATTACACCAAAATTGGGTACACACAATCGTCAAACGCGTGTCTTGCTTGACCCGGGCGCGTGAGTGAAATAAATCCTCGTTCTATAGCCTCTGTTAATTTGTTTTTATCATCGGCAAAGTGGTGTTTGTGCAGGCAGCGCAATTTGCATGTGTAATTCCGCTGTGCAAATTGACAACAAGTCGATAATTCCAGGGAAATAGGCTCGTCGCGATGGCCCCTGCTATCTTCCCGAGCCGATTCATTTTGAGGAACTGCTGAGGCATGAAACTCATACATCAACACGCTTTTTTCCCCTGTCAACGTTCAGACTTATTGTCCGTTAAAATGTCATTACAGGCATTATTTATGAAGCTAATTCATTTATTAGACCATATTTACTTTGACAGAGTGTCACATTGCGGCCGGCGTGCAGAGTGATTTAGGGCAGGGTTTTCTTCTGCATTTTACATGAACACTAAAGCCTTCATGGCTGAGAATAAAAAAAAATCATTTGATGAAAAAAAGCATCAAATTCCAAAAGCCTTATTAATATACAGTAGAAGTGAGATACCCTATTGATGTTTGCAGTGGCGGGCTGTGCATTTGGTACCTGGGCCTTCAGTGGGGACTTAATGGACTTAATCCACCTCTTAATACCACCACTATCACGTCCCAATTATAGAAACCATCAGTAATATACAAAAACGCAATATAACAAGACCTGGCATTACAGAGAGAAAGGCATTTCGCGTATTGAGGGTGAATACCATTATTACTAAAGCAAGAAACCTATTTAACCCTTTATCTCTGAATGCATCGTTGCCAATACGCCTGTTACATTTCTGCTGCTAACTCCGAGCATTAGGTAACTGTGAAAGCTGTCGGTATTATTCATAGACAAAATCCAACCTCCTTTCTTTTCTCTTACCAACCAATCAGAGGCCAGAAAAATGCTGACGTTATTGTGGGCCAGCTAACTGGCCCTGTGAGGCCAATTTGAAATCTGATTGGTTAAAGAAACAGCCCCATCGCTAATATAGTTTAAGTGACATCGGCCTGCGCTACTGATTCTGAAGGCCCTGGGCATGTTAGGCTGACATAGCAGCACATAGAAGCTGAAATCTGATTGGACAAAAAAATCTAACATCCACATACCCGTACTGGAAGCAGTGCAGCCAAGAGATGCGCTACGAAATGAGGAGAATAGACTGTTGGGAATAAATTAATACAATTTCATGGAACAAATACTAGAATTTAGGTTGTAACTGAAGGTCAGTGCTTTTGATAGTGTTTGGGCCAGCAGAGAAGGCCTTGCTGGCCCTGATGGCCCCCCCACTGGATGTTTGGAGTCTGGAGTCGGCTTCTTTAGATTATCTTTCAACTAAGCACGCTGGGTAACAGGAATAGAACTCTCTGGACTCCAGATGTACATGTAAAGTCAGTATAAGTGTATAAATTATTAATTCATTCATTCATTTTCTGAATCGCTTAATCCCAGTTAGGGTCACGGGGAGGCTGGCTGGATTTGGACGTGTATCATAGTTATGTTGCTAAAGTCTGCTGTGACTAGGTTTTTCCCTTCTGGTAGGTGAAATATCACAAGATAAATAAATTGCAGCCTACTGAACCTAATAACAACATTTATTGAAAAAACTACAACTGTCTCTGCTTCTGATTGGTTCACTTCTGCTTATCGCCCAACCAAACTGAATAGTGTTATGATTCGAAGCTCTTTGACAATCTTGCTCTGGAAAGAGATCGTTTGTTTGTGCATCTTCCCTGGACATGTGATCATTTGAAAATGTGGTCAAGCTAGGCTCTACGTTAATTGTGAGATGAAGGACAATTCCATCATGCCATTCTTGTGTTATTTATCTTCCTGGACTCACCTGTCAGACCAGGCCGCTTCTTGGGGCAAACAGATCTGGAGCCATGATACTTTACTGAGGTGAGGATTTGATGATATGTGGCATTGGACTTCACTAGTGCTGCTATTGGGATAAAGTAGACCCAACTTCATGGGTGTTCAACCATGTTACTGATTTTTGTCAAGATTTCATGTGCTTTTGCACAGAAAAATGTGCTTGTCTGCTTCTTATGTGGATAAGAAATATCCTTATCAACATAATAAATGATGTACGAGAGAGAGAGAGAGAGAGAGAGAGAGAGAGAGAGAGAGAGAGGTTAGGCACATTTGCGACACTTCATTGAGCAGCAATAAGCTTTGTAGGCTTAGCGAGCATAAACACATTAAATAGATGAGATTCATCAGCACTCTAGTGTCAAATCCACAGTGCCCATGGGCAACCAACCAGCTCTAACGCAAAATAGTGCTTCACCGGCTCTCATCTTTGGTACAGGTGATGCGTTACCGCCCAAGAACAAGACTCAGCTAGAAAAATCGATACGCAAATTAAAAGTCAAATCTTTAATAATCAAATAACATTACATAATTTAGCAGGGGTGTGGTTTAATATGTATGAAACCATCTGCTTTAAAACTGCAATTTTATGCTAGACGGTTTAATCTTACTATTCATTTGCTATAAATACCGCTGATGGATGACGTCGCCTTGTCTATATGGTCTATAAAGTGTCTACATTACTGCAAAACAATACACATGGGTGTTTTATTCCTGTATCAGAGCATGGTAAACAAATCATTTAAGTCAATAGGTTTTGCAATTAGGCACAAAGCACACAACCCATTTAGCAAGGGGGGAAAAAAAACAACACTGATGTCATTTGATATAAATAAGCAATTTAAGCAGCTGTTTTCTGCTTGCAGCGCCACAGGCCATACAAGATTAACATGCTAATCATGGGAATGATAATGAGCCATGCTCAGCTGGGGGAATAAATTCAACCAGTCAACACACGTAGGGACGGATGGGTTTTAGTTCAGCATCTGTTTTCATTATGAAGGTAAAGCTGACACATACTTTCACAGGACACAAGGAAGCATTGAGGAAGTTTGAAGTTATATAAGTATATTTCACTGTTACAACAATAATATTAATAAGCAGTTTGGTGAATGAATGAACGGCTGAATAATTTAAGCTTGAACGTTTTGTGCCATTATTTTGTGCTATTATTTGGCAGATAAACACCCTAACCCCCACCCCACAAAAAAATCAAATAT
>JBCNYG010000025.1:3131932-3145337 GCA_039654305.1 Porochilus rendahli
TAAATATATACACTTATAGCTGGAACAGTGGGTATCTTAATAGAACAATTAAGTATATTAGTTCACATCCAGTAGAAATAGAATATCACAGGTTGTTGTGATGTTGCTGTGTCCTCCATAGATGTTTTTAAGATTTAAATCGGAGTTTTAGAGGCAGATTCGGTGCTTCAGTAGCGACTGATAGATGTGACAGTCGTGTGATATGTTAGACTTGTGGAATCATCTTAGTGTTCAGAAAACATGGATTGACCTTTATTGGGTTCAGGTTTGATAATGGTAAAGAAACAAAAAACACAATTTACAGAAGTGTCCCAGAAATGTTTGAATATCCAGTCGTGTATTCGTGGGCGTATTGAAAGAACTTGACTGTAAGCAATGAAGGACAAGGAGAAGATTTATAGTCACGTAATCTCAACCCCATCGTGAGAAACAGCGTTACAGCAGGGGAAAAGTCTCTCAGGAGGGGATCTGTTGGCGTTTGAACACTCTCGTTGGTGTTTCAGCCTCAATAATCTGATTCCACATAACTAACGCTGTCATCATCAGGGAACTGGCGAGAAAAGAGAAAGTCTGAAAGTTCCTCGGCTTCATCCGTGTCCCATTATCTTCCCTCTTCTGACTAGGCGAGGCTTATTAGCCAGCTTTGAACTCACACTTACAATAATGTGCCATCAACAGTTTTATAAGCTAATTAGAAAAAAAAAACCTGTTTAATTAATGACTGACTGGCAATAAAATGGCACATCAGGAAAGGAGGAAGGGGGGAAAAAAGAAAGGAAGAAACCGAGGGTGCTAAGCTTCCACTACCACCAATTAAGGACTAATTACAAACAAATTATATATGTGTTTTGCTGTGGGCTTTAATTTAAAAAAAAGCTTTAATTAAAAGAGAAAACATGCTAATTAATTAAACAGCACAGGGAAAAAAATCTACATTGAAAAGTATGCTTTGTCTATGGGGTAATTAATAAGATACAATAATCCAAATGAGATTCCGTAGCAATTTGATAAAAGCTTAAGGCCGGGGTTTTTAAACCTGCTTTCAAAAAATTAATGGGCTGAAATGTAACGCGAGTCATTCCCTGATATAATAAAACTTCATTTCGATGATACATTGGGAACAAAGAGGAGACTTTTTAGTTGTTTGATCGTCGCCGGAGGGGTCGGCATGGAGTCTGAGGTTTCAGTAGAAGAGCGCAGGATAATACGGGAGATCGTCATGTTCGTCAGCTTCAGCTTCAGCAACATATACATTTATAATATATATAATATATAAAGATAAGACAGCAGTATGAACATCCGTCTTCTCTATGGGATACTTTCTCCTACCATTTCAGAATTCTCTGATTGATCAGAAGGTGTTGATTATTTTTTTAAGATGGTCAACCTTTTAACGTACCAAAGTACCACTTCAACTGTAAAAGAAAAAAAATAAATAAAAAATGGGGAGACGACGACGACATTTAACTAAATGATGCTTTCCTTAATGACCTCATTGATGTAATTTAGGCTATTTTGGTTAAACAACCGTGACACTGCCTCTTTAAACGTTAGAATTTTAGACATTTGGATCTTCAGACATTTGGAGAAATATGGCTATAAGCAGCATGTTTCCTCCTGGAGGTTTCCTCCATGAAACAACTCCGAAGCTCTAGCAAAGGCCAGAGTGAGCCGGCTGATCTGATCTGCGTGCCAGTCCTGAACGCTCCTGTTTTCCAGAGTTAACTAAAGTCATATTATTCCGGCATTAAGGTGGAGCGATAAGGGAATTAGTCCGGTCATTAATCGCCCACACGTCAAGCGCAGCTGAGCTGCTCAGCCCGCCGATTCAGCCACCTGGAGCCATGCTAGTCTCGCTAATCCACCTCTTGCACACTTTAATTGGACGGTGCTTCACTGAGGGGAGTAAATTTATGAATGGATTTTGGAGCGTTTTTTCCCTCCACAAACGTATTTTTTCGAAGATTTATGCAGCGTTCAACACTTGCTTTCTACGCGTTTGTGTGTGTGTGTGTTTTGGCAGCATTTCCAAACAGTCAGGATTTTTTATTTGCATTATAATGCTACCCTAAGGAGTGCATTGCAGTGTTTTGGGCTTTGTTTGGGCATCGTTAGCATACAGCAGCCTCTCAATTGGAGCGACATGAATGGGAGTATTTAGTTTCTGTATTTATTTTTTTAAATTATTTATTTATTTTGGGCTTGATGGCAAATGAATCACAAGAACATGAACATAAAAAAACAACAACATTGGAACACTAAATATGGAAACAATTCTCGTCCAGTGTCGTATATCAAACTTTGCTTTATGTATTTGTTGCTATGTCTATTTTATCGTCATCACTGCGAGGCCGCTTTTCTCCATCAACCCACCTAGTGGTGTGTGTTAGACTGCAGCTGCCTGGCAAAACCGCAGGAACCCGCTCTTCTCAGGCCTTTCAAAGGTCACGTCTCTAATCCCTCTAAATAAACCCGACAGTGAATAAAGGCAGCGGTGGCGGTGGCGGCGGGTTTCGCAGCACACACCGCACAATGCCTTAAAGACACTAAGAAGAAAGGAACGAGACGGGAAGTGTTCCCCGAACGCCATTCTCACAGAAATGAAGGATAGAACAAAGAGCACGAGTGTTTTGTGTCATGTATATTATTCCTTTTCCTCCTTTTTTTCCCCCCTTCCTCGCTCGCATTTATTTATTTAATTATTTACGTTTTTTGGCGCTGGCGTTTCTCCCTCATGTGAAAGGATTTGGTGCTGAGAGACGGCGGGAAAATCCTCAAAAGTGGATCAAAATAATGTCACATTACTGCAAATACGAGAGGCTAATTTGAGGCGACTTTTTTTTCCCCCCTGCTAATTTCGTCTGCGAGAGGAGGCGACACCTGCTCCAGCGATCCATGAAATAAGCCGCCGCCGGCTTTGTCCCGATAAGAATGAACAAATCTGCACAATGCGCCTCTCGCCCAATCTCATTTTCCTACGTGCATACGGGGCTAAAAAGAAATAAGCTGTTTGCGAGGCTTGATTAATCAGACATTTGAGGGCTCGTTTTTTGTGCGCGTCTTTGATCAGCTTTGTCTTTTCGGTAATCCTGCTGCCTTAAACATAGTCACCAGTGTGGCTGAGTGTGTGAAATAGGACAGGTCCGGAGGAATTGATAGTGGTTTTCTTTTACTTTTTTCTCTTAGAACCCTTGTCCCATTTCTATCTCTTCCCCTACAGCTTCATTATTTTCCGCCGATTTGAAAGCTAGACAATTTAATAGCGTCCCGATCGCACTCACCCTGGTGTAAGTTATCTCCGGCTGGATCTCTCGTACACACGAGCCCGATCGCCCGTTATGGCTTAGCACGACTAGAAAACATGATTTATGCCTCTTAAAAGCTCGAGGAGAGGGGAAAAAAAGATGGTAAGGAATTAAAAAACTGTCATAGTGTGTTAGCTTCAGGTTCTACGGGTGCATTTTTTTTTTAAACAAATCTTCCAAGCGACTGTATAGATGAATGGCTCAAGGGCCCAGCTAGAGCGGCGCTCTCTCAGCCCGCTAAAGGCCTTATCTTAAATCCGAGCAAAGTAGCATTAATCTTTTTGAAAGACCTTTATGGCTTTTAATGTATCCCAAATTAGAACATTTTACACCCTTGGTTCCTGAAATGTGGCGATAAAAAGCCTTTAGAGTTTAATTTCTCCTGCCTGCTCGCTCTGACCTTCCTAATCCTGGCATGCATTAGGAGATATTTTACTTTCAGGCTTTCTAATAAAGTTTATCCCACTTAATTATAATTAAAACATTTCTCTCTCTCTAGCTCTCTCCCTTTCTCTCTCACTCTCTTTCTCTGTCTCTCTCGCGTCCTCTCTCCAGGTTTTTCAACTCTAGAAATTCACTTTTTCCCCTTCTTCCTGATTGTGTTCAGCAGTATTAGAAGGAATTACCTCCCTCCCATCACACACTCTTCACCCTCTCCAAGAAAAAAGTGAAATACAATAAAAGGGGGGGGAAAAGGTTTTGTGATTAATTCGCTGTGTTTATCAAAGTTCCTCAGGGTTCATTAATAAGTCCATTTCAGAAGATGGAACAGGGCATAATTCTTCTTTTGTTTCCAAAATCCTTGCATATTCTTTTCACTTTTCCATTTCTTAAGTGTACTCTATTCACGTTTCATTTTTCTAATTTCACACCCCGCACCTCCTTAGATGAAGCGATTCTAATGAACGAGACGCTAATTATTCACATGGACAGAAGACAGAGCTTTTGCGTCCGCCGTATGCGTGATACCTGTCAGGGGTTATTTACACACTGGATCCAGGATGGTTCGAGGTAAAACGGTGCTAATGGATGCCGTCTTCGTTCAACAGCTGGCTGTGAAGATCACACAAGCGGCCGACTGCCGCGACTTTGCACGAGCCAGACGAGAAGAGGAGGATTCACGGGCGGCACGGAAAAAGAGGAAACAGATCGCGTGGGGGTCTGTCCTTTTTTTTTTTATTTGCATGGCAACCTTTTAATTCCGTCTCTCTTCTGTAGACAATGGGCGGAGCTAATCTGTTCAATTGTTTAGTTGTGAAAAGCAGTTCCAATGATAATGTTATACTTCCTAGCTTTAATCAAAACAGCACTGTATGTTCCTTTGCTTTACTAGTTAGCGGTAAGTCACTCGTAAGTGAAATGTACCCATTATGGCAAGCATTAATTCTGTAATTCAAATTGATTGAACTATTCCTAATTCTAATCTCAGTTTCGTTTATGCTTCTGTAAGGAGTCTTGGATACCATGCACACTGTCAGTCACGCTATTAGGCCATGCCCGAGCAATTCCCAATTAGTGCTTTCTGTAATTTTTTAAATTTGTTAAATTTAGGAATCAATATAAGCTGTATTTTCTGTAAATAATTTTAGCCGTTATTATTTTTTTAAGTATTATTTGAAGTGTATTGCTGCCACTCAGCTAACTATTCATGTTGTTGCAATATATTTTCATGTTATTCTAACACCCAAAATTTTCAGGTTATAACAACACTTTTCATGGTATTTTGACATACAAACTTACCACGTTATCACAATAATGTTCAGTGTTCTAACAATCTGATATTCCTTACGTTACAGCGTGAAGATTTTCGGCATGTTTTCAAGCTATTTTGACATAAAAACTTTTGACACACCAGTAAATGTTTAATCTTATAACAATATATTTTCATGCTATTTTAACATATAAACTTACACTTTATGAAAATAAACTTTCCATAACTATGTAGTATCTCAAAATAACATGAAAACGTGAAAACAACAAAACACTGCCATGTTGTGAGAGTTCTGAATGTTAGAATGACATGACGATCTATTGTGATGATTTGAAAAGTTTGATGTGAACAATCACCGTTTCATGTTCTGAAGTTTTAAAGAGAATGTCTGTGTTCCATATAGAATTAAAATATATTTCTTGTTTTTGTTCCAGCTTTGAAGCAAAGAAACGATGGGAAACCAAAAGCAACATGGGCTACATGTGACATTTCCAGACAAATACGATTTTTTTTTTTTTTTTAAACATATGTTTGAATTAATTCTCTTCTCTATTCTATTTCCACAACGGTGAAAAACTCTACATGGTTAGTTAAATAAACGACTTAACCTTAACATTAGCATTGTAGTCTAAATGTTCATTTCGAGTTCTGTTATGCTGTTTTCCTCCTAATTAAATCTGGGTGCCGTGTATAGTTACCAGAATAAGTGGGTTAATCAGCAGCTCTCTGTTCTTTCATGGCGGTATGAAGCAGAGGAAGACGGAGGGGGAAAAAAGAGGAGATTAGGGCCCTAATGCAATGTAGTGGATAATGTGCAATAGGATTTGCCTGGGCAAAATGAAATTTGTTGGCTGTAAGGAGGTTTGAGGAGGAATAAACGGGGAGGTTATGTAGCGGATGAGTGTGTTAGGAGTGTGTGTGTGTGTGGAAATAGAGATTGCATTCACAGAACTGGCCTTTACCCATGATGCAATGGATACCTAAGATTAAACTCGAAAGCAGGGATGGTTATGGGTGATAGCTTTACCTTGGATAGTGGTAACGGTTTTCCTAAATGAATGACCGCACCTTCGAAATTCTGCATGATAGCCGAGTACACATTTTCTGTAAAGAGGTGTTTAAAGAGTGTTTTGGAAAGGAGTCTCCAGTGTCAGCTCTTTTAAAGGTAAAGCCATATATGCATGCAACGATCAGCCGTAATATTAACACCACCCGACTTGGCTGCGCCATTCACAGCAAGTAGCTGTAAGGAACACTGTGTTACTGGTAGACCTTCCTTGCTGCACCTTTGGTAGGTACTTAGCACTGCCTACCAGGAACATCCCACAAGACCTGAATTTACTAACTTCATGTAAGTTTGTGGGACGAGCCGGGATTGGAAAATAGTCAGCTTTGTGGTTTGCTTTGCGTTGGCTCAAATGAGACCACCCTGGCCAGACATTCTTAACGGGGTACAAGTCTTTTTTCAAATTGTGCCCATCATGGACTTGACGTGACCCTTTGTATGGGTTTCCCTCTGGGACTTGAAGGGGGTCGGCTGCACCCTTTACCTTCTCCGATGATAGGCCTGCACCATCGATCCTTACGATTGGTCATTATACCATATTTCCACATAACATTTTCCTTCCTTAAAGCCTTACCTACAAACAGACCAAAATACACTTGGAAGATGAATAACAATCCCAACACTTACCCAAAAGGTACGTTTCTGCTACATTTCTCCAAGACCTATGACGTCACAGCACCTTTGGACCTTCTTTTCAAAGGGCATCCAAACATGCTAGGAGGACAGCACTACGCACGTTTATGAACCGAAATACTCAACAGGAAATGAGGCCACCCAGAATGTTAGCCAATTTTTCCAAAAAGCTTTTTTGAATACGACAAAGTCCCAATGCTGGTGTGTCTCAGCACTTTTTTTTTTTCCACAGCGTATTTTTTTTCTTACTTTCCCTTTTTTTTCAGCTCCCTTTGCCACAAGATCTGTTTGACAACGGTGGAACAATCCACTCAGCTTAGCCTCAAGCCACATGCACCATTCTGTCAGGTTCAGAGACAGCTTGCTAAAAACGCTGTAGAAAGAACATGAGCAGAAAAGCTCTCCTAGTCAGACAGATCATCTTGTTTAACATCATCGGAGTCCTGTTGGGATGACTTGTCTCATTTGCTCTTTTTATACGTCTTGGGAAGAGATCGTATGAGGAAGTGCCGCTGATGGTCTGTTTTGATTGCAACTAATATGGATCTATGCCAGCACTTTAGAAAAGCTGTCAGTGTGCCAGTGTAAATGGGTTAATTAGGCTTCCTTAGCATTTGGTAATAAGAGGGTTACTTGGCAGCGCTGTTTTGGACGTACGCGGCATGTCTTGAATGTTGCAACATATAAATTTCTGTTTATTTTTCTCAGCTGCTTGCATAAGTCTCGGTACGTAACGGCGACAAGTTCTACTTTACTGTAAGGTGATGGCCGTACTTGGTTTCCTCATGGGTTCTTTGGATAGTAAAGGACACACCTGTCTGAAGGGGTTACATGGAACTGGCTGTAAAAGGAAAACCCAGTGAAAGCATATCCCATGAAATCCTTAAGGGTTCTTCCAGATACAGTCCGAAACCTGAAGGTGTCATGTATGTTTAGTTGTTTAGCAAGATAACTTGTTTTCCAGTCCCTTAAACGAATTAGGCAGCACACCAAAACATCTATGGTCCAAGGAAAAATATGTCAAAGCATTGTCTCTACGTATATATCTTTATATATTTACTCATATACGCATTCATTATTCCTGAGCAGGGTGTTGACAACTGTAGCATTACGATGCTCCTGTCCACAAAACAAGCTTTGTGAGGTCAAGGTTGTAGAGGAAGATCTAGGGTGGACTGCACAAAGCCATGACTTGCACCCTGCTGAGCATCTTTGTGATGAATTGGAGAGTCAAACGTGCCTCAGACCTTCTCATCTGATAGGACTTGAGGCTGTATGAGAGAACCATCCTCCAGTTGAAAGCCTGTCCAGACGATTAGAGGCTGAAATTACAGGAAAGGGGCAAACCTGGAACAGAATGTTAAAAAAGGACGTGTGTGATCATCACCAATTGTGTCCACCACCCTTTGGGTTTATGGATGTCCTACGATAGAGGTTTTCTACACATATAAGTAAGTTTTTCAAATAGGACTTTTTTTTTCTGTGTTGAATGATTAACCCTTAATGTTCATGCATTCATGTCATGTAGGAATCGCCAAAATATTGAAACCCTTTGTTGTACGGCTCTAACAAAATGTCTAGGTGCTTTTCCAGATGGACAAACCAATCAACCTTTTGAGTGAGAAGCATTTGTGTGGAAATTTGTATAAGTATCAGATATATCGGATCAAGCAGATAACACGAGGAGTCTAGAAGCTGGCATCATTTCGAACAGTTTGGACGAGCTGGCATTTGTGCTAAAGCTATCAGGTTATTAATCATAGTACAGTTGTCACTTGGCGCTGACAAGACGGAGCGCGGTAACAATGGTTCTAACGACTGCCTCTCGTTTGCCAGTAAAGACAACATGCAAATGCTTTCAAGTCATATTGGAGAACTGGAGAGCCTGCGAGTAAATAAGTTATATTTCTGTCATCGTTTTCAGTTACATCTGCTGAAAGACTGCTTTTTTTCCCCCCTCTTAGAATTCAGCCTTATGCAACTACTCTGTTTTTGCAATAACACTCATTAACTGTGCTATATTTCATAACACCTTGGAGACAGAGTGCTCAGTCTACTCGTATTGTAAACTTCTCTTCCAGATTTTCATGGAATTTGGACAGATTAGTAAGGCTTCGTACTCGGCGAACAGCATCGGTGTGCTGTCACTTTGAGTGGAAGCCCAATTATTGGCAAACTACACGGATTACACCGTTTTCCTCGTGTTTAGCGCAGCATTAAATCTCCCACTGGAATGACGTCATCCAAATTGTTTGCATTTCTAATAGTTAATTGCTCCGCTAATGTCAACTTCCTTGACTAGACATTTTGTCTGAGACGCTCATTTTCATCCCAGACAGCTTGTCTTGGGTCTTTTAAAACCCAACCTGTTCATCATTTACAGTAATTTTTGCTTCAGTTGTTGAGGAGAGCTGGAGAATTTCTAAGCTACTGTACATGGAAGGAATGAACATCTACAAAATGTCTGTCTGGCATGGCTTACATTAATCATCTCACAATGGTGGAACATTCCAAAGAACATAGCCGTGCCCTGTGATTCAGACGCCTTAATATCATTCGTTTCAATGAGACTGCTCTTTAAGCTCCGTGGCATTAATGAGTTTTTGTGTTATGTTCATAAGCTTTGATCCAAAGCAACTCCTCGTGCACATGTTGAAGCGTTTAGAAGGGAAAAAGTGGGCGTTGTCTGGAACAGTTACATGAACCTCAACATGATACTATTTAAACAAACCCAGGGAGTTCTCAATAAAAATTCGATGTGGAATTACAATTGGAATTACCAGACCTCGTGATCCGTTATCAGCATATCAGCGTTATATTTTCTGTACGAGTGACCGGAATGCTGGGAGGTCAAATCCCTTGATTGCATGAGAACCAGCATTAAAGCCTGAAGCTAAGTCTGGTTGGGATCTCTGGGATCTGTAATCTTTATCGCTTGTACTGTAAGTCGCTTTTGTAAACGCATCTGCCAAGTTTTATATTCCAATTACTTGCGGACGATTAAAACGTGGAAAAGTCGGAATCGTCTCGCGTGTCTGGAAAACCAGTGGTTCCATAACCAGGTTTGAATATTCCACATATACTCAATATTTCTAAGCTGAAATGAGAAATTTTACCCGCTCTTACGTTTTCCTTGCCTTTGTTGAGCAACATGCGTGATTCTGCCACACAGTACAACGGTACAACCCCCCCAACCCTATAGTGTCTCCCATTCCGTAGTCTATAGATCTAACTGTGAGGGGGCTATTTATGTATCAGTACACTGACTCCAGAATCTTTTGTTTATATGTTTGAATCTGAGGAGGGGATGAAACGTTGCTTCTATTCTATAGTTCTACACGTGGCGCACTCCAAACTTTTTAAAGATGCAGGCAGCACCGAATCCGGTGTTATAGTGGCAAATAAATTGTGTAGGAATAGCAATTAACGAACGTTTTTTAATATATAGTTCAAAGTTTACATAACGTTGAAAAAATTGTCGCAATTCTGCAAATCGCGATATTTGCAGAATTGCAGTACAAATTGAATTTGCACCAAGGTGTCGTGATAACATCTCGGTAGTATCCCCCCTGTTATATCCCTCTCATTCCTAGCTACGATCTTAAATTGTGTTCATTTTAATAATATCTTCGGTCAACACAAGTTATGCCTTAGTACTAACCTAAAGGGAACCTGAATAAAGTATTCATCCCTTTTCTGTGAATGTATCATTTTGTAATGTATTATTTGCATTTGCCGTCAAAATTCACACCGTTATTTAAAAGGAGTTTCACCTGTATGCAATTATAGTGTCGCAGTATAAATACACCTGCTCCTGGAAAGATAAACACCTTCATAAAGTTAAAGGAGCTATCAACATAAGTCTTGGACAAAGTTCTGGATAAAAAAAAAAAAAGTATCATTCAGGGAGTTTTCTAGATTTATAAATCAAAGATGTTCCGAAGTTTGAACATCCGGTGCAGCACCATTACCTCCTTTATGTAAAAGAATATGGCACAACTGCTACCAGAGGCAACCAACGCTCATGCAAGTCTCTGTATGCTCTGCTAATGAATTCCTCTAAGCATTGGATCTGAAAGCCGAGCAGGTCACTAGACAGGACTTGTTTGTCAAAATCCGCAGAACAGGAACGTCATTTATTCTGACGCCAGCTGCTCATTAAATAATTGCATCAAGACAAAAGATTCTTGGATGAAATAAAGCACATTCATTACACCCGCAAATTACCCTCTCCTCTCAGGGAAATGCAGTTTAAATATTTGTGTTGGTGCTGTTCCATGGTTTCAGCGTGCCGAAAACGGATCCATATGGAAGAAGTTTGATGAAAATGTGTGAAAAAGGCTGCAAAAGGCCAGAACTTTATATAGAAGTGTTGTGAGCTCGATTTCTATTTAATGCACTCGCCGGCTCTTTTTTCTGCATTGTAAAGTGTCAAAAAAACAAAAAAACAAAACCAAACAAACCCCTAAACTGCCTTATTAATTGTGGTTTCATAAAAATATACAGTCACGTCGCTTAATTAAAGGAGATCAATTTGTCGTTTCTGAAAGAAGTTAGTTTGGCAAATCCGTTGACTGACTGATCATATTTAATGTACAAAGTAATGGATGAAGCATTTCTCTCCTGGTGGGTGTGGTCTATTATAGAATGACTCCGCCCACTCACAACACAAGGCACAAGGACTCCGTGAATTGTTGAAGTGAACCGCTTAATTCTACAAGAGTTGCCAGGGAGGCTGGAGCCTATCTCAGCCCTCACAGGGCAAAGGTAGGGCACACCCTGATCCGCTTACCAGACCACCGCACTCGCACAACCATTAACACTCACACTTTGAGGCAATTTGGAACAGCCAGTTAACGTAATGTGCATGTCTTTGGAGTGTGGGAGGAAACTGGAGTACCCGGACGAAACCCTTCACAGGCTGAACGTGTAAACTACACCCGGAAACGCCCTCACCCCGGACACGGAGCCAGGACCTTCTTGGTGAATGTGCTAACCACTACGCCACCATACCGCCAAACTTGAAAATTTCCAAAAATAAACTTTTGTGTTTCATCGTCATGGAGACGGCTGTGCGTCGCGAGGCTTACCTTTAGGTCAGGTACTTCATTATTCGCATTCTTAATGAGCGCCTTTCAGATACTGAACTGTTTTTCCAGACGTACCTGTGAGATGGGGTGAAAAATCTGTAATATCTGTGGTATTAAATAAGTAGAATCACAGATCAAGACAGCGTCCTCAAGGTAAGGGCGCATCATTCATAATTACTCCTAAGATCCTGGCTTTATTTGCACGCAAGACAAACGGGCGTGCACGGAAAGGCCGGCGTTTGCTTTCCTTTAAACTCTCAGTGTAGGCACGGCTCACTGATCACAACGAATGGACAAGACACTGCACCGCACTGGCTGTGCAAACAAACCCGAGGTAGATGATTCACCAAGAGCTTCGGGGTCGCGACCCCATCAAGGCAATGCCCTCGTCTCGCCAAACAGCCTGCGGTGAGATCTGCATCACGCAATGGTTTTCGGTGATGTAATTACCATTAGCTCCATTTGTTTTCTTAGTCATCCTGTAAAGCGTGCGCCCATGAATCGCATCAAGGATGGATGACATGTAACCACCTTTTTCTGTATTTATTGTCTTCTTAAGCGAAAAACACAAGCCGTCCTACTAGGGTGAGGAATTAGCTTGATTAGAAATCAGCTAATGTTAACCACATTGTGGACTGAACCAGGTATGACCTCATCCTAAACCATAAAAGCCACTTATAGCTTAAAACCAAAAAAAAGGGAAATCTGTAAGTAGAACAATGGTAAAGATAAGACTTTATGCATGAGGCTCTACATCTTGAGCATTAGTTGTGTGTCGAAGCTTTTATGTAGAGGGCAGAGCTGACTTCTCGAGCGTGCTCGGTGAGCGCCGAACCAATTTGTCTCCAAAACCCTGAGGAACTTTGAGGAACTCTCTAAAGTAATTCCCTCAATTCGCGGCTGCCTAAAACCTCGTCCGGGCGCAAACAATAGCATCGCTTTGTCAAAGCTCTTTTAAACCCTCCACCAAGCATAATTTATCATTTGAATTACAAAAGGCCACTTAACACGGCTTAAATTATTTCCCTGTGTTGTGACAGCGGAGCATCATGAGCCGTGCCGGTTACGTGGACGCTTATCGAAGCTTCAGCACCTTAAGTTTGGGGAAGAACTATTCAGAAGTTTCTTCTTCGCTCTCGATCGCTGTCATAAACGAATAAATAGCGTGGAATAGTATTACACTGTCAGGCTTGGGTTCTGCACTTCAGTCAACATTGGATTTTTTTTTTTAAATATAAGGTGAAATTATTGTTTTTTATTTTTATTTATCTTTAATTTTTATATATATATTGTTCTCATTTTATCTTCACCAGCTTAGACTATTTTGTGCAGATCCGTCACATTATATAAGTAGAATCACTTATATATATGTCTGAGTAGTTGTTATGTAAGTTTAATAAAAGTTATCCACTATGCAAACTCTGGATAATTCTTGAATCAATTAAAAAAAGATTTTTTATGAAAAAATTATTAAAAATATGGAAAAAGTAAAAATAAACTAAAACAATAAAATCTCATTTTAGTTTTCTTTCTTTCTTTCTTTCTTTCTTTCTTTCTTTCTTTCTTTCTTTCTTTCTTTCTTTCTTTCTTTCTTTCTTTC
>JBCNYG010000025.1:3221635-3233727 GCA_039654305.1 Porochilus rendahli
TGTGTGTGTGTGTGTGTGTGTGTGTGTGTGTGTGTGTGTGTGTGTGTGTGTGTGTTTGATGAATGGTATAGTTATGTCATTTTTATATAGCTAAAATCTTAGATTGGTTTGGAAAAACTTGACAGCAAATGCCAGAAAAGTTGCTCTGTACCTCAAGAGGCTTCAAGCACAAACTGAAATGTGCCAACTTTTCCCGCCAAGAACATTCAGAAAAAGAAGTCTTGAGAGGAACTAAGGGAGGTGGAACCAGGACTTTTGTTCAAACCTTCAACTTTCACTGACCCTCATGATGTTACATATAAAAGAAAAACAAAAAACCCTGCACATTCAGAGAGAATTTAAGACCTAAAAGAGGAAATGGGAGGTTTTTTTTCTCGACAGCAGTGTAGGGAGGAAACCATGACCTGAAAGCCTCCTACAGTAAATTTATTCATCTAAATAAATCTATCAGCATTTTGTTTTGGTGCAGTCAGTTGTTAAAAAATAGAAAAAGGTAGGCTGTATTTTTAACCTTCCTTAAGTTTGTTGTCTTCATTCATATCCACCAAGACTGAGTCACGTATAAACATATGCTGACTCGATATAAATAATGACCTAATTGCAACTTTTTGTAATGAGAACCATTTGTTCAGAGTTTAGTACTGCATTTCATCTGTTATCTGTATTTGACAACAAAACTACCAAATCAAGCAGAATTGTGACATCCATATAGTCCAATTTCAGTCTTATTAACTGCTTGTTTATCATTTCCATCTGACCTGAACACTGTTTCTTGTTTGAAATGATGGAAAACACACAGCTGCTTGTTCAGCTCTGAAGTGTTGGTGAATTCTGGTCACCTTTATCGCTGAGATAAATCATTATCATTATAATTCAGATATGATTTAAATATTAAATTTAAGGGAGGAATGAACCCGATCGGCATGCATTACAAAATTTATACCAATATGTGATCTTCAGTAATGCAAAAAAATAAATAAATAAATACAAAAAATTATACTAATAATAATAATAATTACCAAATTCTTTGAGTTCACATTTTTTATTAAACTTCTTTCGCAGACAAGTCTATAAGACTCCTATATGGCAATGACAGTACGTGCACTCTGACTGGTCAACACATGGGCAATACATAGCATATGGACTGGAGCGCATCCAACCAGCAAGTTAGCTGTTAGCTAGTTGCACTGGTCACTATGATCTTTAACAGCATCTAGAAAGCATTCGGTACTTTCTTGAAGAAATAACGTGTACAGGAAATAACTTAAGGAATAAAGAATGACCCCTTACTGAAGTACACGTTGCTTATCATGAAGCTCTTTTGCATCATGGGAAAAAAATCCAAACACGGATGAAGATGCCTTGTTTAGACGCACACAGATTGGAGATATTATTGTAAAATTACCAGTTGGACTCAAACTCTAAAGGAGTTAATTTTACACTGAAAATGTTACTGTGGTACCCGAGCCAGAACGAAAAAGGTAACAGCGCATGAAATGAATTAAAAGGACATTTTAAAATGCCATACAATAACCTACTTGTTAAACATTTTGCTCGGTCTGTACAGAGCGAGACCCTTGGTCTTTTTGTATAGACTTTAAGCTTAGATAATTAATAAAATTAAGTAGTTTATTTAATTTTTATCTTATTATCCAACGGTACATTCTTAGAAAATTGTAACTAAAGGTGTACATTTAACTGCCACTGGGGTGGAGCCTATTATAAATGTGAATATAGTGATATTGAAAAAAAAAGTATTGTAATTATCTTGTATTTTGAATGAACACTTAAAATTAACACTACACACTCTTTTTAAGATATGACATTGGTAAAAAAAAATTCTGAAAAGTGTATGCCATTCAACTGTTCACTGAGTTGCACCAGTTGGGAATTCCTTCCTATCCGAGGCCATTTAGTCTGACCATTTCTCACCTCATCTGTAAACGGCTTCAACTTTCATATCAAACCCACCATCACTGGCGTCATTCGTACTGTAATATCTTTTAAATCACTAAATAGCTTTCTACCATAACGCTCAATTATGCGGCCAATTGGCGTGTTTATAGTCCATTACACAGATTTTGCTCAAATTTCCTTTCAATGTAACTTATAATACAACGTGCATGGAAATGACAGAAAGCATGGTTATCTCTTATGAACTGTCAATGAATTCCATGTTCAGTATTAAATATTACTCAAAAGCAACACAAACACACAGGAATGCTGGATCCAGCTGCTCCTATTTAGGAACTTTAGCCCCCCCCTCCCCCACCCCCCAGCCAGTTGTCGTCAGAAGCTCAATGGCTCTATATTTCACATACCATGCATTTTTATAATTGTGTCCAAAATACATGGTATGTTTCCAGTAGAAAACGCCAGGGAGAAATCCGAAGGGTTTTCCCCTCTTTTTCTTTAAGGCCTTATTGGAAAGGTTTGTTTGAAATGGTGTAATATTCCTCTCACTCAGCACTTGCTGTTTGTTCTTCTCTGCATACAGGAACTTCCTGTAAGTCTGGAGGAAAACTGGAAAACTAAATGGGTTTTATTGCCATGGGCTGTCTCCTGAGGGACAAAGAGGACATGTGGCCTAAATATGTCACCTACAGGCTGTGAAGTGAAATGGAGTTTAACAAGAATATACTTTAGATAAAAGTCGTTTTTACATATTATAAGTATGTAAGTAAGAAAATGGGGTGTTCATGCATGCAGTGATTCACAGTAAACAGGCGCAGGGTGGGGGATTGTTGTGGGGGTAAGTGGTGCCATTCATCTGGTTTAGTTCAGATGTTGACACAAGAAATATATAAATTTACCCTTTGTTTGTTCCTATCCTGTGAAAAATGTACAGCAACTAATTACATGAAGTATGCAAATTTTCTGCATCTTAACCAAAACAAAAAAGTAAAAGCCAACCCCCCAACACATAAACACACACACACACCTTTTTTTCTGATGGGTAAATAACTATCCATTTACTTCGACAGAAAGGGCACTACATAAAGAACTACACTGGGGTAATACTAATGTGAAACAGGAAAGGAAATGCTTCCAGTGGGGTGACTTTATACTGGAGACTTCAACACACCTATGCAATTGTCAGTCCTTCCAGCGTTGATATGCTGATTGCCTCATGTACAGTAATAATAAAGGTCTGCATTTAACCATGTGAGGTTCTGTAAATCTGGACATAAGACATAGCTCTATATTAATGGGAGGCAGGATTTACAACAATCCACCCCTCCGTTCATTATCTCCATGGGTTCATTATTTAATTGGGGTCGTGGAGAGGTGGAGTACACCCTGGCTAACACAGAAGATCACCCATTCACACCTGGCCATTTGACATAATATGCATGTCATTGAACTGTGGGAGAAAACCAAAGTATCCAAAGGAAACCCATACAAGCCTGGGGGGGCATGCAGGCTCAACACTGAGAGGCCGCAGGCAAGACCTGAAACTCAAACAGTACTAACCACTGTACCACAACCACTACTACCATCCCGGATATAAATAAAAAGTATATAAACACACACACACACACACACACACACACACACACACACACACACACAGAGGACAGGGGAACTAATAGCTGTTATTTTTTCTCCACTCTGAAGATACAGCTTGCTTTATTTAGAAAGCAGAACGCCTCGCTCGCAGACTACTGTATATTTATGTTCATGTATGAGAGCTTTAAGCACTCTCACAAAAGCAGCTCCCATAATTCAGTTCACCAGATTCATGACGATTTATGACGGGGTTACACCTGTCTTAAAAAGTGTTGGCGCCCCATAATTAGTGTTTAATTAAAACACAGAGTCATTTATTGTAACATTTAGAACACTTATAGAAATATATCTTTGCAGATATATATTTATTGGACTTAATTTAATTTTTAATGATTTGTATCCTTAGAATTCTGTGTTTTCCTTTTGTTTTTGTTTGATCAAGTGGTTTTTAAAATCTTTTGGTTTTGTTGATGGTGAAACACTTTCTAGATCGCGAGGACGATTTTTAAAAAATTAGTAGTTACGTTCTTCTCAGTAGATGTGGTGTAATTTAGCTTCCTGTTTCGTACTGGAAGCCAGCGCTGCTGTTGGGATGATTGGTTGTGTTGGGGGAGAGGGTGCCAAAAATTTTAGAGCTGCAGAAAGTTCCAGGCAGCATTGGTTTTTAGAAACATTATTCTTTAGTAAAAATCATGATGGTCATTTTATGCACTTTTTTTTTTTTTACTAATTAAGCTGACAAGGCAGTGCAGTGAAATTTGAGTGTTTTTTTTAAAGCATACAAAAAAAAAGAAAAAAGAAGAAAAGAAAAGCTATAAAATTGGACAAGCTTTAGGCAGTATTTGTTGTGTTAAACGTTAAATTTCGACTTGCTGAATCTAATCTCAAGGTTATTCTGACACACTGATCTAATTATCGCAGCACACCTGCAATTGTTGGGTGTGTGAATTTTCCCAGCAGCCCGTGCGTCGTGGGAGGATTGTGGACCCGAGTTTAGCAAGGTTTATCTCGTCCTTGACGCCCACGCTGGGAGAAGCAAAGGACGACCTCGCCTCATTTTAAAAGAAAACAAAAACATTGTGGCATTTACTATCTCTCACGATTTCGATATTTAAATACCCCAGTTTAAAAATACGAAGAGATCCGAGATTCGGAATTTTATTCTGGTTTAATCTGAAGGCTGACTTGTGACCCAGGTCATAACGACCTGCAGGTCCGTGATTAGATATCGCCAGATGCTCCTGACCTGACAGTGAAACCGAAAGACCACACTTCTTGCACTTCCGCACTTGATAGCGCTCAAAGCTCTTTAATAACAAAATGTCTGATATGTAAAAGATGATGTACAGCAATCCATCCACTACCATGAAGTAAACCCGACAGGGGGATCAGGACCCTGTGATATGTATTAGAAAGGTCTTAAATCACCCTGCCGGGGTTTATTTACTGTTAATGTCCTGCTTACTTTTAGACTTAGAAAATATTGATTTAGAAATGTTTTATGTATTTAGAAATGATTGCAGTACTTTTGCTAATTCCTTATGCCTAGAGACAGTTTGGGATGCCAGGCATCCTCCTGCCCTGGCCCTGGCCCTCGCCCTCATCTGCCCACACTGTCACCCTTGTCATTAGAGCTGCTGCTCCTCCATATCGAAAAGAGTCAGCTGAGGTGGTTCGGGCATCTGATTAGGATGCTTCCTTGTTGCCTTCCTTTAGAAGTTTTCCGAGGTACGTCCAGCTAGATGGAGGCCCCGGGGTAGGGCCAGAACTTGGCAGAGCGATTTTCTACTCCGTCTGGCCTGGAAGCACCTTGGGATACCCCAGGACGAGCTGGAGAGTGGCGCTGGGGAGAGGGATGCCTCGGATTTCCCTCTTAGACCTGTTGCTAACCAACCAGAATCAAGTATTTTTGCTAGATTGGTATTTTTAATCCTTGTTGCACCAATTAGAGGAAAAAAAACAATAAAGGCCTTCCACATGACTATATCTCCAGCTTGAATGCTGGCAACTTGGCAGGCAACCAAGATTGAGAGATAAATAAAGACGTGTCCGTGTCCTGATTGGATGGATGAAGTCTCTGAATGGTTTCTTCCAAACTGGTTCTTCAGTGTGTCCCTCTTGAAAGCACTTAAAGGTTTTATAGAGAACCCATTAACATATGTTTGTATCTCAAGATGAAGAGGAAGTGCTTGTTGTTCGCCTTGGAGGAAGAGTGGTTCAGTTCGTCCGTCTGGAGGAACCCTTGAAGGAAACGCATGGTATGGCAGCATACGGTTTTCCTCGAAGTTACAGTTTAAAGTGGGACAACTTGACAAATATACTTACGGAAAATAAAATCCACTTTGCAAATAAGTCTTCAGGTTGCTCGACAGAACTTTATTTTTTTGAGGGTACATTTTTACAAAATCACTCTGATCATATAGCCAAGACGTAATGCTTTTTTTTTTTTTTTTTTTTTTCTCTATTATGCTGTCAGTTTGAAGACGCTTTGGCTTGAAACCATCACAGCGTTTTAAGTGCTTCAGCCTGCGTCTGAATTGGCGAAAGTCTGCCCGAACACCTTAAACAAGCTGTTACAGCACCATAATTTATGTTGCTATCCAGAAATATTCTTCTTTTTTATAATCTCCTGGTGCTGGCGTGAGCAGCGAGAGGAACAAAGGCCAGATTTGTGCAAATGTCACCTTCTTTTCACCGAGTTATAGCATCAATCACATTACTTCCAAGGCAGAAAGCACGAGAGGTTAAGCAAACAGGATCTGGGGAATGGGGGGCGTCTTATTTCTCGTTCTTTATGTGCCCCGAACCAACGCAGTTACCAGGGAATTATGTTTATCCCCGCTATAATATGCGTTCTCAGGCATTTCAAATGGACTAGTCTGTGGATTTAGGTGAAGTGAAATTGGGTTTCTCAGCAGACAAACATATTGCCCTTTTGTATTTTTCTTTTTATGAATTATACATTGGCCTTAGAAGAGGCACTTTTCCATTGTGGTACTTTTGATGAAAAAGGAGGAAATGAAAGTGTGATGGGGTGTTTCCATTTTATTTCCTGACGCTGAAGTGCTCTTTTACTCATATAAGATGAGTAATTCGCTGCTCTGTCGCGGCCTCTTCTTTGCGCTGATGGTTGCTTGTTTTCGAACGCTCGGGCTCTTGTTTTTTTTAGAACGTACGTGGTGTGATCAAATGCTTGAATAGTTCCAGTCTACAGATCAGCATCAAGTTTTGGGGTGAATTTATTTATTTTATTTTGTAACTCCCCCTATTCCCCTTATCCTCTCTCTTTCCTCTTTCTGACAAAGCTCTGGAATTGGAGACTCCTTTCATTAATGCCAAACAGACATCTTTTTTTTATTTTATCCCGTTTTTCTCCCCTAAATTGATTCCGGTGCAGTTACCCCCCCCCCATCAAGAATTGCCTCTCTATCACACACAGCCATCATTAACCAGGGAGTGCAAGAAAGCACGTGCCGCCTCTGTGACGCGTAACGCTGCCACCGCATCTTTACGAGCTGCTGCACATGTCCTTCAGGGCCAATCTAACACACTCTGAGGGAAAGGGCTATCCCCGCCTTCTATACCAATGAGATTACAGATGCCTGTGATTGACCGGTGATCGCCGTAAGCACCAGAGAGGCGAGCGAATGCCATCCCTCCTCCCATGAAAGCCTGACTAGTTAGCTCTCATGGATTTTCTGCCTCGGATGGCTCCGGCAGTTTATTTTTTGTACTGCATCAGTGTTGAATTTGTGAGCTCTTGCAGAAAATAGATGTCAAGGGAACAGGCTGATAGAAAGCGTTATAATCGTCTCCATCACCACCCTGTCAGTGATTGTTTTCCTTTAGCAGCATTTTTCACAAAGGTTTTATTCCTTACACAAAGTATTTTATGATCAAACAACAGCGCAAACCTCCACCAAGCCCAGCAATCTGAACGAAAATGTCAAAATTCCAACAATGTTGAAGAATCCTTTAAAAAAATCAAGGAATTTGTTCGGATCATCAGTCTTCCTTGTTCAAAGCTCCACATCTGGTAGAAACTTCATTAAATTCACACATAACTCAAACCACAGTTATTACTAATCCTTCTTCTTGAAATTATAATAAGTGATAAGAAATTGGCAACTAGCACCCAGGACAACATGGTGTACATGCTGCTGCTGATTTTTAGCTCTCGCTAATATATATGTGTGAATATTAATATTTTGTTCCTGTTGTCTTCAGCTGGTACACTCTGGATTCACGTCCAGGTAAAAAGCCGAAAGAACGAGGGAAGATCCAGGTGAGCATCCAGTTCATGAGGAACAACATGACAGCCAGTATGTTCGACCTGTCCATGCGTGACAAGCCTCGCTCGCCGTTCTCTAAGATCAAAGACAAGATAAAGGGCCGTAAGCTCGACTCGGACGCCTCTTCGGCCATCCTGCCCCGTTCGGCGCAGTGTGACGCCGAATCCCAGCTTCCTCAGCACGACGCAAAGCAGAAACCTCAGGACAAGTCTGCTAAGCTGGAGCCCAAACCCAAGCGTTCGCTCCTCCCCGGGACTCAGAAACTCTCAGCCGCACACTCCATGTCCGATCTCGTCGGAACGCACTTCAGGCCCAAGACGGACTCTGTCAACTCCATGGAGGAGAGCGGTGAGACCAGCGCACATCCTCGATGCGCTTTCAGTCCCCTTTAAACACGTTCAAACGTCCACTGCCATTTTTATTATTAAAGAATACATTTAAAGCTGAAACACTTTTGTTATGTTTTATTTTATGGTGTAGAGGAGAATAAATGCATTATTTACTCTGTTTGAACGGAATCGTGCTGCGTTTACCTCCTCTGTACGAGCGCTCGGTCGACTTCGAGGTGAAGCCTAGTGCAGTCTGATAAAATATGAATTGAAACTTTGGTGTAACTGAAATTCAGAACATTTTATATAGAGATCTCTGGATTCACAACAACGAAAAATGTACCGGGATCAAGGTTTGGTGGTTGGTGGCTATGGTTTTCCATTTGTTTGCATGGATGTTGCTAGGTAGTTTCTATAGAATTGCTTGTGGTTGTTATGGTGTTCGTAGGCAGCTGCCTTAGAAGCCCAGGTGGTTGCTTGGGTGTTAAAAGTGGTTGCTAGGTGGTCGTTATAGTAACACAGGTGGTTGGTAGGGTGTTTGGGGTGGTATGTATGAAAATCCAGGTAATTGCAATGGTATGCTATCAGCAACCACCTAGCAATGTTTTGGAACCGATCAAGGTGGTTGCTTGGGATGTACGAGCTGGGTGTTATTGCATTCAGAGTCTTGCTAGGTGGCTGCTATGGCACCAGAGGTGGTTGCTAGGTTGGTGATAACTGGGTGCTGTGATAATCCAGGTGGTTGCTTTGTGATTGCTTCGTGGTTGGTTGTGGGTGGCTGGATGATTGCTCTAATACCGCGGGTAGTTGCTAGGGTGGTGCATGGTGGTTTGTGTGATAGTCCGGGTGGTGGCTATGATATGCCATGTGGTTACTCAAGTGTTTCTATGTGGTTGTTAGGTTGTTGCCAAGTTGTTGCTGTCATTGTTGCTCTGAAGTAATATAAACATTCTTCATGTGTACTAATGGGGGAAAAAATTTGTACTGTTGCTATGCGGCATTTGAGTTTTTTTTTGTTTTTTTAATATATAAGTGAATGAATGAATTATTACAATTTGGGCTTTTTATAGCGGTTCATATTTGAAGAAAAAGTCGATTGTGTCAAGCCAGTGGAACCTCCACAGCCTTATATAATTCAAGGAAATGATTTTAAAAAATGTTTTTTTTTGTTTTTTTTTTTCATATCGTGTTTACTGTCATTTCCTGTTTGATCATTTTTTTTATATTCTTGATTTAGGTGATGTTCCTCCTCACCGCCGCTCTCAGAGCGAGATGCCTGGTTTCCAAGATGGCGAGATGGCAGGGGACCCGTTCCCGGAAATGCCACCAAAATTCGCCACGCTCCCGCGCAACCGCAACCCCTTCGAGTCGGACCAGGGGCAGCTGTGGGACAAAAAGGAGAAAAAGGAAAAGGTCAGCTTGCTGGAGCGCATGACGGGAAAGAAGGAAGGGAAGAAGACGAGCAACGGAGGGCGAGCCGGAAGCTCGGGGGATCTTCGCTCCCCAAATCCTTTCACCGCTGAAAGTGAAACGAACCCCTTCGTGTCACATCATATGCCCAGGTACACAACCGAGCTCAGTTTTACTCATAAACCAGATTTAAAATAAAAGAAGATCAGAAGTCAGATGGGGATTGAGTGAGTAAAGAAAGATATGAGTTGAAGGGTTGAGATGGTGTCGGACTTTCCGAGAGATCAGAGAAGATTATAATCAGGTTGAAAGAGAGAAATGTGCAACATCTTTTCCTGTTCCTGAAAAAACTGTTTCACTGCTGATGAAAATCAAAAAATCTGCTGGTCTGAAGCCAAACAACCCGTTCGTTAATCAGCAGGGGAAGAAGACGGTATGTTGTTGCCCCGACAACAACTCAAACAACTTTTTGTATGGCGACAAAAAGAAAGAGAGACAGGGAGAGATAGAGAGGAAGAAGACATGACCAATTAGAATTAGTCTTAATGTCAAAAACATGCAAAATGTGGTGATCTGTACTTCCGGGTAAAATACTAATAATGAAAATACATTCCAGTCAGTAAGACAAACATTCTTTGCTACTGAATGAAGTGCGCTGAATAATTTGGATGGTATCGTGATGTTTCGTATTGATGCTGAAAGAGATATGCCGTCGAAACCACGCGGAACATCAGGTATGAAGGAATTACTGCACTTACATAGTAATGTTGGAGAAACGGCGGCGGATTCCCTGGTTCAGGTCCGGCGTCTGGTCGAGCCTCGTGAGTGTGACGATTGATAAGATTTTTATCAGTGTTATTCAGCTCGATGCAGGCAGGCCAGGCTAACAGGCATACAGGCGTCCCTGTAATGATCTCTGATAGAGAGATAGACAAGCCAATCAGGTACTGAACTCCCGGCTGCTTGTGCTCGGCAGAGCTTCAGGTCAAAGGTCAGTGACGGGACATCTTGCTGGAGAAAATGTGAAGAGTAGTGAGAGTGGGCAGTGAAGCTCTCTGCACACAGTACGTGGACAGAATTTATTTAATGACTTTAAAAAAAAAATAAAAAACAATAATTTATACAAAAGTTTTTTTTTTTTTAATTAAACGGTTTGATGTTTTTAGTGACTGAAATCATACGAGACGTCAGAAAATCCTAACAAATAATGGCCAGTCTATAATGACACCAGGCAACTGTTTATTGTTTTTTAATTAATTAATTTATTTATTATTTAGGGGTTTATATTTACACAGGAACATCACCAAGCAGGGAGGGGCGTAAGCATGCACATGCCCCCTCCGTGACATACGTTGTTGCCACCCGTCTCTTTCCGAACTGCTGCGCATGCGTATTTGGAGGCGGCCTAACACACTCGGAGGGAAAGCTGTATCCGCCCCCTCGTACGAAGGAGCTCACAGACACCCATGATTGGCTGGTGATCACTATGAGTGACAGGGAAGTGAGCCAATGCCGTCCCTCCCTCCTGTGAGAGTTCGGCCAATTAGCTCCCGTGGCATCAACCACGATTCGAACCTGCAATCACCTTATCGATGTGCCACTCGGGAGCCCGTTTAGTGGTTTTTTAATAAATCGTGACGTCTTTATCGCCGACAGGGACGTTATGTTTTACCCTCAGTGTGTGTTTATGTTAGCAGGATTACGTGAAACAAGTATGGGCAGATTCTCATGGAATATCTCCCACAGGTGAACCTTTGGGCAAGAAAGACTCTGTTAGATTTAGTATCAATTTCTGGATTCGGAAATGATGATTTTTCACATTGTGGTTTGAGATGTAGGGAGTTGCTGGGTTTGGTAGGGGTTTGCGCTCTCTGAGAGTTCGTATTTTAAGCCCTAGCTAACTGATTTTGGATCGTCAAGAGGTCCAAAATATACATTTTTTTTAAAAAATGTTTCTCAGTAAATTACGACAAAATTGACAAGAATGTTTGAGCGAAAAGAAGAACGGTGTGTGTGTTTAAAATGAGAAGTAATAATGAGAAATTCTAGGGGAGAAATGTGCGCTATTATAAATAAAGTTTCACAAGAATTTTATCAGATTTTTCTTTTCCTGTTTAAAGTTCTCTCAGAAATGGCGTCTTCATTGTGGTTAGTGACCGACGCGATTGATTGGAAAGAGAAATTTTGCGATGTGCTGGAACGGCGTAGGAGGCGACGGAGTAACAAACTGCTCTCCATTTCCTGTCTGCGCTTCCTGTGTCTTTCCTCTGACAGGTTTATGATCAGACGTGAACACGTGTGTTTATTCTGTTTGGCAAAACTATTGCACTTTCACTGAATCAGTGAGTCAGACTGTGTGTGTGTGTGTGTGTGTGTGTGTGTGTGTGTCGTAGTAATCACACGAAAAAACCCATCAGCAATGAAGATCTGAGAAAGAAAAATGTTTCCCCGGAGAAGAAGCAAGGAAAGAAGTCTCCAAAAGAGTCTGTAAGTTTTTCTTTTTTCTTTTCTTAAAAAAAATAATAAAACAAAGAGATTTTTATTTATTTAT
>JBCNYG010000025.1:3254841-3265671 GCA_039654305.1 Porochilus rendahli
CCTGTTTGTGATAGTCAATAATCCCTGCACCAGGTGCGGTTTTAGTCAACATTGCTGCCGTTTGTTTTAGTCAACATTGCTGTCATTGTTTTTGTTTGTCTTAATCATATGCCTTCTGTTCCTTAACACGTGATTTTGGACTTTTCAACTTTCTTCAAACGAGTGTTGTGCTGCCAAGTTATCGCGCATGCGCAAGTTCATTTCTCCGGTCAGTCTTATTGTAAACAGAATCAAAATGAGATGTAACAGGTGAGTAAGAGATACTAAACACAAGCTTTTTTTCCCCTGAAGGAAACCTTTGTTTCAGCCAAACTTAACTAATTATACAAAGATGAAGAAAGGCTGTTCACTGGTCGATGGGGACCTTTTAAAGTGTCATTGTCATTTTGGTTGCTTCTCCATGAGCAAAAAAATGTTGCATCCTCTCACCAATGAACATGTAAATGAACTGGCAGTCTGTAACTTTGTGGTTGTAATGAAGTTTCACTTTACCTTCCCAGGCTGGTCAGTGGTCCCTCTCTCTGCTGAGCACCAGCTGACTTCTCTGTGCTGATCTCATCTGCCTCTCCATCCTTTTTTCCTCCCGTATTGTCAAATGTGTACAGTCGACACATCACCCCAAAGCGAAGTAACATGATCCTGCATCCTGACACAAATGTTTTCGCACCCTGTCTTGTAATTGGAGTTCTTCCTAAGGGAAGAATTCCAGGTTTGTGAGGTGTTTTGAAAACAATTGTTTGGCAAATGGAATGGTTGCTTAAAGCCATAGCTCTCAAAGCTCAAACCCTGCAGCTTTCTTCTTTTTAATTCAATCAGTGCTCATAACCAGTTCGTGATTTATGGTCTGCTTATGATTGTCAGCAAAAACGTTAAAGTTTCTGGTAGGTCTTTTTACTCGCATGGACAAGAATGAGTAAAGCCAGAGCTGAGAATTCATATAAAATGTTTGCATTAGTACTCATCCATTAATAGTGGCAAGTTCAGTCAGTTAATGTAAGATTTAGGTATTTTCATGCTAATAATAATTATGGCGATGTTACGCAGCTTGACAATCATGACACGGTATTGCCGAGAATATTGGTGTTGCACGTTGAACATCCAGCACCTGTTTCTATTGGATATGTAGTTAAATTGCAAAGATGAGGCACATCTGACTTATAAAAATAATGGCACTTGATTTAGACTGTTGGTTACGTAGCGCTGTTGTGCAAGCGCTACATAAATATCAGCCTTTATCATTCTGTAATCCAGTCATCCTGTAATCATTCTGAGCCAGTCAAATTTCAACATCCTGACCATAAACAGAGGATTTGGGAACTCTGGGATGTCGAGGTATCCTTGTCCTTCAATTCTGCCGAGCGGCTGTCTTATGACACAGTTGATGTACGATATCAGTCTGACTAATTTAATGGTGTTTACATCCAAGCACCTCGCAGTCACTGCGACAGAAGGGAAATGGTGGAAACTGAGCTGCTGAGTGGCATCCCGCCATGCTGTAACAGGCCTCCCTGGAAATGTCAAGTCTCAGAGATGCAAATTATCACTCGGTGAATAAGCCGCTATAAATGTGGGGCAAGTTATGGCATGTTTGTTTTTTCCCTTTCTCCATTCTCACTTTTGGCTTGAATCAGGAGTTATTTTACTATAGAGGTAGAAAGTGGTATGTCAGTCTTTGTCCCAGCTTACTGTATTGACTTTTATAAAATGGCAGAAACTGATTGTGCTTAGTCCAGGAAGTCATCATTTCTCCACTGATGTTTAAAGTAATTTGGATATGCCTCTTTTGTAATGAAAGGGCTGAAATCTTTGTACATCATGACTGCTATATAATTTACCATCATTGTCTTTTGTTGATGACTGTAATACGTGACTTTACATTGATGCAGTACATATTGCTTGTGGTTTGGATGCGAGTAGTGTTTGTTTGGAAAGGGAAGAAGCGGAGTGTAATTTGGCAGTGAGGGGTTAACCGAAGTCAAAGTGCTGGTGCGCGTGTTTGTACCTGTGCTCGGCTCCAGAGGCACTAGTTAACTCACGAACACTGCTAATTAGGACATAAAATTGGAGACTGGGTCTTGACCGTCTCAGCAGCATGGGCGGTCTTTGAAGAGATACAAAAGCAGTAGTAAGGGTTTGAGGCATGTGTGTGAGCAGTCGGATGGATTGGCATGAATAGCAACAGACGTGAACTTGCCAGCAGCAGAACAAGCTGTAGATTTGGTGTGTGCCTCTGTCTGCTGTACTGCTATGTTGGCGTTTTGTCTGTTGTGCTGATGTGCTCCAGCCTTTTCCTTTGTGAGAATGCCTCAGTCTGTAACATCTATAAATTGTATTGGAACGCGTGATCAGATATATATGTGTGGCTTTTTTCCTCACAAGAACAGATGCCCATGATGGGTTGTAATATGTGACTAAGTGCTATTGTGCCTTTATGTAAAGTGGAGTTAATGTTGGTACCCTGAAGTTTATCTTCCAATAAGTGTACATTGTTTTTTTTTGTGGGGTTTTTAAGCGCTAACCATCTTTCTGGGGCAGTGCAATACTTGCCCCAATGGACATTCTGTATCGCTAGTTATGCTGCATTTCTGGTGTCTTGCAATCTGCTAACATCCATTTGAAGGTTTGCGTTAGCCTGTTTAAAAAAGCCACCATTTGGAGTCCATTTAACTTCCGCAAATCACGAGAAGAGGACATGGATATGCCAGTTCATATAAGGCAATATAGTGGCAAAAATAACATGATACAGATATTAAATAAACAAAATGGCTAAAAGCTAGTGAGTTTCTAAGTAAAATAAAGCCATGCACATGGGCACATGCATACATAGATTACATTTACAAATCTATGTAAATGTCAGACAAACAGCTGCTCGTATAACTTGGCTCATATGAACGCATGGTATAAACCATAGTGCATTTATTTGCAAATCACTTCCTTAATGACTGTTCCATGCAAGTCAAACATAACGTTTTGCAGTACAGTAACACTCCAGTGTATGCATTCATTTCTGTTTTAATTAGATTGTAAAACTGCTTATTGTTTAAAGACATTGATGTATACAAGTTTAGCTTTAGTCTCACTTCAAGGCCTTGTTTGGCTATTAGTTTTAATTTTTTAGTAACCTTGAGAAATGAAGCCTGTTTCTTCCACTCTAATATGCTTCTTCATAATTAGGGCCTCAATTTCCCTAATAACTGATTATCATCAGTAATATCAATATTATAATGAATTTTATGACTATCTAATTGAGATCTCGTGATTTTTATCTAATTATCTCTTAATGACTATTTTCCTGCTAACACATAATTTTGATTTAAGTTCTCAATGAGATTAAGTCAAATTCTTTTGAATTTTTTCATGATAGTTTCGGTGATGGCACTAATGTGTAGTTCACTGTGAATGTGGATGAAGATTAGATTGGTCATTAACGTTACATGAGTATGAATCTTGCAAGAACCTTGTTCATTTTTAAGAAGCACCTAAGTGAGTTATTTGATAGTTGTAAAAAAAAAAAAAAAAACCTGTTTCAGACATTTTTTGAAAGATGGTTGGAGTTCAGTGATCCATCATCTTGGACAGTTGAAATGAGTTAGTTTTTGCGGTGCTTGCCTAAATATAGTGACAGATCAAATCTTTTACCAAAATGAAATTCTAATCAACCTTCAATTTTTTAAATATTTTATTTTTTTATTATGAAGTTAAATTATTAAAATCATTTTTAATTAACATGCATCAAGTTTTTCTTGGCACGTTGAGGAAATATGAAAATATAATTTTTTTTTCAGTGCAGCAAAGTCACTACATTGAAGCTTTGGTACATTTTTTCCTCTTTGCCTCTATACAATGCTAAGAGGCTTAAGATATTAAAGGGCTAAAGTGCAAAATATTGACCTTGGCTTTCATTATATGTGGGCTCATGATGGATTGTGCAGTTTTATAGCTATTCATTATTTGATAATGAGCTCCTGGAAAGTAAATGCTTTCAACATAGATTTTTTTCCCTCCCTGAGATGATTGTGAATTCTCAGTCTTCTAATCTCAGTATGAATACCAGTTCACCTGTATTTCCTCTCATTACATATTAAACCTTTAACAGTCAATCTCATGTGAATATTGCGGGTATGTACTCTAGGTGTCGGTGCTTAATGTAATTTCAAGATAATCCCTCGTCCTCTCTGTAGATGATACAACAGGTGATACGATTTCTAAGATTTAATTTTCCTTACAATGCTGCTGCTCTAAAATGAGGACTGATTAATTTTGTAGGGTGTTGAAATCTGGAAACAGAGTAATTGTTAGGGATTTAAGATTTCCAGAGCCTGTTTAATGATTTTAAATAGAAGCTTTTATGTTAAATATACTGAGAAGGGCTGTATAACAAAAACAGAAGCTACGTTTTTATGAAAGTATTTTCACCTTGTGTCATGTGGGGGAATGCATGGATACCCAAAATAGAAACTCCCTCGCAGAGCCTGGGGCTTAAATCCAGGACTTTCCTGTTGTAAGCTGTACAGCCATAGTGGGAATTCTAAAGATACTAATGGAGCTGGTTGTTCTAGATCCACAGGCACTGCAACTGGAGACTCCTTCCAAAAATACTGAATAAACCAGAAAACTTTACTCCATGCTTAATGCATGTAATCAAACGCTTGTGCGACTCGTGTATTGAAAAGACTGCGTGGTTTTAACAGCTGGAGTAACATTAGTGAACTCTCCAGCTGTTCATCAGCAGTGTGTAGAGTTTATCTGCTTCTGATTAAAAGGATTTTTTTATTTATTTACCGTCAGGCTGAACCGTCTTCATTAAGCTGCCATGCACTGTTATTAGTGCTAAATGCATGGATTTAAATCTAATCATTACGTTCTGCAAAGAAGAGAATAAAAAGCTCCTCAGCTCTTCTAATGAAAATCAGGGTCGCTGAAGGTGGCACATCCCCCCCATCTGCACCCCCCCCCCCTGCATCCCTGTCATTAAGAAACAGAGCAATTAACCAAGTGACCAATTAATTACATCGCTGTAATCAGAAATGACGTGCCGCAGAGATGTGTGCCACACACAGGACTTAACAGAGACTCCTTAATC
This sequence comes from Porochilus rendahli, assembly GCA_039654305.1. NCBI lineage: Eukaryota > Metazoa > Chordata > Actinopteri > Siluriformes > Plotosidae > Porochilus > Porochilus rendahli. The sequence goes on from JBCNYG010000025.1 coordinate 3,259,925, forward strand.
AAATTAATCTCAGATAAACAAACGGCATAACATTACTTCAAGTCAGACTTATACCAGTATTAAAAAATAAAAAGGGGTAATTAACACTAAACGTTTCTTTCTGTTCTCTCGGTCCCTCTTTGCTCTCGCTCTTTGCATCACACTTCCTCTCTCTGGTTCCCCATTTTAATCGTTCACACTGTATATCATTGCTTCTTTAGTTCTCTATCTTTTTCCCCCTTTATCTTACTATCTGCTTTTTTTTCTATCACCAACTTTTATCTCTGCCCTCTCTTGCATTACTTTTTCCTCCCAGTCTCCATATCTTTTTTTCCCCTTGTTCTCTTTACCTGCTGCTTTTCTCTGCTCCTATTTCTTTATCTCGATCACATTGCAGTCTCCTCTGTAACTCTTTCCAGTATCATGATCACTTGCTTTTTGTCTCTCTGTATATTTCACTTTTTTTCCTTCCCTTGCTTGTTCATTCACTTGCATCACATTTTAAGCATGAATTTTTCCTTAATATTATATGTGACTAAGTGCGATTGTGCCTTTATGAAAAGTCGAGTTAATGTTGGTACCCTGAAGTTTATGTTCCAATAAGTGTGCAATGTTTTGTTTTGTGGGATTTTTTTAGTGCTAACAATCTTTCTGGGGCAGTGTGATACTTGCCCCAATGGACATTCTGTATTGCTGGTTATGCTGCATTTCTGGTGCCTTGCAATCTGCTAACATCCATTTGAAGGTTTGCGTTAGCCTGTTTAATTTTATTTTTTCACTTGAAGCACTACCTAATACACTTATTCGGATAAATTGTTAAATTTATACACCAAACAAACTACTAAATTAAAGGATTTAGTATGAGGTTTGTTTTGGAGCGAAATCTGGTGTTAATTTCAAGTTTTGTTCTTTACTAGTCATGAAGGTGTGCCACATTTCTCTTCTATTTCACCACTAATCAGCTCTCTCTGAAAATGTCTTCAAAGCATATCGTTTCTCCACACCTATTTTTATGCTTCTGTAAGCAATCTGAGCACTCGATGTAAAAGATGTTTAGTTCCTAACGAGCCCTGAGGCTTTCACGAGCCCTGCAAACAGGCCAAGGTTTATTTTATAAACACAGCAGAGATGGCAGATAATAGCCGAACGCTTCTCAAAACATCACCGGAGCAGTGTGTCCCCCCCACCCCCTTCCATATGTTCTCATCAGGCACTTTGGGATGGAAAGGCTCCAGTGTTCAGCGAGGGTCGCATGGCTCCATGGTAGTTAATCTTCTTGACCTCTTTTTTTAGTTTTTCCTTCCAGAACTTTTTCAGAAATTTGCAAGTGAAATGAGTATAGAGGTCGTGAAGCCCGTGAAGTCCACACAGGTGGTTCAATTTGAAGCCGTATTTGTTTTTGCTTATAATACCATTAGGACAGCAGAGAGATTCAAAGAGGACTCTGTTCAAGTTGGAAAAACATGAGTAATTAATTACGAGGCATCAGTTCTGACACGTCTGGAATTATGTTGTCAGAGTGCAAGAGGGTTTGGAGACGTTGATGTCTTCGTCTTGCGGACGTAATTGGTACCTGTCAGTCACGTACGGGAGACCAGTGGAACGGAGGAATACACCTGCGTAGAAATGCAGGAATAAGAGACCAGCCTCGAATGTGTCAGATCCTTCGAGATATGTAAGAAGTGACGTCAGGCGATTCTGTGGCCTGATTTAACGCGTCCCCAAGTAACCCGCACTGGTTTTTATTTGGTAGTATTTCATCTAATGAAGCAAGTATTGACTTTGCGTATAACTGAGTGTAGGGGGCATCACAGAGTAGAACATTTGCACAAGCTTTAAAATAAATGTATAAAGGTTTCAAGTCAGCGTTAAGTTCATTAATTTGACAAGCAGCTTAATCATTCTAAGGTTTCGGGGATGCTGGGTGGTGTCTATGTGATGGACTGGCGGGATATACAATGTGTACCCTGCAAAGCCCGCCAGTGCATTGCATGCACACAACCATTCACACACATTTGCACCTAGGGGCATTTTGGAATAGCCATTTAGTATAATATGCATGTCTTTTGGACTGTTGGAGGAAACCAGAATTTTTGAAGTAAACCCCCCGTAAACACAAAGAGCATGTAAAATGCCCTTACCGAGCCATGATGCTGGCTCCGGATCTTGGTCTATAATAATTTAAAGGTTGATATTAATGCGTGTGATATTACATTAAGGTGTCTATAATCACAGCCAATTTATATCCACGTCATCTGTTAAGGATCATAGTAACAGTGTTTATAATATATAATCGTGTTTTGTAATAGAGCTGTAATTTGATGTGGTGTAGCTCTTTTTTTTTTCTTCTTTTTTCCCAAGTCGGCACTTCGTAATGGTCGGTAAGTGTCACCATGCAAGCCCCTTTAAAAGCAGTTTAGGAGTGTGTTTACTGGAGAATACATTTTGGGTTAACATTGAGCCTCATCACACCACAGTGTTATTATTTCCCTGCAACAAAACAGTGGGTTTATTCCTTCAATAAACAAAAATGCCATTAATTTAATTATATATAAAAAGAAGCATTTGATGTGTAAATAATGAATATTTAAATGTTGGCGTGGTGATGACCCTTCTAACAGAGTACATGTGTGTTGGAGGTGGAATGCACCTACTATACTTCAGTTTGATTATTGAGAACAATAGAGCTTTTGTGGCCGCCCTGCTCGGTTCTGCTCCGTCGAGTCAGAGGGCTTTCCATGTTCCTGACTCACACTCATCCGAAACCACCTATCTCTCTCTCGCTGTCTCATTATCCCGTCTCTGCAACGGCCTCCGTCCTTTCCTCCTCGCTCCCTATCTGTCCTCATTCGTGTCTCCATGCCTTTCTCCTTTCACTCACGGCCCATTCCTTCCCCATGCCTCGTGCTCGTGTGTCCTGATAAGCGCAAGGATGTCGCTTCCCTAATGGAGGGTCCCTTAATCACCATATAGCAGCCCAGAAAGTATCTTTTACGTCGGCGAAAAAATGCCATGCATTATGCATTATGATCTTGTCTGTTGGAAATATATACAGTAACAAAAGTCTGAGGTCTGGTTTGATTTCATCTGCCATCAGTGGAAGGTATGAAACTTTCCTCAGTCATTACGTGAGGAATTCACTAACTTTTTTTATGTAAATGCAATTAAAACCCTTATACCTGACCTGATTGTGCGAAGTTTTACGTTCCTCAATGATAATGGTCAAAGGCTTCATGTGTCTTGTCTGTAGCCGACATTGGTCATGGCTCTTTGTTCCAGTCATTTGAGATTATAATGCTGCCCTTGATATTTTTAACACAACAGTTGAGACTAGGGATGAATTTCATTTTTTGCTGTCCTGCTTTTCTTCCGTTTCATACTGAGCAGTATCCTTTTTGTTGTGTTTATTACATTTCTTGCCGCTTCCTGCTGTATACTGTGTTTGTGCCTCTGTGACGAATATGAACGTATGTCCGGGCCACTCGTACCCATACAATACATATGTACTTCTGTATGGGTCGTCCTTGAACGTTTTTAGGTTTTTGAAACTGTGCAACAAGTTTCATCTTGACCCAAGGATAAACTGGTGTAATTTTGGAGATAATAGGTCAAAGGTCAAGGTCAGTGCAGCCTTATGTGGGACATTTCTCTGCAAGAATCTGGAACGTTTTTCTGCATAAATGTCCAACTCGACCCCCTGGTAACTTTGTGGAGGTCAAATCAGGGGTCAAGGTCACTTTAGTCTTGTGCGGCATTTTTGCGGATGTGATATTAAAGGTTTTGAGAGGCTTTCTTTAAAATTTGCTTTAAAGTGTGCGCTGAATCAAGGATGAACTGACTATGTCAAAGGTCAAGGTCAGTGCAGCCTTGTGGGTCGTCTTCTTGATGTCACATTCACAGGAATACTTTGAGGAATACTTTTGAGCATGGTCTGGATAATGTATCTGCTGCTCTCTGAAATATACCATAGTGATGACCTTCCTGTAGTCGATGTGTCGCAGCTTTACCTCTTTTACGAAGGCACTGACACGAGACGACTTCCCAAAAAATTCAGAAGCGTTACGCTGTTTCGTCTTTAAATCAGGCTTAAACAGAACCGTCTGTGTGAATAGAGCGATAACGTACAAGAACACACATGGATACAAGCCCGCGATTTAATCTGCAGCTGGAATTCCTGTCCGAGCTACTTTTATTGAATAGCAATTTGCGCATTCTGACCAATCGGAATCGAGAATTTTTGAAACCTTTTCCCGCTACGGTTTTGTTGATCCTCTAGATTTCTTCTTGGTTCTTATCATGCCTTCACACACACCTTTTTAATGCAGTGAGTGTACAGTACATGCATTTTATCCCTGTTGCACTTGCTTCATGTAGCAGTTCTATACTGTAGAGCTTCAATCATACCCATGCTGACTTCTGCTCTTCAAATAAACCTTACACACACACAACTGCTTTACTAGTAATTCAGACGCTCTTCCGTACACATCCTCAAGCCTGCTCTTCAAATAAGCGTCACACTGTAATGTACACACGCTCACGGATATGTAGTAGTTTTCACACATGCTACACACACCTCAGATAGCGTATATGCACTTGACTAGTTCATATATGCTCAAGTACTCTCCTCTTCAAATAAATACACAGGCTGCCAGGCAGTATGAATGGCCTGCTTTTTTAGCTGGTAGTGATTGGCAATCAGGCTTAGGAGAGGATGTGTTTCTCTTTCATTAGTGCGACGAGCTCAGCACGGTGTCCAACAGCACACATTAACCCCCAGCCTGACCTTCGCACACACCCGTGTCTCGTTCCATCTCCCTCCAGTTATCCATTGAACACTCATCTCTCCATTCCTGCATGAGAGAGTGCCCCAAGTTTCTTCTTTCTTTTGCAAGCAGCGTGGCAAACAGTTGTCTTCCTCCTCCTTTCAAGCAATTCCTGCTAAACACAAAGCTTCCATTAACGATTGGACCGGAGCGTGGTGAAGGGACAGTGGGTTAGCATCAGTCGAAGGTCGCTTACAGTTGGGTGTAGTGTAGACGGGGGCACCAGTGATGAGAGGTGCAGTAAGCTTTTATATCCGTGTAAAGTAGTAAAGATGGTGTATAGAGCCATGTGTGAAGCTTTTCTGTGGCTAAGGTTTTCAGACAGAAGGCTCACCCATTTGGTTGCAAGGTTGTTTTCGAACAATCTATTCGGCAACAGCCGGCAGCGTGTGAGTCAGTCTCGTCTCACAGCTCTTGCTCATATAGAGTGCCCACTCTGAACTTTTCTAAGATTGGAGATTTTTCTTGTGTGTTACTCCTTTTATTGATTTATTTGATGGGACCTGGGAAATCTACTGAAAGTGTAAAGGAGAATGGTGAGAACAAATGATAGAGGTGAACAAAAATCATACGAAAGTATTCTGTTGTGCTGTAGCTAGTGTAACTTGATTCAGAGGGCAGGAGGTGCACCTGAGCACGTGCTAAAAATCTTACCAGGATACAATCCAGGAAGGGAAAAATGTTTTTTTTTTTAATTTATGACTATATTTTACAATTCCCTTGAAGGGCGTGTGTGTGTGTGTATAATCAGGAAATCCCCTAATGAGTGGGCAACCGAAAAACAGGCTTGAAGGGATGACATTGTATTTTTTTTCCTCATACCACTTGCTTGTGTGTGTGTGTGTGTGTGTGTGTGTGTGTGTGTATATATATATATATATACATATATATCTATATATATATGTGCATATGTGTATGTATATATGTGTATATGTGTGTGTGTGT
>JBCNYG010000025.1:3266009-3283281 GCA_039654305.1 Porochilus rendahli
AAATCTATACCATAATAATTGGATGTGTGTGTGTGTATACGTGTGTGTGTGTGTGTGTGTGTGTGTGTGTGTATATGTGTGTGTGTGTGTGTGTGTGTATATGTGTGTGTGTATATGTGTGTGTGTATGTGTGTGTGTGTGTGTGTGTGTGTGTGTGTGTGTGTGTATATGTGTGTGTGTATATGTGTGTGTGTATATGTGTGTGTGTGTGTGTGTGTGTGTGTGTGTGTGTGTGTGTGTGTGTGTATGTATATGTATGTATGTGTATATATATAGTATATACTTGTGTAATTGCACCACAGATTCGTTCCCAGACATTTGCTTGTCGCACACTGAAGCTGGGTCTTTCAAACTATGCTTGTTCTATATTGGCATATTATGTAATGCTTCTTTTGGCAGGAGCGTCTTTACCCGTGGTCTTTTTTGTTTGTTTTGCTTAATAGCAGGGTCAGGTCATGATTTTTGGTTTGTTCAGGATGACTATGTTGAGCTTCCAGAGTTTTGATTGCATTTGTACTTATTTTGAAGAATTGGGGTTGTTTGGTGTGTTCATGTAAAAAATCAATTCAATTCATCAATCAACTAATTTTACTGAAAACATTGCTGTAATGAAAAGGTGCTCGGGTGGAATTGTGATGTAATTGTAAACGAGCATCATGTCACTGCTGTTTATTTAATTACACATTCACTTAAATGCTACCAAATGTAAAAATCCAGAGTTTGTGGATTAAAGATGGAGAATAAAAGATCCATGAGGCGTCTTTGGGAGTCGGAAGCATTCATTTCAAATCTGTAATGAATGTAGCTCCGATCATCCTGTTTTCTCCAACATGACGCCCGAGGCTCAAGTCTTTTTCTCTTAATGCCACACGCAGCATCAAGGCAGAAGGAGGCAACAAAAGGTCTGAGTCAGTTCGTCAGCCCTCCTCTCCTCTTTCCCCACCCCTCTCCCTTCTTTCCTCCAAACACATTAATAATTGGATATAGATATTTGGAAAATGATCTATTTAATGGGATTACCACCGGTATAATCTTATTTGTGAGGGAACATGTCCAGGCTTTTGGGGGCAGGCTGGTGCTCTTCGGTCCTTGCGCGTGGTCAGAGGTAGAGTTGCTGTGTTTGTGATGAAAGACAACCTTGAGGTTAAAGCCAACTTGCAATCTGTTCATCTGGGGAGATTTTTTTTTCTTTCAGTACTTTAATACACGGGCATGAATATAATAAATTGAAATCATGTTAGCATGTTTATTCCCCTTTTTTAAGGTCCCGCCCCCAAAGCGGCCCAAGAGCTATAGATATGGCTTCCGTCTGTTCTTTAGAGTTTAGTTTCTAGGCGTTTACTTGCCGCATGCTGAAGCTGGGACTTTTAAACCTCGTATGCTGGTTCGCTACTATGAGTGCTAGGATGAGTTTGTGTGTGAGTGACCTTGACCTCCTTTTCAAGGTCACAGCAGCAAAACGGTATATTAGGTTTCCTGACATTTACTTGCCGTGTGCTATATTTGGGACTTTCAAACTTGCTATGCTTGTTGTGTAATGGCAAATTATAAAACGGTCCTATGGAGAGTCTGCACCCCGGTGGTCTATTTTTCTATAATACGGGTTTTTTCTGATGTCCTGTCATCCTGCCAAAAAAAACCCCCTAAAAGTTCATGACACACTTTACTGAGCGCTTGGACACTTTCCGCTTAATTTATCTCCTTGTTTTATACCTAGAATCCACCCAGTGTGCACTAATTCCTTCACAGTGCACAGCACATTTCCTGCCATTAACATCTGAATGTGTTTTTTATTTTTTATTTTTTTTAAACATAAATGCATTTTAAAACACGCATGATTTGGTACACAAGAATGATATTCCAATGTGATTATGCTAATGACTTGTAATTTGCATAAAACCAAAGGATTTTTTAAACCCTGATTAAAAATTACTGAATATTTATGGATTTATTTCATTTTAATGTGTTATATATTAATAAACATACGTATTGCTCAAATGCATTCGGCGGATTTCCCAGGCTTGAGTAATACATTTAATCTTTTAATATGCAGAGATTGTAAATCGTTCTGTCTGTCAGAAGTGTGTGTATGCGCGCGCCCAGGTAATCCTCGGGTCTAGTCTCAAGGTGCATGTGTGTATCCATCCATAAAGGGCAGCCTCACAGGACTCCATTCACGACATTAATCTGAACACAAGTGTGTTTTTGTGTGTCTCCACTCCGATTTTCATCGCCATCAATCTGGTACACAGATTGAATGCGATTCTCGATATCCAATTCTACACTCGCGCACACGCATGCACACGTGCCTCGACTCCCCTGACCCGTTCCACCTCGAGCTGCGGCTTTAAACTGGGTCACAGGATGTCTGTCATGCGCGTACAGCCTTCCTCTGGCCTCTATGCATTTATGTACGCGCACAATCGTACATGCAGACAGAGATTAAAGCCGCGGTGTTTACATACAGAATGAACAGTAAATAAAGCACCGAATGCATTCACAGCTTTCCATGTCCATGCGTCTATAGGTTTGTGTTCTGCGTTGCAGAAAGTGAAAAGGTACTGGAATAAAATGTTCAGCTTGTGTGGGACGTAAATAAAAGGTACAGGGCACGCAGACCTGCTGTATGGTGCTTGAGTTTTCTTTTGTTAATGCATGACAAGGTAACCACACAAAATATTTCCCTGTCTCAAAACCTGTGATTATTTGCTCAGAGGGTTCTTAGTGATAAGATGTTAAGTATGTTTAAGTGGAAAAGGACTCGAGACAATTTTTGAATAAATCTAATGCTGTACACTGTAGCACACACTATACTGAGAATGTGTACATCAGGACTCTGATCCAAAAGCGACGCACAGTTGTGTGGATCAGAAGTTATGTCTGTGAGCACTTAAACAAAAATTAATGTGTGAAGCGTTTGCATCCTCGCTAGTACCTGCCTGTTTTTACTTCAAATGTACATATTTGGTTGTATCCAACTAAATCTGGCGAATAGATAAATAAATATTGTACTCAAACTTTTATGAACTGGATTGATGGAAGACATCTTGAACAGTGTAGCTGATATTTGCACAAGACTGCAGATGCTGGTGGCATTGCTATGGATGAGTTATTTCAGGTGCAACATGTTCGGATAAAAAAACAAACAAACAAATGCATCTACGGTGGTGCGTTCACTTGACAATTTTTTGCCAAGCGCATGTGTATTTTACATGTTCTGGTGCCAAGCTGTATTTCCTCTGGGTGCTCCGGTTTCCTCCCCCTGTCCAAAGATATGATTTTTTTTTTTTTGTCAACAGTCTACTAAGTTTTCGTAAGTGTGAGGAGATGTTTATTCATGCAGTAGACTCGTGACCTGTTCAGGCTGTACACACCTGATCAGCTTGGTCTCTTACCCTGATGGACAAGTGGCCGAGATAATGGATGGACAGTGCTTCCATTTAGGCCACATCCCCTTAAGGTTTCACTTTAAATGTATGATAGGCTGAAGCAAAGATAAATTTCACGTTATAGTCCCTGGGACTGATCCTTTGAGCGAATGATTTAAATCTATCAACTTATTTTAGCTTCTTTATGTTCATGTAGCATATTGTTAAACCATGATGGTTATGGGTGTGTTAAGTTTTTAATGCTATGTATATGAGCTGTTAGTGTGGTGATTAGGGTGCTGGGCTCATGATTGGGAGGTCGTGGGTTGGAATCCCTGTTAGACTGTGCAGGCGAGGTCTAAACTACATGTGTGCCTCTATCCGCCCAGTACAAATACTGGGGTGGTAACCTGTGATTGACAAGCATCCGATCAGTTAGCATCACGCTAAGGAAACCAGCTCGGGTGTAAAAGCAACAACGCAAACTAAACTGCGATGTTTGTGGTTTACTTTTCCATTTTCAACGTGTGACGAGATATTGTCTGACCCTGAGATTCGTTGTAATATCCGTTCTCGTTCAGTAAAGCCGTACTTCACGACACCGAGTCCGTTACGCCCCCGAGACGACTGAGTGGCCTGCTGTTCTCCTGGGCACCTTATGTATATAAACGCTTGTGGTTCCATTATGGTTCATTCATTATACATGTAGATACCCGTCAAATTAAAGCTGACCTTTACAGCTGACACTCTACCCTTTAACCTTCTCAATTCAAACCCAATGTGTTGAACTACAGAGCCGAAATTGGTGTCATTGTCCAATTATTTATGAACCTGTATGTATATGGTTTCTCCCGTGCTCTTTGTGCGTGAGCTTTAAGATAATACGAGCATTGTTTCAGACGCATTGTGCCTTTAATTTGAGTTTAATCACACACTCAAACACACCCGTACACTTAACAACTCTCCATTGCCCAGCCAGCCCTGCCCTTTCCTCAGAGGCAATCAAGTCTGGTGAATTAAAGAAAGAAGAGAGCGAGGCATTCAGTGCATTCTAACGACAGTATGAAATATTTAAACGTTTCCTTCAGGTGCACTGGAGATTTAACAGGATCATATTTAAAGTAAAACGGCCTTGTGTGCCGAACTCGAGTCCCGATAATAACATGCCTTTCAATCAGCTCTGCCACCCCAGCGACTAGTTAACCTGGCTAATTTAAATTTAGCCTGTTGGCAGTGCTAACGATTATTGTTTCTTTGGTTTTAATGCTTGGTTTGAAAAAGTTGAGACGGTTCCAGATGGGGATTTTAGGACGAAGAGTCTAAACCAGGTCTTAAACTTGTATGAACTTGGGGTTTTATTAACAAAATTATGGGATAATCTTTCAATTTCAAAGTCTACCATGATAATTTAAAGATGACTAAGTGATGAACTTAAGTTTTCAGATGTTTGTTATTGTGACGACCAAAAATGGTCATAGTTAATTTGTTAACGCCTAACAGTGTGGTCCATGCAGTTTAAATAAAATAGTAGATGGGTGTGTGGTATTTTACTTTTAATTTTAGTGTAATTTGATATGTAACCTGCAAAATAATGTAGTTGCTATGGCTAGTGTTGTGGGAAATGAAATAAAAATGTAGACCTACATGTACTCAAATTTGTGTGTGTGTATGTGTGTATATATATATATATGTGTGTGTGTGTGTGTGTGTGTGTGTGTGTGTGTATATTTGTGTATATATAATGTGTGTGTGTGTATATATGTGTGTATATATAATGTGTGTGTTTGTGTATATGTGTGTATATATAGTGTGTGTGTGTATGTATATATAAACACCTCTTGGCTTGGTAATGTGAGTGAACTATTCCATGTTCCTGGGTCTTCTTGTTACAATAGAAACTTATGTACCTTTAATACTAAACATTCCTTAAGGAGTCATATAGAAACCTGTTAGATGAATTACAGCCAGAAAGTCACAGCTGATAATTAAGACCTTCTGACCAATGAGACTTATAAACAGACTTAAACTTGTGCTGAATTCTCAAGACTTTTGTCTCCGACGTCTGGTTGTAATCATCCGTACAACGAAAGGTTACAATGAAGCATTTGGTTCATTCTAAGAGCCCCTCCTGCTGATCGCGCTATTTATTTTTGATTGCAGCATTTGTTTTGGCGGAGATTTGACATCTTGCATTTACACTGGTTACCACAGGATCAGTCGCGGTATCCCTTGATGCTTGTCACACATGCAGACATCAAAGAAAAACCTGGGAAATATTGGCCTTCTTGCTTTATGTAACTTATTTAAGAAAGGTTTAAACTAAGTATCAGCAGATTATTTATTTTTTTATTTTGCTGTTTTGAGAATTGGATAATGTTATGGTGCTATAATTCCCTTGTAGTTTATCCAGTATAAAGAGAATTTCACTCATACCCTTGCATTTCACCTTTTTTTATCCTGAACCCAGTTTAAGTCCACAGTTCAGTGGGGTTACTTGGCTTTCATTTATCTCTGAATTCTACAGTATTTTCTACCTGTATCCCACATTTTAATTTTTTTCCTATGAAGCCCCAAAGGACAGACTAGTTCTGAGACCAGCATCAAGACGATCAAGATCTCGCAGCAGGTTTGGATATTGTTCACTTCAACCGTCTTGTATTTCATGTTAATCGTCCATCTGACATGTAGAATCCAGTCAAAGCTCTCCGCAGGCCGCCTGTATAGAAACGTAGGCAGCGACTAAGGCGGCTCAGGGGTGCATGACAAACCACAGCTCTTTCTTGCTCTCTATTATTAATATGGCTGTATATGGAGGGTAGACTGTGGCAGGAAGGGACCTCAGATGTCAGGATTAATAGCTGAAAGGGGTTTTGAGGTGTGCACTCTGTGATGTCTCTTTTAAATCACATCTGGGATGAATAACAGTTACTCACACCAACCCTACGTCTGCAGGCGTAGCGCTTTTATAAAAATTTCTTAAAGAATTGTATAATTTTTCTAGAGACCTGCTGAGAGGAGGAAAGGCTTTCAGCTTTTTTATTTATTTCTTTTTTTAAACAAAACCGTAACCTTTACATAAGAAGCATGTTTCAATCCACTGCCTCTACTGGTGACAGGAGGAACTGCATACATGCTTTAACCAAAAAAAAAAAACCTTCCAGTTTACACCAATTTATGATGCCTGTGTACTGTTCCCGTGGTTAGCTGAAGCAGTTTGATGTCTTAAACTGAAAAGACAATGCATGCTAATCCATTTTCCTGGTGTTTCCAAGTTTGGCTTTTTCACGGACACAACGTGACTTTGACCCTGTTTTGACCGATGGGACAAAATCATTTACACTCGTTATATTAGTTTCATTCTTTTCAATGATCAATCTTAATACTCGGCAGAATATAATTCACAAACCAACATTCCTAAAGGCGCAGTCATCCATGTTAGCCTTGTGTTCATAAGAATATAATCTAATAGAGTTAGGGTGGGGGTGGGGGGTGCATTTAAGCAATGTGGAGCTTAGCAGAATTTCAAACCTCAAAGTAAAAAGTCTGTTTTGAAGATAGACGTCAAAAGCTAAATTGCTGTAAATTTTACCAGATGCAGCTGAAGGCATCTCATGTTTTATCACAAGTTGTAATTTGGGACAATGAGCCAATTTTCCAACAGGTGCCTGCCTGTATAAAGCCAGATCTTGCAATTGGAATGGACGATCATATTAAATGCAGGCACTGCTGTCTCTTTTTTTTCCCACCATAGTTACAATTTCAATGTTGATTTATTGAGTGTCCTGCACTGAGGTCAGCAGCCTATCTGAGATTTATGAAACAGCCACTGTGAGAGAGAGAGAGAGCGAGCGCAACAACCTAATCTATCAGCCTTTATTATTATCGTGAATGTGCCGTTATAACCTCCCTCAAATGAATCACTCTCGGTCAGTTGAGGGTTTGCTTGAAGTCCCAAGGCAGATTCAGTAATCAATACAGACTGCGTACTTGAGCGAATCCGCATTACCTCTCAAATATCTCGCCTTTCCGATAATTCGTTTCATGTCCCTTAATATGTTGAAGCCAGTGAATCCATCACTAACTTCTGTTGTACATCATGATCTCTTTAGGACTCTTAGTCCATGTAGAATGTGGAATGAATACAAACGGAGGGTTATTCAGGAAAACATGCACATGGAACATCTTGTATTCCAGTGCCAGCAAAGCGTTTCATTTGTACAAAACGCACGCTTTAAAGCATCGTACGCACAGACCATGCAGTTTTGCATAAGCAAGAATGTCTTTTGGTCGACCACATTTCCCATCAAGCTGATTTTTAAATAATGCGATCACTACGTGTACACATCTTGGTTTTACTTGCATAAGAATGCTTTTGTGTGTTAAAAAAAAAAACACATTAAAGCAACAACACAAGCGAGGATGCTTTTTGGCCTAACGGAGTCACGATCAAGCTGATTTGAAAAATGCTCTTCATAAGGACGCGGGCTTTTGTAGCAACGGCTTTGGATATCAGTGGGCGTCTTCCTGCCCTTGCCAGTTTGCAGACCCCGTTTCTGCCCCAGATTGCCGAATAAAGTCATATTCTTGGTTGCGTGGGACGATTCTCTTGGCACCCGGCACTGATGAGTGGATTAAGAGGCCGTGCCTTCTCTGAATGGTACCCCATTACCATGGAGACGAGCATCACTCAGCATCAGCACCACGTTAGCTCTGAAACTCGTGCGACGACGACGACAAACAACTGCATATTTCCACTGCGACTTCACAGATGTGAAATTTTCTGAAGTAAATTTGGCATGTCTAAAAACTAGGATAATGATGATAAATGTGACAGCCTTAAAAACTAATTACAATTGTCTCAGTGCATTCTCCAACGCACGCCTGTATGAAAAACTCATTTAAATCTTCCGCAAGTCCAAAAGACAGTCTTGCTCTAAAGCCATTTGGCACGCTCGCTCACCCAGTTTACATTTCCAGAGGATTAGCAGAAGAGCTTGAAATAATCATGCCAGATGTCTCCTTACACCCAGAAAAAGAGCCTGCCCATTGGGCATTTGGGTTTTTATTGTATTTTTTTCTCTCTTTTTTAAAAAAAATCATTCTTAAGTGCAAACACTTTAAAGCCTTTGGAATGCTTGGTCTCATGTCGATGTCATGTAAGCAAATTAAATTCCTCTCATGTCTCGAGTTTTACGCCATCACTATTTAATCAGTGCACTTTTTTCATGAATATCTGAACCTTTTTTTTTTTTTTTTTGTCATGGCTAATGGTTAAAATAAAATTAATGTGACACTTAAGTAATAACGTAGATCGATACATCTTGTCGTAATGTGCTTGCAGCTCTAAGGGTCCCTACAGACTTAAACTGGGGAGCATGAAGAGAATGGGAAATGTTAACTGACAAATATAGCCTTTTTACCAAGTGTATTTATTTTTTTTTAGCTATGAGTCTGATGGATATAAATATTCAGTTGTAACACAGCTGCTGGACCAGACGGACAATTTCAAATAAATGTTCAGTATTTGGTTGTTGTTGGTTTGATTCTAAGCTTGATGATTATAATTTTAAATGCTGATATACTGTATTAAACCCACAGGGAAAATTATTGCCTCTGCATGTAACCCTTCCAGAGTGAGCGCACACACACACACACACACACACACACACACACACGGAGCAGTCGGCTGCCGCACATTGGGGGCGCCTGGAGAGCAGTTGGGGGTTAGGTGCCTTGCTCAAAGGCACTTCAGCCGTAAAGGGTGGAGGATCGGAAGGTGCAGCTCACTCCCCTGCTGCCACACATTTTTCCCGTTAGTTCGGGAATCGATCCAGTGACCTTTAGGGCCCAAACCTGCTTCTTGAACTATTAGGCCACAGCTGCCTGTAATAGGTGTGTTTTTTGTAAACAGAGCTAAAGATGTAACTTGAGGCTTTCTGTCTTGGTCAAACTCTTCAGAACTGCTTCTTTATGCACCCACTAACTAACTTAGTGTATCTCCTGATGTAAAATATATTAAACTTGGTGTGCGGATACATCCGGGTGTCGTGTACCTGTTGAGTGTCTGTCATCTTGACCTTTGATCTCCAACTGAGAGAACGGTTGTCCTGAGCGTGTTTCCTGATGTACACCCTCGAGTACCAAACTTTGAATTGTGAGGGAAGAACCGTCGTGATGTGCATTCAGAGGGATTTAGATGTTGAGTAAATTGTTGATTGACCATTGATGAATGGTCAGTTAATTGTAAAGGATTTCTTGAATTTTGTCAATTTAGTACAATAGAAATACATCATTCTGTAAATTTTTTATATTACTCCATCCAAATTCAGTTTATGGTGGGGCATCTGTGTGCCAGGGACATTCTGGTTTTGGTTTGGTTTTGGTCTCGTGAAGGAGTGCTTGTTTATAGTTGATGTAATGAATTTTGATTTCACAGAAGTCATGTGATTTGTAATGCTAACTGGATTAAAGAGTATCTTAACTTGTGTAATCTGTGAAGTTGCTGGGGAGAAACGCTTGAGGAACTTTTGCTCTTGGGAGAAATTAAACACTTGGTAAAGTCAGGTTGCGTCCCACCATGACGTCATTGTCTTACCACTCAAGCTTAAAGACTCCTCAGATGGATTATTCAGCAATTTATGTATCAGTTTAACATATTCCTGCTCCAAAGAAAGTCAACATAAGTTGTACCCTCCCAGTTTTAAACTAATTTACGACATGGGCACAAAACTGAGTCAGACACGATGAGTTCCTGTAGTACAGGAGGAACACTGGCAAGGAACTTTACGGAGGACCTTCCGGGTCTTGATTTGGAAAGTTCCACAACCGAAAGTGGTATTATGCAAACAATGCTAACGTGCCACAGAGCACCACCATGCACTAGACACTGCATTAAAAATGCAGCAAGTATCTTCACACAACACTCCTGATTCCTTACTTGACCCCCGAAATGCAACCGCAGCCTTTTTTCTTTGTAAATAGAGGCATGTGTTCCATTGCTGGCTGTGAGTGCTGCAGTGTTTGTGGGATGTTTTTTTTTTTTTTTTCCTCCTCTCCAATTTAATGAGTGCGGCAGGAATGCTCTGTCTCCCACATGTCTCTGAGAAGGAGGGAGGGCGGCCATCTTATTGCTGCCACATGTGCAGCGCTCTCTCACATTTTCTCTCTCTCCTGCAGGCCGGTATGGTCAGCCAGTTCAAAGCACCCCGTCTCATTTGTTATACACTTTATGTAACAGTTGATGCCTCACTGTGCCTGAAAGGCAAAAAAAGAAAGTGCAACAAAAGAATCCCTTCCTGTTTCTCTTTTCTCCTTGAATGGTAAATTAGGCCTGGCTTGCTAGCTTGTGGCATCACTTTCACGTCTTGTCGGACGTGATTAGCATATACCACGTTGGGGTTTTAGCCTTGCAACTCATTCTCCTTCTCTCGAAAGCTCTTTCAAGCAAAGTTTTAGAATGAGCGAATGGATTAGCCACTCTGAGAAATGGGCACCATGTTTGCAAGGCCTCAGTTGAGCAATGCGATGGAAAGCAGCATGCCACATATGGCAACAATCTGCCTTGCTAATCCAGATATTAGACAAGTTTGAGTTCAGGCTTCTGCAATCCAGCACACTCCATCAAGGGCACTACATACCATCCTTCACCGGGAGAACGCAGACATCAGTCAAATAGACAGCAGTGGTTAGCCGGAGGTTGAGTAACAGCTATTGTCGGTTCTCTCAGAGAGGGTCACCGGGTGGGGGGTGTGAAAGTGCGATCCCTTTCACACAAGTGAATCATTATCATTCTAGAGAGATGTTATTCTTCACCTCGTTTGGATAGAAGGGGAAGATCATGGAGTGGATTTTGTCACTGTTTTTTGGAGCACTAATCAGCGAGACCACCGTTCCCATGCCGCCCCCGTCTTTCAACCTGTACTGGAAGAATAAATATAAAAAGAAAATAAACAAATAAAAATTTGCATCTCTGCCTGTAGAGATACAGGTCTGACTGGAATTATTGGTGACTGTCACCAGTCCGGGCTGACAAGCAGCTCCTAGTCAGTTGTCTTAACCATCCAATAAACTGGGTGAAGATGCTGGTCTTTGCTTTGATTTTTGTTTAACTCTCTGGGTCTGCTGTCTATTAGTTGGAGAGTCAGTAGACTTTACTTAATTAGTTAATGTCCAAACAATTTGCATAAAACAATGAGTTTGATTTTATAGGATTTAACCAGAACGGTCAGGCCATGGGTCAGCGTGGCGGCGTAGTGCTTAGCACGTCCTCCTTACAGCAGTAAGATCCTGGTTTCAATAAAGCTTTGTGTGGAGTTTGCATGTTCTACCCATTCTTGCATAGGTTTTCCGTTGGGTGCTCCGGTTTCCTCCCACAGTGCACGTTGGGCTGATTAGCTGTTGCAGATTGCCCCATGGATGTCGGGGCATATTGCACCACCCTACCTTTTTAGTTTATTTTCCATTTAACAGCACATTTCACCTCTTAGAGTCAGTGTACTATGGTTTAGTCTGTAGAGAGAAATCCGGCGTAATGTGCACTAAACATGCATGAATGTCACACCAGCTTTAAATTATTTCCAAGCGGCTAAACTATTTTAGCCGTGGTATATTCCATCTTTACCTGCGTGCTCCTACTCTGGCGTGGGTGTCATCTGCATGGTGCGGAGCCCTCTGGGAGTTGTCAGTGCCTCTAAATTGGCCCATCCTCAGGGAGCTGCATGTGCTGGCTAGCCAGGCCATTTGCAATAATCTCCTTTTTACTGTTTAGAGGCTAATTTGGTAACATTACACCTGCCTCTATGAGCCACCGCTTTGGCATGGTGGGGCGTGCTGTGGCTTCCTTCCCCCCCTTTTCCTCTTTTCCTCTTTTTTTTTTTTTTATTCAATCTGCTGGTTAGAGTTTCGTAATGAGATTAGCCTGAAGCCCAGATCTGCTTTGTGTCGTGTGGGATGTGCCGGGGTCCTGGATCAGCGGAATCAAAGCGACGAGTTCCAATCAGCATGAGAAGCAGCTGAGGAAGACCTCTTCTTGCGTTTCCCTCCCTCTTCCCAGCCCTCGTGCCCTCCCATCCCAGAATCCTCTCTGCGTGTAACTTGGACGACATCCACCGCTATCACACGCAACATTGTGCGTGAGCTTTGCATACGAAATAGCTTTGTCCTCCCGCTGCAGTGTTTGTTCATCAACCGGGTCTTCGCACTTTCTCTTTATCTCGCCGGCCAGCTCGTATTTATTATCGGATCAAACTTCTCCCTGAACGTTGCTGCTAAAAGGCAGGATTGAATTTGAAAAAATCTTTTTTTATATTGAGAAATTTCTTGTCCAAGCTTCCATAAATGTAACTACGGTGAAAGCGAACACAGCCCTTGTTGTCTTTGTTTCGTACCACAACTTTAAAAAGCCAGACAGCGAATCACGTTAACTAGTGCAGCTTAGATGGGGATGCATGTGACAGACTTTCGCAACACTCATAATAGTCTGTATACAGTCTCAGCCTTTGTTCTGCTTAATTTACGCTAACCTTAATGCGCTTGCAAGGCGGACCAAGGGACTAAATGCTGGACATACCAAAAAAAAACATACAAGGTGAATGAAACTAGAGCTTAATTTACTGGACGAGAAGACACAACTCGCCACCCTGGTCTCAACCCAAAACCTACAGTCTGCTCTGCAAAACGCATCAAAGCGTAATGTCGATATTTTGGCCTCAGTCTATGCAGTGTGATGTTGATTAAAAGTGTAAGGGTTGGGGTTAAAGAAAGGGTGAGGATTACTCTTGCAGGCTGTGACTGGTGTTATTATAACAGC
Source organism: Porochilus rendahli (assembly GCA_039654305.1). NCBI lineage: Eukaryota > Metazoa > Chordata > Actinopteri > Siluriformes > Plotosidae > Porochilus > Porochilus rendahli. The sequence goes on from JBCNYG010000025.1 coordinate 3,279,186, forward strand.
CTGGCTGGAAGAACTAGTAATAACAGTAGTAATAATAATCACTGACTAATTGACCGAGCTCCGTGTGCTTCCTAGCTCAAGTAGAGATTTTGACAATGGCTCTGCGCTCCCTTGAAGTTTATGGACTTGACTCAAATATAATGAGGGGTACTTATAGGCAATGTTTTTTAAGGATGAGGCAATGATGCAGGACGTTGGTAAGAATGTACTTTTTTTTTTTTTTTTTTTTTGCAGTAGTGAATTCCAAAAGACAAACTTTCTCAATTTTGGAAGTTGTTAAAAAAAATTGTTAAATTAAACATTTTGGCTTTAATGTTGATGTTCTCATTGGTGAACAATAATAGTCAAATGACTGCACTGATAATTTGACTGTCATTGCCTGATTTTGGCAATTAGCAGATTATTCACAGGTCTGTGAAAAAGTGACATTTAAGGTATTCCACGAGTCGTAAGTGAGTTAAAAAGCTGTGTATGACTAGAGTGAGTGAAGTAACTAAGTCCAATAGATAGATGTATTGCATTGTTGGAGCAGCACATTGGCGTGTGATTGTGCTGTCGTCCGTCACACTTATTGTGGTCCTCAACCAATCAGATTATTTCCACCAAATTTTCACAATTTTATTGTTGGCATAGTATTGAGCCCCTCCTATTTAATTTTTGGATTTAGTAAATTTTTTACCTTTCCTGTAGCATGGACTTTGTCGCTGCTCTGCGAAGGGGCTTGCTGTCAGCAATCCACAACTCCTTCACTTGTAAATGGGTTTTATTCAACTTCCACAGAATGTTCACATTATGCCACTGCACACCTCTGATTTCAAGTAATAAACCCTCAAAGTTTGGAAATTTATCTACACATGGGATCAGGTTATAAAAATATGGATTGAGGTCAATAAGTGAAAATAATGTCAACAATCATTAGATGCCCACTAGGGGGAGACATTTCATAAGAACAACTATGCCAAATCATAAACACCTGAAGTCTTTGCAAGGTTTTTCAGATTAATCAGTGAACATGACGTCATAATCCAGTTGTGCTTGGTGGGATGTACCTTGCGCTCATAGTGACCCTGTAATTTTTGCGTTAAATTAGTTTCGGGGGATTCACATACCAAAACATGCACTTTTTTTGTCATTGTTAATCTGTAACTCCATCTGTGAATGAATTTTTATGAAGCTGCTGTCAGAACATGATGCTACTATACACCTGTGATTACTGACATGGCACTAGTGGAACTAAAGAGTGGGGCCGACTTTTTTTGTAATATATGGTTGTACAAGCTCATTACTGCTTTGCACATCGATGACTAAGTAAACACAAAACCAGCAAACTGACAGGCGGCAGAGACAAGTTCTCGAAATTTAATTCCTAAATTTGAGTTAATTTTTTTTCCACTTTATAATTTAAATATTTTTTAAAATTCTGTAAAATGAAGGTTCTATGCATGATGGAGAAATTATGCTGAATTAAAAACCTGAATGCAACAAAATGAAGAAAATCCAATGTTTATTGATAACATAGAATACTAACTTAAACTTTATTTGCGATACGGTTTGTATGGTCATGCTGGATTAAAAATACAATTAGCTCCCACAGCCACCGAATTCGGTGGAGCGGGAGCTATAGAAATGGGGTCCGTTGTCTCCTTAGAAGGAAACAACGTAGGATCACCAAATTTGGTGGATGGCTTCATTCAGAGGGGAATGGGGTTGCATATCGGTCACCCTGTTTCAAGGTGCTCCTGGAGGGGAGCATCTGAACCCCTGTGGTGTCTTTTCCTGAAAATAACTGTACATTGATTTTTGTCCAAGCCTCTCAGTATTTGGATTGTAGAGTGAAATTAAACGCTAAAATATAGAGAGAATTCCTGGATGTCATGTGAACATTCTGCTTACGTGCTCATTTTTCTCTTTTTAACTTGTCTATCAGTGTGAATGTGAACACCGTTTTCGAAGTAAACATTCATTCCTGAATCACATACGCCAACCGCATCATGACGCAGTGGTGCTCTTTCACAGTGTCTTACAGCGGAGTCTGCTTTGACACCCGTGTGCCGCTTCGAGGGCCCTCCTGTCACGCTGGAGGAAAATCTTGTTTGATGCCTGGCCCCTGTCTTTCACACTCCTGCGCTAAACCTGCAGCTTTAGCGTCTTCCTGTGCAAAGCGCGTGTCCTCGGCCTTTGTGGCTCCCTCTCACGGCTCCTTCCTATTGTGTGCCGTCCTGTCACAGTGCCCACATTACACTGTGAAAACTGGGCCTGTAGCCTTAGCCTGGGGCATCATGGGAGTTGTAGTTAGTGACTGTGCTGACTGCTGGGTTTTTTTGTTTTTTTTTTTTCTCCCTGCTGCTGTTCTTTTGTGTATTTCTTCCTTTGAAAATATTTCCTCATCCTGAATTTTTTTTAATGCATGTTAACAATCCTCATTTAAATGGATGCTGAGAGAAACTTATCCATTATAATTCGCATGTTTGTCTTTTGTGGTCATTTCAGATCCTAGTTATTTTTTCCCCTCTGCCTTTGTTCGGCTCACCCGCCCTAAAGCCAGGCTTCTTAAACTCCTGGCATATGCACGCTCCATCTTATCTGTGTGAATATCGCAAACATTTTCGGTACTGCAAATATTTAAACAAGCCAGGCACAAAAAAAAAGTGATGGGGAGAGATTTAGGGGGAAGGCGGGGTGGCCTCGATTTTGTGACGCTGTTTTCTTATTGAACGAGCCGCATGATCCCACCATAAAGAGAGTTCCTGAACCTGCTCTCTTAAACTGTAGCAGGCATATATTACCAGGCTTAGAGCTTGGCAAGCACATGCTTCCCAAAATAGATTTTTACCCCCCCCCCCCAACAATGCCACATGAGGACGCATTAAATAAATCTCTGCTTGGCTAATCCAGCGAGAGGGAGAGAGAGAGATGCGGGACGGACTCGTTTCACGATCTTCAGAAAGGAGGGGTTAAAAAATACTGTTAATGTGACAGAAGTGAAAGAGAGGAAAATAATCTCATGCATATCGATGCTTCTCGTGTCCCCTCTCCATTTTTTCCTCCAGTCTAAACCCAGGCCTGGGCTGAGGGGCCGTTTAAAACGTGTTGTAGATAAGTGTTAATCCAGTTCTCTAAATCTCCATAAATAGCACACTGAGGTTGATCCCTTTTTCTTTTTTCTTGCCATTGAGAGAAAATTAGTCGATGAATTGCACGTATCCTAATGAAAGCTTGGCTCCTGGGCTTTCCTCAACAAAGCCCAACAATTTTTCCACTTCTTACCAAAAGAAGAACCTGTTCCACTTTTAATTAATAATTCTTCATTAAGAGCCAACGGCGGACTTTGAAATTGATTTGTGAACCGGTGGAGAACCGCAACAGTTTTTGATCAGGGTCGCGCTGAGTAATTTGATCACTGAGGTGTAAAAGATTTTCTGATGTGATCACACGTTGTGTACTAATTCTTGGGAATAATGCGCTGCGTGTTGCTCGTTTAGAGTGGGTGTGGCTTTCAGGCATGGTATATCGTGTAATTATTTCTTGCGTAGCTCTGCTATAATGCAATTGATTGAGTGGAACCAACCTGTTTTTTTTGGATACTCTGGATAAATGGCAAATTGCTATGATAGAAAAGGAATTAAACTCTAGGGAGCAGTTATTGAAATGATCAAGGGCAGGGGGGTGGGTTGATTATTTTCTCACGCATCAAATGATTTGTCAATTTGCTTACTATACTTATTAAAGAATGACGTCCTTTGTTTTATCTGTTTAGAGTGTGTATGTATGTTTGTGTAAATAAATAAATAAAATGCTGTGGCATGTCTTAAGGTTTTTGTTTAGTTTTTCCCCTAATTAAAGAACAGCTGTAAACAGTTGCTTCCTAACCATCATTGGATTAACAACTTTTGCCCCTCAGCCAGTTATGGCTGGAGGGGTATTGTTGGCTTTGCGACCGGGTGGGAGTCACTAACTTTGTCCCGGCCATTGCTCAGCTCATGCACAGGCCGGCTTTTTGAACTTTTGCATAGGCACACCCTAGGACCTAAACCTGTTCGTGGGGTAATTATTTTGGATGTGTGACCTTGGCACAGTGACCGTGAACATAAGTTTG
>JBCNYG010000025.1:3322657-3356858 GCA_039654305.1 Porochilus rendahli
GATTTGCAAGCCGAGATCATTCTTCATTTCTACACTAATGCGAATTCAAAATTAATTTCTTTAAATTATGATTTTTACAATTTATTCCTTATTCACATATTTCTTTGATCACCAAGCACAGTACTTTCATTTAAATTTAGTCAGTGCTCATTTATTCCACTGTACGAAAAGGCGATGAGCATTTCTGAGACTAAGACTGTTAAGATGCCCGTAGGGCAAATCAAATGGCTGCCTTCCCAGCGTGCCTTGCTGTGTGAGATAGTGGTAATTAACTTAATGGGGGCCTTGAATTGTAGTGGACGGTTGATGTGCGGCATGTGTTGACTCTCCCCCGCTGGCCCAAACAACCACTTGCCGCCTTGTTGCAGCCTGTGTTAATGAACATGATAGCAGGCTGCAGTGGGAGCGCTTATTATTGAGCCCGCCATATTTTCCGTTTTAGCACTGTGCTCATGTGCGTTGCCTTTTCAAGAGGTCACGTCTCCAACTTTCAGCTTCTCTTTGTGTGGTTTTCATCCGTGAGCACGTCCGTGCTGTACCGAGTTGTATTTTCCATCCGGCGTCCGATAGGCATGATCTTGTTTCCATCAGGATGATTAAACACTGCAGTGTCAGATATTTTTACCATTGTTAGCTGAGAAACATGCTGTATTCGGTCATGTAGACAAAACGGACACATGGCGTTTTACAAACGTCCAAGTCCGCAACAGAACGTGTTTTGTGTTTAATCTGTCATGAGGGGAAAACATTGTACGTTGAGATTACGCCATTGTTTATCGAGAAGGAATTCATATTCTTACTGACTGAACATGGACGTCTGTATCAGAATTGTGAGACGTGATAATTAACACAGGGTGTTGGAAGCATCCATCTGTTAAATGAAATGAAGTCATCACAACTGGCGGAATTAAAATAAACGGTGTGTGAACAGTACAAGTTTAGATCGGCGTAAATTTCTCATTGTTTTAAGTAGTAAGTCTTGGTAAATATGCTAATACGTTTTTACTCAAACCTATGAACCCTGCTGTAGATCAAACGAGACTTCCTTTGGTCTGGACGTAGTGAAGCTTTGACAAAATGCCAGTTACACCAGTTTCCCAGACCAGTCAGGAGTAACATGGAGACAAGGAGAACAGCCGGAGACATGTTGGGAATCAATGATGGGGTGGAGTGATGCATCCTGACATGAAGCGAAACATAACTCGAAGTGTCTGTAAATTAACCGTTAGCGAGGAAACGATACAGCGTTTGAACTCTGCAGCTCGAGTCCAAACTGGCTGCATAGAAAATGATTTAACACTTCCTGGCCAATCAGAATCAAGAATTCAGCAACGCTTTGGTAGAACTACTGTAGCATCTACATTAGCAATGTGGTTTCAGCCATGTAATCTGTGTTACATGCAGTTACATACACTGATGCACATCGATAGATGGGCTGAGCGCACAGTCCACTTTAAGGGAGCGCCGGTTAACCAGCGTTTTCATGCTGGTATGCAATCAGCCAATCATGTGGCAGCAGTGCTGAATGAATCATTCTTCATGAATGATATAGTTGAACGTAATTCCAAAATATAGTGGATCACTCTTCACAACTGTGGTAAGCCGAAAAGCATCTCAAAACATGTAGCACGTGAAACCTGGAATCCAGTGGCTTCGCTGATGTAATTTACAAAAAACAGTCATGAATCCATTCCTAAACAAATGTATGTTAATAATGTATATGTATGTAAACTTGCATACACTCGTGTAGGTGCAGTGTCTGACTTGCTTCTACACTTTTTTTTATCACTGGTAAATTAGTTGTGGTGATATTACCACTGTATAATAGTGCATCATTTTCCTACTTTAGCAGTCTGAAAGGATTAGTGGGTTATGTAACGCTACTGGAAAATGTGTTTTAGCATTCATTCCCGGTCATCCCATCAATAAGGTTGTTATATAATGTAATAAGCTTTCAGACACACTTTTTTATAACGAGGAGGGAAGAAAGAACTTGTGTGCGGAGCAAGAGGTTGTGTGAAGCAGCGTTCAGTCAAACGGCTAACCCAAGTTATAACTGCTGTTAATTAGTCTGATAAATTATGTTCAAAACAATGGCAAATTTAAACGCCCAATTTAGCTTGAATCGTAAATGAGATACGGCATCAAACAGCACAAATCTTTTTTTTTTTCTTTTTTTTTTTCCCCTGCACAGTTAAAGAACCAGCGTGCCTTCCTGAAAGCATTTATAAAGGTTACGATTTCCTTTGACGATAAAGCAGTACCTTTTAATGAAATTCTAATTAGCAATTTTGTGGACTTTGTTATTAAGCGTATCTGATTAGCGCACATTTTCACAGCCAGGCTTTAATTAAGAACACTTACAGTACAGTTTCAAACAACTGCTTTTTTCCACCCTTTTTTCTTTCTTTTTTTTGTAAGAAAGCAAATGTGTTTAAAACCTATCTGGTAAACAACAAACGTAGGGGTTCGAAGTTTTAATTAGGTTTAGGGTGTAGTTTTGCTTGACTTGTAATTGTCCTTTTTTTTTTTTTTTTTTTTTAAACAGGAGTTAAGTGTTTTGTTTTTGTTTTGTTTTTTTAAGTATGGTAGTGTTCTCGTGCATGTTCAACTAAATTAGCTAACGTCCGAAGTGTTATCATTGCTCTCCTTTATTTGATTTTTGGGATGCAGTTTGATTCTTTGGGGAAATGCATTTAAATGACAGTTTGCCATCACACTCTCACTGCACCATCTGTGACACTGATTTGACCAGTATTTCTTCCACTCCAGGAATCAGTGGGGCTTTTTTGATCCCAAGGCTCTGAGGTGTCCACACTGTCGATTTGTTGAGGTATGCTAATTAGAGGTATGCTAATTTAAATAGCACAGAGAACCCAGCAAGCCCCCAACAACCCCACCCCTCCCAATCGCCCCATCCCTCTAACATGAAGTCCAGCTTGTCAAGTCACAAGCGGGGGACCCGTAATTTAGCCTAATAATTACCAGACATCACCACAATGAAACATCAGTGTCTGAACTTCTTTGGGCCCAACTGAATTTTAATACGTTTGGAAAAGGGTGGCCGGAGGCAGGGAAGAGGGGAAGGTGCATGTGGAAGCACTTTAGGAAGTGATAAATGATTTGAAATCCATCAGGTCCCCCAAAATGGAAATTAGGCTGAACAGGTGTTAAATGGTAACCACTGGTACTTTTTAATCGGGGGCAGGAAAGCAGACCCTGGACTTTGCAGCCAGATGTGGAAGGACAAAGTCAGGGTATTTGTGATTAAAAACATAGATATACATACAGTATGATACTTCTGTCCCTACCGTTATAGGAAACTCTGTGATGGGGTGTGATGAAGTGAAGTTAGCTCGTTTTCCAGTATCGGCACATCGTGAAGTTTTTACATTGACTGGAAAAAAGATCGACGGTGCCACACCCTAGGCCCTGAAGCTGCACTGAGACTACTTCCTGGAGAGATTATTGTTGTAATAGTCCCAATTTTGTCGTAAAATAAAGTGGTCAGTAGCTACCTTACTGTTTGGTGTAGCTGCACATTTCATGCCTTTGAAGATCACTGACGTTTTGTATTTTGATGCGTCTTTAGATTCACGAGCCGCTTAATCAAACCAATGTAACGGGAGTCTCAAGGCAGGTGCAGTATTTGAGTTTAAAAAAAATGTAGGTAATGTGTAGGTAAATGTGTAAAGGAGCTGAAAGATTAGGGAGTTATTTTTGATAAAGAAAAATTAAAGGCGGAAGCTAGTAGACTACCCCATGGGTGTGCTATTTCTCAGCACTCAATCGCCAATCAGTGTTCATTCCAGTCTTATTGGCAAAAAAAAGGGAAAACTGACTAACACGTCAAATATAAAAATGATAAATGTGGGTTTTTTTTCATTTTGCTGTAAATATAAAATTTTGAAATGGTGGTAAATAAATATTTAATGTGAATATTTGCTCTTGTGTAAACACATCTTGATTATGGCGCGTGTGCGGTTTAATCAGGAAATCAATAATTCATGGTTTGTTTATACGTTTTAAATTGACCGTGTTTATAATCCACTTTTGCTGACTTAGCTTAGCTTCCATTTCCTTCTCTAAGAATATTTAAAATGCTGTGATTCTAAACTAATCTAAAAAAAGATGCATTTTAATGATGTGTAAATAACAGCGACGCACAACCCCAGCCTCTTTGGGCCTAAAACCCGGCACCACTTATTCTCTTTAATTCACGTTGCACCATTACAACATACGTCGCTCTCTCACGCCCTTCTCCCCATAACCTCGTCCTCTCCTGCTCACGTTCACACAATCCGCTTCCTGGAAAGTTTTTTCGAGGAGCTGGCTGAATTGTCCGCTTGTTTTAAATCGAAACACTCTCGAACCCAATTCACTCGCAGCTGTCTAAACACCATGATGGCAGTCAGAGGAGGGGGCTGATGTGTTACGTTTCGACCTGACCCGTGTACATCCCAGAATGCCTTGCAGCATGACGTGTGCTAATCAGGCGCAGTGGAAGGCTGGGAGATGGCCGGCTTATAATTTTACAATTTGTGTCATGTCTATAACCAGGCTGGGATCTAATCCGGTCTGTATTTGAACGCAAGATGTACCTTTTTCCTTTTTTCCGATGTGTCCATGTAAACGACCCAGGAAGTTCTGTAGCTGTTTGTGCCTCGCCTGCCGCTTTATGGGTTTTTAATTGGCCCTTCCATTAATAACGCAGACAAACTAATTTAGCAAGACCTGTCTGCTTTTTTTGTACAAACTGCAGGAACAAAGGCAGGGTGGGTAGAAATCAATCTTTGCCTTGGGACAGAGCCGGTGACCCCCTTAGTCTTTGAAGATGGTAGTCTACAAAAAAAGGCAATAGAGAAAAGGGGAGGTGGTGGTGGTGGAGGAAGAGGTGTGGAGGGAGGAAAGAAAGAAAGGGAAAAAGGCATCTGAGAAGTTATTTAACTACAAACACTGCCTACCTTCCCCATTCCAGCTGCATAATCGAGCATAATAAGTGCCCTGCAAAGGTCCACTTAATGTATTTTTAACACTGCAGAGCAGCTAATCCTGTCAGAGAGAATAAAATGGAGGGAGGGGAGGTGTGTGTGAGAGAGAGAGAGAGAAAGAGAGAGGGAGTTGGAGTCCTTAACTTTAACAGCACAGGCAAATGGGCCAGCTTTAGCAGACGTGAGAGGGAGACTCGTATTTCTGCCTGAAGTGCGGATCCGTTTTTTCCGCTTTAGTGGCTATTAAGAAATGGAGATGATGGCAATAACGCAGCCTGCCAAGCCAAGCAACTCACCGACTTTAGGATGAAATAGGCTCGACGTTAAACTGGCCCTATAATCACTGCTCTTATTCTGCTCCTATTAGAAGTCCGATTAATGCTCAACACGGATCGTCCGCATCAGGTGAACAGGGCGGGATCTGTTTAGTGATGGACCAGATGAAAGAAATGCCCCCTCACCCCCCACCCCCAAGTCCCTCATCAAATGTTGCTCGGAGAACCTGCTGTGGTTCTTGTGTGCTTGTTTTATTTGATTTCATTACCATTAAAGACTTGTGCAGTACTTTAGAACGCTGTAATGGTGAACGAGAATGAACTCCTAATGAATACTGGTGGATAATTAATCTCAGTAATGAAATGAGGGTTTATTAGTTTTAATAAACACAGCTGTAATTGCATGTGTTTTTTAAAGCGTCACTCGGACGGCCCAGTTATAAATTACAGATTAATTTTCTCATTTCTATGGTGTGAAAGGTATATGAATTGGAAGATAGTCGGTAGTCATAGACCAGTGATGACAGAACTTGTATTGAACCCGCGACACCCATTGTTCCTTAAGGATGGCGCTCTGCTACCAATGAATGAGAGAGGCGGGGCTTCCAGTTGCCAGTGATGAACGCCTACACAATCTTTTCCCCCCAGGAACCCAGCCCCTCACCCCCCACCTTTATGGGTACGTCTGCTCCTACGGCATATTTTGAGCGGTAATTCTCCCCAGGTTATTTCACGAAGCTGTACTGATGGCTGGAAACGGGATCCCCACCCCCCACACAAATCTTCATCCTGCTTTTAACTGACAAGCCTAGTCAAAATCAAACAAATGTACTCTAGGCCGATTGGTTCATCGCTGCAGTTGGTGTCGCCATGCTGAAATGTACAGATTTGCCGATCCTCCAGTATCCAAGTAAGGACTTAGATTGGCATGATCGGCGCAGCAAAACAAGCAAAGACATCAGGGCAGACAAACAGACGCCCAAGCGCATCCGAAGCTTAGTCCTCCTCCCTCGACTCTGTCAAAACACCTTTTTCTGGACGCGTTAAACTGACAGCACCTATTAGTAGCTCAAGCATATAATCACATCTCTGTAATGAGTTATTAATTAAACCAGGGGCATCTGTTGCCCCGCTAACAGCCCTCCGAAACAATCAACTAGAGATTTGCGATTTTTGACTCATTGACACTATTAAACAAATTAATACTGGGGTTTTTGTGTTTAGTTTGTTTTTTCCAAAAAAAAGCTTGAGTGCATTGAGCCCAGTCTCTCTCCAGTCTTTGCCAATCAGCCGTGTAGAATACTAATAAGGGAATTAGCCGCTTCATATTCAGCATGTGGCCCATCAAACAGATCCTTATCAACAGGGAGCGGGAGACTCATTTGCATGGAAGGAGACTGCTTTGTAGGTAAAGATTTCGCAATATGTCGTTCATTATGCCCCCGCCATTTCTGTCTCTCACTTTTCCACTCCCTGTAGTCCCCCTCTCCACACTCGAATACAGACAATTGTGGAAATCTGGTTTAAAGACGTGTCTACCTTATAGCTAACGTGTTCATCCTGCTGTGGGGGCTCTTGAAGATTTCTTTTAAACAAGATACCTTTCATGCGTGTACACTGTGTTTATCATATTTATTTGCCTTCTGAAGCATCCCTGGCTTTTTTTAATGAAGTCTGTTCTTCCTTTGAAATCCTGCAGCTTGGTAGCGGAGCTTCTTCCATCCCCGACTGGCATTCTGCTCTTTTTGATAGAGGCCGTAATCTCTGCTGATCAACACTGCACTTAACACACCTAATGATGCTGACTGTTTACAGCACAAGAGGAGATGCTCCAAGTCCGCTTTCATGTTGGCCGAATGAGTCACGGCACAGGACGGATCAGTGAAGTGATGAAATTTTCATCTTTTAAACCTGAAAAATCTACAGTTTGGTGTAGGAAGGTGTTAGTAAACAGTCCTAACGATCCATACTTAATTTAAAATTGTAGCTTTGTAGTAGTGGCCTTTGATATTTTTACAATTTATTTAGACTTCTGTGGCCGTGCCATGTCCGTACCTCATTGATGACTTGATGCTGATTGGCTGTTATGTATAGCTCACAAGGTAATGTAACAGATTCAGATTAGAGGCTCAAACACCGCCGCTCAGACTCTTACAGAAGAATAGTCACAATCTTACTCGAGTAGGTAGTCTGGCTTTCATGGGGCAAAACAGGGAACATTTGGAAGCTATAAATTCCAAACATTGTTTTAATATTTATTAATAAAATGTTGATAAGCAGATACTCCTAAATTGGTGATTTTGTGAGTTGAACTTGCATTCAGTTTGTAACATCCTGAAAGCTCCTTAAATATATACTCTAACGGTGCATATCTCAGGATCTCGATTTTTTTTTTTTTTCCTGAACCGTCCTGTTCGTGCCGTATTAGTCTGTCATTTAGCCACCACTCAGCTGCACTTTGTAGTTCATAAACCAGGCTCTTAGCACAGGTTAAAGATTTAATGATTCTCCCCTCCCCCTAAAACTAATCCCAAAATGATTGCCCAGGCATGGGTTTTGGTTTCACCAGATGGACCGAGTGAGTGGAGAAGCGCTCGTCTGCGATGCTATGTTTCTCCCCGTGTGTGGTCATGACCATGTGGAAGATCACCTTTGATTGCATCGGCAGCGATGCTCATCTGTCATTAACAAGGTGGGCGAGAGATGTGGAGGAAGGCCGAGAGAGGGAAGGGAGATGACGGTGGTCTGCGGATGGCAGTTTAAGCGTTCTGAGTGGTTGGACTTGCATTGGTGTGTATGCATGGTCTGCTTCATGACATCTAATGAGGCAGAAAAGAGGCTCGTTTATGATATTGGGTATCAATTGCAGGCGGTCTGTCCAAGAAGATCAAAGTAGAATCTTATTTGGGGGTTGGCCACAAAGAAAAATGATTAGGAAAGATGGTCTGAGAGAGGGGAAGAAAAAGGGAACGAGAACAGACGTAGGTTACGTGAGGAAGGCTTGGATGACGAGGTGGTCACCCCGTTCCCACTCCTTGTCTGCTCATGATGCATAACCGTGCAGGATTATGGAGGGACGGAGTGGGCGCCGGATGGTTTTGGCAAACCGCTAAACCTGACCTCCTCTGGGGCTCATTGAGAAATGATTGCCAGTGAAGTGTTTGAAGTCTTTAAAAGACCAGTGTGCATTGACGGAGAGAGAAAGAGATGGAGAGAGAAGTGACAGTGAAACTCTATCTGTCCTGCTTATGCAGTCAATTTTACTTCTCTTTATCCCTCTAACAGCGCCAGGATGTGTGTTCTGCCCGTCGAGGTTGCCAAACTCATTTCACCTCATGGACCTCGACTTGACTTGGAGCCATGCGGCCTGAGGCGATAAGGCCGCAGGAAGGTTTTGCACATCTAAAGAAGCATTATTTTACAGGCAGAGACAGAGATACCATATTCCTAGCCTTATTTCTAGTGAAAAAAGTGGATGCGGTGTAATTGCGCTCATTTGCTTGACGTAAGAAAGACCAGGATGAGTTCCTGAAAGAAGAGCGCACGATTAAAGCGCCGGTGTCCAGTCAAACAGGTGATTTCACACTCGGGAGGGCGGTTAGCTCGAGTCGTTCCACTTTGTATCTGCGAACTGCTACTGCGGTACAAAAGAGGATTGCGGTGCTGAAGAGTAAAATTAGGAAATGTGCGCAGTGTAGGGTCCTCCGGAAATTGGGTTCATGGATATTTGAGTCGGAATGTCAAGTTGCTTGACGTGTAATGTAAATATTTTTAAATTGGGTGACATGGACTAAAATGTACCTTCGTAACCTAAAATGGCTGACAACTGAAAAAGCACGTTTAGGGTATTTTAATGATATTTGATGGTAGGGTTGTAGGTATGTTTTCCATATGCACTGTATTTTGTTCTATTCATCTTGCCATGTATGAGCATCATTATGGCTACTTACTGTATATAATTGCAAATGTAATATTACAAGATGTAAATGGCTACCCAGTTGAGCAACCACTGTAATATAGAGTCTTGGTATTTTTTTTTGTGCAGTATGTGCTGCATTAGATTATATTCTTATACTTGATTCTTGGGTAAATAGTCATCTATTGTACACTTTAATATTCTGTGTTTGGATCTGCACGGGTCGTTCTTTTAAAAGAACCGCAGTACACGTGTCGCATTAGTGAGTAATGCTAGGCTTCGAAATATGAATTATGGGTCCAAAGTTCTCGTCTGAATATTCCACTCTACAACTCATTCAAAAGCCTTTACCGATCATTTGAGCCTAAAATGAAGTCGGCAAACACCAGATGAAAGCGATCCTGCCCAGAGTTTAAACCGATTCCAGTTCGGCGTTCACTGGTCTACCTCACCAACTGCACGGGCTCATTTTGGCGGACCCATTGCTTTGGTGTCGTGGATGGCGGTGACAAGTGCAGCCCAGAGCTCTTTTGCAATACAGCAAAAAAATTGAAGTTGATCTGTTACAGTCCTTGGAGTATTGCAGAATAGTCTTATTTATTTATTTTTCATTTTAGCATCAAAGAGTGCAACTAGTCACACGGTGATCATTTTCTTCTGCACAACACATGCTGACTCTGAAGAACAAATGTGATTTAGACGTCACGGTAGGGTTGCAGTGGGGTTTCACAGGACCAAATGTGTGTTGTGCAGTTTATTAAAAGGTTATCATTCTTTATACAGTTAATTTAACCTGAAAGTGGGCCACTGAATCTGGCCCAAGCTGTCTTGTATGCTAGAAGGAAAGTGACTGAATATATTTTGTCTTGTAAGAATCAAAGCTTAATGATTTGAGGATTGAATGCAACACAACTTGGCATGCTGTCGGATAATGAGTGATAAGTTGGTGTACGAGTGTATATTTCCATATGTATAGATAGCTGAGTGTGCCTGTAGTGTGTGTGTGTGACGATAGATTGTGTATAAAATAAATGTGTATGTACATGTGAATATATACAGTGCTTGGCCAAAAAAAAAGTTGCGCACTAAATTTCATAGAGTGCATTTATTCTTGATCACAGCATGTAATCTTCCTGGCATTGTTGGTCCGGTCGAGGCTCAGCAACATTATGGTGGTGATGAAATGAAGTCAGCTGATGAGCTGGATGTGCTTAATGAGCAGGTTATCACATCAGTGGACTTTTTCTTCCCCAATGGCACTGATATAAAATGGGGATTCAAATAATGAGCGAGTGGTTCAGGGAGCAGGACGAATCATTTTCACATGTATCGGCACCCCAGAGTGCCGTTCGGAGTGGTTCAGTTTTTCTCTCATGGATTCAAGACGTCGGTGAGAAATGCGCCCGACACCGGATGGGAATAATTATGTTGCTTAACCTCTTAGTGCTCCTCTATCCTCATACAGGGACGTTATATTTTCTCCCGTTATGTTGTCTGTATGTTCTTGTAAGATTCTCTTATAAGGACCATTGGGTATTACACTCTTGCCAAAATTCTTCCTGTTTGAAGACCAAGTGTAGTAGTAATCTGGTGGTAGGAAACTGAAGCGGTGTGGAGAAATGACTGGACATGCAGCACTGGGGTTTGGGTCTTGGGAGGTTAGGTTTGTTGAAACAATGCCATGGAGATTATGTGCTACAAGCAAAGCTAATGGTGGAACAACATTTGTGTGCGACTGGTTGCTTGCTTTAATTTATATTGATTTTAGTTACTCAAGGCCTGAAGCTGATTTTGTTTTTCCCAAAGATGCTGGTTTAGTGTTACACCCGTAAGGAGAGCTGTCTTTAGGGGAATGTTAAGTAGTTTATGCAGTATGAGTCTGGAGGTCGAGGGGTGAGGGGGAACTGTCCTGCATGGGACAGGTGGAAGTAAGGTGATCCAGCTACCACCCAGGCACACGCTGAACTTGAGACGTGTCCACCTCATCCCAGGTCAAGGGGAACGTCCAATCGGCCGGGTCTCTTTCAGTGGCTCAGGTAGGCCCAATTAAGATGCATAAAACATCATCAAAATTCAAAGGCCCCTCGTCATGGTCGCCATTTCCAGGGTGGTCGGAGCAGAGAGGCCAGACCTGATATCGGTTAATCAAGCATAGAAAACAGACAGTCTTCTGTTCTAGTGCGGGGATGCTTCGTCTTGATGAACTTGAGTCTAAAACGGCGCTCTAAAAGAGGGCTCGGTTCATCCAGCAGACCGTCAAATTGTAAATGGTGCAACACCTGGTCATCTTTATGCCTCACGAAAAGGTTGCCTTGTAGTATGGTTCTCTGAGCAGCGCTGATATCGCTGTCAAAAAGACAAATTTTACTGTCTGTGAGAACTCTTGAATCAGGTGCTTTCCTTATGTGAAGAAGCATCGCTCAGACTCGGTACTTAAATGTTTTTTGTCCCAATCATAAAAAAAAACTATTTTGTTGGCCTTTTTTGCATCTCAAAGTGTCACTCTTGAAAATTATTCGGGTGAACGGACAGTTGGCTTTGTCTCACTGGGTCACATAAAATCGCTAAGGCCAGATGGAATTTTTTGAAAGCCTAAATGCAGCACACTTTTTTTTTTGTTTGTTTGTTTGTTTTTTTAAAATGGAGAAATGAGTTGACAGTCAAAGCCAAAAAGCCTTTAAGACTAAATGTAGGTAAAGTGACTGAAGCTATACAATACACCCTACATGACCTGTCCTTTGTATTAAACTCATTCCGAAGATCTTTGGAAAATATAACTGCCAAACAGAACAGAACTAATCTCAGAATCGAGATTTAATACCGACTCACCTGTGTAATTTTTACTTTGTCTGCGGTGTGTTTTGAGGTTTTGAGCATGGTTTCTATGAAAAAAAAAAGTGGTGCCAATTTCCGGTGCAGGCGTTGATGAGAAACCGGGAAATGTTTTTTTTTTCCAGCCTAAAGTTCAGTAACCCAGGAGAGATGACATCAAAGCTTACGTTGTTTATTGTTGGGGGGAGGGGAGTCCATTCTTGCGCATAAATGTTGACCTAAAGGAGTGTTCAGACCCGTCATTGGTTAATTACCCATCAGTCACTAATGAAATATTAGGCAACACCTTGCATTCAGTTATGAGCACCGAGTCTTCCCAAGTTCATTTTGTCTACATCTATGAGCCGTGTTTATTTCAGCATGTTTATAATGCCGATCCACTTTTGTTCCTTTAGGGGCATGTTGTTTCTAGGATAAGGCTATTTTAAAATAGCCCTAAATTTGCATTTCAGGTTGTCTAAAGCCTCGTAAATGGATTAGAAGTACTTAGCCTTGTCGATTTGTGTATGTATATATTGTGTATACACATTTATTTAATGTATGCACAAAACCTATATTTTTATAAATAGACGCAATTTAACAAATTTGTATCACTGAAGTAGGTCGACTGTAAAACAAACTGATTTGAATAGGAATGTTGTGAAATCATTTTTAAAAAAACAAAAATATCCCCTTAAAAAGAACACCCTGAATGATTGACGTGAACGTGAGCGATGATGTTACATGGTGTCTTTTTACTCTCTTGGATTCCTGGATGCTCATTATACCCGGATTACATGGCAACGTCAAATGCAAACACATTTCTTTCATTTCTTAAACATGCTTCAGACAGAGTCCCAGCATATTCAGAATCTTCCACTTGAGCAGACCTCGTTGTCCTGGGGCAGCACCTGTGCTTGACGTCCCAACAGTACCGGATTAGACCTGTCCATCAGCCTGCCTACGCACACAGCCCTCGGCTTGACACCTGTCCGACAACAAACACGCAGCAAGGCACCAGGCCACTCGCTCAGCACTCGCGCCCCTCACGCTACAGTCTGCATAGTTAGGATGCGTGAGGTATGTAGGTGTGTTAGCATGAGTGTGTGTGTGTGTGTGTGTGTGTGAGGGAGAGAGCCCTAGGGTAATGGCATAAAGTTCCTTTTGATTTTGAATACTTTAACGGGGCATAAAAACAAATTCCAGTTTGAAGTTCGTGTCCGCTGGCTGAGACTTGTTCATTAATGACAGCCGTGTTACTTTTGGCCTCTCGCTGTTAGCTTTGTTGGTGTTTGCTACTGTTTTTCATTGGCACTAACGTGGTCCTGAAGGAACTCTGATGTCAGGATGAATTTTTTGCAGCATTCCTCTCAGTATCGTGTGCTGTATATAGTTCTTTTTCAGGAAATGATGAATTTTAAACATATGAAAGCACTAGCACTGAATATTAGGGGTGATGCAATTTTATAACCCTGTATCATATTTTGTGGAGGTTTTATGCACAAATCTAGAAAAAATAGTAATTTTTCTTTTTGCTTAAAAAGTTCACCCTCCAATTGAGAACTATTTCTTGAGGATTAAAGTCATGCAATCATTGTCGTAAGAGTACCGTTTTTAAAATATACAGTGGCAAATGAGTAATAGTTATATTTCTATTGTGCTCTGTTAGAATGTTCAGTACAAGTCAGACTTGCATCATTTTAGCTGCATGGCCTGCGCAGATGTTTGATTTTTCATCATGGCTGTCAATAGTAGTGTGCTTTATTGTCGTCTATCCTTTTTGGAGCCACGCCAAATTTTCTTCTCTGAAGGGGATGCTTCAATAGATCTTATCCAACTAACTTTCATTTTTGAAGTCATTGCAGTTTCGTAAGATTTTAAAGACTCAAATATTTCTAAAATACCATAAAACTCAACTTTAAGTATCCTTCACAGCACTCTATTTAAATTATGCAGTGCATCATTTCCTTTAATTAAACAAAATGGCTTTCACAGTCTATGTACAGGACTATACAGAATAGCACTTGATCAAGCACTTTCGATTTTGCGTTTAGCTCTTTCCTGTATTGTGCCGTAAGAGTCTGTACATAAAGCACCCGGATGTATTGAGGTCATGTGCTTCTGTAGAGAAAATGTGCCTACAACTTGAAGCCCTCATCTTCGCCAACACCTCAGTTTAGAATAACTAACGGCAGGGTAGGATGTGTCCTCTTGAATTTTTTTTTTGGTTACATGACACTTTCACATGCTGCTTTTATGCTGCGTTTTATGACTCAAGTCTGGCTACACTGACTTGACGGTGCTCCTCACTTGAGCTAAAAAAATTCACTTATGTTCAAGGTTAGAATTGTGGATCTCACCTATCTCCAGCTCGTATGTGCAGCTTTCACGTGTTGTGTACACCAGTGGTGCCTAATTTCTGTTGTAACTGAAAATCCTTATGCAGCTTATTAGCGTATTTTATTATTATAATAATTTTTTATCGTGCCGCAGTCCTTTACATTAACGGGTATATTTAAAAGCTCATGTTGTCGGGCAAATAACATGTTGGCAATAGGCTCTGCTGGCAGTGTTAGCTTGATTTGTATGTTGGGAACTGTCTAAAATAAGCACAGTAATCAGAGAGTCCCTTAGTACCCAGCATTACTGCATCAAGATGCTGAAATTAAACCATCTGATGAGTGAAGATGGAGCCTCCCTGCCCTGGTCTTTCCCTGCGACACTGAAGCAATCCAGTCCGGCTAAAGAGTCTCATCCAGCAATGGACGTCATGCACCATCTTCTCTGAGTAGGTGTTGGGTCTTTTGAGGTTCATGAGATGCCTTACTGTATAACTGCTGCCATTTTATGACAAGTCTGGCTACATTGATTCTACTTATTAAATTAGTGCTTCATTAGGATAATCAACTACCCTTATAAGCTTATGTACAGAACACCGATGAGGATGCAGCAGGTCTTTCCATACATTGTCCATCATAGTTATTTTGGAGTTCGCGGTGTGATTGGACAGCCGGAAAGCTTATTACCGCAGCAGTTTTTGCTAACTTCAATCAAGTTTTTAAAAATAAGTTTTTTTCAGCTTTTCATAAAATTATTCCTTTTACCCGCCCAAAAAAAGTACTGCTATGTCTGTTCTCGATATCCTTTGGGGCACTTTCCAAACTAGCATTTAAGCTCATTCACTTATACAGCATATTAAATAAACACAAAATAGTGATCTATTTGGCAATATAATGGAATCGGCTCTGACGTCTTCCCGAAACCGTTTGTTTTCTCTCATGAGCAAGTTCCAGTAAACCCTCTACGCAGCGTACTGTTAATCACATGCTTCCTGTGAATCTGTGCTGTGCTGCGGAGTTATCGCACACGTGCAAGATCGGTCTATTGGACACAGTCTCGTCAACCGACACAACAAACGCAAGACGTGAAACAGGTGAATAAGTCCATGAGCTGATGTGGTTTCACCAGGGAACCTTTTGTATTCAGCAAAAAAGAACTGGTGATGGACACTAACACACAGCCCGTTCACTAATCAACTGACACGTTTTGGCTGGTCAGATGTTTTTTGTTTTTGTTTTTACTTCCAAAGTGAGTCTTTCACCTCATGTCATGTTCACACTCTGAAGTGAAGAAGGAAAAGAAATTACCGCGACTAAAATCCGTTGGAAATATCTGGTTTGTGAAGCATGCATTTTTATACCACTGTGTTGGTGCTCTCTGGTTCATTGTACAAGAATGTGTGCATTAAAAGTGTACGTGTCACGTATAAATGGGTTTGTGTGTAATGAATGCTGATTATCTCTGGATCTTAGAGCTTCGCGTGTTAAACATTCTCATTTGTGTACACATCGCCCGCTGGCAGTGTAATTAAATCTGAAGGTGATGAACGCATGAATGTTTGGAATAATCTTTCACCACCAACTGGCTCCTAAAAACATCAGTGTCACTTCCGATGTTGAACGTCCATGTCGTACAAAAAAAGGCTGAGCAGAAGCCGCCTTCACTGTCTATTGCTCAAAAAAAAATCAGTAAGCTGTATACAGCAGAACAGATGTACAATTCTGCTTCTAGAACGAAATATTTAAACTCCTTTGTTCGGTTTTCGGAGTCAACACGGCGCTTGTCAAGGTTTTCAGGCATAACTGCACCGCCGAAGCGGCTGTGTGAAAGCGTGTTCAGGCCCGAGTTTATTTTTCCTCTTACACCTTAGTGCCATCGTAAAGCTATTTTCTGCTCCAGCGCAAATCCTAATTGATCGCCCTCAATCTAAGCTTTACATTGCATGGCAAGATGATATCATTTGATTCTGATATTTCTCTCTCCCTGCTGTTTTCTCAGCTCTGGAGGAACATTGTCTAGACAAAGGCGTATGTACACAAGAACGCACTCAGGATAAATGTTTAAACAGTCATTATTGTAATTTAAAAAATGTTAAGGTTGACTTGCTTTAGAGCAGCTGCGAGCGTGAAGCCTTGGCCTCCGGCAGTGCTGCATCACTCACACGCTTAATGCTGTGTCATACCAGCTGCGTTAACAGGCGACAGTCTAATTAGATAAATAAAGATCTGCTCTTGTTGTCAGTCACTGAATGCCTAAAAGTTGCATCAGTGTTTGTGCGACCGTGACACTTCCTTAAAATACGGCGACAAGTTGTCAAGAGGTTTGCACACCAGCTGCACAAGTGTTTAGGCAACATGTTCAAGGGAGTTCATGTGTCAGCTTGGTGTTGTAAATTTTCGCCTTCTGTACTTTTTCTTAAATTGTCAGTTAGTAATTATTACGTTGATAAATAAGGCATTAACTCGGTAGTGATTTTATCTGCGTATACAAGCCTTTTTTTTTTTTCTTTATAGCTTAAAGGTTATTCCTGAAATAAATTTGAACCTCTTTTTAAAATATTTGGAACGCCATGTGAATTAGATTTCCAGGTTCAGATAGTTGAAGAAGGAACAGTCCTTATTGAAAACATCACAAGTTTGGCCAGTTTGATCGATGACCTCACACCAGATTTCTGTGTACAACGTCGTTCTTGCTACAGAAGCAAATCTAGGAGACAAATAAACCCAGAAAACTGTGCAGTGATGTAAGCAATCCGTCCAATAAGCGGAGAATGAACGCTAAAGCTGTAAACGAAAGAAATGAGTAGTTGTGTGCCTAATACAAGGAGGATGTTGACGAGTAGATTTCAGTACAGTGCTGGAGGTGCATAATTGTTTTAGTATATACCACATGGGGAACATTGTACACAGCACAGGAATGTGGTTTGTTTCTTGCATTTTTTAAAGTTTGTTAAACTATATTGTACTGAAAACAAGGAGAAGCTTTTTTGTATTTTATATTTGCCTGTTGTATTATTGACGGTGCTTGTAGTTCACTGTTTTCGGCCTGCTCAGTGACTTTAGTCCAGAGTCTATTTTTTTTCTCTTTTTGATCCTGAGATGACCAATCAGATTGCACTGTGATATATTCCTGTGTGATATACTGATTAAAATATACCAAAACAAGTTCAAGATCTGAGCTGTTTGGTCACATGTTTATTAATAGCACCAATTCCAGCCCAAATAGCCGTTTTTAATCCGTAGTTCTCCATTTTATCTTGGGCCTTAATGACATCATTCTGAGATGCAGTTTTTAAGTGAATTTCCATAAATTTATTAAAACGGAAGCTAATGGTGTAAGATTTGGCAAACAAACAGGTTTTAATACAGCGTTTTTCCTGGGATTGTCTTTCAAAAAGTGCTGTCTGCTCCTTTAAATATTTCACCATAGGAATAGTTTTCCTGGCTAGAAACAAGTAAGGAACCCAGGCCAGATACCTGAGGAATGCCATATCAGTGATTCATACCATGGAATTTTATTGCCTAATTTAAAGTTTAAACCATTTGATTTAAAGAAAGAACATATAGCTTTTGTAGTTCTGTATGTCCCAGTGTGTTAACACTAGAAGAAAACCACAGTGTGGGTGACAGTAAATCCCTCAACTGTGGGTTGATGTGAAATCTCACTGAAATGACGTTTTTAATGAGGAATGTACATATTGTGAGAGACAGCTTTCTCCGGGATGTTCAATGTGGTGAGTACCTTCTATTGCACATCACTGCAGATAATAGCTTAACCAGATGCTAAGAGCAGTCACCAGCAAGTCAACACCTCTGGCAGCAGGTGATTCATTCAAGCCTAAAGAGCCGTGACTGAATTAGAATTGAAAAAAGGAACAGGAGGTTCTGAGGGACTGAAAGTGCTCGTCTGTGTCGTAAACCACTTCCAGCGTCACTTGATGAGGAGGAAAGACCGAGGTATTGTAAACTGAAGGTTCATGTTAATGCAATAAATCAGGAATGAAAATGGGAGTCTCCCAGCGCTGTGACTTGAGTAGAGTCGTCTGCGGCCTGGCGTACATGTACGTGGGCTTTGTTTGAAAGCTTGCGTCGAGGGGAAACGGGGTCTGTCGAATGGATTGAGATGATCAGAAAAACACACGGTGGAAGATGTTGTCCACCCGCCCTAATGCAAGCTTGTATTATTGAGTAACAGGAAATTAAAAAATTCTTGCAATGCCGATCCACCTCTCCAAGCCATTGTGCTGGGACTCGGCCTGTCCCCTGCTTGAACTCAAGCCACCGAGAAACAGCTTTTTTTTTTCAAGGGGGGGGTCCTCTCTGGATTTTGGACTTGCGTATGTACTCTTTCCCGACCACTAATATGAGGTCTATTACAGCACGTGCATAAGCCAAAACTTTTTTCTTCTCAGTATCTCTACTTCTATTGTGAGTCACAGACTGAGAACATGCATGAAAGTGTCGAGCTTCATAACTAGCAGATCCAGTCGTTTTGGGGTTCTGAAGCATCATGTAGCAATCCAATAAAGTTTTTTTTTTTTTTTTTTTTTTTCCTTTTTACTGCCAAGCTGACAAAAAAAAAATCAAAAAACCTTTCGACTTCCTCACTTTTGATTTCCTTAACTGCTATTTACAGACGGCTTTATTCCTAATCAGGGCAAGTTTATAGTGAGCCAGCATTGTTTTGGCTGGTTGCTATGACGATGCGGGCAGAAACATTGAGGCATCGAGTCACGACCGCAGCTTCATCACACTCTGAATAATATACGGAAAACTGGCCATGCATGAGAACTCGGCGCACACTACATGCCGGCCAATGTAATCGTGTACTGTAATGTAGGATTAAAGCGATCTAATGTAACATTAATGGCAGGACGCAAAAGTTGAAAAAACATCCATCCGTCAAAGCCGTCACAAGGAACCATGGTGTCGGGCAGTAACCACAGAAACCTTTGAGACCCGAAGCCACCGGTGCTCGACAGGCCACGTAAAACATTAGCAAAGGGAAAGCTACAGATGTATGATTATACTGTTTCAACATGTGCAAATAGTTAACCGAAACGGGTCGAGGCAGGCCGCTAATGCGAGATTTTATGGGCCTGTTCGCTAACGTTTAGTGAAAGGTCATTCGGTGGTCAAAACAGTGGTATGTATTAGCAAAACTTGGGTGTGCTTGGAAATTCCAGGTATATTTTACGTTTCGGAACATGTTCGCGGGAAGGCTATGAACGGCCACCCAGGAAATTAGCTATGACTGCATTACACACACCGTCATGGCCGCGAGGCCGCTGCTCCGATAGGCTCCTCCACCCTTTACTCTGCTGCTGCTTGTGATTAGCAATAAATGACATCACTCAAGCAGGAGGAATGGTGTTCTGAGTGGTTTGTGACCAGGATGAGGAATTATTTTTTCACTTGTACTGTTAATTGCTTCAGAATCACAGCAGCTCATTACTTAGACCTGCCATGTTGTAATAGTTTACAGGAAACAAAAGCTTACTTAATTCAAAAGTTAAAATCCAGACTTGCAGTTCAAATATTAAACATGGTGAGAAATACATGAGGGTGTGTTCACAGGTCACCTCATTCCTGGACTCCGATGTTTATACGCTGATGAAAAAGATTAACAGTCTAAGTGTGTACGTTTTTGACTTGGGTGCATGTGTCCTGGTTTTATGACGAAGCCTGTGAGGTTTTTCATTTAGCCAAAACAAAGCACATGTTTCCGTGCAGTTAAAAACAGAGAACCGCTCCTCAAAGTAATTATTGCCTTTCACTCATGAGTGCAGTCTGGCAGGTTTGCTGTTTGTGTGTTTATTGCAGAGCAGTGACAGGTGCAGGAGGATTGAAGAACGGTTCAAAGGGCCGAGTCTGACATGCCGAGCGATCTCTCCTCACTCATTATCTCCCCTGCGCCATATTAGCACATAAATGAAGCTCCACTTTGTCTCCGGCGTGCTGCAACTCACGCTGAATAAACCAGTCAGGCCTTATCATTAATGGGCAGATTTCCGACACCTTTAAAAAAAAAAAAAAAAAAACCTTCAGACTAGTCATATCCGCTGCATTTCTAATATGCAAGAAACATGTTTGAGACGGCGCTTTTATCTAAGCTTTAGTTGCCTGCAATGAGTGAGTCTGTTTGATATATAATCCCTAATGTGCATTTAATTGACATCTTATTATACCGTAACACTCGATGTCTTATTTATTTATTTATTTTATTTTAATTTTTTTACCCGCCTGGTTGACGGAATACTTGACCGTTTTGGCTGAAGTTTAACAGGCCGGACTTTAAAGTTTGCGAACACTTAATAATTGAAGACACAATTTTGTCATTTTGCTTCAAGTAAGATCCAGTCCATTAATACAAGTTTTGAAATGTTCTGTGTGTAATAAGTTTAGTAATATACAAATAAAGGTCTTATTACATTAATGTGTAACGTGACTATTTGAATTAAATGCAAGTTTATACGTTCAGTGACCCCAGTCACCCCTGAAACTCCCCAGTAAAGGGCTTTTTTGCTCCCCTTCCTCTTTCTGTCTAATTTCTGAATTGTTTATTACATGTTTACACATTCTCCTTTACCACTCCTTAGAATTTAGGGTTATAAAGTGATGTGAATAAATAAATAAATGCCCGGTTTCACCGGTTTTTCCTCTCCAGAAGCCATGTTCAAAACAACACCGTGTGACTCGCTGTTAGATGCTGTGATTGTAATTCTGAGATTGGTTTAGTCTGTTTAAAACTGTTATAAAATAGTCTTGTTCAGAGTTCAAGTGTTAAACGTACATGTGAAAGACTGTTCATCTAGGGTGTTTAGTATAATATATGTTTAATCACTTTACCCACGTTTAGCTTTAAAAGCCTTCGACAGTCACCTCATGTCTCTATTTTACTGGGATATTTTTTTTAATCCGGCCTTAAGCAAAGCATAGAACACCCTGGTGTGCTCGTGTGGGAAACTAATCGCAAAACATTGCACAAAGCACTCAGACCTTCATTGTTTTCCAAGAACTGCAAGTGCAATCATTTCGTATGTAGATTTTAGGTTTTGGACCGAGATGGAGCTTCTGATAAATGTTTATTGATGGGTGTCTGAGCTTGGGTTTGCTTTTTGCTGCCTGTCTGAGTTCTATTTTCATTTGCATCACTGCTCTTAGTTTAAGTATCCATTTAACAGGCTCGAGTTCTGCCAAGCTTCTGATTTCAGCATTTTATGATAAACTGAGGTTTGTATGGTAGTTTTGAACACGATCGTTGCTGCTCTTGTACAGAATTAAACAACAAAATTAACATGATCTGACTGATCTGATTTGGCACTTTAACAGCATTGAGGTATGATATGATTTGAGTAAATGATCAAATTAGTTTACCTGTTAGTATTCTCATTTTCCTTTTACTGTGCAATTTCCTCTGGGATGAATTAAGTATTTTGATGTTAGATGAGACCTTTATTTTGAAGTGTTCAGTATTCATTCAAGTGGCATCTGGCAGCACCTGCAGCATCGTTTCCCACTGATTATTTCAAATTTCCATCCACATTGTGACTGTTTTTAGTGACACTGGTTCTTTTTACGTCTTGGCAATCCACTGTGGTATGGCAGAGTCGCATCGTGTAACAGCACAAAATGGTAAAGTTTCTTTTCCTCCCCATTAACTTGGTGCATGGTTTTTAGAGATGCCAGATCTGTCGGTTGGCACAATGGAGGCTGGCATAGATGTGAAAGGGGCCAGGCCTTAGAAACTTGTAATAGCTGGTTTCTTGTTTTTTTCTCCTTTTTTTTCCTCTCTCGCTCTGTCTCTGGGTTACTTCTGAGAGAAAGGTTTTTAAAAAATGCAGCCAAATACGTGTGACCTGGAGAATGCAGGATTAATCAGGACATTAAGGACTGCTATGCATTGGAAATAATTATTTGGAGGCTAACAAGGTGCAGAGATGCCAAAGCCTGCTCCTTTCAGGAATGCATTTTAAAAAGCAGTTTAAAAAGCCTTCAGATGTCGGCATTATCTCCCATGACCAAATTAGGGGCAAATGAGAAGTTTATCTGGCATTTTGGAGTATTGAAAGAGCTTAGGCTTTATAAATTATACAGAGTGTGTGCCTGTGTGTTAAAAAAAGGGAGGGGGGGGGGGGCGAGGAGAGAACTGTGGGTAAATCCCTTTCGGAGAGGGGGGTGGTAGGGTTTGACGAGGGAATCGAGGCCTTGGTGGATTAAGAGCTGAGCGTTTTGTTTCTCTCGCCATCCCTCAGTCTGCACGGAAGCACGCCAGCACAACTTTACAGGCAGATTAAGCAGAACGGCTGTGTAAAAACTCTCATACTGCGGGTGCAAATGAGCACAAGCCAACTTAACACGCTGAGAAAAGGCACGCCGTAAACTGATTATAGCTGACCACCCATGAAAAGCACGAAGGAAGGGGAAGAAAAGACGTGATTTAATAAGCATCGTGTTTTCTCGCTTGCTGCCCAAATCGCACTCATCACTACGTCTCTGAAGTGAGGGAGCTTATCATGCACGTATTCCCACCTAGAAAAATATCCAGAATCCTTTGCTTTTGAATCAGTTCAGGGTTTTTATAAGCATGGATGGCATGGTAGTTACACTGGGGAGCTCTTCTATCTCAACTGCCGAGGGTCACCGATTTGATCTTTCTGGGTTCTCCTCCCATGTCCCCAAAACACGGCAGGAGGTAGACCGGCTGCTCCAAGTTTCCCCTACATAGTGGCCTTCTGCTTGGACCGCTGCGACCGACTGCTTCTCATCCAGGGTGTCTTCCTGCATTCTTTTCAGTCGTTATAGTCGTCTGTGAGTCGTGTTCCATCGCAACCTCGACCACAATAAGATGAGCTCGTATGAAGGTCAGCGATATTAACTGAGAGAGGGTGGCAGAAAGAAGAAAGCTACAGGAGTAAGGAAAGAAAATGGAGAGATTTGAAAATGAGGAAAGAATGAATGATGTTATGAAAGGAGTAGAGAAAGAAATGAAGGAGGAATGATGGATGTAAAAGTCAATTTCACAAGGCAAGAGAAAACTAAGGAAATGTGGGGGGTAAAGGTAGATCAGACTGAGAACTCTGCTCTGTATATTGATGGAGAGGAGGTAGAGAGGGTGAAGTGCTTCAAGTTTCTTGGAGTCCACAACTCTGCTGACTTCACCAGGACCACAAACATCTCTCACCAGGTGGGGAAGGCACAACAAAGGATGTACTTCCTCAGAAACTCCGACAAGCCCGCCTACCCCCACCCCTACCATCGAGAGCCTCCTGGCCTACTGTTGTACAGTGTGGTTCAACAGCTGTACTGCAGAGGGCAGGAAGGCCCTGCAGCGGGTAATTGGTACTACACAAGTCTGTACATATGTAAATATGTGGATGCATGTAGGATATGTGTCTGTGTACGGATAGGTATATGCACATGTACAGCTTAGTGCAGTTACCTTAGCTGTCTTTTGTGTGCTTTTTTATAATTGCTAAACCGATTTTCATTGTAAATGCAACAGTTGACAAAGATCTTTATCTTTATCTCATGGAGTGGCAAACATGTTCAAGATTTTTGTGAATTTATTTTTCTAATAACATTTGCAAAACTGCTGTTAGCATTTGCAAACAGCTGAATGCAATGCTGGGGAGGGTTTGCTCACTGTTTTGATGCGGTCGGGTTCATCAATTGCAGTAAACGGTGGTTTGTTTCCACGATTTTTACCAAGAGTTGCCAAAGTATCCCAAGTTCTCCCAAACAGTGGCAAATAGTTTCTAACGCTCACAAACACTGTCGCTAACAGTCGCTAATGTTTAATGTCACTGCTAATTGTCGCAAAGTGCCGCTGATGACCAAGGTGTACCCTGCTTTTTATCATAAGGAAAAGGGAATTTGGAAAGAAGGGAAGATGGCAAGTGTCCCATATATAATACTAATGTAGAAATAAAGCTTTTTTTATTTTTTATTTAGAGTAATCGAGGCTTGATCTTTGACCCTGTAATCATCCCAGTTCAGAGGAAATCTCAGCCAGTCTCTTTCACAACAGTGAACTGTTTACTTTTCACTATGTGAACATTTTTATGGTGGTATGAAAACAGGCACTTGGGAAAATAAAGTGTGGTGAAAGCTTCAAAAATCAGCAGGTAGAGGAATGCTGAACACTTGTTTGATGTTTAAAAGCTTTAATTTGAGATCCTCAGTCAGATATGGTTACACTGGATAGTGATCTCTATTGTTCCTGCTTCATTTTGCTTCAGGCCAGAGTTGTGTAATGGCTGATTCTGTAGTTATAAACATGACTCCATTTCCACTTGTTCCTGCTCTACTCTGACCAGAAGCTTGTGAAGTCGACACCAAGGGTTAATCTGCAGAGTTTAGTTAAAAAGGAGACTAAAATTTAAAAATAGACAATCTCCCAAATTGAAGACTGAATCAAAAATAGACCACAGGGGTCCAGACACTCTCACCAAAAGGACCATTACATAATATGCCAAAAGATAACAAGCGTAGCAAGTTTGAAAGCTGCAGCGCGCGGCAAGCCAATATCCGGAAACCTAATATACAGTTTTGGTTTTTTTGCTCCATTCTCTATAAGGTCCAAAACTGCTTGTGTAAGAAGAATCCAGGTGAACAACAGTTTGGGAAATACTCAACCATTCCACGCCTTAAGCAGGCCTCATTCGGGGGCGGTTATTATTATTATAACCTGTTCACACCATGTTTTTACCTCCTGCTCACAATACTTCTGCCACGCAGCGGTCAGAACCGCCCCAGTGTGAGGCCGGCTTTTCTGATTGGACCTCTTTAGTTCATTACACTCTGATTGGCTGATTGTACCAGTAAGCACGTCTGAAGGCATTCATCAAAAAATAGCTTCTGATTGCCTAATAAAATATCAAGGAAAAAATGGGTCAATCATGTATCACCGAATAATAACGAGGGTTAATTGTGGTTGTGGAGGTGAGATGCTTCAGTTTTTATGGCAAATGCAAGTTTGCACATAGTGGTTTGGATGTGAAAAGCAAATGCCCTGCTGGGCTTCACTGTGCGTAGTTTGACTTGTTTAAATCTTTGCACTTGGGTGAATATTAGGAATGGTGAGAAGGCGAAATACACCCCGAAGGCATTTCTTGTATTCCCCTTTTTGCCTCTGGCTCGTATCCCCTCTGTATTGGCAGAAAGTTTGACACACGTGTAGATACTTAGATTGCACAACCTGGTTTTTCCCAAGGTCAGCGTGGCGTGTGAGTTCCTT
This sequence comes from Porochilus rendahli, assembly GCA_039654305.1. Classification (NCBI taxonomy): domain Eukaryota; kingdom Metazoa; phylum Chordata; class Actinopteri; order Siluriformes; family Plotosidae; genus Porochilus; species Porochilus rendahli. Next base: position 3,348,229 of record JBCNYG010000025.1, read on the forward strand.
TGTAAACATTTACATATTACCATTGTTGGTTCCCTTTAGCCTGAATGCGCCATTAAGATCTTCCCCTGATGTTAACCACATTTGTTGTAATTTGCACATAATGATGATTATCAGTGCAAAGCCACGCATGCTTTAATGAACTTGGTTTCGCGTCCATAATTTGCTCGTGTTATTAGGATCTGAGCCGGGCTTGTCTTTTCCCACAGAGTTGTGATTATGAATAAGTTAAACGAACTCATCTGGAACATTTGGTGTTGATGCCAACTCCTCCTCGCTCAACTCGCACATTTATTTGCAGTGGAAATAAGAAAAACAGGAGTAAGACTGCTTTGTTGTTTAACTTCATTAGGCTTGGGTGTATATATGGCCTGCGTGTTTTTTCAGCCACTCGCAATCTTTAGTGTGGGCGGAGTCAATTTCTAATATGGCAGTTTTATCCTGCGCGTCAAACATTAAAATAACCTGTTGTGTACTAGATCTATTTTATGGGACCAGCTCTGCACGTGCACCAGTGACATTTGGGCACCACTACCAGTTCACCGGTTCTTCAAGTTTAGAACCGGTGTCAGAAACGCCCCGTGTGAGGTCTGCTTTATTCATTTCACCCGTCAGTGCTCATAATTTTAATGTTGGGGCTAATTTGTGTACCTCACCTAAAAAGAAAAATGCAGCTTTGCTTGTCTGGTATCCCCATTATCAGGTGACTGATCGAGGCTGGCGTATCCCCTGTATCCCCGAAACAGGCCACAAGACTTAACCACTTTTTTTTTTCTTACCGGTTCAGTGTGTGTATATATGCACAAGCTTCTGTTTAAATTATTCTTGTATCTTGCACTATTGTAAATTCCACAGGGCACTGTACTACTGCACTTTATAGTATTTTTGCTGCTATCCAAATGTACAGAATAATATGGTTTAAGTACAAGATTTTTTTGGTGGGGGGGGCAGTAATGTGTACCATTCGTATGAACGTTGAATGATTTAATTTGGACCGTCCTGCTCTATTTATTTCATGACAGACATACATTAAAGGTGGGGTAGATCTGAAAGTTGCATTCACATAAAGTGTTGTATCAGCCCCTTCTGCTGTAGCGCCGCTAAATTTTTTTCGACAAACGTTTGCAGGTGTGAAAATAGGCTATCGTTATTGAATTTTAAATGCCGTATGATTTTTTTTTTTTTAAGTTCTTTTTTTTTTTATTTAAAGTAGAAAATTAGTTGACGTTTCTTCTTGAATTACACCTGATTCCTTCTGCTGAAATGGGTCGATTGGTCTCCTGGATTTTTTAATTTTTTTTAATTGGTACAATAATAGCAGACTAAAGGTCTAGGTTTGTCCAAGGTTGTGGATTTAACATTTCCTTACATAACATTGAATAATAAGGTGTGATGTACCATTCGCAAGACAAGGTTACTATAAAGTGCAAAGAAAGTGCACTTTTTAATGATGCATTATGAGCAGTTTTTAAAACTCTTTATTAAATCATTAGGCATGTGAACTTTTTTAAATTAACGAGTTTGCATTTTCTTTAGCATTTAGCATATCCCGATTAACCCTAATGTAAGTTTTCTGCTCCAATGCTCTTTAGTTATCTATAGAGTACTTGCTCGTGCCTGGCCTCGCAGCTTTATTTAACGCAAGAAAAAACCCAGGCAGGCATTACCACACATCAGGTAAGAAGTTCTACTTTGAGAAAAGGTTATGATCCATAATGATGAAAACATGGTATTTGGGAGGGAAAGCCACAAAGCGATATCATTTTCTAATTTCAGCACCTTTCCCATGTTAGTCCTCAGTGCTTTAATGAACTGCAGCGCAATAGCTCTGATCCCTGTTATCACAAAGACTCTCGGCAGTAATTACCATCCGCTTCCTTATTAGACACCCTCGGCCATGAGGTGCTGGCAGTGAAGGGGAGAAAGATGATTTTACTCCTCTGCCTTTCGCTTCCGTTACGCTGGCTATTACATAAAGAGGGGAGGATATGAGTGCGGCTGTCCGTTCCAAGCATCTACAGAAGGGCTTGAACGTTCTGGCGTGATTGTAGAGGTTTTTGTTTTTGAATGTTTAATTCTAAGATATGTATTTATGGAGGTTTTTTGTTTTTTTTACTTCGCCTGCATCTATTTATTAACATACAAAAGGGTATCCATGTGAATGGCACGAAGACACTAATTTACTCGTCTTTTATTCACGTTCATTTGGATAACTTTCAAAGTAACATCACAGTATAATTAAAAAGACCAAAACAAAAAGCATAAGCCCACTTTATTTTAAATTAATGTGATGAAATGTCCATGTGACCAAATTGGGAATATTCCAAATAACTCCGAGCTGAAAGTCGGAGAGGAATCAGCTTTTTCCTCGTCACGGTCGAAACAGGCTTGCTCATTGGGGATGTATAGGAAATGCTGAAATTCTTGATTGAATTGATTTTCTATGTAAAACTGCTTCTACAATGCCAAAATAGTGCGATATGGCTACAGTTGAGGTTACAATGATGAACAAAATATGTAAATGTCTAGTATAGTAGATGTATAATAGTAGTAGATAATAGTAGACGATTCATGGGAAGGAATGTTTCATCTTAAATTATTTAATTTGATTTTTAATTTGTGGGTGGATAGGAAGCACCAAAATGATATCACACACTTGAGTGCCAAAAGGGTGTTGGACTTCATTACCCATCAGCCCTTTCATTGCATGCCTCTCTGCTGACCCACACGTGTTACTATTGGTTCCCTACTCATTCTAAATGTTTTGGTTTTTTTTGTGTGTAACTTTGTACAAAATCTTTTCCCCTACAATTCCTGACCCACACCAACACTTCATTAAATCCTTTATCGAAATTTACCTGTGAACATTTTTCAGTACTAGTAATCCTGTAAAGGGGGTTGTGTCACAAAAGACCACTTTAAACATGCTATAATTACACTGAAGCCGACCTCACCGAGCTAAGGTGCCCAACAAGGAGAATATCCGTGTGGTGGATTAAGAGTCTGCCTTTATTTTCCAGAACTGGAAAAAAAAGCCAACAGTACTAATGGCTCCGGATTCACCTGAGAATCCCAGCACAGTAACCAGTCACAATTTCAGCAACGTGGTTAAATTGCTATTTTTAAAAGGCTTCAGGTGAGCCTTTAGGGGCCCGAGAGAAAGTAGGTGGAGGGCTGTGAGCACACTCGTTTACTCCTCCGGCTTCTCGCCTCAGCGGTGGTGCTGCTGTGGGTTTGGCCTATTAGCTGAATGCACTTTAATGAGAGGAGGATTGGAGCAGAGGCTCGACTCCTGCTCCGCTTTAATGAGCCAAGTGCGAGTCTGTAGACCTCAGATCGCCACGGCGCTTTGTGGACGCCTAATGACACCAGCAGTCCCCGCGGAGATGGCGCCGCTGAGGCAATCGTCTTTCGCCCCGTGTGGTGAAATATCCAAGCAACACCTTTTTTTCACCCCGGGGTCGCCTCAAGACCAGCGTTCGTGATCAGCTTAGAGGGGGGAAAAAAACACCTTCATGCTTTAGAAGTATGAGAGAGCCTAATGAAAGGATTTTGTGTTGTAATCCAGTATGTGCAAAGAGAACACTTCACTTAACATCACTAAATCTTGGTGAATGAGACTGCATTTATGAATACAGGATTGTCGTCAGGGAGGTGGGGGGTTATTTCTGTGCCTGGCACCGATTCCACTCGCTTGTATCCGACTCTCATGAAGTATTCTGCTGTTTCACGATGAGAGCTTGGGTGGAAATGCTGATTAGGTAAGGATTAAAAAACATTACAAGGCATGATGTAGGAAAATCAGTGACTGGTCAGTGTGGAGCAAAACAAAGTAGTTTTTCTTACTACACTATAATTGCAAGAGTACCTTGTGCTTAGTAGCCATTTTGTATCATGGTGTATTAAAACAGCCATTAGCTGGGTTTCCTTCACCAGGTTTTTTTTTTTTTTCTGGTGGGGGCAAGAGAAGGACTAAGATTGGACACTGGAGCCTTAATTCAAATTGTATTAAAGGTTTTGTTACAGAAACAGTAAACAATTAGTCTTTTTATAATTAACATTCAATTAAGTGCGTAAATATACGCTTTGCAGTCGGAACTACTGCCACAGCATCCGTTACTGTAGAATTTTTGTGCTTTCTAGCCAATAAGAATTGAGCATTTAACAATGTTTATATAATCAACTTCATTTGGCGCGTGTTGGCAAAAAATGTTTATATGGTAGCAGTGTGTGCAGTCTGATTGGTTGGCATGGAGTTGTGTGAGTACGACCAGTAACGTGACCATTAGATAGCAGCAATCTGCCGTGGCTTTTGTCATTTTATTTAGCAGCTTCCTGGTAAGCATTCGGCATTTTCTTGAAAATAAATACTACACTGAAATGTCGTGGATAGAGTTTACAAAGTCCTGCTAATTACTTGCTGCTCGTTAGAAAGCTTTTGTTTGTCAGGAGAAAGAAACAAGCCGAAGGTACCGACCACTCATAGATGTGAATGAACGCAGAACCTGAAGTGAATTTAAAAATGAAAGATTATCTTTTTAAAGGTCGGGTAATAAATTACATATTACCTTTTGTGTGAGAAATCTCATCCCATGGTGGTCTTGTACTGTAGACCTCAGGCTGAGATTTCTTTATACAGCCCTCGTGTTCGGTTTAATAAGTAGTTTATTAATTTGTTCCTTTGAGTTGTCCTTAGTTTTGTTAGAATGCTTTTATATCACGGTTATTTTTTTCCCCAGACCACCAAACTGATGCCATGATCTTGTAAATACTCTGAATTCAATAGCTTATGAAATCTGCCTCGTTATATCTCGGTCCAGAGTGGACTTGAGCCGTCTTCAATTGGAGGCATCAGAGACCTGGCCGCAGCGACCTCAGTTCTGGTCTATTTCGGGATGTTTTATACTGGAGGGTTTTAAACCCTCGTTAGTCAAGCTTCCATGAAGTTCATGCAAATTTCAGCGAAGGTATAAGGTAATAACGTACAATTTTTTTTATTTGATATTAAAGAGCCTTTCATAACGAATCTGTCTAAACATCATGTCACAGCATCTGTTACTGTACACGCGCTGACTTCAATGAGCTCATTCGTGTTCATCAGACACCAAATCGGGCGCTGAAATGACTACCTTATAATGCCGAGAGACATGAGCTCCTGTCAAAGGAGTCTTAAATAAATAATCAGATGTGTATTAAATGAATGAAAGCTTTTATGCGGTAATAAATGCAGCTCACAGCTCAAAAGTCGGGATAATTGCTTTGGACGTCAATGCGGATTCAGGCTCAGTCAACAACGCAACATCACCGAGCGCCTGTAGTCCTATTCAAAGATCCTGACGTGCAGCCAGACCAACTAAAACAAGATTATTCACACTGGGCAAGCACACACACACACACACACACTCAGCTGTATGTGCATACACAGAACTGAAGCCTTGTACATGTCAGATAAAAATAAAATCAGCGTTTAGTGCAGAAATTTACTTGTGTACTATCGAACCGCTCAGGCCAATCATGTACTGTAAACTGCCTCTTTCTCATTGTCTCTCTCTCCCTTTTTCTGCTATCTCTGTCTGCCACTGTTTCTCTCTCTGAAAATACTGTTGCTTGCTTGTTCTCTCTGACAGTTCCAGATTTTGTGGTCGGCCATCCTGCCAAGATAAATTTGACCTGCCAAGGAAATAGACGCTCTCTCTCGCTCTCTCTCGCTCTCTCTCGCTCTCTCTCGCTCTCTCTCGCTCTCTCTCGCGCTCTCATATGCACATTGAGTCATTGTGGTTCTAGAATAGGAAAGGGTTCTCACTCTTGCCTAAAGCAGTTACTGGCCACTCATGTGACTATAATGGTGAGTGTGGTGTAAACGGGAGTATTTGCGTCTTGAGTGTGTGTGTGTGTGAGAACAGGACTGTGTAAAGGTTGTCCGCACTCTTCAAAGGGCTAAAATAATGCTTCATGGCTTTCTTTAGAGCTTGTTGGTCAAAGTAAGCTGGGAGTAAGAATAAGACAAGTTAAAGTACATTTACATATAACACCCCACATTTCCTCTTAAATTATAACAAAAAAAAAACATGGCATCCTTTCCTGTAGTAGAAAACGTTACAGCTAGTTTATAGTTTGTCAGATTGCTTTACAGTGCTTTTTAAAATAACACTTCAGCTATTTTCAGAGTGGCTCTTGGTCTGTTAACACCTTCAGACCGAACAGGATGTGCTGTTCAGCAATGCTGTGAGGTGACCGGTGCTACGGTGAAGTAGAGAAGGAGAACGTCCTTGCTCTGTGTCCTCACACTGTCAGTTGGTCAGAGTTGGGATTTGATCTTATAACCAAGTGAGTGCTGAGCTGTCAGTGTACATAATATTGATTCATGCATCTTCCTTTAGGGGTCATAAACATGTTAGACTTTCGAGAGCTGCGCAAGATATCCTGTAGAATGGCAGCTGTCTAGAAGGTGGATTGAGTTTGTGTCTGGATGTTGTGCATTTTGTTTCAAATAGATAAAAGTCTTAGTTTGCACACCTGTGAAATGAGTCATAGTGCACTAATAGATAATTCAGGTAGTGAGTGACAAGCTTAATAAAGTTTGAAGTAGAAAAAAAAACTTGCGGCCAAAACCGTGAGCGCTCGCTGAGTGAGCTGTAAGTCTCAGGTGTGGACCATCTTTCATCCCCTGCTTTCCCTCCTTCGTCTTTTCCCATCACTGCCTTCATCTTAGTCGAGTGTGCCGCCCCCGGGGCGAGGCTTAACTCCGTCTCTGACAGACGAAAGGCCTCTTCCTCCCCCCTCTGGACCTTTTCCACCTCATCACACACCTCCTACAACGGGGCAAATTAGGGCCAGTTTAGCAGATCTTACAACGCCACTAAACGCCGCCCCAGATCACAAACTGATTGCTGGACCTGACTCGTCTCACACGCACCTAGTGTGCTTATCTTTGCCTTTGGCCAAAACCTGCTCCTTCGCTCCCTTTCAATCACCCTGCAGTGCCCGGAGAGAAAATATAACAGCGTTATTTAGGGCTGTCCCGGAGATAGTATCAGTGCTGGGAGTTTCCCCTGTCAGGAACTACAGCTTGTGGCTTTAAAGAGAAGCGCCTGCTAGGTCAGAGGATGTCTTTAATTGCCCCTATTGGCTTTTTTATCTGCAGTTCATGAGCGATTTGGATTTGTTTGAGGTGGTTTCATCTCCCACCCGTGCTGTATTTAGCATCTTTAAACTTTAGCCAAAAAGGCATCTCGAAACCGGGAGCCGAAATGGTTTTAAAATGTGCCAAATGTGTGTGACAGGAGCTTTAATAGACCAGTCGTCTCACCCCGCCGAGCTGCAGGAGGGTGTGGAGGCTCATTTCGTCCACCATGAAGACTTTATTATGCTGTTTAATTGCTAGCCGATGGCACCGATCGACCTTTCTGGCTAAAATGTCAAGCCCCTTCGGTGGGGTGAGAATCATCATTTGTCTTAACTTTTTTTTTTTTTCTTTGGTAACCTCAGAGCACTCTTGATTTCTGAACATGCTTTATGGAGCATGTCTAATAAAACAGCTTGTTTAACCTGCACTGAGGCCAAGAAAAGAGCCGTCGGAACACAATTTTTTATTTTTGAGAGGCTGATTAAAAAAGTGTGAAACCACAGAAAGATGGTTTGGCATGTGACCAAGCTCTGACAACGCACGCAAGACATGCACTTGGAATACTTGTGTTTTTATTCACGAATTTGGCCTCGGATGCACTAAATCACTTTCGTTCTTACAGAACTTATTGTTTTCTAGAAAAAATTGCCAAACTGCAATATAAAGTCATCCTTAAAGAAAAAGTAACACGTTGCACAAATTTTCTTCCGCAGGTCATGAGCATAACCCCCTGCTTAGATTTCAATTTCTTTAAATTATTAAACCTTTTTTTACATGACTGCTATCAATGCTTTCAATGCCCCCCCCCATAATTATTTTATTATAATTTTCAGTTGTAAGATCTAGTTGCAATTCCTGTGTTTATGTACACCCCACCCCCCAGAGTCATTACTTTGCCTTTTATTGATTTTCTTAACATTAATTTATTGCCCCCATGCTGCCCGACTTAAATGTATTGTCTTGTGTTGATGTCTCGTGATATTCACCTGTTACCCGTAGCGTGTTCACTAGCACCCTGGGCATAACCCGACATGGCACTTTCACCTGTTTTTCATGTGATCACCTCACATAATTGTGTGCGAGTGCTATTACACTTTGCGAGAGTTAGATGATCTTTAACCCTCACTTTTTGTAGGCTTGACCTCAAGGAGGCTCTCTGTGTCAGTGTAAAAGGGGGGGAAAATGTGGAAATAACCCAGATTTATAGTTCATGTTTGAGTGAAGTTTTGCCATGGTAAGAAAAGGAATTATTTCCTTCCGCCCGAGGAGACGTTTGAACATCTTTTGAAGTCGACTTTCAGCATGCTTAAATTGCCTCATTGCATAAAAAGGCCAGATGCGTTTCGGATAGCAGACATGAATTGTCTTTTCACACTAAACTTTTACAAGCGCCCAGCAGCACTGTACATGCTCCTCTGCTTTTTGGGGTTTGTGTTGGGGGGGGGGGGGGGGGGGGGGGGGGGGGGGGGGGGGGGGGGGGGGGGGGGGGGGGGGGGGGGGGGGGGGG
>JBCNYG010000025.1:3391475-3407863 GCA_039654305.1 Porochilus rendahli
AAAATGGGATCCGGGGACGATATAAACTGTCGGAACCCAATCAGCCGTCATGTGACCTGTGACCCCCACCTTCTTTTTCTGATTCTTTAAACGCTCCTGCAGCTCTTTCTTCTCCTTCTCCAGCTGCTCCAGCTGTTTGGCCATGATGAACTCAGGGTCCAACTCCTCCAGATCCTGCACAGATAAACAGGGAAGAAGCACGACACACACTCTATTAATTTGATTGCTGAATTGGTCTGGAATCGTATTTCTCTGCTGAAGACATCGTGTCTGCAGGAATCGCACAAAATCCCTTCCAGACCCTGCTTGTCCCGAGTCGGCCTGGACAGCCACGGATGTGGTTCACCCCCTACTACGTAATGTTTGCTCGCAAAGCCAAGTCAAAGAATGTTCGCGGGCACAAAACTTTTTGAATTTTTATCACGTGAAGTTTGAAGCAAATTTTATTTGTGTCATTTTATATACTTTATTTGTATAGATATCACAACACACCTCTTTAACCATGAGACACTGGTGCTGATTTAAAATGAAATTAAATTTCCTACCTTACCTGCAACATTCAAAATTGTTTACTATTTTTTACTATGTATTTTGCTACCAGGGTGTGGAATTTTGGCCATTTCCCCCAGCCCTACCTCAATGTTGACGTCTTTGAAAGCTTTGGCTCCCAGCTCGGTCTTTTTGATTTGCTCGAGGCGCTCGCGCACCGTCTTCTTTTTGATCTGCTCGTGCTCCTGCATGATGCGCTCCTTCTCCCTCTCCTTGGCCTCTTGGCGCAGTTGCTCCTCCTCGGCCTTGCGCGCCTCCTGGAGCTCGGCCTCGCGCTTCTCCTGCTCCTCTTTCTCGCGCTGGATGTTCAGGCTCTCCAGTCGCTCCTTGCGCTCCTCGATCATCAGATGTCGAGCCAGGATGCGCTGGTGATCTGTCTCAGCATTTTCGTTGTAGGCGGCGATGGCCTGTTGACGCTGTTCCTCGCGTTCTTGCTACAGGAGAAAGTGTACCAGTGCGTGCAGAGATTACATCAGCTGGATTCATTACTGTTTCAGATTTGGAATTAAGTACATCACGTGGCTCACCAGTTGAAATCTACTCACCCTAATGGCGGCCGGTCGGATGACCTGAATAGCCCTGGACAGAGCGGAGGACATGGTTGCAAGTTGGTTTCGAATCAGCTCAGACGGCATGTTCTGCAGGAACGGTCCGCCGAACTCCTTTTTAGATGAGTAGTTCAGATCCGAGCCAAAATGTAGGGATCGGGACCTGTGGTCAATCCGCACCTGAAAAACCCCAGGAGTCGAACACAAAGCATGTAGCAGCTGTGTAGGCGCAGTGATGGCTCGCGGTTAAGGATTCAGGTTATCGATCTGAAGGTCAGTCTTTCGAGCCCCAGTACCGCCAAGCTGCCACTTGAGCAAGACCGCTGACCTTCAGCTGCTTAGTCGTATAAATGAAATAAAAAAGCTAAGTTGCTCTGGAGAATGGGCGTCTTCCAAATGCCATGAATGTAAATGTAACCTGAAATGTAACTATTAGTGACGTACCTGCAAGTCACCGTAACGCGCTGCATCGACGATGGAGCGCTCCAGCTGGAAGGCATCCATAAAAGGGACAAGAGACGAAAGCCTGCTGAACTCAATGCTCTGATAGATCTGAGCCACCTGAAAGCAACACACCAGGATTCACACACACACACACACACACAGTTTAAGAGACAGTGTTCTGTCTGTAGCTGTTAATTTTACTAATAACTTGAGGAGCCTGTACAGCAACCTGCTGCAGAAGTCGAAGAACAGTGTTTTGCTCTAAGTGAGAAATGTGCTGCTGCAGGTCAGCTTCATTCTCGGCCTGATCCCGCACCCAGTCCAGCACCTGGAGAACCACACATGCAGACATCATGTGATACATACTTCAAACCACCACGTCTGGAACCCGGACTCGGTCCTTTCCCAGTTCGGGGGATGTACCTTGGTGACCCGTTCACACAGTTTGAGAGGGTGGAAGTCGACCTCCAGCCAGCTGTACAGGTCCTTCACTTCAGGGACAACGTACTGGAGCAGGTTGAACCTCACCTACAAGGAAAGCGGTCACTCTATAATTGGGTTACACAGTACATAGGGAAATAATAAACAGCTAAAAAACTTGGACGGCTTTCATGTTTAAATATACTGCAACGGAGATTACCATATCATTCATGAGGCTTTGACGGGTGGGCGGAGACTGCAAGCCAAGCAAAGTAGCCAGTCTGCGATGCTTCTCAACAATAATCCCATCCATATCCAACAGGCGGGCGATATCAGTACGCTCAGGGGTTATCGGGATAGACAGAGTTGCCAAAAGCACGCGAGTCGACATCCTGCGAAAAATCATTGGGGTGCATTTTAAGCACTGTACTAAAGGCGTGCCACTTCGCGATGAGAAAGGTTTGACAGTAGTGACACCAGCTATGCTGTATGGTGTGGAGACGCTAGCGCTGACAATGAGACAGGAGGCGGGGCTAGACGTGAAAAAGAAAAAGATGCTGCGATTTTCTCTGAGAGACAGAATATGTGGGAAGAAGGGGACCCGTCACATCGTTTGGGGTTAAAGTAGGAAAGACCAGATTGAGATGGTCTACGCTTGCACAGTAGTGAGAAGAAGTGTATAAAGGTAGAGGAATGTTGAGGACGGAAGTGAATGGTAGAAGGAGAAGAAGGACAGAGGTTTTATCCCCCAAATCATGCCCTACTTGCACTTTTGACCAACGTATTAAAAACCCGAAATCCATTATAACTCCTGGAACGGCTCTTGTTTGAAAATATAAATAAGAAGCAAAGAAGTAGAAATAAGACACTAGCCTCTGCATTTCCTCCTGGGTGAGGTTCTTCCTCATTTCTCTGGAGAGATGGTAGAGGCGGTGTAGTGTGCATGCGTGGAACAGTGCATTCCCAGACTTCCAGAACACCGTGGACACCTTGTTATAGTAGTTGGCCATCAGCTGGGGCTTGGGGGGTTTCTTCGAGAGGGCAAACAGACCGTGGATATCCTCAACCACCCTAAAAGCTTCCTGGAATGCAATTGGTTAAGCTTTAGTACGTGAGGTTCTGATGTCATCCACCCACCTATTCATCCGATCCAAAGCCCCACCTGCCAGAGCTCCATGCTGATAGCGCTGTCCAGCTGCACCAAACGTGTCTCCAGGTGCATTGACTGGCTCTCGGGGTTGTTCAGGTTGATGGCTGTGCTCTGGTTATGGTGCCTCTGGATCTGCCCCAGGTGCATGCGCAAGTTGTCGCACAGCTTACGGAACTCGGCCTTGCGGGTGTACTGCAGGCAGAACTTGAAAGCTGAAAAAAGAAAGAGAGGAAGTCAACGAATGAACCCAGGTAATCAGGTCACGTGTCCGCTCTCTCCGGTGAGTCTGCGTCGTGCACCGACCTTGCTGAGCGATGTCATGGTAAAGACGCTCCACTTTGGAGTTGTTCCTCAGCAGGTCCAGACACTGGCGATACGACTCCCACAGGAATTTGACCCAAGGAGTGAGCAGCAGGCGGTCGGTACGGTCCTGAGTGTCCTCTCCACTCACAGCGCTCAGCAGGACACTGATAACACCAAACCGAAGTTAACGTTACATCATGACACGTGAGCGTCACCGCATGATAGACTTCTGCAGCATTCCAACAGTTCTGCATTTCTCACAAACCTCTCCGGGGTATGAATGTTATCCAGGTCCTCGATGTCCAGCACCATTTGCTGAGATTCCTCTTTGGCCGCCTCGGTCTTCTCCTCTGCAAGTTTCAGGTAGGCGCGAACCACATCCTCCAGAGAGGAGACGTTCACCTGAGATGAGACGCAAAGCAACATATTTTTGTAAAGAGCCAGGTAAAGAGATACGGGTTTCTTTAAGCTTAAATCGCGTTTCCACATGTTAAGACCTAATAAGTTTACATTTTATAAGCCTGATCATCATGCATAGATGACAACACCATGTGCACCATAAAGATAAACTAAGACTTGATCTTCCCTCACAGGAGAACACACACACCTGCTGACAAATGTTCTTGTACTGGTAAAGGCCTTCATTGGCCAGGTGGCTCTTGCGCAGGTCCACACAGAGCTCCAGGTACTTGAGCATAATCGGCTCGTGGGTCTTCTGCCATGTCCGATACTTTTTGCTCTTGATGACGTAGGAGAGGCTGTCCAGAGCTGACTGCTTTTTACCAACTACAAGAAACTCTGAAAGTCAGAGGAAGAACAATACAGATTTGGTGCTTTTGGATAAAGATCTGATCATATCTCTGCTATGATTTCTGAGATCATAGTTCAACCAGTAGAAACCAAATTCCAGAATCTTCTAAATAGACGCCTTATTCATCGATAAAGTAACAAATAAAAAAAAAGAGATTTAGAGGCAAAAAATATAAATAATAAACATTTACTTAATGTAAAACAAGGTAGAAGATCTGGAGGAAGTGGCTGGGGAGAGGGACGTCTGGACCTCACTGCTGAGGCTGCTGCCCCCCATGAGCCGAACCCAGATCAAGAGAATAATAATAATAATAATATTTATAATAATAATAATAATAATAATAATAATATGCAAAATGATGAGACATGCATGATTAAAACTGTAAAATTCAAATTTATCTAGGAAGACATACCTATTTTGATAATTTAAAAAAGAAAAATACTGTTTAATATGCTATTACTTTGCTGTGTTATTTAAAAATGTTAATTTCAAAGGAGAAAATATGGAATAAAAAGTTATTTTTTAAAAAAATCAATGCTATGTAACATTTTATCAGGCTTTTTAAAGACATTCTATTCAAACTAGCAATTTAATCAAATAACTAAGAGTTTGAAACCTATTACTGAGGGCTGTTATACTCTGACTGTTTAAAAGTCTCTCTCGGATGGAACAGCCTTCTGTGTACACAGTTCTATTTCTCAAAGAGGTTCACAAGCTAATTTACAGAGAATTTAACCTGACTGGGTTGATATTTTTTCACTCGGCTGCCGTTGCTTGTGCGCACGTGCGCTTTCTATCTATTGGCTGACCGGCCTTTATTCAAAGAGGGGGCGGGGAAAACATAATATTAAAAACCCACACAAATTTATGATTGCAGGAAAAATGCTTTGACAAAAAAGCGCACTAGGTGAACTATCAAAGGGGGAAAATGGGGCGAATACGTGAGCATCTAAAGCCCTCCTAAATTGACGTGCACGCTGAGAGGCATCACCTGGCAACGGTTGTTAAGGACGCTAAAACCGCTCATATCATAAACAAACAGTTTTTTCGGATTTGGAAGCTTTTAAAATTATTAACTCTTTTTCCAATTAAGAGCACGAATGGTGATGGAGAGGAGGAATGAAGAAGATGAGTGATGGTGAAGAGGAAGAGGACATGACGTCCCAGAACTGTGATGTCACAGTGATTAAGTGATGTGACGCAGAGGGTTTTTTTTTTTACCATAAAAGCGAATTTTTTTTACCTCACAGACCTGAATCATTAGCAGGACACTAACAGAGACATTTGTACACCAGCTGCCTCAAGTTTATATAAGTTTCCAATTCTGGCATCATTTTCTGATGTCTCGGTATAAATAAAACCATGATCCATCCAATCAATCAATCAATCAACCAATCAATAAGATTAGAAATCATAATATACCACTACAACTAAAACTGCTGCTTCCCCAAAGCTAAAGACGTGCGTTTGCTTTTGAAATGATGTAATTCTCAGAGTAAGGAGGAATAAAAGACATTTGGGATGGACTCAGTGTGGGTCCCTCCCCAGAGTGGACGATCATGACTGAAGAATCCCTCACTGCCCTTACCTTCGGCTCTTTTCAGAGCGTTCTCCATGTTTTGCTTCTTACTACAAGGTACGGGGCGGGCAGAATGTGTTCCAGTAAAGTCACTCCTGCTGTAAATCCCCTCGTAAAAAACATCATCGTCGTCTACGACGTAAGATCTTTGTGACGCCATAGTAGTTACGTATAGAATTTTCGTACTAGCAGTAGCAGATCTCGGTTACAAAAGGGGTGCGACAAACACACACACACAAACCATACGACGCAGTTTACAGATCAGAGTGGCGCAGATGCTCCGTTAAAAACCGTTAAAAAGGTTTAAAAAATAAACAACAAAAAGAACAAAAACAACAACACACAATGTATGTTGGGGAATATCATTTTATGTCCTCTCCTCTGAACTCTTAAAGTGTTTAGGATGGTAAAAATGACTTGGAAAATATCAAACATATTAAACAAAATAAAAAAATCTGTAGAAACACAAAATAAAAATTTCTTAAATGTGTGCGATATTTCTCCAACATCATAAAAACTGTCTTGTGTTATTACAGGTCTAATTATAAATAAAGAATAACCTAGGGAAGAATAAGGCATTTTTCCCCCTACGGCCAGGAGAGCGACCACGCGCCCCGAAGCTTACTGCCAAACATGACCGCTAGGTGGAGCCATAACAGATTTTGTTTGAACCGTATAGAATTTAAAGGCGCACATTCTCTAGTGAAAAGCTAATAAATACATTTGTATGTTTCATGTATACATTTTTATTGAGTGGTTTTGTCATTCATCCATCCATCCATCTTTTTATTTATACAAACGTGTAGTTTATACTTTTGCTGGGCTTTTTTTGCATTTTAAAACGTGTCAAGGATAGTAATTCTTAACAACAATAATAATAATAATAAACAAATAAATAAAACAAATAATAATAAAATAAGACACATAAAATAATTTTAAAAAACATGACAGCAACATTGTGGGATATTGTACTTATAAATATAACACACCAAAATGTTCTTGTGTTTCATATTTAAAATACTGTTATATATACTGTAGAGGCTAAAATTTCTAAACATGGTTGTGAAAAAAAATTATATATATATTAAATTGTCCAATATATTAAAAGATAAGTGTGACTGGTATCCATGTGAATCATGATAAAAAATGCAAAAAGTTGCTCGGTGGAGAGATTATTGATCATCAATAACAGAACTAGAGTAAAAAGCAAAAAATCCTGAACCTGGGTTCAAATCAGGTAGCAGGCCAGTTTATTATGTTTGCTCTTATCAGACACCAGTTTTACCAGGTACATATTTTATTCCAGAATCATAAAATAGTCATATTACTGTAGGTGTGTCTCTTACTGCTATTCCATGGCATATATATATATATATATATAATGTTTAGGATGGACTGAGGGCGTCACCAACCGTGGTTAGTACATCCACCTCACAGCAAAAAGGTCCTGGGTTTGAGTGCTAGGCTCGGCCAGAGCGTTTCTGTGGGGTTTGCAAGTTCTCCCCGTGCTTGTGTGAGTTTCCTTCCACAGTCCAAAGCTATGCACATTAGACTGGCTGTTCCAAATTGCCCCTAGGTGTGAGTGTATACATCTAGCCAAGTTGTGTCACAAAACTCTGCTTATCAACTGTAAAGATAGTACCAGATACAATATCATTTACAGTTAAGATACTGTACCTGTCAATTATTCACCACATATAAAAAGGTGAGGTGTCTGATTCTAATTACTGATGTAGAAATAAAAAACAAACCCGATGCCCTTACAAGTAAAACAAAACCAATGATATAAAAACAGACTTTTATTTTTAGATCATATTTGGTCTCCTCTCCTCTGAACTCTTCAGTGTTTGCGAAGGTAAAAATGATAACGAAACACTTATAAAACATTTCTTTATCGAATTAGATTCATAAAAACCACCTTGCGTTATTAGGTCTAATCATAAATAGAGAATAATCCCAGGGAAGAAGAATAAGAGGATTTCCTCATGTATTCTGCATTTATACTGTATGCAGGGGCTTCTCCACTATTCAGTCAAATTACAATTTATACACTGCATGCAAAGATAATGGATAAAAAAAAAATCAGTGTTACATCATCAGCAGTGACTTGACTGACTCGACAATAAAGTGATTAAGTAGCTCGAGTAGGCATGAAAAACGCACCCATTTCTCTAGGACCAGGAGAGTCAACCACGCGCCCCGAAGCTCACTGCCAAACATGACCGCTAGGTGGAGCCATAACAGATTTTATTTGAACAACCATACTGAATTTAAAGGCGCACATTCTCTAGTGAAAAGCTAATAAATGCATTTATTTGGTGGTTTTGTCTTTTATCCATCCATCCCTATATTTATACAAAGAAGTACTATATATTTTTTGTGCTTTTTAAAACCTGTCAAGCATAATAATTCTCAATAATAATAATAATAATAATAATTTAAATAAAAATAATATCAATAATTGTTTAAAATTATGTAAATGACCAAGTGATACATTCAGGAACATTTCATTATACACAAAATAATTTATAAAAACATGACAGCAACATTGTGGGCTATTGTACTGATAACAAATATAACTCACCAAAATATTCTGAATAATGATTTTGTGTCATATTTAAAATACTGTTATATATACAGTAGAGGCTAAAATTTGAAAAATTTGTAAAGAAAAAAAAATATATATATGTAAGCATAAAGAAAAAAGTCAGATAAATGTCCAATACATTAAAAGATAAGTGTGACTGGTATCCATGATAAAAAATTTTAAAAAGTTGCTCTGTGGCGAGATTAATGATCATCAATAAGAGAACTAGAGAAAGAAACATTAAATCCTGACACCGCTCCTCCCCCACCCCGTGCATATAACGATATAAATATATATTGAAAACTCAAGTTAGAAGTGTGTCATACGTGCTAAAACATCACGTATCATTCACTCCTTCGTGCATAAATCAGTGTCCTCGTATTATTTATTTGTTCGTTCTCTTGCCAAACCGTTTAATCCTGCCAGGGTTGCAGGGAGGCTTGAGCCTATTTCAGACAACTCTGGGACACCCTGAACAACAGTCAATTTGGAACAGCCAGCTGGCCCATTGAACAAGCCTTTGAACTGTGAAAGGAAACCGGAGAACCCAGATGAAACCCCACACAGGCACAGAAAGGACATGATGATAAAATGAACAACTGGGAGGTAACACAACGGTTACATCAGTGTCACGCCATCCTGTGAGGGAGGGCGGCCATCAAAAAATCCCCTGTTATAATAAGAGACAGGTTATTGGCACCTCCCCTCCGTAAGCTGACTCGTCGTTCTTGCTGATGTGTCCCGCCACGGTCGTGTCATCGGCGAACTTAATGATGTGGTTGGAGCTGTGCATTGCTGCACAGTGGAGAGTCAGCAAAGTAAACAGCAGTGGACTGAGCACACAGCCCTGAGGAGCTCCAGTGTTCAGTGCTGTGGTGCTGGAGATGCTGTTCCCGAGCCGGACTGACTGGGGTCTCCCAGTGAGGAAATCCAGAATCCAGTTGCAGAGAGAGGTGTTCAGGCCCAGCAGGCTTAGCTTCTCAATCAGCTGCTGAGGAATGATTGTATTGAATACTGAACTACTCTGACCCAAAAAAAAGCAAGGCAGTATTCTGCCTCCTTTATTGATTAGAATACCCAAAAGTTCTTCAGTTTCTATATAATCTAAAGGCTATTAATCAGTTCTACTGGGGAGTCATCATGCTAATGTCTTTTACCCTTACTTTACCACGTCTTGTTTTTTTGTCGGTGTGACCTTTAGTTGAATGTTGAGCACACTTTGAGCCCTACTTTCGAATTTTACATATATCAAGTAATAAGGCCACTTAAGGACAGATAGCGCACAAGAACTGACACAACGAACTGTACTTTGTAGCATACACACACACACACACAGCAATTTCAAGCAATCCGGCACTCCTTATTATGGCCTTTGAAATCTCAACAAAATTGGAAACATCTCTAAAGGAATTTAATCTCACAGAAATGTGCTTTTCAGCATGTTTACATACAGACTGGGTTTAATCTTTTTTGTGCATGTGTGTGTGTGTGGGTGGGTGTTAATGCATTAGCTAAAGTCTAAATGCATTTGCTAAGCCCGGAAGTCGTCGGATACTGAGACTAGTTCATGATTCATATCTGTGCAATGAATAAATCCACCAGCCTGAAGAGAGGTCACGCCAACTGACCCTCATGTGCTTTTCCCCAGTCCAGAGAATATCGCCCCATAATGCCAAACACTTTGATCTTAGAAAATCATGTTCAAATCAATGAATTCAAATATAATTTGTCAAAAATGTAGACAAAAGTGTCATTTAAAATTTATGAAGGTTTTTAAAGAAAAGAAGCAAAAGAAACAATGATACAAATTGCAATGCCCCCAAAGCGCTGTGACAGCTATTAGGTGCATTGCCTGATTCCCAAATACAAATTCTTCTTCCGAGTTGCCATATAGTTGACACGCCAAGTTTCCTTACATGCACTGGCAGACAGATGACTAGCATGAAATTGTGCTTAAATACTGATGCACGTCACCCAGTTTTACAGATCAGTTAATATACTGTATTCATTTGTGCCTCTGCAAGTGAGCACACACACATAAACAGTGAGCACACACACTCGAAGCAGTGGGCTACCACAAAATCGGGGCGCCCGGGGAGCAGCTGGCGGTTAGGTACCGTGCTCAAGGGCACTGCAACCATGAATGTGAAGGAAGGGAAGGTGCTGTTCACTCCCCCCCTCACCCACCCATTTTTCCTGCTGGTTCGTGAATCGAACCAGCAACCTTTAGATCCCAAACCGACTTATGGAACCATTATGCCACGGCTGCCCCACTTGATTCGACCTTGTAGTATTTCAGAAAGGCAAGAATGCAGCAGCAAGGCATCTAATTCTTAGATCAACTGATTATCTGTCAGGAAAAAAAGACAATCTCTTCCTTTAACAGAATAGGGCGGTAGAAATCCCTGTCATACAGACAGGTTGGACACCCAGCATCTATAGCAGAGGATCCCAAGCCTGGCCCTGAGGGATCCCATGTCTTGCACATTTGAGTGGTTTTCCTGTTCTGTCATGCCCACGTCGGGTCATGTAAAGATGTTAATTAGCTAGTTAGTTAAATCGGGTGAAAACCTGAAAACGTGCAATGCAGGGGCTCCTCCAGGATCCAGGATCCAGGATCCCTCCTCTGCTTTATGAGAAGTGTTCCCTATTGGACATTATTTAGAGTGGAATTTTGTGCTGGTTGTCTGTAGCTCTGCCTCATGTGCAGTATAAAAAGATAAGAGTGACAGAAGCATGTGATTTATTTACTTATTTTTTTGGGTTAAGTTTTTACACCACAGCAACACATGGTTATGTGATCTGAGTGATTGGATATCCCTTAAATCCTTACTGTTATACTGTACATTACATAACGTATCGTAGGTTTTTATAGTTGCTGCACACTACTCGAAAGGCAGTAGACTCTGTCAATTATTCACCACATATAAAAGGTGATGTGTTTGATCAAATTTAATGGAAAAAAAAACAAACCTGACGCTCCCAGTGATGGTCAGGAACGCCTCCAGAAAACAAAATACACTCACACAAGTCCCCCACACTCTAATCATACACACTTGCTTCCAATTTTTCCGTCACTCTCTGTGTATATTACTCACACTGTCCTTCCCTCCTCAGCCTTTTCTTTATATTGGTTTATTGTGTGAATAAAATCATTCTTCGCATTTGGTCTGATCATCATGGAATTTGTATATATTTTTTTAGATTAACTTTTTAAACTGTGTGTTCATTCATTCTTTTACCAAATCACCTCCTCTTACTAGGGTCGCAAGGGTCAGCCGACTCAGTGCAAAGGCAGGGTACACCCTCAACAGTTTAACGGTCCATTGTAGGACAGCACACACACCTATAGTGCCAATTTGGAACAGCTAATCAGCCTGATGTGCATGTCTTTGCACTGCAGGAGAAGTTATTAAAAGATAATATGTTATTAATCCTGTTATTTAATGTTATATAGTGCATTTTCCATAACCTGCACATTTTCGTGTTTCCTCTGCTCTGACTCACAGTCATTGTTCATTCACTGTAATGATTGGTTAAGTTAGAGGTTTATGGGGAGCAGGAAAATTCCAAAAATGTGCAGCTTCAGGAGCACGGTCGGGAGCCTGTGGTGTAATGAAATATGCAGATTTGTAATGTAAGCCTACTTTTTATCTAAGGAATGTGTGCACTTGCATTAAACTTAAATACCACGCGTCTTGAATGCTTCAAAGTTCATTGTTATCAACAGTGTCTCCTTATCACTAATTATATATAGAAAACTGTGAACCTGCATCTTCTGCTTTTCTTTACACTTTAACATTGCACTCGAGAACAGACAGATCGCACTGAATCACTGTTCGTCTTTCTAAAAGACTGCTGAGAGTAAAGGACTCTGTTCCAATGATAAAATGGGGCGCTACAGGGGGAAAAGTTGTCGCTTGGTTTTCATGCTCTCCATGACCTGCGTGTTTTTCATTGTCGAAGTCGTTTCAGGTTACATGGGGAACTCTATAGCGCTCGTGTCGGACGCGTTTAACATGCTGTCCGACATCATCTCTCTCTCGGTGGGACTGGTGGCGGCCCGCGTCCGTCGCCGCGCCGCCTCTCCCCGCTGTACGTACGGGCTGGTGCGCGTCGAGGTCCTTGGCGCGTTAGCAAACGCCGTGTTCCTGGCCGCCGTGCGCTTGTCCGTGTCGGCCCAAGCGCTCCAGCGCCTCGCAGAACCCGAGGCCATCGAACAACCTGCTCTCGTGCTTATCATCGGCAGCACCGGACTCTGCATAAACCTGGTGGGACTGCTCGTGTTTCAGGACTGGAGATGTCCGTGCGGGAACAGAGCGCGCACGACGCACCGCGACAGTGCACGGAAGAGCGACGCGGACACAGAAGCAGGTGGATCCGAGTGAAAGCATTAACTGTGATGGTTTAAACAGGATACATAGAACACATTTCCTCCTGAGTTGCTAAAAAAGTAAAAAAAAAAAAAACTAGCCTAGTTGCGAGTGAACAGATGGGGTTAGAAATATTTGGACAGCGATTTGAACACAATAATAGTGAAGTGATCCTTCAACATGTGATCGAAGTGTACTAGTTCTTTAATACAAGGCCTCGAAATAAAACTACAGAAATGACAGTCATATACAGACACATATGAACATATATTTAGATACTAAAGCTTAGTGACGGCTTTCTTCAGACTTATTTTAGAAAATAGATAAATTACTAAAATAAGTGAAAAAAAGACCATATTTGGAGACAAGAACTTTAAAAGGTATTTTTATAACCTTTTTTTAAAAGCATAAAAAAGCTTTTGTTCCATAAAAAAAATTGTATACAAGTGATGCACGTTTAAATCTCATCCACCATCAATATCACTCATCTCTCAAGGCTGTGAGTAAAGCTGGAGCCAGTCCCAGCTGACTTTGGGCGAGAAGCGGGAAACTCCCCGCATAGGTCATGAATCTATAGCAGGGCTAACACGGACACAAACAACCACCCACACTCATATTCAAACCTGGGGCAATTTAGAGTAGCTAGTTGACCTCATCCTGAAAGTTTTGGATGATGGGAGGAAACTGCTAGACCAGGAGGAAGCCCAGCATGCAAAGGGAAAAGGCCTTAGTCGGCAATGAGGTCTGAAAATCTTCTTGCTGTGATGTGACAGTGCTCACCTTTGCACCATCGTGCCAATCCATTCAAACTCTTGAAAACAACTAGAAATTTTTTAAAAAGAAAGAAAAAATCGACACTTTTAACCAAAAGCTATTAGAAAAAAGCTTGTCTATTATATACAGTAGCGTTGGTATACGTCTAGCTAAGTTGCGTCACAAAACTCTGCTTATCAACTGTAAAGATATCGTTTACTATAAATGTACTGTACCTGTCAATTATTCACCACGTATAAAAAGGTCACGTGTTTGATGGTGTTTATTGCAGTAGATATAAAATACCAACATGATGCCTTCATAAGTAAAAAAAAAAAAGATATAAAAACAAAGCACGGACACATTTGGTCCCAATATTGCTGAGGTGTAAAAGAAAAACCAAATCCTCTGGATGAATCCCCTGAATCATTGTAAAACTCATTCATTCAGCGTTTGTATTTTTAATCAATTAAGTTATAAATCAGAGGTTTACCTGCAGTCATCATGGACTTAAATGTTTTGGTCATACTAGGCTTTCACTGATATCTCATTTTATGGCAGGTTAATTGTACAGTTTTATTTTATTTAAGAAAAAATCTTTAATTTATTTTGGGTTTTCTGAAATCAACAAAGGGTCAAACACATACATTGAGCACACCTAATGTGGTTAAATTCCTCTTTGCAATCAGGTAATGAACCTGATTTTGAAGTGCAGCTTTTAAATTTTCGACAGAGTTAAGACCAGGACTTTAGAAAGACCAGTTCTTCAGCCTGCTTCCTCCATTCCTCAACTACCTTTGATGTGTATTCGGAGTCAGTGTCCTATTAGAACACGGTTCTGTCCAAGTGTGACGGTTTCAAGTGATAGGACAGAATATTAAGGAAGTTCTAGTTCTTTAGCGTTTATCCCCTGGTAGTAAAACCGCCCCAGAGCATGACTATACCACCGCTGTGCATAGCAGTTAAAACAGTGATTTTGAGGTTGAATGCATCAACACTTCTTCTTCAGTCACTGTGGCTAAAATTTCCTCCAGGAGGCTTTTTCCTTGTTCTAATCAACAGCTGCAAACTGTAGTCGAACCTGAAGGTCTCGATTTTGGAGCAGGGGCTTCTTTCTTGGACGGCAGTCTCTCAGTCCATGTCAGTGATAGTAACTCATTGATTGTAGACAATGGTGATGTTCCAGCAGCTTCGAGTTCATGGCACGTCAGTGCTTTAGTGGTTTTCGGGTTATACCCAACCCTCCAAACCAACATCGTCTCAGGTGAGTGTGACAGTGTGGGAATCCTCCCAGGCCGTGACAAAGTAGTTTAATACTTTCCAAATAAGTTCCTTGAAACATTGAACTTGGTATCATCAGCGTTTTGACATTCCTGACGGGTAAAACTAAAAACCCCTTTCTCAGATCTGAGCTCCTTGAACTTTCTTATTGTACTGTGTGTTTGTCGATTCAGAATGTGCTGTCCAACAGAGCCTTATTTATGTGGGCACAGGGAACTCACAAGTCACAATAAAATGAAAATTACCAACTAAATCTCAGATGTCGAGTGATAATCGTAATTCATAAAATGTTAGATATCCAATTTTTTTGCACATAAAACAATTTGATTAAAATGAAGTAGATTGATAAAATGTAAAGCATGTGGTGCAAGTCTTTTTTTTTTTTGCTGTGGCACCAAATATTCTCCACCATAGTTCATAACCCTGAACGCATCACTACTTGAATTTGGAAAGAAATTGCTCTACTGAAGCCCCTGCACACGCGAATGACTTTATTCCTGTTATGAAACATACGGACCAAGGTGTTTAAAACTGACTATAAGGTGTGTATGTTTTCATATAGAAGTTTCAAAGACCACATACACGTCTCAAAGTTCAGCGTTATCACCATCCTTATCATTAACATGAGCTGAAACTCAACGAGAGCGCGTTGACGGCTTTACTAGCCAAGGAACGACATTGGGCTCGTAGCAGTTCAGGGTTCATTACACCGACTGAACAGTTTGACTTAAGACGCACCTCGAGTAAAAACAGTGTTAAGTGATAAACTTGCACTGAATCATCGGTCGTCTTTCTAAAAGACTGCTGAGAGTAAAGGACTCTGTTCCAATGATAAAATGGGGCGCTTTACTGGGAAAAGTTGTCGCTTGGTTTTCATGCTCTCCATGACCTGCGTGTTTTTCATTGCCGAGATCGTTGCAGGTTACATGGGAAACTCTATAGCGCTCGTGTCGGACGCTTTTAACATGCTGTCCGACATCATCTCTCTCTCGTTGGGACTGACAGCGATGCGCGTTCGTTGCCGCGCCTCCTCTTCGCGCTGTACGTATGGACTGGTGCGTGTCGAGGTGCTGGGCGCTTTGGCAAACGCTGTGTTCCTGGCCGCCGTGCGGTTCTCCGTGACAGCCCAGGCGCTCGAACGCCTCGCAAAACCCGAGGCCATAGATGAACCCGCTTTAGTGCTTATTGTCGGCAGCATCGGACTCTCCATCAATGTGATGGGACTGCTCGTGTTTCAGGACTGGAGATGTCTGCGCAGGAGCAGAGCGCGCACGACGCACCGCGACAGTGCACGGAAGAGCGATGCGGACACAGAAACAGGTGGATCCGAGTGAAAGGATTAACTATGATGGTTTATTTACATCTTTACTTCATCTAAATATCACTATAGAATTCCTAAGATCATTAATTTTTACAATCAAACTCTTCTATAATAATAATATCAATAGATTATAAAATACAATAAGATCGAACCACAAAAATAAAAATGTACACATTTCTAGTAAGCAAATCAGTACTAAACTAAACAGAATCTTACAAGCAGCACATACCTGGACTGTGATTCGTTATATTTAGTATGTGTGTGTGTGT
>JBCNYG010000025.1:3407963-3420870 GCA_039654305.1 Porochilus rendahli
TACACACACACACACACACACACATACATACACATACACACACACACGAGAGTGGCGCGGGATGTTTGGATTAAATCGGGATACAACACACCATGTAGTAAACATGAAAACAATGATTATATTACACAAAAATACTTGTTATGCAGCTTTGACGATTCAGAAAAAAACTTTTAAAATCACATCTCTAAGGTTCCACAGTGAAACGCTGTAATGTAAATTTACTCTGCATTTCAGATTCATTTTCAGTAAGACTTTGTGGTCTGATATAAAGTTGTTGACAATTTTATTTTCCAATAAAATGTATTTATTTAATCCAATTAATGTATTTATCCAACTATAATAACTTCAGTTACGATGTTGTAAGCTGTATTATTATAGTGATTATTATTAGTATATGTAGGTCAGCACGAGCTTCCTCTGGAGTTTTTTTCAAAAAGCCAAATTAAGCATCCTTTGGAGAAGTCTTTCTAATAATACCTTATTATCAATCAAACTAATGATTTGGCCAAAGGATCAATAACTAGTAATGCATATCAAAGCTAAAAAAAATTGAGCTAATAATTTAAATCAATTCAAGCCATTTAATGAAGTTCATCTTCTGGATCAAATCCTCATCCAAACCTTGAGTGTCAAATTCTAAAGACAACAGTTAGATGAACAGAAACTATCCTTGAGACAGCACTGCTGGTAAACAAAGCATAAAGGGTTAATATTGTGTAAAAGGTGGTAAAACTAATTTGGACAACGATGCACTTCGATTACAGGTTTCCAACAGACAGAATTGGAAGAAGTGGATGAATTTGAGGACGAAGGCCACCACCTAAACATTAGAGGTACGTCTGTCTACATACAAAGAGGGTCCAGGATATTAAATTGGACGAACAGCCATTCAGCAGTTGAAGGGAAGCTATGAGGCATTAATGTCTTCTCCAAGCCTATTAACTGCTTTTTACACTGTTCCTCTTTCAGGAGTTCTCCTCCACATGCTAAACGATGCTCTGGGATCAGTAGTGGTAGTGGTGACCTCAGCTCTGTTCTATGTCTGGCCCAACGAGGAAAACACTCCCTGTAACTGGCAGTGCTATGTGGATCCAAGCCTGACGCTGGCCATGGTGGCCGTCATCATGCCCTCTGCCATTCCCCTGGTTCGAGAAACGGCAACCATCCTGCTGCAGATCATACCTCGCAACATGCCCTTCAACAGAGTCTGTGAGTAACAAGATTATTAGAGGAAACGCTTTTAATTTCCTGGTAGCTTCTACATCTTCTACATCTCTCTTTCTCACTGCGCGCAAGAAAGAAATGTTATGATTCCCAAACCTTGTGATACAGCCATAGACTGTAAAAAGAAATGGACGTAGTCTACCGTGACGCCACCCACCGGCTCTTGCTCTGTTGCTGAACTGCAGTGAGGAAGCCTCGCCCTTTTTTGCCCTTGCCATCTTTGGCTCCAAAAGTGACGTATTTTGACACGACCGAGTAGCATGCTGGGAAAAGGGAGGAGCGATGGGTGGATCAACCCACCAGTCCAACCCGCCCATTGGGTCTATGCCACGCCCTATGGCCCAATCACCTGTAGTCCGAGGTAAGCCTTTTTGCTAATTGTTGATTAGCTAAATACAGAAATGTACATGTTTTGTACATTTTGTAATATTACATACATAAGTATTTTGTAGCGTAATTGAAGTTACAATGAGTGAGCCAACTTACTAGTGTAGGCATGGGTATTAGCTAACTGTTTATAAGTTAATGAGTTAACCGTTATAGGCTAACCACTCGGAGAGAGTAAAATACTGTTTTATAATGAGTTCTGTCAGTTTGGATTCCTTTGTCCTTAAAAAGTTTGTGTTAACAGTGATAGCTGGTTGTTAATGTGGGTAAAATACAGTCAACTCTTGGTTGTATCAGGTGGAAATCTGAACATATAGCAGCTACCCGTAAACCGAATGGATTGATGTTGAATGCTGTGACTGTGAGTCATTGTGATTATCTTTGGGACAATTTCTTTTCAGAGACCGTGGGGAGAAACCTTGGTGCCGATATCTCCATCCATTGTTTCAGCTGGGATTCTACATATAAACTTCTCTCACACACAAGGACTCACAATGAATGATGGTTACTGGACTTTTTAATCACCTTACTCGTGGACCGCTGAAAGGACTATAGACTGTTTTTTTTAATGATGTACAATTAAATTATAAATAAAATTATTTTTTACTGTCTTGACTCCGGTCCCCTTTCCAGTGTTCCAACTATCGTGGGAGTTTGCCCAACCAGTCCACATGTTTTGTCGGGCCGTTCGGTCTCTGGATTGCCGGAGCCAGAGTTTGGTCCGCATTTGGAACAACATGTCGAATTCGTTTCCAGTGGGGGTTGGACTCCACCAAGGCTGCCCTTTGTCACCGGTTCTGTTCACAATTTTTATGGATTGAATTTCTAGGCGCAGTCAAGTTGAGGGGTTCTGGTTTGGTGGCCATCTCTGCTTTTTGGAGACAACGTTGTACTTTTTGGCTTCATCGAGCCGGGACCTTCAGCTCTCGCTGGAGCGATTCGCGGCTGAGTGTGAAGCGACTGGGATGAGTATCAGCCCCTCCAAGTCCGAGGACATGGTTCTCCGCCGGACAAGGGTGGAATGCTCCCTCCGGGTCTGGAATGAGGCCCTGCACCAAGTGGAGGAGTTCAAGTATCTCAGGGTCTTATTCACAAGTGATGGAAGGATGGAACGGGAGATTGACAGGCGGATGGGTGCACCCTCTGCTGTGAAGCGGGGCTTGTACCAGTCCGTCGTGGTGAAGAGGGAGCTGAGCCGGAAGGCAAAGCTCTCAATTTACCAGTCGATCAAAATGTCTCTCACTTTGAGATAGGGTGAGAAGTTCTGTCATCCGAGAGGAACTCGGGGCATCTGATTAGAATGCCTCCCGAACACCTCTCTGGTGTGGTGTTTCGGGCATGTCTGACTGGGAGGAGACCCCGGGGTCGACCCAGAACACACTGGAGGGACTAAGTTTAGGCAGCTGCCCCCGTGAGTGGGTCTAATAACTCACACCCATGGGTCTAATATCTTATGAAACATGGGACTATTAGAAGAAGAAAAAAAACAAACAAAATCGATAAGAAGCAAATAACTTAATAAAAGAACCAAAAAGATTTGTGGAGAAAAATCTACTGACTCAGTAATTTAGGTGACCAACTGAACTTTTTTTGAACCGAAGTCTACGGAAGCGGAAGTCTCCTGCAGCCAGTCCCTAGCGGATCCCCGTGGTATTGCAGTTTAAGTAACTTCCGAGTAAGGTTTGTTGGTTGCTGCCTGGCTAAAGCAGTTGCCAGTCATGGTTATAAGTTTGTGCTAACTTTGTTAGCTATAGTGGATGCCCTTAAGATAGACAGAAGCAGTTTATTAACTCCAACAGAAACTGGAGGTGTAATTTTGTATTTCAGAGTGACAAAGAGGTTCCCAGTTAGACTTCAGTCGGCATCACGAAAGGAAAAACATTTACGGTCTTGGTTATTAGTCATTCATAACATTTACAATTTCATACATACAGTGAAATCAGGATTCACCAGCACTTATACACAATCTAAGTAATTAAGCTTCATTAACCTTAATTATTAAATGATTAACTACTGAGTCTGTGCGCATCTGCAACTTTGGTCTCAACTCAACAACTAACGTCAAAAAAAGTGTAATGAACTAAATCTAAACCATTAGAAATTTTTTTTTTTTAAGAAAACCATAGTTTTCAGTGCTGTTTTTATTTAAGGGGTACTTCACACTATGTATTAAAGGTTTGTTCTTAATGGAAAGTGACAGTTTCTGTTGGAATTTGGTATGAAACCTGTAATTCAGTCCAATATTCACACTCGTACAAAAATACAAAAGACTAAAAATAAGTCACTTCGTTAGAGATGTTAATGATTTTCATGACCATTTTCTCTCTCTCTCTCTCGGTCTCTCTCTAATAAAATTGCCATGTCCAAAAAAAATCCACTTTCACCAATTTTTCCAAACGGTTCTGGTCTAATCTGTAATAAACTGAGAACAGCGCAAGTGGTCCAGTATCTCAGGAGAGACATGAAAAGAAAAAAGAAACCCCTTTTTACAATAAGAACCATGACTAGCTGTGATGCTTCACAAAAGCTTCGTGACTGATTATTCCGAAGGAGGGTATGAATAATAATTTTGGAAATGTTTTAGAAAAAAATTAATGCTTAAAATAATGAATTTTGTGCATCTAGCACATTGATTTCTAAGCTATTTCCAAGTATGCTGATCAACTCAACACACATTACAGATCAAAATTTGCTATGGGTACAAATAAATATGGGCGTCACTCTATACTGTGGTGTATATTGTCCTTCATAGAAATGTACTGAAAAATCATAAAACCAATTTCTCCACACATCCTTCCATGACATGTTTCTCTCTACTAACACACCAACTCTGTTCGTTTCAGTCTATCGGTAAAAGATTCCACTCCAAAGTGTAGCTCAAATAAATTCTGCTTTTACGGCGCTCGCAGGATTCATTTTCTAATAAAACATTATTATTAGTATTAATACACACCAGTCTAAACAGACCTGTGTTTTGAATTCTACGTTTTTGCACTGGAAATTAATTTTCTTTTCAAATCTGTGCAACACCCCACTGGAAAACGAGGGCTCATGTTTATTATGAAGAACCCTAAGAAATGGGTCAACCCTTCTCTTATCATCCTAATCGTTCCAGCCCACGTAATAAGTAGGAAATATGAAAAAAACACAGCCACAAAACCTTACAGCCATATAACTAAACAAGCTCCTAGAAATAACCTGAAAACGTACGAGTTGGGGGATTTCTAATCTACAGAACTCGTTTCGCTGTGCAAGTTAAGAATAACAATCATAATAACAAAAGGATCCGGCTGATGTTTTTTTTTTCCTCTTATCTCCCACAGTGCAAGAAGTGTGCAACCTACCTGGGGTCCTGAGTGTCCACGACGCCCACCTGTGGGAGCTGACGAAGGGCCGATATGTGGCCTCGTTGCACGTCCGAGTCTCCGCCGAGCTCCACAGTTCTCTCAGTGGGATCAAAATGCTCCACCAGCAGGTCAGGGACGTGACGCATCAATTCGGCATCCACAGCGTGACCGTTCAACTGGAGTTCGGGGACGGAAGCCTGGAGAGGAGCTACTGCAGCACTCAGTGTTCATCAGCCCCTTGCCTGAAAGTCTCCTGTTGCCCTCCTGATGTCGCTGGACTTCCAGTGTGTAAAGATAACCAGCAGCCTCAGAACACAGAACTGGCCATGGACACGCACGAAACGAGCGGCGTACTTAAAATACAACAGCCAAGACTGTTAATACAATCCAACACAAGCACAAAGCTTTAATGTGACGTGACTAAAATACCTCCAAACGACTTGTAGCAAAAGCCTAAGGCTTAATTTGGGTCAGACTGAAACGCCACACACAATCCTTGGGCTAAAAAAATAGTAACAACGGACAAAAGGTAAAATTACAAGTTTGAGCACTTTTTCCATCCTGTTATTTAAATCATGGTGCTTTTGGCCTGACGTGTACGAACTACTAGGTTAAAATGCTTCATGTAATATTTAAAACACTCCTCAACCACATGAAATTCACTTGTATACAGTTTATATACAAATTTACTATCATTTTGCTTGAAGATGAATTCTGAAGGTACACGACATCTAATTGGTCAAAAATCTTACAGTTGACCAACGTCGTTCTTAAACGTTTCAGGGAACACAACTATGAGTACAGTACATTCCCACTTTATTTTTGAACTATTAAATTATTTTTAAAAAACAACAACCAACTCCTAATATAATCATATCTTTAAAAATGCTTACTTGTGTACGTGTACAGTATGTGTACAGTACAGAACTTTTCCAGAGACGTCATAAATCACAAAATGCAATGCACAACACGCGCTCAAACATTAGTGGACACCTGACCATCACAACCAAAATATGCCGTGTGGAAATGATTTCCTTCGTCTGTGAGAATTTGTGAGGTCGGGCAGTCTGAGGTGCAGTCGGTGTCCCAGTTCTGTGACCACTTAACTTCTTCCGCATCAACCTTGACAACTGTCCTCGTGGATCTCGCAATAAAGTCTCGTATCGTCTTTTTATCCGCATACTGTTGGCGCGGTAGACATTTGAAACACCTTCTGCACTCGTGTGCTTCCAGTTTTGCTGAGGAACACCCACATATTGATGCGATGGTCAGGTGTCCACAATCTTTCGGCCATAAACTATGTTGTAGTATATCTTACATGGGAATGGTGCGATCTGATTGGTTTGTGATCCTAGTTTAATAAACAATGGACACGAACTCAATGATTCTGAAATCCAAGAAAATTCCGACATATACAAAGAAAGCTACACGTGTTAAAGGGATAAAGCACTTTATTTAACCTTTGAATAAGTTTCAAAAGATGCCGCCATGAAGCGCACATAACAGGTGATGTGTCCAGATGTGCACAGAGCTCCCCTGCCATGTGTCATGTTTAAAGAAATGCAAAAATAAACTATAAAAATCTTGTTTTAGTTTGCTTTTTCTTATGTTACCATGGAGTATAACCAAAACAGTAAAAGCCCTTCTTTTTAACATGGCTTGTGATTATAGATATGATTTAAGAAATAACCCACAGAGATATTTAATAATAAAAGCATGATAATTTGAATATAAACTTTTATAATTAACCTCAATAACAAATCCCATGTAAACAACAGGAGAAAACCGTTCCAGTGTCGTCTGAAGGTCAGGGTTAATGTAGAGGATCATCGTGTTCAGTGGAAGGGTCTTAAATCAACCTGAAGGGGTTAATGTCCTGATAACGACTGGCTCCCTGCAATTTATTTCTCTTATTACACGACTACGCATAAAATACAGATTTTATTACATCTCCTAATGACACGCTCCGTTACACTGTTAAACTGCTACACTCTGTAATGGTCTGCCGTTTGACCAATCAGCTTTGAGTATTCAAACGAGCAGTGCTGTAACGGTTTTGACTCGGTGACAACACATATGTATCAACGTTCGTTCCAATCTATTGATGGCATCCTATTTAAATGCCACCACCTTGTAGCTGCTGATGTCACCGACTCCTGATTCTGGAATACTACTTTTTTTAAAAAAAAATACATTCCTGGGCTTTTCTGCTGTTCACAAATGTTTGCACAAATGGCTACACTCGGGATCAAGCGTTTAGTGAAGATTAATGAAGAAATTGTAAAAACCTGGATCAGCATGTCATCATATCATCACCATCCCATTTTAAGGAACAATGGCTTTCTTTGTGCTGCAAGCTTCATAGCGGTCGGCCTGCTGACTCTGTGCGGTGGGTGGGACTCCAGTCCAGATGTGGAACTATATCCCGTACTGGGGCTGCAACCAAATCACTTTTATTATCCAGAATATTTTTAACCCAGACTAGCAGAAATGGGCGTGACAGACGAAACGAAGTCCCATGTGGTATAAAACGAAGACTATAGTTAATCTACTGTGTAAACGTGTCACCATGACAGGCACAAAGCTCACACACAGATTTTCTATAATTTAATTTTGCTTTGAAATGAAACAAATGGTACAAAAAGTGCCTAAAATACAGTGAGGATATACAGCACAACCCTGAAAATCCAACACACAAGTACGTAGGAACCTGAACACCTACAGAAATAAACCAAGGGACAGATCCAACGTGTCCAACCGAGCAGCCTAGGGCGTGCTACAGGGACTGAATTTAGAAGAGAGGGATAAAATAATCACCTCAGATAAAATTCTTAGCTAAAACAAGACGGCAAACCAAACGCTTGCAGAAAGGCAGAGAAATCAATGATTCTGACAAGAAATCACTATTTCTAATGACACGAGTGCAGATTCCACTTCTGTTACACCAGTGTCAAACCACAAACATCTAAAATCTAACACACACAATTCCACGGCAACAGACAAAACACGGATGAAAGAAGTGCAACAGAGCACACGGGGGAGTCAGTGGGTCCAGCGGCGATGTCTGGAACAAAAAGAGTTCCGGATCATTCATACAGAGGGGGTGGTCGGGTTTGGGAAGGTTCGCCGTTGGCTTTGCTGGATAGTATTAAAGCACCGGGCTTCGCTTGAACACCTGAGGCACGTTGGCAAAGCGGCGATAGTTTGGACAGTTCAGCATGTGCCATTCATCCAGTGAGAATAAACAGCTGCTGTTACGTGACCGGTAGTTTCTTTAAGAACAGAGAAGTCATTCATACGTTATAAAGATACACTGCATAGTGCTCCAGTATAGGAAAATAATCACTGCTATAGATTCGGCTTTTGATATCAATACACTAACATATCGCCCCTTTAAATACAGATCTTACCGTGACCATTATAACGAAACCGCATTTTTGTTTTTTAAATCTATAATATTTTGATCATTAACTGTCCGCTCACTGTGGTGCCCTTCGCTTCTCGCAGCGTCAGCATACCTGCACGTGAGGTCGGACGGGTGCTGCCACTTTCTCCCACTGCTCCCTCTGCCCTGATTGGCTACGACGTTCATGAGGTGTAAAAGCTCGGTCATGACACCTGAAAAGAAACATTAGCAAGAGATTACCTACAGAACAAACCCTGATCACTGAAACTAACATACAACCATAAATATTCCTAAATAATCTCTTCACGCTACAATGCTAATCCTGACGATTAACTTTTTTTTTTTTAAGTGCTGAACGCAAACCATTGACGGAAACCTTACCATCCTGCGCTTTATTAGTCATGTGTCTCGTCACCAGGTCCACATACACCTTCTTCTCTTTCTCCCAGTCCTCCTCTCTGTACAATACCACCGGTCTACAAAACACAAAGTGGATCAGCTGATACAGGTCATGAAATTCTGGGAATGAGGATCGACGTCCATCACACAAATCACAGCCAGGCGCAAAACCCAGATTATATTCATTTAAATAGGGTTTGATTTGACTCCATTTTCTGCATGCATGTGCAAGTTTAAAAAAATAAAGAAATAAAACATGACTACTTCTAAATTTACAGGCAGGTTAGTAAACACTACAACTGAGGTGACATCACTATAGAGACAAAACTTGGTGAACAGCTCACCATCACAAACATCACTTTTGAACATGGCCCCACCCCTTTTTCTACAATACCCTCTACTCTTCAGGGACATGGTTGTTGATCGATTTTACCCCGAAGCTGTTCGGTACGGTGCCGCATAAGCCACACCTTCCTAGAGACTGCGTATGCCACATACTTTTAGCTATATAGTGACACATTATGATTTAAAGAGGGGACAAAGTGAGGGAAATTATATGGGTTAGGGTTAAGGAAGTCCAAAAACTGAGTAATATCTTATCCTCATATTGCATATAACATTTCTTCGGCTTCTCAGTGAGTACGTAACACACAACAGTATTTATTTGAGTCATGACATAGGCAGTAGGGCTGGGCGATACGAGCTAAAAACTATCACGACATTTAAAAAAAAAAAGTTTGACGATAATATTTATCACAACATCTTATGATGACATTCAAATAATTATCAGAGAGAAAAGAACATGACAGAGCATGCAGACTGTCCGTAAGTATACAGACACCAGGGGGCGCTTACTTAACATTCTTTTCTGCACACCTGAGCTCTACTGTTGTACTTGCCCCTGGTTTTCCCATGTGGCCTGTCTCTGCACCGCCATTTCCCGCCACTGCCCAATCATCATACATCAGATCATATATAACACGCCTGATATTTATTAAGCCAGTTCTACACATCCTGCTACGTTATACAGTCTCCTCACTGATGCGTCCTGGGGATACAGACGATATTCAACCCACCGGCTGTACAAATGGTAATTTCGCGATAATCTAATACATTGCCAAGCCTTAGAAGACAAGCAGGTAAACATATGGAGCGTATAAACATTTCTAAGGATCCCATTCAGGTAGAGTACCTTGCGACATTCAAGAAGACATTTCTTTCACCGTGAGACACTGCTTTCTTCTCTGGCTGCTGATGTGCTGTTTCTCTGACATCATCTCGGAGCTGTGCACTGGGTAAAACCACCTTGGATTTCACCTAAGCGGGACATACAGCTACTGTGTTGAGAAGTTTAGCTGAAGCATAAGTGTCAATAAGTGCAACTGCTTGCCTTTACACCAATCCTAAACATCACTATGTTCTTGTACACACTGAATGTGTGTCAAACCTGGACCTGAAGAGGCAGCGTGCTCTCGAAGCTGCCTGTAATGTCCGTTTCCTCCCCTAACGTCGCACGCGCCTCAGAGTCTGCCTGCTGCTGACTGACCGACGCGACATCGCCGTCCTCCTCCTCCTCCGCCTGCTCAGCGGTCTGCTTCTCTTGGTCGTGGCACAGTACCGACTTGTGGATCGATGTGCCTTCATGCACTATGTGAGCCTCTTTGCTCTTCTTAACATTTAGGAAGGGGGTTATGGGAAGTGCTTCTGTAGTACCAGAGTCCAAATTGCCATCGGCACTTATCTGAGGCGGGGACCAGCTCTCTCTGTCCAAGTTGAGTTTAGGAGTTAACATTGGGGATCGCTTAACAATTTTGCCCAGTGGGGTGGACATGATCGGGGCAGACACAGACGCCATTTTGTCATTTGATACATTTGGGATAGTAATTTTATACGATTTGAAAAAATTCTCCTCACTGCTTACCTTTGTCTCCCCTGGCTCAGGCGTGTAATATGTTTTGGTAAAATAACCCTCATCGCTTCCAGTTGGTGCAGTTTCGCCAAGCGAGCATTCGGTTATTGCTCGTCTTTGCCGCGAGCTGCACCACAGACTGCCCTCCTTAACCGGAACCTGCTCGGTCTGACAGATCTCAATGAAATCCTCCAGGCCATCAGCGCTGACATCCGCTCTATCGATAGGGCTCAGACCCATGATCTCATCTACGTCAAAACCAAACGCGACACCTTCCACACTCTCTTCGTCACGTACGATCACCGGGCTGCTCGAGCGAACATCAGTAAACGGTGCGGCGCTCTGACCAGCAGTCTTACGACCATCAAAGTAATCCAGGCTCAAAGATCTATGATCTGATAGAGTTTTTTCCACCCTCTTGATCTCATTAAGTACGACGGATGAGGAATGAAGCGAGACCAGCCTCACTTGTCGGAAAGTACCGAACGAGTCTGAATCTGGATAAGGCCGTTTAGCTCGGCAAGGTTTTTCCAGCGGGGTATCATACGTCTCATTAAGGCATGAATCATCCAATCGCCTCTTGCGTCCAACAGATGCCTCGCTGTTACTTAACTCTACTTTCAAGTTCCAGGATGTACTGTCAGGGCTCTGGGAATCGGTGGCTTTCTGAAAGACCATGTGGGAATAAACTGAGAGGGGCTTCAAGTGCGGAAAACGACTCGTCCTTGTGTCCGAGGAAGCGGATTGCTTTCTGTCTGCCATCATGACTTCAAAAGGGTGAACGATATGGGGATTATTCTACACAGGAGTAACTGGGACCTTGAGAAAAAAAAAAAGAGAGAGAGAGAAACGGTGATTATATTTTAGCTAGAAAAATGGCACCCAAGTCCAAATGTCCTTCTTTTCATTCTGCGTAATTTGTGCGTTCATCACATACAGTCCTGGGTCCTGGGTTTCAGGCCCTGGCTCAGATGTTTCTGTGTGGGGTTTGCATGTTCTTCTGTGCTTGTGTGGGTTTCCTCCGGGTACTCCGGTTTCCTTCCACAGTCCGGACACACGGGCCCTAGGTGTGAGAGCTTGTGTGTGTTCTGGCCGTGCAGTGGTCTGGCGAGCTGTTCAGAGCGTACTTCACCTTTACGGGCTCCAGCCGACCCACGACCATAACCCTCGTCCGCTAATAACCGGAATAAGTGCTCTTTGGTGCTTTTATGCTCGTCACCCACTTTATTAGGAACGTACGGACACGTCGCACCTTCACCCAATCGGTAAATTATGCACATACAGGCCAAGCACTTTCATTCATATTCACATCAAGTGCGGGTTCAATTCTGGGATGGTTGTTGGCGTTCGGTATTTAAGAAACCGCTTATCTCCAGGGAATTTCTCACACAGCAGTCTCTGGAGAAACAAAGCCACGAGGGCAGGTGGGCAGGGCGGAACACCTTGTTGATCAGACACATCAGGAGGCATAAATAGGATTTGGTGAGCAAATCAACAGGTGTCTAAGGGTTCCTATTAAAGTGGACACTGACTGTATGATGTACAATCAACAGTAATTGATAAGTCAGTACAAAACAAACCACTAACGGAACCTGAATAGAGAATTAAAACAGAATTTAACTGTTGACACCTGATTCAAATAATTATTACCTAAATCCTGCTGAACTAATAACAGATAAATAAACTCCAGCCTGTGGTGGTTTTCTGTCACTAAAACATCAACCAAGTCAACACAACCCACCTGTTAACAAAAGAAACGACTTATTCAGGTATTATATCACATATAAACGTGTGATTTAAATAAATATCTACCGAAACAAGCCGTTTACGAATCCAACCCTCGGGCTGAGCTAGTTACCCGGTTGTTGCTAACACTTAGCTGTACACACACGAACAAGTTTAACGGTTATTAAGTGTTTCAGTGTTCAAGTTCAGCTGAATCCGGGTTTAGTATGTGTAATAAACACTTGCCTTCCGCATGCATAAAGACCTACCTCGGTTAAAAGACGCTAGAGCACGAAGTGCATTTCCACTCAGTTACCGAGTCAACGGTAATCAGGAGCAGCTGGTTTGAAAATGAGCGCCGCGACGAGACTCCTATTTATAGGTTTTGGCGACGAGCGTGAGCTGTGATTGGCTGATTCTCTGTCCGCGCATTATATTTTTAGATAGATAGATAGATAGATAGATAGATAGATAGATAGATAGATAGATAGATAGATAGATAGATAGATA
>JBCNYG010000025.1:3460892-3501319 GCA_039654305.1 Porochilus rendahli
CTCTAAAATGTCGCTCGCTGCTTGTTTACTTGCGCTGGACGACCCCGGCCTAACAAGATCACGTCACTTCCGGGAAAAAAATAGTTCCGCAGCCCTGCTAGTAATCCACGGGATAAAATTTTCCAGTATAGTGTTTTTTATGTTCACTTATGTTAAAATAGCTCTGTATCACTTAAACGTATTACATCACACACAAATTATGCAGTAAGGACGATCAATAAGACGTGTGCATATCCAACAAGTTGTTCAAACATCATATGTTGTGTTATTTTTTAATAAAAGCATTATGAACAGTTGGTGACAACAAGGCCAAAGTCAATTAATTCTAAAACAAACGACTTCAATCTTCGTCTTGTTGTAGTGCTGTGTTAATAGCGCCACCTGCAGTATTGGAGGACTTGTACGCGTTTATCTATGCAGATGTCGCATTTTGAGTCCGTAACGCACTTCCTCGTTTCTATTCAAATGCGTTCCGATACTCAGTATGGCTGGTAAGAGCTTCTTTCACCAGCTAGCAGCACACGTGCTGGCAACAGGCTGCTCAGCCATCGGAGCCATCGTGTTTCCCCTTACAAAAATCAAACAAAAGGGACGGCAGGCAGCTAAGCTCCTGGCACGGTGGGGATTTTTCTGTGAAAGCCTGCTGCAGTGTGACTAAAGCAATGCATCTCTGTTCGGCGTGTGACCCCGCACACACACACACACACACACACACACCAAGATCAAAGCTGTGGCAGAATCCCATGGGATGTCAATGATTTCTAAGCCAGCTACCCTGTCCATACTGACCCCCCAGTTCCACATCACTACATTCATCGTCATCACGGAGTGGTGGAAACACTCGGATTATAAAAACCCAGCATGTTTAGACAAACATGTACGCGTTCACACTTCTCCCTTCAGTAACATCATAATCCTGATACGGAGTACAACGCCTATTGCCTAGCAACACTGACATGTTGTCTCTGTCATCCATTAATGAGAAAATCCTACAATGAGTAAGCAGCGCAGCCAAGCTAATTAACTCCTCCAGTGATGCAGTCGCCAACAGCAACAGTGTTTACTGCCGTTCAATTCCAGGTCTCGCGCAGGTGCTATGCTGCAGTGCTGTGGAATTCTCAAATCTGATTGGTTTCGTGTTTTGTTCTGACTGCAGTTCAGATCACAGGTTTATGTAAACACGCTCATTCTGAGTAGTAGTAGTAGTAATATACGTTATACAGTCTAGATAATGAGACTGCCATCATCCTGTGAGGAGACGCGTGCTTGACATTTCTGGAAGGAGTCTCCAGTGTCGGAGATGATTAACACTTAAAAGTAAAGCTGAAATGTTCGGAGACTGTGGACTTTCAGCTTTCTGGTCACTTGTTAACATGACAACACGCGTCATGGGGCGTTTGGTCGCAGGTTGATGCGACTCACAACCATGACCCTGAAGCCTGACTGAACCCACAGCTGCACTTCTTTACTTAAGACGACTCACACTGTACCATCCCATATCTACTTTTGATCCATCCTTATACTGATACTCACTCACGCTGACTATACAGGGCACTGTTTGCAGGAAGAAAATATATGGCCCTCGTTACAGTTAGCTGGTAACAAAAGAGGGATTCTGGGGGATTATGGCAGTTATACGAGTTCAGAGAGCATCAGTGTGTATTGATCACTTATCACCATTGTTTCCCACTGAACAACACTGTTCCCTACCTACCAATCACTCATCACCACTGTCCCCAATTGACAACCAATTGTCTGCTATATGATTTTAGACAGCATCAGTGTGTAACAACCACTGACCAATCACTGACCACCAGTTTCCCACTGTCCAATCACTGACCACAACTGTTCCCCACCTACCAATCACTTATCACCACTGTTCCAAATTGTCCATCAATTGGCTGTTATGTGAGTTTAGACAGCATCAGTGTGTAACGACCACCGACCAATCACTGACCACCAATGTTTCTCACCAACCACACAGTGACCACTGTTCCCCACTGATTGATCACTTATCCCCAATAACCAATCACTGACCTCCTCCTCTGTTTGTCCCACCCTGTCAGCACTTTGTTCTTTGTTATATATGGGAGACATTCCATTGTAAGCATTTAAAAATAGTCAACTTCCTTTCTGTCTGGACTGTTAAAATATTTTTTAAGTGAGAAATAATTCAGGAAGCAAATGAGAATCTGTGATAATGTACTGCAATGAAACCGGATTCTCTCCTCTGTATACTGTAAATCCTTCTTCTAGCTGTACCTTCACTTACAATCTGAAATGAAGCTAATCGGGACAGAGAGCTCATATGAAAACGAATGAC
This sequence comes from Porochilus rendahli, assembly GCA_039654305.1. Classification (NCBI taxonomy): domain Eukaryota; kingdom Metazoa; phylum Chordata; class Actinopteri; order Siluriformes; family Plotosidae; genus Porochilus; species Porochilus rendahli. The sequence goes on from JBCNYG010000025.1 coordinate 3,463,216, forward strand.
GTCATCCAACACCTTCCTCACCTTGGGTTAGTTACCTGCTCCTGAAAAGAGGTTTAAGACACTTTTCCCTAAAAAAAAAAAATCACTGCTTGAGCACAGCACAGCACAGCACAGCCCAGCCCAGCACAGCCCAGCACAGCTCTCTGGAGGGTTCCACACCCTGCCATGGTGCTGAATGATTTCCCTCCAGCAGCTCTGTACATACAAAAGTGCCAGGCTTTTTTTCTGGTCTTGTTCGGTGACGTGGCGGGATGAAGGAGGAAAAGAAAAAAACCCAACAACAACAAGATGAACCCAACCTGAGAGGAGGCTAATAGGATTGGGGGGAGCAGCCTCCTGGTGACTCATTCCCATCTGACCTGATTAGTAAAGATCTGCTCAGGTCCCAGGTGCCTCGAACCCGACATCAGCTGCGAGTGTAGCAGCTCTTCCTCTGAACAGAAACAGGGTCTCGGGAGGAAAATCACTGACACACGGCTTTCTCATAAAGCAGGAAACCCGAGAGTTCTCGCCAGAATGTTCACTCACATCCAGTTTGTTTGTTTGTTTATTTGTTTATTATCACTTCCACTGCCATAAAGTGGCTGAGAATTTCCTCCTGAATTAAAAGGCTCGTTGCTGCTGTTTGGTTTAACTAATTTAGCTTTAAAGTAATAATAATAATAATAGTAGTAATAATAATAATAATAATAATAATAATAAGAGGGTTAACTTGTAGTAAGACTGTGTTTGTTTGCTTGTTTGTTTGTTTGCTTCCCATAAACAGGACCGAATGATCCGCACTGAATCAGAGACCGGAAAAGAAACTTTCTCACTCTTTTGCAACACTGTAACAAACTCGCACCTCCTTCTTCATCAGGATACATTTACATCACGTGTGTTTCAGGGTGTAAACTCACTTTTATGTCTCCCTGAAGCCCACGACTGCTTGGCGATGCTGGGACTCCGGATTATCGCCCGGCCAGCCGATTTTAACGCGTCCATGCCGCGCGGTCCTGCTCCGGAGGACACAAATCCTCTCACTCCTCTTCTCTCTCCGCTGTCTCCGTTCCTTCCTTTCTCTGTGTTACAGTCTGAAAGAAAACAAACTTCCTCTCTCTCTTCTCTCTCTTTCTCTCGCGATCTCTGCCCCGGCTGGATTATTTTTCCTCCCTTTTTTTAAAGCGTTTCCAGCCTGGATTTTGACAAACATACTCTCCCACACAGGGGTGGGGCTTAATATTCAAATCACGAATATGTCGACGCAGTGACGCAAGAGGAAAGGGCGGTGCTTGGCATGTTAATGAAGCCGAAATTTAGTGTCACAGCAGCCAATAAGCGGCAAGGATGTAGTTATGTAAATTTAACATATATTCAAACTATTTTAACAATTCGCAGTAATAAGTGCATTAAATGTTAGTATGAATAGAAGTATGGTATATAAAATATATATTTTTATCTCGTGTATATCTTTTTATTCATTAATTTTCCAAACTACTCAATCCTACTGGGAGAAGGTCGGTCCATCACAGGGCCAACACACACACAAACACATGCACACAACCTAGGACAGCCAATTATCCTAATATGCACGAGATATGCCTTTAATGCATCCGGTCATTTTTATCTCTGCCGAGGAGGTTATGACCAGTAGTTAGTTTGTGTTTGGCAGGATTACACAAACATTTCTGCCAGAGGCAGGGCTTTGGACAAGGAAGACATTGTTAGACTTTGGAGAGGATGTGGAACCAGGAATTTTAAAAGGGGTTTTTAATTTTGTGAGATAGGACAATTTTTGACATTTTGGTCCATATGATGGATTTCTCGGCTTGGTTGAGCCTTGCGCTCTCAGAATGCTCTTGTTACAAAATGATGTCACTTGCATCATGTCACTCTCGACTCTGGAACAAAGAGCTGACTTTTTTTAAATATATGCAACATCCTAAAATAAATTATTTTTATGTCACTATACACCTTAAAATCTCCTGTATTGGAGTTATTCATATTCACATCATGAGTTCAGATGAAATGGTGCTTCAAAAATATTCATCCCTAGAGAGGTGCAGAAGTCTTCTGTCCACTCAGCCTTAACTGAAACTTTTTTCTTTAATCCTTCTGCATGAGTGATTACCAGGAAACCCAAAGAAAGACAGAGGACAACAATTCCAGGAGAAAAAGACTCATGCGCGTCAATCAATCCCGCAGGACGTGACAGATCCAAGTGTCCTAGAAGACAATCCCACCCATGCCTAATTTCGAGATAATCATTAAAATTTGCAAAGCCTCCCACACCAAAGAGAGGAATCTGTCTCTCAGTTTCACGTCAGGTCAGTCAGGAAGAATCCAGTCCCTCAGCATTCCTGAGTGCCTCTGATTCGGCTTAAAAACATGCAGAGGGTTCTTCGGGGAGTCACAGTGAGCAGAGAGGTGAATTTTAAAAGCACTCTTTAAAAAAACAATAGATGTAGGAACTCTTTACCCTGGAACACATTCAAAATGTTTAGAGTTTTTGACATACCTTTACTGTTAGCTTGTTGCTGTATTTTTATTCTTCTTTTGATGGACATTTGTGGGAGTAAGTGCTTTATTTCTTACTCACAATTAAATTTTCCAGCAAAATTCAACATTATGCTATGCAAAATAAAAATAATAATAATAATAAAAATATAGAGATGTACTCATAGAAATCTAGGGGCCCCCTACAGAGCTTATTGAAAGTGTTCGGGATGTGCTGGAGAAGACTTTATGGAGTGGTTGAGTTTGAGAATGACGTGAGGGGGAAATCTCTCTGGCGCCACAATGAACAGGCCGTTGAAGCATTGTGGGTCACGTAGAACACCGTTAAGCGACGCACCAGTGAAAGCAATTTTAAAAAACCTCATAATTTCATCACAAAATGAGTTTTGGATGCTGTTGGAGATCACAAGCTTATTCCCAAGATTGATACAAAAGTTGTCTCAGAGTGCTCCGAGCTGCCGCTTTGCACGAGTAGGTTTAATGTGAACTCATCTAATAGTCTCCTGTTTAATTATTTCTTCTCACCGGTTAAACACACTCTCGCACTCTCTGAAAGACGGATTCAGCCTTGGGTCTTAAACACAGTGTGCTGGAATAATTGCAGTGCAGATTAGTTCGAGAGAGAGAGAGAGAGAGAGAGAGAGAGAGAGAGAGGTAAATTAAAAGACATCGGAAGTGGAAAACTTCTTTAAATTATAAAACGTGCTTCTGGATGAACATCAATACATTCCTCCAGACACTCTATTAAGAGTAGCTTAGTGCAAAAATGTAATTTATTAACAGACCTACCGGGTGACACACACACACACACACACACACACACACACACACACACACTTTCAAAACAAACAAGGCAAACTGTTGAATGAGCTTCTTTCTCTTTCACAAAGCAATCCTCATCCACTCACTCATCAGCCAAACTGCTTAATCTTACAAAGGTCGCAGGGAGGCCGGAGCCTATCTCAGCCAACACTGTGTGAAGGCAGGGTACACGCTGAATAGCTCACCAGACCACCACAGGGCCAACACACACTCACAGCTAGGGACAATTTGGAACAGCCAATTAGCCTAATGAGCATGACTTTGGGAGGAAACCGTCGTGCCCAGAGGAAACCCATGCAAGCATGGGGAGAAGATGCAAACTCCACACAGACACCCCCTCTCCGAACTTTCCTGCCGTGACGTGGACGCGTTAACCACTACACCGTCGTATCCCCCACTGTCATCCAAAATATTTTTATGTTTAATAATTTGAAACAGTTCCACAAATCAGTGAGGAAGTTTTCTCCCAAGTTTCTGGCGCAACAGATCAGAGTTCGTCAATCGTCCGGAACAAGAACCTTTGCCTGCCCTCCCTGTGCTTGCGTCGGTCGCTTCTGGGTTACCCAGTTTTCCCCCCACAATCCAAAAACACACACAATAGGCTTATTGGCTGTTCCAAATCGTCCCTAGGGTGTAAGTGTGATTGTTTAGCCCTGCAATGATCTGGCGAGCTGTCCAGGGTGTACCTCGCCCACGCCCAGAGTCGGCTAAGATGGGCGCCATCCTCCTCGCGACCCTAATTAGGATTAAGCGGCTTAGAAAGAGTGAATGAACAAAGAAAATTAATAATAGATGGGTTCTTAGAAAATACGTGAAGTATTACCAATAAAACTTACAGCTTGCCCTATCACTGACACTGGAGACTCCTTCCATCGTGTTGTATTTATTTACTACTGATGACTACCTGAGATCTTCCTGCTTCGGTCATTACATCATGTCCAGGCTGTTTTTGGACAAGCATCATCTAAACAGAGGTTGTGGTCAAGTGGAGGGAATGGAGCTCTGCTGATGTCATTAAAAGCTTAGATCTGCTCATCCTACATCAAATCATCCATTTAATCAGCACGACCGAGATCTATTTTAGTGTCCTAGTGTCAATTGGTTCAGATGGTTTTATTTAGACCTTGAGAGAAAGTGTTGAAAAGGCAAAACTCACTACTTCATCCTCTCAATCATGCCGAAGAAAATACACAAAGACTTCAGGGATGCCAGGAAAAAAAAACAACCCTTTTATTCCTTGAAAACCTCACAGAGTGAGAATGCAGCCAGTCAGGGCTGAAGAACGAAAGAAAGGAAGAAAGGAAGAAAGAAAGAGGGAGAAGTGACATCGGGCAAAGAACACAAACAAGTGCTGTCTTCTTTTCACTTGGGGGGGAAAAAATATTCTTGGTTTTTTTTTCTGCCTGCAGATCGGTTAACTTCACTGTAGGCAGACGCTAACGTTCTGGAGAACACTTCATGGACAAACTGCAAACTGTCCATAATTAAAAACACACACTCCAAAAAAATAAAAAAATCCCACAACCATGGCTGATCACTAGAACACCACAGAGGACTCATCGGGGCGAGTACTGAAAGAAGAATACCGACGACAGGTTTTCATAAACATCTCGGCTCATCAGAAGCCTTGCTTTCTTTTCCAAGACACCTTTACAACACGTCCAAGCACCCGAGAACACGCTCACCCCTCCCCCCCTCCCCCAGCTGGATGAGGGCTTCACTGAGCCCCTGATGGGATCATCCCAGATAACCTCCTCACTAAGTGCATACCCCCCCAACCACAGAACGTTCGCACCCTTTCCAGCTGAGCACGAAGGGTGGCATCGCAGGGTTCGAGAAAGACGACAGGCCGGCTTTCCTCAACACTCGCGTCCTTAGCAGGGTGTGAACTCTGCAATACTGAGAACCAAATACTTTCCTAATGCATAATAGCGCCATCATGTGGCAACACCAAAACAGCTCTCTGCTAACAAGACACTGAACTAAAAAAATACACTTGACGGTTCTGGTTGCTGCTTCCTGCTTCGCAGCACGTAACTGGAGAACATCATCACGGTCCTAGCTACTTGGCACTGGGGTATATTTTGCGTCTGTCAGAAACAGAATCGCCTGGCCAATAGAATCATCTGGGACATGTTCAGGCTCGCCGTCGACGCCGTATAATATCCACGTCTTATTTTTATTATTTTTTTTAGCTCAAGCATTCTTCAACCAAATCAAAAGGGTTCTGGGCCGGCTTGGACTTCCGGGTGGGCGAGACGGGGCTGCCGGGACTCCAGATCAGGGGCTTGAAGGATAACAGGGGACAAAATCTTTCGGATTTACTAATGTGGTCCTGTCTAAAGGCACTGGAATATCTGACGGTGGGGTGCTTATTAAAATTTGGATTAATTATATGCACAACCCACAACAAATTTTAAATTACAATTCTTACTAAATATGCAGTGGATTATTATTATTTTTTTTAGCGAGAAATTTGGTTAATTTTTTGTGGTAAAAAAGGGGGGGGTCTTAAAAAGAGCTGAAGATGCAAGCCTGAGACTTTGTCCCCTGCTTTAAAAAAGAAAAAAAAAAAAAAAAAGAGAAAACAGGAAAAACTTAAGGCCAATATAATGTACAGGAAAAGTAAAGTGTGAGCCTTTTTTTCACAATGAAGACAGAAAACAAATGCACACCAACATCTGTGAGGTTTCTAGACATTTAGAAGAAGAAAAAAAAATCCAACAACAGCAGATTCCTACTCGGCAGGTGATGTCCCTTAAAAGTTTTTTGTCTTTTTTTTGTTTGTTTTGTTTTTACTACAACAAATACAGTCACACAATACGACATCCTTCTGACCAGGCGAGAGATAGCAGAAGAAGAAAAAACAACAACAAAATAAGTCCCCAAACATTCTGAAAGGGGGGTCAGGTTTGAGCCTGTGAAGAGAGTGAGAGAGAGAGAGAGAGAGAGAGAGAAAGAGAAAGAGAGAGAGAGAGAGAGAGAAAGAGAGAGAGAGAAAGAGAGAGAGAGAAAGAGAGAGAGAGAAAGAGAGAGAGAGAAAGAGAGAGAGAGAGGATGGATGGATGGATGGTATGGTGAGCTGATGTAGGCATTCATTTTTTCAGGGGCTGGTAGACGGACGCGTTGGGGTCCAGACCAGACGGACTGGTGTCCATGAACTTGGAGGAGTAGTGCGGGGTGACTGGGTTCATGTTGCTGGTATCTGTAGAGTAAGCGATGCTGGGCATGACTGCCATCACCTCGGCGATCTTCTGTTTCAGATCTTTTATCTCCTGATCTTTCTGCAGGATCTGACCTGGAGGAGGGAGACGAACACGCGTCAGGGGTCTGGGGCAGATAACGCGTGCCGTTTCCATGGAAACACTCAATACCTTACTAAGTTTAAGAGAGAAATAAAGAAACATTGGAGGAAAAATAAATAAATAAATAAATAAAAAACAAAAACAAAAAAAAACTTACCGTTCATGAACTACACGTCCTGAAGTGTGTGCTGGAGCCCACACTGTTTTCATGACAGTGCGGGGACCTTGTATATGATGTTTAGTACGGCTGGGCGATATATCAAATAAAAATTACATCACGATATTCTATTTTCTCATTTTTAACAATAACGATATTTAAACACTATACACATATAACCTGCTCTAAAATATATATTTATAAAAAAAAAAAATCACCAGAGCATACACACACCAGGAAGCCAGAGGGCGCTCTCGCACTCTTTTACACACCTGTCATAAACACACCTAACAGAGCGTACTTGCTCCTGAGCTCCAGTGATGCACGAGCACCGTTGCATTTGCTGTGCAGCTTTCCTCCACTTTGGGACAATTAAAGCCCAGTTTATTCCACTCATGACCTCGTAGCCACTAGCGCCGACCCCCAGACTGTGATAATAACAGGTGTAACATGCATTAAGCTAGAAACCTGTTGCTATTTCTGCTCAAGTGTGACACGACATTCAGCTGACGATACGAAGCTCATATCACAATCATGAATCAACATATCGCCGAGTCCTTCTCTACAGGAGTTACTGTACTGTCCCGGATTACCTTGTGCGATCTCGAGCTGTCGCTTAGCGTCTCCGAGAGCGGAGAAGAGGTCCAGTTTGATTCTGGTCTCTGCGCTCAAGCTGTTCTCCAAGTGCTGGGTTTTATCCTGCATGGCCGACAGCGCAGACATCAGCACCTCTGTGTCCTTCTCGTTCTCTTTATATTTATGCAGCTCCTAAAAGGACACAGCATGGAAGTGAGAGCTTCATACGCTTTCGCGTGACATTTCAAAGACTGGACGCGAACCGCGTGATTGATCCTCACCTGGACTTTGAGCTCAAGCTCGCGGATCAGGTCTTCTTTGACTTTGATGTCCAGCGTGAGCTTCTTACACTCCGTCTCCAGTTCAGAGATCCTCCTCCGCAGAGACTCCGTGCACTCACCTCTGAAAGAGACCGACTCGTATCAGCGGATCAGACGGTGGCAGACATGCATGAAAATAAAAAATAATTAATTATATATATACCCTGAGTCGTACCTGGACGCGGCTGCGAGAGCTACAGCTCTGGCGGCCGTGGCTTCCTCCAGCTTCTTCCGTTTCTTCTCCTCTGCCAGCTGCCTCTCTGCAGCCGCGCGCGCCTCCTGCTCCGCCTTCAGACGCTTCTCCAGCTGCCCCAGCGTCTGCTTATCCTTTTGTTTCGCCTGCACGGCGTTATGGAGCCTGAAACGCACACGTACGCAAAGTTCTGTACGCACCGTAGCATTCCTGTCTCAAAACACTCAGCACGGACGGGACTTTTCTCACTTGTTCTGCAGCAGCTCGTTGTCCTGGCGGAGCTGGCTGAGTTCGGAACGGACGCTGCGTTCTGACGTGCCCAGAGAGCCCAGCTGGCTGCGCAGCTCCTGTTCTGTCTGCCTGCTCGCCTGCAGCTCAGCCTTCAGCTTCTTCACATCCTGCTCCAGCCTGGCGGTAAAGCGAACGAGCGAGAGAGAAGCACGTTTAACACCTCTTCATCCTGTCACGGTTATAACGATCGGTATAATGATGGTCTGCCTGTTTTACCTGACCAGAGCCTCGGGCTTGCCGAGCTGGTTATTCGGGATGCAGTTGTCTGTGGGATCTCGGTGCCCCCCCTTCCCCCCGCACTTCTGCTTCTTTTCGCCCTTCCCCGATGACGAAGGAGGTCCTGTCGAGGAGGGCACGCTGCCGTTGGCCGTGCCGTGTCCGCGTGGCGAGGAGTTTCCGCCGCCTACGCTGGCGTTTTTGTGATTTTTCGATGAGGTGGAATTGGAGGAAGAGGACGAGCACGATGACGAAGAGTTGTCCTCCTTCAGAAGCAGGTTCTCGGTGCTGCCCAGCAGCTCGGAGCTGCTCAGTCTCTTGCTGTTCACATTATTCTCCATGTACTCCAGCTCCTGTGCTTTATTATAGTCCACTGCAGGCAGGATGCTGCTGTGATGGTTCTGGTTCTGATTATGCTGTTTCTTAGACTCGCCCTTGCCTCGATCTTTCTCGCGGTACTCCAGCTCGGGTAAAGTATTCGACGAGGGTTTCTTGCCACCCGCGGCGCCGTTCTGGGCTGTCGGGGGCGAGTCGGCATCGTGTGCGCTTTTCACCGCTGCCGTCGGGAGAGGGAGGGGGAAAGAGAGGACGTCATCATTAGGGGTGCCGGAAAACAAAAACATTCATGCCTGAATCGCGATTCTTATTTATTTGCATGCATTAAAATTTTCAAGAATCGATTTTTAAGAACTCGTTTTTTCAAGCACTTCCAACCTCACTCACAACGCGTACCGCTTGTCCACACATGCCCTCCGTAGTCAACTGTTCCAGTGAGTGCCGGGTACAGAACTAGCTTTTAGCCTAGCATCGACATACATAAGGGAATAACAAATACAGCCAGCGCCGTCTTCGCTGAAGGCAAATGCTTGCACTTCGGATTTTATCATTTCCGGGTAACAAGGGGCTTGTACAGAGCCCCTTAAGGGACATGTGGGGGAAAAAAGGATAGATTTCTTGTGCACACACTATACCTATATATTTTTTTCTCCCAATGTCCCTTTAGGGGCTCCGTAGGCTTGACATGACATACGTGGTGCGCAAAATAAAAGTCAAGTATTTCGGGAACACGTCAAATCCCCGAGCCCACACCTTACGCCATCTCCTGGCGCTTAAAGAGAAAGAGCTGCGGATTCACTAAACTCCCAAACGACTCTGAACGAGCAAAGCGGATCAGTACATCTACAGAACCAGTCGTCCAGTAATGTCACTTCTTTCTTTCTTATAGAAGAGTTGTTCCTCGCTTATAGAAGAATGTAGTTACTGGTGAAATTGGCTTCCTCTGTTTGTTACGAATCAAACATCGCTTTGAATCAAGAATCGATTCTGAATCGATTCGTCACGCCAAAAATCGGAATCAAATTGAATCGTGAGTTGCTGTTCGATTCACATCCCTAGTAATAATCATCGCAAACATTCTTCGAGCACACTTATTACCACTTGTCTTCATTCTTCAACACCTGTATACGACATGGACTCATAACCCCCCCCCATGAGCACAGGTTCCCTTTTTTATCCTTCCTCTTGTCGTTTTAGGGAGTTTTCCCCTAACCGGACGCTTCCTCATCAGGCGTCTAAACCTGGATTTCTGTGAAGCTGCTTTGTGTTGAAAGCGTGACTGTAACTGAAAACCTCTTCCTATTATCTCGTACACAAGAGATAAAAGTCAGCGTTTATCGATCTCGTGCTCTGTGATACGTATTTATACATCCTATCCATTACCGTCCTCTGCCTCTCGCTCTTGTTTCTGGAGCATCTGCTGTTCTGGAGGCAGGGCCTGCTGGAGGAGCTGCATGTAGAACTCGTTCTCCTTCTGCACCTCCTTCTGCTTGCGCAGGCGCATCTTGTAGCTCACGTAGCTCTTAAAACCGAAGCCCAGCGTCACCACCGGGTATCCGATACTAGAGGACAGAGAGATTGCATACAACCCATTAGAATCTAAAGAGATCGTTCGGATCACTTTCCAAATCAGTCCAAGTGACAACTCTGTCTTTTTTTTATCCTTTATTAAACTATAAAAAAAAATTATAAAATAAAAAAAATACACCCACTACTCATGATTTTTGGTTAAAAAAAATTATATTCATCAGAGTTTCGGTTCTGCTTTGAGTTGTTGGAATTTGAGGTACTTCTCTGGACTTTCCACACTCAGGTCTGTTCAATAAAGCTTTCTGTTCCTCTGACTTCGGAGAATAAGCCCCCCATTTTCACCCATCACGAAATCGGCATCGTGTGTTTCGTGTCAATGACACTTCAATCCATCTGTTCATACAGTTTCTCCCTTGTATGTGCTTTTTGAAACACATCAATCATCAAAAGTATTCCATCCATCCATCTTCTTCCCAGGTCACGAAGGCAACAAGTCTTAGAGGGAAGCCCAGGCCTCCCTCTCCAGCGTCTCCTGAAGCATTCCCAGGCCATATGTAATCCCTCCAGCAGGGCCTTCCTCCAGTCAGACGTGCCCGGGAAAAGTAAAGTCTTAACAGACTACTTTTGGTACAAAGGGCAGCGGCTCTACCTCGAGCTCCGTCCGGATGCCCGGGCTCCGCACCCTCAGTGCAAAATAGAAATAAAAATCTGAATAAAATAGAAAATAAATGAAAAAATTCTGTTTGTTTTACGACCGCCCTGTAATCAGAGGTGAGCAGATCTCATCTCCACGCCTTATTACCACGCCACGCATTATTCAAAACGATGCAGTGGGTGCAGGCTGACTCAGAGCTTTTCAGACAGTGAACGACATGGAGTGAAATAGAGAAATAAAATTTGGGAGAAAAGTGCGAGGGGGCAGACTTCATCCAAAGGTGAGGGTGGAGTCGAGCAGTCGAACAGTTCTGAGGGAGAGCGTGTGTGGATAAATAAGTGTGTGTAAAGCGTTATGTTGTACGTCATGGTGGGGGAGCGACTGGGTGTGATCCAGCTCCAACCCCTGTGCCTGCTCTTTGTCTGGGCTTCTTGGTGAGACATTCCTAAAAAGTGACACCACTTTCCAAATACAAACCGATGACACTGTCTCTATCAAGACACAGGGCAGTGAAGTCAGTGTTGAAAACAGAAATGTGGCGGGCGGATCCGACGGGCGGGTCCCAAGGCAGGTTTCTTACCAGTGTGCTGCGAAGGGACGACACAGATCCACGTGGAAGTCCTTCAGATCTTTGAACCGTATCGCTGCCTCGATATAAACGAAGAGGATCCACAGGGACACGGTGGGGAGGCAGACGCCTCGTTCTGTACGCACAGGAAGATCAAGACACTTTATAGAAACTGTGTTCTCTCGTACACTTAATCAAAGCAGCATGGAGTCACTCTCTCTCTATCTCTCTCTCTCTCACACCCATAACATAAAACCCAAAGGAACATCGCGAAATTTAATTCAAAGTGCTTTTCTAACATCATACTAACGATAAACCCAAGTCCATTAATTATGTAATAATTGTTTTGTGTTGTGTTTTAGTGAAAGCCCACGAACACCTGTTCTTCTATTCTGTCCCGCAGATCTATTTACACAGTCTGGGCGAGGGCGAATAAGACAGGTGCTGTATCGTCACGCCGACAGTCATTACCGGGTCCATTACTCACACCTGAGAGCCCTTTGCTTTTATTTGGTCATCTTTACCGTGTTCAGGATTATCATCACTGCCCGTGTCCAAATTGTTCTCCACAACCGTCGCTCTCCCGCCTCAATTAGAACGTCTTTGTGAATCTTATTTTCTCTTTTCTGCGGAACCACGAAGCCGTGTGCTGGGTTCGATTACTGGAGCGCGGCTCTGTTTCCACCGACTCTGTTCGGCTCAGACACGCCTTAAAGATCTGACTCAGTCGTTTTAGATTTAAGTGTTGAACAGTAAAGCCACGCACATTTTCGAAAGCTCAGCTGATCGACTGAGTCCTTATTAACGCATCCTTTTATTATGTTTTTAACGTCTTTAATATTATTGAAGATCTTCTCAGACTCAGACCAGACTTCCAGAGGCACACAGAGGAAAGAGACTCGTGTCTCGTTTTGTGTGTCTCTCTCTCTCTCTCTCTCCTACTGACTCTCCATCATTCTTCCTCTGGATGAATCCCTCTCTCCATCTCTCATATCATTTAGCTCTGACTCTCTACTTGTCCCCACCATTCTTGGTCCAACTTGCTGTACACCTCTCTCTCTGCGTCTGTATTTGTGTCTACCTCTCTCTCTTTCTGTCTGCATCTCTCCCTCTTACCCAATCTGCATGAGTCTTTTTCTCTTTCCCTGTCTGCGTGGTTCTCTCCCTCTCTCTTTCTATCTGCATCTCTCTCCCCCTGTCTGTTTGTATGTCTCTTTCCCTCTCTCTCTCTCCCTGTCTGCATCACTCTCATCCTCTCTCCCTCAGTCTCTCTCTCCTTCTGACTTTCTCACCCTCTCTCCTACTCTACATGTGTGTCTCTCTCTCTCTGTATATTTTTCTGTATCTGTACAGCTTTCCTGAAGAAGAGAATAATTTATTTATGGTAAGAAAGAACCATCACTCAGCTCCCTGGATTTTTAAAATAACTTTGCCGCATCTGCACTCTCTGTTTCCCGACACCACCGAGTCACTGACAGGTCCGGGCGGCGCGTTCTCAGAACCGGCCTTCACTTTCTCTTTATCATGCTGACATCCAGAGCTGTGAACAGGCAGCCGTCAATACAGTTCATGCTGATGTGGTAGGAACAAGCCTGGACTGATCTGATCTGCACCGTCTGTTCAGTTTGATATTAATTCATAAAAAATAACATTACATTACTTTCAGGAACCAAGTTTTACACTACACACCTTACCTTTGATTACGGAAACAAACACCATTTCTAATTTAAGGGGTCAACAAACCGGGATTATAGAGCTGCAGCACATATATTAATAAAACTGCCCCAATAATAATAATAATAATAATAATAATAATAATAATAATAATAATAATAATGATAATAATATTCTTAATAAAAATAATATTAATAATAATACTAATAATGATAAAATGTAGAAAATAAAAACGTAAAACTAAAAGAAATGTGAAGACCTTTATAATAACTATGTGATGAAGATAAAAGAGAGACGGATGATCAGGTAAAGAGGAAATAAAGATTCAAATTCAAACCTAAGACCTAATTAAAAAAAGAAAGAACTACATGCATCAGTCTCTCTCTCTTCCCTGTACGTCACTCTTTCTCTTTCTGTCTCTATCTTTCGCTGTCCATCTCTCTCTCTCTCTTAACCCTGTCCATCCCACTCTCCCTTTTCTATCTCTCGCAGTCTCTCCCTCTCCCCCATCTATAATTCTGTCTCTCTTCCTTTACAGCTTTCACTGTATCTGTCTCTTAGTCTTCCTTTCCATTTCTCGCAAACTCTATCCCCCCGCATCTCTCTCCCACTCTCTCCCTTTCCCTGTTCCATCTCTCGTAGTCTCCTCCATCCATCTTTTGCTGTATCTCTCTCTCTCTCTCTCTCAATACCCTGTCCATCTGCAGTTTCTCTCTCGCCCTCTCAATGTCTCTTTCACTCTGTCTGTTTCTCTCCCCGCACCCTGTCAATCTCTCACCATGTCTCCCCCCCTCTCGCTCTGTGCCCATGCGTCTTTTTATCAACTTCTTTTTGTCCCTGTAAAAGCTATTTTTATCTCATCAACACTGAGTTGGGAAGCTCCCCCTCCTCTCCGCGTGCTCGAGGTTATGTACAACAGCAGATGGCAGAGCGTTTCGCACATAATTGACTAGAATTCCAATTTTTCCACAATATGGAAATGAATTAGACATGCATCACTTGGATTCTCTCGTTGATTTGAATTGTGTGCTCTGAACGATCTCTCAGCAGCGCTTTATTTAAAGCCGTTCGACTTCCCAGGCAGCGCTCTTTTACGGCTTCTTGCTTTTCCATTTGAATTTCACAAATAACACTCTGCCTGGAGCTGCGCTGGCTAAACCGGCCAAATAAACACGTTCTGGCTGACGCGTGCGTGTGTGAGCGTTCGATGATGAGGGCTTCTACGGTCACGTTTCGCTTTACAAGTTCTGTGGGATTTACATGGCCGTGAATGATTAAAAAAAGATCAGGAAGCTCTGACTGCTTTAAGCTAAATTAGCGCGAGTGACACTTTTGACAGAACCATCAAACACCACACTGTATAAATAAATAAATACATAAACAAACAAATAAATAAATAAATAAACGCAATGGCAAACCACAGACTTTCCCACTTTCTCTCTCGTTAAAAGAAACAGCGCCTGCCTTTCACACATGTACGACTTTAAATCATATACATGATTAAATTCAGGTGTGGTGACGTTACCTGTGTGCCAGACGTACTGCACCCACACATACGTACTGGCGGCGAAGAACAGCCACTGCACGGGGATGAAGAGCAGGCATATGATGTCGGATGTAAACGCCACGCACACAAAGAACACTGAGAACGCCTGGAAGAGATAATGATGATTCTCATCATGTACCACATCTTAAAGCGTTCGATTTCACACACCCACAAATGATCAAGATACAACCTTAAACATCAGACGTATCGTTGCCTTAAACAAGTAAAGATCATTATATATATAGATGTCCGGAGGAACATCAACAGGGAGAGACGCTCACCAGGCCCTGATATCTGAAGGAGTCGTAAACGCTCCGGATGAAGAGCCAGAAGGGCCAGAGGTACTCGAACCGGAACTCCAGCACAAAGTCGGCCAACAGCACCAGCGCCCAAACCACCAGGAACTTCAGGTACAGGAAGGTGCTGAAAAGAGAAGTGGAAAGAGAAACACACCACCGCCACCGCCGCCGCCACATCATTATCATCATTCAGGATTTCATTTGTAAAAAGACTGACTGAATCCTTCAGCTTTTGGGTTTCTAATTACTACTCAATAAAGCTTAATTCTGATTGGTTATGCTGACGGTGTGACACAACAGACCCTAACCGTGAGCTTCGGGAAGGTTCATTTGTGCAACCAGCAGCAGTGACACAACGTGAACGATCAGACGGTACACGGTGTTAAACGATGCTGTATGGAAAAGATGCCACGTGATAAAAACGCACCAAGCAACCGCCCGACAAACACGGCACTCTTTATGCGTGGCGGTGCACAGGATGCAAATCGGTGACTTACTCGGGGAGCCAGAACGATGGCGTTCATGTGTGCGGACGTACGAGTCTGTCACTGTCATACGTGATTGCTGTCGAGCATTTACAATGACAAACGACACGACAAAGCAATTAGAATTTTTTCCAGATGTAAACACACCGTCCTTCACACCCAGATCAGGTACAACCCTGAGCGTAAAACAGCCGACGCTCGGGACGAACGGAGGGATGTGATGGGACATGTGATCATAGAAGCAATTAATTTGATCTTGAAACAGAAGACGACTAAAGAAACGTGTGTTTGTGTGTGTACAGTGTTTATATCCACATCAAATATGTAACGGTGTTCGTCTTACACGGCTTCACGGGCCTGGGCTTATATTTGATATTTAGATTCTTAAACATCTCCGAGGAAAATTAACAGGAACAAGATGATCTGAACGACACGGAAAGAACAATCCGACTCTGATCACTTGTTCTTTTGCACAAATTACTCTCCTTTCACTCTTTCACCACCCAGCTTCACTTCTTCTTTACCGTATGCCTGCCTGAGTGGTGTGTGTGTGTGTGTGTGTGTGTGTGTGTGTGTGTGTGTGCACGCACTTCATAAGGGTTTGCATGCCACATTCATTAATGTTAAATGGTTTACATAAATTGTCAGGCTGTGGTCAAGATATTATTGTTCTCATTTTAATACAGTGTGTGTTTGTATGTGTATATATATATACACACACACACACACACACAAAATTTATATATATATGTGTGTGTGTGTGAAAATTTTGCATGTTGTTCCAAAAAAGTGGGTGATGTTTGTTTCTATGGTAACTCAAGTCACTGTGTGGACTAATCTCCCAAGATTTTATACTGAGATACACGAGATTTTACACCTCCACACATGTGAGCAACACACTTATTTTCCTCGGCCTCCGCTACAGATCTAAAAAGTGAACAAACCCGATTCATTAGCACGGACGAGGAAAGAAAAACATTTTAAATCACACGCGTTCAGACGTTCATTTCACTGAAGTGGATTAGATTATCATTACTAATATTTAATACACCTGCTCCGCATTTAACACAAATACCCCACCCCCATACCCACCGCCACACCCCACCCCCGCCACATGATCATCCTGCAGGTCCAGGAATCAAACCAGCAACCTTTACGCACCAAACCCGCTCCTCAAACCATTACGTCATGGATGCCCCAGCATCCGATTTGTATTAATTTGTTTATTCAGAAACATACCGTGTAAGAAAGCGGCCTGAATCACGACTCAAAGTGTCGTGAAACAGATGGACCGAGTTATAATTCAGCATCATTACATAAAAACAGAGTCTCGCTATTCCTCCTTCTTCACACTGTCAGATTATTACATCACTCAATCACCCAAAACGAGTGTAGACAGGGAAATAGGAGAAGAAACGACATCTGAAAATTAGAAGTAAACTCTAAAATAGCTACCTAAAGTCTGAAGGAACCATAAAATATCTGCAAGTGTCATGGATTTGTTTAAGAAACAGAATCCACCACGTTAGGGCACGATCTGAGACCAACCACGACTGCGTATGTGACGTCCGGAAGAACTCAAATAAAATAATGCACACATGAAATTCTCTCATGGGCGGCAACCAGGTCTGTCTGCAACCAAGTCTACAGCTATCTGCGACTATCTGTGATCGACCGCAACCGTCTCAGACTGTCAGCAATATAATCGCGGATAGTTGGCGACCGTCAACAATTAGTAGATTATCGCGTGTAATCGTCCAACATTAGGAAACAGGCTACCAAAAACAGGATGATTGTCCAGAACAGGTGGATTCCTCGCTGACAGTCACTGACGGTCTACCGTATCGGTAGCAGACCCCTCATGATCGCCTCACGGCAAGAAGAACCTGGGTTCGAGTCCCGGGTACGGTAAGGGCGTTTCTGCGTGGAGGTTGCATCGTGCTTGCGTAGGTTTCCTCTGGGTACTCCAGTATCCTCCCACAGGCCAAAGACATGCACATTAGGCTAACTGGCTGTTCCAAATTGCCCCTAGGTGTGAGTGTGAATGGTGTGTGTTGCCATGTAATGGACTGGCGAGCTTTTCTGGGCGTACCCCACCTTTACCCAGAGTCGGCTAAAATAGGCTCCTTTTGACGCAACCTCTGTAGGATTAAGCGTCTCAACAGATAAATGATTGAATGAATAAATGGTTCACCTTTTGTTAGAGATCAGACCACCACTGTTCAGGGTAAACCGGAAAGATGTGGTTGTCTGCTTTTGCCTCTGAACTCTTCACACTACACTTTAAATATTCAACTCCCATTAAAACTCAAGAGACGACATGAAGTGAATGCACGAGGACAGAGGGTGATGCCTCGCTCAAACCTCGTGACTGAAACTCGACGCAAAGAGCGCATTTCTGAAAAGGTTGCGAAACACGGACTACATGCTCCTCACTGCAGAAAACCGCCATGAATTGTTTTTAACCGTGCGTTTGCTCCAACTCCGTTAAACTGTTTGATGAGGACGAGTCGGCGCTCCAAAGTGTCCGCTAGGCCAATTTTTCCACCAGGCTCGGAGACAGCAAGAGGAGGAACGTGTACAGGTTCTTTCTAAGAGAAAGAAATGAAGAATCATACGGTCTGTTTTAGTGGGAAATGACCTGCGCTCCGTTGGCACATTACAACACCGCGGAAACATGACAGCACCATCAGATTCAACTCAGTCTTTTAATGTGGTAACAAAAAAAGGAAGCTCCTGAACACAGCCCCAAACCCACTTCCACCTGTCCCCTCGTCCCTCTCACACACACACAGTTTCAATGAAGACGATTAAAACACCAATTAAACAGTGATCACATTCAGATGGTGTAATTAAACCCTTAGAGAAATCATAATGCCTACACACATGCTTGGGCTTCTCTAAGCCGAATGACACAGAATTTCATACTCAAAAACGTCCAAACCAACACCAGGATACACGCCGTCAAACACGAATCTGACCTCACAGCTGACGTGTGGCATGTAGAGGATATAGAGTCGGGTGACGTCATCATGATAATACAGTGCTGTCAGGTTTACAGAACAATTAAATACTTTCACATCATCTAGACAGACTTTCTGTAACCAGGATCATTTTCATGTTATGGTTTTCACTGCTAGGCACCATGTACTCTAGGACTGGATATTTCCCTCCATTAGCACACTCCTGTTACTCCTGGCACTCAAAAGGATAGATACGTCCTTTGGGAAAAAAGGTTTTCCTTTCTTTTTTAGGGACAAAGACACTCGAGCAAGTTTCCAAAGCAAGATGTGGCCAGGTTTAAATTGAAGGAAGGTTGCGTAGAAATGTCTGCATCGGGTGAAACAAATTAAGCCTCTAGTTTATTCACAAAATGCTAATTTTCTTTGGATTATATATTGACAGTAAAATGTGAAGCATGTTGCCAGCACTGCTCATTTGCATGTGGCCAGCACTGCTCATTTGCATATAGCAACGCCCACAAAACTCCATAAAAGGCCACAGGCACAGACAGCCAAAAGTAAAATGACTAATGAGGAAAAAGTCCAAGAAGCAGAAACGAAATGTAAATGAATTTAACTCATTTCTATTCCAATGTAAATACAACTACTACTACTACTACTAATAATAATAATAAGGCAAACCTTTCACTATATGAAAGAAACTACTTGTTTCTTTTTATCATCAGAAGTAAAAATTTTATTTTTATTATTTCACAGCTTTGTTTCGGCACACGTTCTTCATTTTACCATTGCCAAAATAACTGGTTGTCACAAACTGTTCTGGACATTGACATCCCATCGTATCTTATTATCAGACTAATTCATCACGCTGTAGGAAATAAACTAAACCCCAACAAACCCGATCTGTGCACGCACAATAAAAGGTTCAGCCAATATACGTCATTAGAATATAAAACACATGATCCACTTTATATTTATTTCACAAGTGTTTGGTCTCCCAACACACACACACAGGAGAACTCCAGGCCTGAGTTGACTCGTGTTCCAAACAGCTTCTATAACATCAACAGTCCTTCTCCTGATTTGAATAAAACTGCCGTGAGATTTAAATCACCTACTCGTTTTTTTTAAGGTGTCAACATTCAGATTAGAAAATGACCTTGAAACACAAAGTACCAGATGTCTCTAACATCCATTCATATGAGTGGAAAATGGTTTATGAATATCATTTTGGGACCCCAATCATTTAGGGTATCTGCGTAGTGCACTTATTAGGGTGTAAAAGCATGATTCCTAGGAGATCATCTCACCCAACAAAATTCATTAGTTCTGATAAATAACAAATAATATCCAGAACAACTCTGAGAGCATTTGATCGTTATAGTGTCTTTTAGATCGTGTGTGTCAGGGATCATTCCCCCTGATCGAGTGTACACTCTGTAGTGCCCTCGGTAGGGACCATGAGCCACTCTTTTGACAGGAAGCCATTTGGACCAATTCATTCTCTTGTATAACGCTGTACGTACACAAACGCTTACAGACATTTGAACTGTTTTTATTTAAATGTAAAAATGTAATCATTTTATGCATGATGACGAATGTTCGGGGATGAGGATTGAGGCCCTGGCCTGCCTGGAGCTAATTAAATTAGCTAGCTACCTAAACAGCTAAACGCTTTTTAAACCCACCACTTTATAAGCTCCACCCCCTACACCAGAAGCGTCTCTGATTGGTTAACATAAGTAGCTCCACAAGGTTATCCAATGGCATCCGCGTGTTCCGTGTAGTACCGGCCAATCCTGGACAAGAAGGCGGGATTTATCCGAATACAGGTGTGAGAATAAATGCCAGCAGCTAGCTACCGTGGCACAAATGACTTAGCCAAACAATGCTAGCAAGCCAACGTAAAGGCTAAATGGAATAGAGCTAGCGATGGCCGCGGTGTCAGTTAGAAATGACACCAAAGCCAGCCAAATTGTAAAAGTTAGCCGAGTCAGGCGGCGAGCTCCAACGCTGAAGGTTAGTCCCTACCTGCCGTATATGCCCTCGGTGATTCGGTTCCGTTTTAACGGCCGCCGGAGTTTACTGCAGTCCGCATTGCGCCGCTTCATCCTCCTTCCCTTCGCTTAGGCGTTTTAATACCTAGCGTAATATGGTCCAGTTTTTCGTTTCGGTCCAGTGAAACAACATTGAAGTCCCCCAAAAAGGATATAGCTAGCTAGGGTTAGCTAGCTAGCTATCACTGTTATTATTATTATTTTGCCCGACTGGAAACAAAGAAATAAATAAAAAGCCTCGCTCGAAGACCCTCCTCTTTTCTCCTCGCGACGCACGGTAGCCTCAAAGACACGCGCGAGCCTGTTGATCGACAGCCACACGACCCAATCACGTCCGAGCTCGATCAGACTCGCGATCACATTGATTGATTGATAGCTAAAGGCTGCTGGCTATGTCGCGCTGAGCTAATATAAGCATCGCCTTGTTCTGTCACAGGTCACCCCCCCACAAAAAAAACAGATATCTGACAACCTCAGAGACAACCTTTTTCCGCTCCGCCAATCTTTTTCTTTGTGGACAAATCAGGTAGTGACAGCCAGCCAATCAGATTGAAATAAGGGCGGATCTTATGCCCTATGCTGCCCAATGAAGTTGACATAGGGGCGTGGTTACTAAAGCGTACGCTGTTTGCCTGGGAAACGTGTCTCGACGTACGCTATTGACGTAAACCTGAACTAGCAAGCTTCTGACAGCCGACAACAATAGAAATATTTCACAAAAAACATGCTGCACCATTTAATAACATCAGTAATGACCTGAATATTGAATCTAACTGAAAAAAATACAATGTTTTATTTATGATTAGCTAAAAATCTTTTTATGAATAATAAAGAAAAGAGCAGATAATATATTATAATAAAACATTTAACAAATATTTTTCCAAATTGTTAACAATATTTTACAAAACCTAAGGTTTATCTCACGGAACATTAACAGGTTAAGGTATTTAAGGGATATTATGCATTCGATATTTAGATATTGAACATAAACTACACAGAGTGACAGATGCTGACACAACAAATAATTAGGGGTACAAGTACTGAATGCACTTTTACGTGATTGTTTTTTCTTTATTCTTTCAAAAAGCAACAAAAAAATGCCTATTGGGCAATTTCACCCCTCCACTCAAATTTGTATATAAGTATATAATTACTAAACATATTAAACCTACCTTTGGGAATGAGTCATAGGATATTTCAATCAGCTTTCAGCAGGCATTTCAATCAGCTATGACAGAGCTATCATCATGTTAAAATGGAAACATTAAGCTGTTAATCTGTGGTCTCTGCCTGTGGTTGAGGTAGCTTTGCAAGACTTGACCACTGGGGGCGCTGTTTGGGGGGGGACCGCTTGGACCCCAAAATCATGCTCAGTATTTGATACATGAATTATATCAATTACAATACACAAATATATATATATAAGCAGGACGGAAAACCTCGTACTAGATACCATCAGGGGGCTTGACAGCTGTGCCATGCAATAGTAACTGCTACATTAATAGAATAGAATAACTGATGGTTATTCACTTACTTTTGCAGCAATCACAATGTAGCAGTCACTATTGCATGGCACAGCTGTCAAGCCCCTGATGATATCTTGTACGAAGCTTTCCGCCCTGCTTAGTACAGCCCAAAGAGGACCCGAGAGAAAGCATGCATGCGATAACAAAGCCCTGAACGCTCTCTCATGGCTCCAAAATATGCTCCCAGTCTCCGAAGCCGGCTTCCAACTGCGGCTTTTCTTCTGCAGATCGCCTTTATTGTCATTTTTGCCTTTTTTGTAGAAATAGAGGACAACGTGGAGGAAAAACCAAAAACGTTTGTTTATTTATATGCAAGTAAGTGGACTATGTGTGCAAGGGGTGTGGAAAGTGTCTTTTTTATTAAACAGACATACATGTGTTATATGTTGGATTAATATAATATAGAATTATTCTGTGAACTAGTTTATGCAGCTTTGCCTCGAGAGTTATAAAGCAATTTCTGCTTATTTATGTCAGTGTATTTTGTGTAAAAGTGTTTAAGATCACCAGTCGTTGGGGTGGGGATGGTGTACAACCCTGGGGTTGAGTGATAAGAGGAATCCACCCTATAAAATGTCACATGTGATGTCACTTGAGTTTAAAAGTATTCATTAAAACTGTATTATGTGGCCAAATGTACTGAAGACTGTAACGGAAATTACACTTTTTAAGAATTTAAAAGTTTTTTATATGATACATTATTGTATTCATATTGTAATCCAATCAAATGATGTTAGGGTAACGTTTGCACCCTTTCTGATCTAACTGGCTCAATATATTGAGGTTTCTATTGAGAATGTTTTTTTCACATATGTACACATACAGTTGCAATCATCACACATCATCGTTTAATGTGTACTTCCCGTCTGACACAGAGTTCCAGGATATCCACGTGATGGTGTTTCTGGGTTTTGGGTTCTTGGCTACGTTTCTGGTGCGCTACGGTTTCAGCGGCTCCGCATTTAACGTGTTGGTCGTCGCCATAGCCGTGCAGTGGGCCACCTTACTAAAAGGCTTCCTGATGTCTCATAGTTTCACCTGGAAGATCCGAATCCAGTTAACCAGGTGATAAAACGACAACAAATTTTACTTCATATCAGACCACATCACAGCACTGTGTCAGATTGCTTTCCTCTAACAAAACACCTCCACTCCTTTTTTAATATCACATCAAAGTCCGTACTTACTCCTCCTTTAGTCTGATAGACGCTGAACTTTGTGCGGCTTCGACTCTCGTGGCTATGGGTGCCATCCATGGAAAAATCAACCCGGTCCAACTTCTGATATTCGCCCTGATCGAGGTCACAGGGTTTGTGCTAAATCAGTGGATCATACGAACAATTTTCCAGGTGAGGTGATGGACGTTCCTATGTGATAAACCCTGTAATTTATACTTATACTCAAGGCAATACGGTGGCGCCTCACATCCGCCTCACAGTAAAAGGTCCTGGGTTCAAGTCCCAGGCTCGAGTGTTTCGGTGTGAAGTTTGCATGTTCTCCCTGTGCTTGTGTGGGTTTCCTCCAGGTACTCCGATCTCCTCCCACAATCCAAAAACACACATTAGGTAAATGGATGTTCCAAATTGCTCCTTTTTAGCATTTCTGTAGAGATGAACAAAAACACTGAACGTTATACATTTGGAAGGAAAAAATAAAAGAGACTCTCCCTAATTGACACTCCATCTTTGAGACTATTTAGTCACCTTTGGCTCCTAATTATCCCCTGATAGCGAACCAATGAGATCATTGCTGTGTAGTATACGCCACATTCATTTTTAAAAAGTCGACGCTACTGTCTTTTTTTGTTTGTTTTCATCAGAGGGGAAGACAGACACACTGGCTGTACAGCTTCGTGCTCATCAACATCTTCGGCGCTCTCTTTGGCGTGATTACATCGCGTATACTTTTCCGTAGCGAGATGCCACGGATGCACGAGAAGGAAAAGGTCAGCAGGATGTCGGGCCTCTTTGCCATGTTCGGTAAGAGAATCAAACACCCGGTCTGTTGAAATCATCAACCCAAGTTCGTAATAATTACGCCTGACACCATGTAACTAAAGATGACTTCTGTTTTTTCTTTCTCTCGCAGGGACGCTGTTCCTGTGGATGTTCTGGCCCAGTTTGAATGCAGCACTTATACAGGACTTCAGAGTGATATGTAGCACGTATCTGTCTCTGGCTGTCAGCGCCGTCACAGCCATGGCTGTTTCTGTGCTCTCCAACTCGAAAGGCAAAATCAACTTGGTGAGTCAGTGTAAGCTATGCTTTAGGAATTAATCCGTCCCTCCATAATGACAGCAGGGGAAAAATCTCAACATATCCTCTAGCCTCAAGCCAAAGGAAATTATAAGCTAACTCTTTCTAGCACTGCACACACATTGAATTTCATCAGTGGGCAGGAAAAGGTAATCAGATCAGATTTAGATATTTTCAGTTAGAAATGAGGATATTTTATCGGCAAAAGTCTGTTATAAGATTATCGAGAACCTACACCGGATTCTATTTGTTTAGTGAGATGAATAAAGAACGATGTGATGTCCCAAAGGTGCATGTTCAGAGCTCCATACTGGCTGGTGGTGTCGCTACCGGAACCGCCGTGACCTCAGTTCCTGCTCCATGGGTTGCCATGACGATTGGTTTGAGTGCCACTCTTTTGTCAGCCCTGGGATTTCGATATTTAAAGGTAGAAAATGCAACGTCTGTCTGTTTTGTTTATAAAACAATGTACTTTGAATTAGTTGATATAGAAGCATTCAATAGTTTCGAGTCGCGGAGAGGCTGGCGCCCATCTCAGTATTGATACATGTACATGTACAGTACTGTAATTCAGTATTTGAGTATACTGACTACAAAATCATTATTAGTCCTCAATATAATTTATGCACTCTAATATAGTAATAAAAATATAATAAAATTCAGTACCACAAATCAGTATTGGATTAGAAATTAATTCTAGAACTCAGTATTCACTATTTCAATAGTGTTAGAATTAGAGTTAGAGTTAGAATTCAGTACAATAAAAAGGGATTAGATTAAAACAGAGTTCAATCATCACTGCAATTTAGTAATCCTTGGAATTCACTACTACAGTACAATTCAGTGCAATACTTTCAGTGCGTTTTTGGTTAAACTCTGACAACCCTAATTTATGTGTGTTATTAACACCGTTCCTCAGAATCATATGCTATCCATCTTTGATTTCCACGATACCTGCGGCGTCCTGAACGTTCATGCAGTTCCCGGAATTTTGGGATGGTTTGCACAACTCATCTTGCAACTGGCCCACGTCCGCCACAGCACGCTGTAAGACATGTTACACTTCCTATAATCATGAAACCACAAATACATGTTTTTAAATATACTGAGTAACCAGTCATGCTTGTGTTAAACTTTTGTGGGGTGTTTTCTACACAATGTACACAAACATATGGTTTCTGTAGTTAAAACTCCAATTTCTTTTTTTCCAGCGCTGTCCGGTTTGCGGTGCATCACATCTGTATTCTGCTCATCACATTATGTGTGAGTCTGGTGATGGGAATTATTACAGGTCAGTTTTTATCAACATTATCAGAATTATTAATTCCCCACATTAGAATTCACTGCTAAACCTCAGTATATTTTGTTAGATTTCACTAATTATAATTCAGTGTTTCATTAGAATTCAGACTCTATTTCTATGTTATTGCTATAATCTTATTACGATAATTTTCATTTCAGACTCTATTTCTAAGCTATTACTATAATTTTATTACTATAATTTCATATTCCAGACTTTATTTCAAAGCTATTGCTATAATTTTGTATTTGGTGTGAATTCATCCTTTTAGAATTCAACACCTGTACTCAGTGTTTCACAAGTAGGTTACACTAGTATAATTCTGTGCTTCATTAGAATTTCAGATGGTGTTTCTAAGAGTTCCATTAGAATTTACTCCTATATTTTTGTAATCGGTTAGAGTTTAGTATTAAAATAGAATTCAGTATTAGTGCTCGGGATCTGTGTATTAGGTTTCAGTGCTTCATTGAAATTTTAGGCTGTATTTCTATTACGAATTACTACTAGATTTTTGTATTTGGTTATTAAAGTTCAATCCTGGTTTTTCTATCTGTGTATTAGGTTTCACTATTCAGTATTTCTTTCCAACGTGTAACTACATTTTTAAGTAACGGATGAAATTTCATTACTATCACGTACAGTAGTCTCTGATTTAAATTCAGTCCTATAATTCAGTGTCTGACGCATTTAGCTTCAGTAAATCTGCCCGAATAGACTTCATCCATGAGTCCAGTGTTCCTTTTTTGAGAATCGAGACCATCAGATTGCAAGTACCTAAGCGATTCTTCTAGTTAGTAGAATTTTCCAAATACAAAGTATTTTCCTTTTTACAGGACTGCTTTTGAAATGGAGCTTCTGGAAATCCCAGGAGAACAGGAAGTGCTTCGATGACCAGGCTTTCTGGGAGGTTTGTGAGGTCTTTCTAGTAAAATCTATTCCTTTTTACTTTGCTGGTGCAAAGTGTATATAATATCGAAGAAGAAAACGCAACTTATTCTAAAATCTACTTGAACTGAATAAATTCTCCACATGTTCTGTCTTTTTGCAGTTTCCAAATCTGCTGGTGCCCAAGTGAGATCAACTTCCAAGACCAAAGTCAAACTTGTACCAACAGGCTGTAAGGACTTGTGTATGTGTTCTGTGTGCTTTGTGTTCCTGTGTGTGTGCGCATTAGCATTACACTAGCTCAGTACGAAGAAAATGCTATGTTCAGACATGGCGGCAGGGCGTCTGAGACGTCACATTGTTCTCATCGCGTTATTTTTAATACGCTTTATGATGTTCCCTCACATATAAAATAATAGAGGAAATAGTGGGGTAAGTGGTGGTACACTAATTAAATATAGGGTTTCAGTGTGGGTTCAAGTGGCTCCATCTGGGAAGGGGTTTCATGTTGGGGTACATTTACATATGTGGTATGAATAAAATTAATTCTTATTCTTGTTTAGTTTTTGTTATTAAATCAATATCATATAAAAGAACATAACGGCATTTTATTCACAGTAAAGTGTAAAATTGTTTTTTTTAAACATGCTTTAGTATAACCGCAATAATATCTAATACACAAGTTGTATATAATTAATGTCACTGTAAAATTAAGATTTTTAAACACCAAAACAAATGAATAAATACAAAGCTGTCCATTATAGCTGTTAGCGATTAGTTCATTTTTCTTAAAACTAAAAACCTGTTATATGTACTATATTTAAGTGATAGGTGTATATAGTGTGTATGGGGGAAACCTCATTATCAAGGCTCATGGAAAGGAATATGCAAGATATTTTTTTTTTCCAATTTACTTTTTTGTTTTTCATTTTACAGCATGACAACCTCTCAAAATACTATAAACAAACTATATTCAAATAGTAAAAAAAACCAGAAAACAATCAGGATGGCATAAATTCTTGGATTTGACTGTCAGTGTCTTTGTAAAAAAAAAATAATAAAGGTAAAAAAAATTATCAACCTGAAAACGGTGTGTTCGGAGAATTTTTGGACATTTTTATTGGTATCGACAAATACAGCTTCAAAAAAAAAAAAAAACGAATAAGGGGAAAAAAAAGAAAACAACCCTGTTACAAAGAAAAAAGTTTACATTCCTCTAGTGTTTTAGTTTCAAATTAATTGGCATTGGACAGGCTGCATTTCTTCTTTTTTTTCCTTGCTTTTTTTTGTGCTTGCATTTATGACAGTTCTGTCTTCGCTGTACAGCAGCGACGTTACATAAATAGAGTGCAAAAGTGTACAAAATGAATGAGAGATACGGCTAGCAAAACGAGTGAGAGAGAGAGAGAGAGAGAGAGAGAGAGAGAGAGAGAGAGAGAGAGATTTGCAAAGCTGTTTATCCATTTCAAGTTTATATTTGCATTTTTTACAGGAAGAAAACTGAAAACTGTTTTGCGATGCTTGTGATTTTGGAACACCAACACCACCAAAAAAAAAATTAACAATAAAAAAAATAAAAACAGAGACCCAAAGAACTCAAGTGAAACTATTAATTTGCATCACGCTCACTTTTTACAGGACGTTTCTGGTTAAGAAGCTGGTTAAGTGTAGATTTGCGTGTAAAACTCCCATGAACAGATACATGTAGGGAACAACAAGGCAAAATGTCAGGACATCATTCCACTTGTTTTTGTTTTTTTTTTGTTTGTTTTTAAACCCCCCCCCCTCAGGTGCCACTTGACGTAAACTATGTCTTAAATATCCCAGTGAAAGCACAAAGCGCAAAGGTTTTAGGTTCTTATAGGCTGGAGTACAAACTATACATGTTGTGGTTTGAAGGGGAAAAAAAACTGGAGACGCTTCAGTTTAGTTCTTTTTAAAAAAAAAAAAAAACATAAAGAAGGGTCTAATAAAAAAGATCTGTTACGCAGAAAAGATGACATGAATCAGTGATCAGCTCAAATGAAGAGATGAGACGAGTATAGGCGATTTGTTCCCCATCAGTAGCTTATAAATGAAGTAGGCGGGGCTTCTTTCATCAGGAATCTTTAACTATGACTTCAAAATGTTTGAAAACATGTATACAATATATACATCAAGCGTGAAAAAGGGGACGCCTGAAAGCTAAATGTGTGGTACAGGAACACTGCGACAGGAGAGCCGGGTGTCAATAAACAAACAAACAAACAAACAAACAAACATGCCTGTCCGTGGTCTTTTTTTTCTCCCATAAAATAAAAAAAAAATAATAATAATGTGACTGAATTACTTTTGATTTCCGAGGCTAGATGCGACAGGTTTGTTTGCTCTCCTCAGTGTTTATCTCGACACGTCTGCCAGTCGCGCAATAAAAAAAATGAATTGGGAATGGGGAAAGGGGGAAACGCTCAAGAAAAGAGAAGTAGTACAGACAAACTTAGGGGGTGTGACGGTCAGAAAGAGAGGCTTTTCACTGCCACAGGTCTTCCGTGCGTCCAAACTTGAACACCAGACCCCTATAAGAACAACAACAACAACAACAACAACAAAATTAATAAATTAAAAAATGCCACCAACACACAGATTAAAATCATCAAGATCGAATCAGATCACATGTTTCTTCTATAAACATGGTGTTGCAAACTTTTGAAGAATAAAAGTAATCATAACTACAACTATGAAACTTTTTGGTTAAAAAAAAATCATTACAATGAAAATGTTTCTATATAAAATGTGTGTTAAATCTGAATCATAATGATATTAATGCTGGAGATGTTATAGTTAACGCTGCATTTCTACCGTATGTAACCATTCAAGTACTCAGAGATGGAACCCGGTTTTACATGATCATACCCAAAGAAGATGAAGGCGTTCTGGAAGAAAACTGCAATCCCAGGATACACGGATGGCTTCGCTACAAACCAAAGCAAAAAATAAATAAGTAAATAAATAAATGAGTAAATAAAGCAATGAAAACTCCTTTTAGATCTTTGTGTGTTATACTTGACGGTTGGAAACTAAATTAGGGAAAGAAATAACGAGGGAGAAGGCGGAGTATAAGTGGATCCCAAGACGTGCTTTAAAAATACGGACAGAAGAAGAAGATCTTAGTATTTAAGGTTAAAGTGTCAGACAGTTTCACATCAAGTTAAGTCCAAAGTCCTGACACTGCCTTTCAAATCGAGTCTAATTGAGAAGGAAGATGGAGATCGTATCGTCAGGGAGGGTCACATGACTTTTAAATGAAACACCATTTTTTTAAATACAAAAGTCTTACCAAGCACAACAAACCCTCCGAACAGGATCCACATGGAAGCAATGAGAGAGCCAAAGGCCAGCATGAAGCCGATGAAGAGCCAGACTCTCGCACCTGAAGCAAAACACGACACGACGCATAACGCAATCAACAGCACGCCAGGCAACAGCAAGGTGCTGTTATTACACCCTTATAACACATGAACTGTACGGATCTTGATCCTAACAATAATGACAGGTGTGTTTCCGAATGTGGCAAGGCTTTATCTCACACAGGTTTATATTTAAACACATGTTTCTATAGCAACAGTTCATTCACAGAGACTTCATAAATGACATAGCATCTATTACCAATAACAAAAAAACATAAAAAGGAACGCTGCCCTTTATCGGACAAGACGGCACTTGATGAAAGTTAATCTTAGAAAAAAAAAAAAAAAGAAAAAAAAAAAACCCAAAACCCTCAATCCTAAAATCTTTCCGTGTGCAAAATCTTAGGACGATAGCTACAATTTTAAAGCCTTTATGGGAGGATATTTAAAAACGGAGTCTCAGAATGACGACATCATCAAGGCCCAAGTTATCATAGAGGAGTTTGGCTTCAAACATTTCTTTCAGTATTTCAGGAGTTTGTGCTTAAATTTATGAATCCTGGTGTATATATATTTATATATAGGTCATGATTTTAATCTAAACCTTTTCACACCTCCCACACAAATCTGTCAATATGAACGGATCAAAATGCGACACTCGTACCCTTAAACTCGGGCCTCGACGACGTCATCAATCTGAGACTCTGTTTTCAGATAAACGTCCATAAAATCGTCAAAGCAGAAGCTACCAGCCTCAGATGCTACACAGGGAAATCTTGATAATCAAGTGAGGCTGATTTTTAACAAGTGCTGTCTTCTCCTTTAACAATAACAATAATTAAATAACAAACAAACAAAAAAACCTACATGTAATATACATAACTGTATATGATGGGTGCGATGATAAACTGATTGGAGCTGATTACGTGGTAAAAGGAGCTTTCCAACATGCTCGATTAGAATATAATATTCCAGCATTATACTTCTACAGCCAGAAAGGCTTAGTGTTGGACACAGCGCGTCTCCGCGTTCTCAGTTCTCACACACTCACACAGTAAATCAAGCTTGACGGGTTCATCTGCTCATGATCAGGCTATTTATACTCACCACCTCTGTTCAGTTCAGGAAGTACATTAGTGTTGGGAAATAGAAACATGCTGCGGTGGCATTTCAGGTATACACACCTGTCTGTCCCATGCAGCCATCGCTGTAGCTGTCTCCTCTCACCTGGCCGTTTGACACCGCGTTGATCCTGCGCCAGATGTAAACACAGGGATGACACTGATCTCCCTGGGTCACGTTAACCTTCAGGGTTATATACACACACATGCTGATGTGGAAGGGCAGGTGTAGAGAATTTACACTTACATGAGGAACGCTATAGTGGCGATGACGCCACAGGTGTGGTACGCGTGGTGAAACTCCTCCTCTTTGGGGTACATTATTGCTGCGTCAATTATAATCCACCAGCCCGTGAAGAACTGTGAGAAGAGACACACACACACACACACACACAGGAGGTGATTCATGAGGTCAACTAACAACTTTATGATTAAGATCAAATTATGACTGTGGCAACAAAACAGACCCTCCATTCAGAATCACTACAGTACAGCATAAATCAGTGCTCCAACATGCACATAAATTACTATTATTTGTAACAGCTGACAAACGACAAGAAGGGATTATGAAGTGATCGGAGAGACAAGAGTCGTTGCGTGGTTTGTACACCAGAGGGCGCACTTGCATTGTGACAGACAGGTTTGGCGCTCATCTGGTGTATGCGTTTGTCTCTTACAAGTCAAAACTTTCTCAAAGTTTGTTTCAGTTTCATTTTACTGTCAATTAATGACAGTAAAAAAAATAAATAAAAAAAGACTAACATAAAAGTTAAAAGCCTAAAACATAAAAAGCTTTAAAACATAAAAGGCCGAATCTATACATATACACATGTGTGTGTGTGTGTCTGTGTACACAATGATGCTAATTTGGAAAGTGTCACTCTGACAATCATACAGTGAGACATATGTACAATTATGATTTTAAATGTTCACGTTTTTAAGACAATCGTACATCATTTAGGAGTAATTAACATTTGATTATTATGTGGACTTGTAAACAAGCATTCAATATTTAGAGAAATGCAAGTTCAAAAAAAAAAAAAACTCACAGGGCTTTTTTATCTGAGGGATATTCTATTTAATGTTAGTGTGTGTTTTTTAGGTTGGACAGTAAAACTTAAGCTACAGAGGATATAAGATATGAAAAATGATATATGACATACTAAGACTCCGGCTGCTATTGAGGCAATGGTGTTTCTTTTCTCTGCCCAGTCGATGTTGCATTCACAGTCCCCGCATCTGATACCATCCAGGAATCCTGACATCTTTCTGAAGAAAGCACACAAAACAAGGACATTCAGTTCTGCACTTATAATAATTAACAATAATTTCAAGCTATTCAGACCAAAAAAATGTTTACCATTAACAACAAAGCATTTAATTCACATTCATTAACAGCTGTTTAGGCCACTTGTGTCAAACTCAACCGCATCCCCGAGAGCTTTCAAAGAATATGATTATCATACATTTTTGGCATCAACCATGACCATGAAAGATAACTCCTCCTCCATCCACTAGGTGGCAGCAACCTATTTCAAGTAAACAGCTACTCTGAAGGAAGAAAAAGGAGATTAATGCCAATTATCCTCAAAGGACCGGTGTGGGAGCAGGTTCTCATTCCAACCAAGCAGTAGAGACACTTCTAACTTGAAAGCCTGCACCTATACCATCCCTTTGAGGAAAGGTTGACATCCTGGGCCTACTGCAATTATTTTGCCATGCAGATTTATTTCATGGTTGCCCTTTTTGAATGGGTTTTCAGTCATTATTTATCTTTCGATGGCCTAGAACTTAATGATCTGGCCCTAAGGGGAAATTAGTTTGACACTCCTGCTCTATGACATCTGTACAGCATGTAAACACACACCCGGAAAGAACAGACCCGGCAAGCTGTATCCGTAATCATTCCTCACTCCCTACGTTAGTGCCCTACATGACATAAAGCCGAACCCGTTTAAAGTGCACTTTAAGTGAAAAAAACTCGGAATTTGGGTATAAATACACAGTCAATGCACCACCAGGACAAAAACCATGATTAGCAATTATATTTTAATAATGTTCCAGTTATATTCCTTTCTTATTCTTATTTTAATCCAGAAGAGGACAAAATTGGACTCTTGTTGCGCAATGTAAACAAACACCTTTGTTTGTACATACAGCTAACCAGGAAATTAGCTAATGCTAACTAGTTTTCGAAAGTGTACGGACAAAATTATATACATAAAAAGATTTGAATATATGCTTTGTCAACAAATTCGTGCGGTGTAAACAATGTCAGGTGACATTTATTCTAAATTTCGTCGCATGGCTAGCGAGAAAATTAAGCACTTAGCAAGACCAGGCTTTAGTCACAAATAGCTTCACCCACCCTGCCTCGGTGCCCTACACAGTCGCTGTATAGCCAGAGTTCTCGCACCCTCCGTAGGGCACTACACGTCAATTCGGAATGCGGTCACTGAGTCTAGTTAGCTAGCGCTGTATTGTTTGGCTAAGAATTGCTCCATCATCCCTGAAACTGAGCAGGCTGACGAATACTTCGGATTTTAAACCACGATAGTGTACATTTGTGTGAAATTTCTCGATGTCTATACGATTT
The DNA here is from genome assembly GCA_039654305.1 of Porochilus rendahli. Lineage (NCBI taxonomy): Eukaryota > Metazoa > Chordata > Actinopteri > Siluriformes > Plotosidae > Porochilus > Porochilus rendahli. The sequence goes on from JBCNYG010000025.1 coordinate 3,496,774, forward strand.
AAATATGTAACAGCTCTCACCGTGTGATGTGATCGTCTGTCGTCCACAACTGAACAATTCTTTCTCTTTCCTCAGAGGCACAGTAATGCGCATGCGCAGACAGGCGTCACTTTGGCTTTGCTGTACAATGACAACCGACTTGTTCATGACACGCCATAAGACCATTTTAAGAGTTTATTATGAGATACTATTTGGTGATAGTACAGCCAAAAAAATATTTAAATGATATTATATAAGCTATTGATATTTCAGCTTAATAAGGGGATATCATAAGTTCTTGGACACATGAGCATCACATGCCCTTTCTGAAAAGTTATTTTCAGACTTGTCTCCCTTTTTCCATTATTACAACTTCAGATCATATGAAGAGGCTTCCCACGAGACTATGGAGTGTGGCTGTGGGGATCTGTGCTCATTTTAGCTCTATCTGGGATGCACTGACTGCTCTTTTTCCATTCCAACCTCAACAAACCATGTCTTCATGTCCCTCGCTTTGTGCACAGGAACACTGATGCTGGAACAGGTCTGGGCCACATTATTCATCGACACTTATCTTTGCAAGACATTCTTAATGAGTGTACTTATGACATTGTAGCAACCTTTTCAGGAAAGCCTTCATCTGGGTGTCACGTGGTAGCCTATAGAACACCTCACAGATGTTTGATGAATTTTGGCACAGAGGTAGAAGACAGTCTCAACTACATTGAGAGCAATTTTGGTCACTTGCGACCTTTAGCACCACCATCAGGAAAAAATTTTGAAAATGCTATCACAAACATGGAGGCATTATGGATTCCAGGGCCTGGGTTTGAGTCCTGGGCTCGGAGAGGGTGTTTTTTTAGGAGCTCGCATATTTTCTGTGCTTGAGTTGGCTTCCTCCATGTTATCTCCCACAGGCCCACGAGACGCACGTTAAGCTAATTGGCTGTTTCAACGGAACGATTAAGTGAGAGGACACCCATTCAGACACAGCTGGATCAGCAAGACTTCAATTTCTTGTCGTGTCTTAGTGTCCGAAAACATAACACCTACAATGACTACTTTTCTTCATAAAAACATTGGACATTAAAAGAATTTTTTTCATTATACACAATTTTACCATAATTAAATCCTTCATTTACCAATTAGAAGAACTTTATTCCTAAAATACTCACAAAGTGGTTCCAATTCAAACTAGCCAAAGAAATAACTGCATATTTTCGTAAGATTTCATCAAATATTATTTCAGGACTGAAATCTATCACTTTTATTTAAATTTTTCATTCGAGTACACAAAGAGACAGTTAACAATAAAACGTGCTTTTGTTTTTATTTTAATTTCACATCAAATGCACACAGAGTGATCTGCATGTTTGTGACTTACAGAATCGTTAAGATAATGCTTGAATAAAGGAAACAAGGTTAGTGATATGGACTCATATCAGTTCAACAGATAGTAAAACTCAGCTTATACTTGAGTCTTTGTTCTATATAACTGGATATTATATCAGTGTTATTAACAAGTTTTCAGAGGTTTGCAGAACAACGATTACAGAACTCTAACTATAAAACGAATATCAAAAAATTATTTTCTGTGAAAAGTTCAGTGCTGTGCCTGAGAACAGAGCTTAATTATACACTACTAAATAACTCCAAGCAACTGCAGAGCAATATAAAGGGACAGGATGATCACGCCAAAAACGCCGATGTAGCCATACACGCCGTGCATCCTCTTTGCTGGGTCTAAAAGGAAAAAAGAGAAAAGTAAAAACATACCGCCAAAATAATGATAATAATAATAAATAAATGTACAATGATATGAGATTTTGTCAGTCATACTTCATGCTTGGTCATTCATCCCATCCAAATCACAGCTAAACAATCATTAGGCCTTCTGTGATTATTCTTAAGATTCTTAAAGTTACACTACTGAATTATTCGTTCATCCCTCAATGAATGCAGATTATGACCGGGATCTTCTCTAAAATGAGGTTCTCGGTTCAAGTCCTGGGCTTGGCATGCATGTTGCATAATGCATGTCACAAGTGCTTTGCAGGGCAGGTTGTAATATTTTCTCTTAAGGTCCTGGGTTTGAGTCCCAGGCTCGGTGAGGGCTTTTTCTGTGTGGAGTTTGCATGTCCCCCCCTTGCATGCATGGGTTTTCTCTGTGTACACCAGTTTCCTACCACAGTCTAAACACAATAGGCTTAATTTTAAATTGCCCCTAGGTGTGAATGTAAAGGGTTTTGTGTGTTGGCCACACCCTTCTGTAGAGTTGGCTGAGATAGGTTCCAGCCTCAAAGACACCCTATTAGTGTGGCAAATGAAGGAATCAATGAACGCACAAACAGAGGGTAAAATATGACCCTTGTACTGGAGGTAGTAAATCCAGAGGACTTACCGCCGGTGTAGTAACCCCAGGCGTAGGAGAACCTGCTGGTCACCCAGATAGCTCCCAGAACAGAAGCCGCTGTCTAAACACAGAGGAGAGATAGAAGAAAATAAAGATTGCTAAAAGTATTTCTGGTACCTTAAAAGCCCAAAGTCTAACAGTTTTATTTTTCAATCTTGCTGTAAGCACAGTGGAAGATCTCAGTGAAAAATCTGCTTCCTTCCTGAAGATCTTTTTCTAGAAATTCATTTAAATTTATTTCAGTTGCATTGTATATAATTATAATTTTTTTTATTATTATTACACACGTTTAGATATCCTGTTGCCCAACTTCTTCACATCATATCTCTGTTTGCTTTAATCTACCCATTAATCATCAACTAACTGCATGGAACTTGCTTCTCTGAGAAAACAGACATCAGAGTCTCAAAGCAAAAACAAAATGTGTAACACTGGTTTTATACACCTTGCATTTTAAAGAAACTACAGGAGAACAAATCGGTTCAGCCATGACTCATACGGCGACCGAGAAGACGAAAAGAAGACAGGGGAAGTTTCCTACTTACAGGATATACTAGTGCAGCAATCGTCTGGAAAACCAGCCACTGTGGATAAACCTCCAGTGTGTTCTGATGAGCTCTCTGGATGCAGTTAAACAGGTCATCCTTAGTACTGTACATCGTGGGGTACTGAAAACACAAACAGCGTGATGTAATTTTTATCCAAACATCACAATTTACCAAAATAAAGAAATAAAAAGTAGAAAACGGTCTGCACACCCCATAGTTAGCAAGCAAGTTAGCCACACAATCACATTCTTACCTGTGGCATTTTGCAAAGTGAACCGCACATTAAACGAGAAATTAATCGAGCAAGGAAACAAACCATTTTAACTGATTGATTATTCAGCATTATTCAGTTATTTTGATAGTTACTAAAACAGTATTATAGTTTGTCCCATTATACAAATAAGCATATCTGCATTAGCATATCTGTTATCATTGGTGTGATCCGACTTATTGTATATTCTAAAACTTCCTTACGGAGCACAGTTTAATTATGTTTTCTTGTAGTTTGCACAACACTATGAGCATCACGCGAACATTCGTCTCAATGCGCTACGTTCACAACACTTCAGAAGTGTTTTTTTTTTAAGTTGATGCATAGCTGGACATTATACGTATATATACACAGGTATATAAGCAAACAAATAAATAAATAAAAAAACAAACTTATACACACGTCAATGCCGCAGCGGGATAAAAGAAAGGTAAAGAACTCAATGAAACCTAACATCATCTGCAGTCAAATTGCGACACCTGGCCATCGGCTAGAACAGTCCAATCGACTTCGCTGGACTGGCCATCGGCTATAACAATCGTAGGGTCGCTTTTTCCTGTAACAACAGCACGGCGGATATTGAGCAGTCGCCTTTTTTGCTCTCGCAGTCCCAGTACTTTCTACCATTTACAAATGCCATGGTGTTCATTTCATCATGAAAGACATGAACATTGAGCATAAAAACAAAGGAGACCACTACCAGGCTTTTATCTCCCGACCGCCATGCAGTGGTTACAAGAAAAAGGAAGCAGAAGTGACGTTCTCCGTGCGTAGGCTAAACGCATGATTGAAACTTCAAAGCACGACAAGCCATTTTCAAAAGAAGGTTAAAGGTTAAAGAACTGTTAATACAGACATTAGAATCTGAATACAGCAGAGCAAGACATACTTTCTGGTGCGCATGCAATACTTTCTCGAGCTCACAAGAAACGTCTCCCCTCGATGTCCTTTTAGGGGCTCTAGCCGTGCCACTGTAACGATTTTAAAAATGTAAAAAATTCATTCATTCACTTGTCCTACTAGGCTCACTAGGAGACTGGTGCCTATCTCAGCCGACTCTGGGTGAAGGCCCGAGACTCAAACCCAGGATGAAATGTAAGATATAAGCAAAAAAAACCCTAATTTTAGCGAGTGTTTTTTGCTTATGTTCTCATGTAGTATGTATGAAAACAATAATTGATCCTTAGACTCAGTGGATGGCACTGAAGTGAATAGTCCTGTCAACATTCAAGAATAGCAAGCCCATGGTACATAATTATCTAAGCCCAAAACCCAGGAGAATGTTTGAATCAATTAAAAATGGAAAAAAAAAAAACAAAAAAAAAACAACCATAT
>JBCNYG010000025.1:3501419-3515633 GCA_039654305.1 Porochilus rendahli
GTTTTCTATGTCATACTAAAACAATTATTTATAAACTTTTCACAAATACCCACCCTGTATCCACCAAATAATTGTTATTTATTCAGTTATAATACGTTATTTAGTAATAAACCAGTGTTATTCAGTTGTAACTAACATAATCTGGTTATAATTACTATGCATTTTCAACCAGTATAAAGTAGGTGTAACCAACCGGTAAAAACCGGTTTACTATCAATAATATCGCGATATTACATAATCTCGTTTAAACTTCCCGCCCTTTTAAGGGAGCTGGTGCTTTACCGTTCCAAAGTCTAGAACATTACCTCAGGGAAGTAGCTATTTGATAAAATGTGTAAAAAGTTATACTAATGTTTTGTGGTTGAACTTCAGGTTCATGTAGCACACACACACACTTGTTTGCACGTACTGCTCTTTTGCAAAACATACAAAGCACCTTTTCTTTTTTAAGACGCAGTTCACACCATATTCTTAAGTAATCATGCACTTCTTCTTTAAGGTTACCTTCACGCCGTATTTCCTCCTTGCACGCCCGACATTAAGGGCCAGGTAAGTCAACATGATCCAGCTGTAGAAGTAGGTCAGAATCACGTAGCCGAAGTTCTCGGGGAGGATGTCTAAAATCTCCATCGTGACAAACTCGACCTAAAACCTTTCACCACGACCAATTCTGTCCAAACGTCAAGTCTATTTAACAAACAAGCAAACTGCAGAGTCACTGTGCTGTAAGCGATTTATATCTGTACAAAGGGAACGAGCTCGCGACTTGTCTACGAAATCTCGCGATAAAACGCGCAACCTTTCGCGACGAGTCGTTCGTTAACAGAATCGGTTCTTTCGGTTGAACATTGGGAACCGACTCACGTAAATGTATAGATTCTGCTCATACTCATACGAGCCAGATTTAAATACATTGCACTTTCTCGGAAATCTCTGGTCAAAGACTCTGTTTTAAAAACGATTAGCAAATGATAAGTAAGGAGACACGTCCTTTTTAGGTGAATCGACTCATCCAACCGGATCATTCAGAAGAACCATGATCACCAGGGTGCTTGGGGCCAAAATTCCAATGTTTACAACTGCAGCCCTTCCTTTCGTGCAGTCAGGAAGGGCTTGAACGTGATTATCTAGGAAAAAAACTATGCATATGCATTTCAAGCTTAAACACTATTCTATATCCACTAGGAATTAGTCGGACAATCTTTGCAGAATAGAAATTATGATGATTATCCTGATAGAAAACATGCACATTAACCTGATTCCCCACCTATCAGCATATTAAAAAAGATTCCCTGCCTTACTCCTGGCTAATCCCTTAGTTTTCCCCCTGATAACACAACTGATGCAAATAATCTGCAAATTAAATGAGTTGAATTGGATGTTAGAGAAGAGAAAGTCTAGGACAGGTGGCAGTTCAAAACCAAGGATGAAAATCTATATGCAAAGAAACTGCCAGAAACATGAATCAGTGTGTGTAATTTTGTAGTGATGATTATGGGTTGCTTTTAAATGCAATCTGATATTCTTAAATGATAAGATACCACAATGGTATTTTGATTATTACTTAATTTCTGCTGTAATTGTTAATTTTTTACAATGAATTATAACACCATACTCATACAGCATACATAGACATATCATAAAATACTAAATTATTAAATATCTAAGGTTGAAGTAAATAAAATGTAGAAGCAGGATTAAAAAAGACCTAAAAGAACCAAAAACAGTGAGGACCTTTCATGTAATATCATTATACCACAGACAGATCACCACCATCTTGTGGTTAAGAGGCTTAAACGGCTCCGAAACCAGGCAGGAAGTGCTGACTGGATTTTTCACCCATGCCAGATTGGCCAAAGGGTACAGTCTAGACAAAGCGTGATATACAGGGCGGAGGAACGCACTTGAAGGAGTCAACAACTTCTATGGGTAGAAAGGACTTTTGTCAGCCTTGGGATGCTGCCTTTCTAAGAGGGATAACCACACTAAACGAAAATGGAGCCCTGACAACAGTAGCTCTCTCCTGAAGGTTAAAAGGTTTACTTGGGACTAACAACTCCAAACATAAAACTTTAGTTATAGAAACCACCTGAAACCCTATGCTTTTCATGGAGTTAAAAGGATTAACTCAAATAGTATGTTTACCAAAATGAAACTGACCCAATTTTGTATCAGAGAAAAAATAATAAATTAAATTGATTAAAAAATCAAAAGATCAGACATAATTACAAGTAATTTCAGGAAGTATGAGAATGAACTAAAACAACAAAATTTGTTTTATGAATGTTTATCTGTCATTGTTTTTCTTTTGGGGGGGGCATAGATGATTGGTTTTGATGGAAAATTTTGTTGATTTCTGGATTTTATGAAAAGAAAATATTTTATTTGGTTTATTTGGAAAAATCTGACTCATGGCCCAGCAATTAATGTAAATATCATTTTATGCATAATCACAAATTTATGAAAGCAAAACCAAATGCATATAGGTTTTCATAAAGTATTTTATATTCCTGAAATATACAGAAAAGAATAATGAAACCTTTACTCACCCCCTAGTTTCATTTCATTAATAAATTTTGTTTTGTTATTTCAATTATTTTTTTGTTTGCACATTGTTTTAATTCTCCTGTTTTTAATATAATATGGTGTGTGCTTGTCCCAAGACTTGCCTAAACCAAGTTTACTGGTTTATTTAGTGTGAGATTGAACATAAAATTCTGTTGTTTTAATATAAAAATCAGCACTTCCGGTTTCTACGCACCTGCGTCATCCGATCCCAGCCTCTACGTAAAACCTGATTGGTCACTCGCTCCCGGACACGACAGGTTCGCTCCAGTGCAAGATGTGATAATCGAAACTTAGCCTCATTTCTTCCAACTAAACCGAAAGTAATACACACGAGTTCCGGATAAAACACAACTGGTTGTGTTTACACCAACCTGACAGCCAAGAAAGTAGGTTTTTTTCATTACTAAGTCTTTGATCTACAGTGTTTACATCTTAAAACACCTTGAACTTGATATTTTCTATTTCAGGAGAATATTCCACACCTTATAAATAAATGGACGCACAAACGAATTACATCAGTCGGCTGAATGAATATGCCCAGAAAAAGGGCTTGACTGTGGATTTTGATCTAGTAGACACCACAGGACTTGACCACATGAGACTGTAAGTATATTTCTGAACCACATTCTGCATGCACTTGCAATATAAACTTTACATAATGCATTGCATAAGTACCCCTGAACTGCAGGCCATGGTGTAAGCTTTGCTCTTAGTAAGAAAATACCCATAAGAAGGTTCTGGGTTCGAGTCCCGGGTTGGTGAGGGTGTTTGTGAGGAGTTTGCATATCTGTGCTTGCGTGGGTTTCCTTCAGGCACCCCAGTTTTCTCCCACAGTAAGCTAACTGGCTGTGGCAAGTTGCTCCTTGGTGTGAGTGTGAATGGTTGTGTGTTGCCCTGGACGTACCTCGCCTTTTTTCAGTGTTGGCGAAGACAGGCTTCAAAACAGACTCCATGCGGCCCAAGTAGGATTAAGCAACTCGGAAAATGAACGAATGAATGGAAACATTGCTATCAATGTAGTATGAAATGTCTGGTAATATTTACAGTGACGTACTAAGTAAAATAGCTAGTGTGTTTGTGTGTGTGTCGTGTGAAAAGGGATGTATGTGTGGAAAAACATAAAATCTGATTTAATCATTTCTCGTCCCAGTTTTTCTTGATTTAAGTTGTGTAATTGATTGTTTTCTAGGTTCACTATGAGGGTAATGATAAATGGAAACCCCTACCCTGAAGGAGTTGGACAAAACAAGAAAATAGCCAAGCACAATGCTGCAAAGAATGCTCTGAGCCTTTTGGATAACGAGGAACCGGCTCAGAGTGTAAGACCATGTTTTCTGTTTGATGATTCCTTTTCACCTTTGGATGTACAGAATGGGATGGGATCTCTGCTCATTCGTTTTCAAGAATGAAGGTGGGGTACACCTTGAATAGCTTGCCAGACACACACGGGCAATTTTGAACAGCAAATTAGCCTAATGTGCATGTTTTTTGGACTGAGGGAGGAAACCAAAGAATCTGGAAGAAACCCACTCAAGGACAGGGAGAACATGCAAACTCCACACAGAAACGTCCTCGCCGAGCTTGGGGCTCGAAACCATGACCTTCTTGCTGCGAGGCAGACATGCTAACCACTGTGCTGCCCCACCTTCATACTGATAAAGAGAAAACATGCATTCATTCATTTTCAAATCCGCTTAATCCCAATCAGGGTCAAGGGGAGGCTGGCGCCTACCTAAGTTGACTCTGGGTGGGGTTGGGGTGTCGAAGTATCTATTTTTCTGTTCTTTAAAATGGGTTCTGGTTCACATGATTGTATTTATACATATTATTAGATGTTGTGATTATAGAAAACAATTTCATTTAATTCCTGAGATCCTGTCTGACGTACTGTTTGTATAGGGCATTGGTTCTGATCCCTGGTCCTGGAGGATCCCCTGTGCAGCACATTAGTGCTTTTCCTGCTCTGTCGATCCCACCTCAAGTCATGATGAACTGCTTATAAGCTTATGAGTTAAATCAGGGGAACACTAATGTGAATCAAAGGTCCACCAGGACCGGGGTTGGGAACTCCTGGTGCAGGGGATGAACGATCTTGGAATATGATTGGACTTGACCCGTCATGCTTTTCTGCAGGAAATGAGACCATCCACTCCAGCCAGAAACTCACCTGTATCTCAAGCCAATTATGTCTGCTGGCTGAATGAACACTCTCAAAAGACAGGATTAAGATTTATTTGTAAGGAATTCGACCAAGTGACTGGCTCTCCCATCCGGTGTGTATCAAATATTTGGAGATGTGCACTGTTGAAATTCTTCTGATGGTGATTTATTAATGGCGAGTTTTATTTTGTATGTGTAGAATGTTCTCATTTGGTTGTAAGTTTGTCTGCGGTGATAAAGAGTTCCCTGAAGCTACAGGCAAAACCAAGAAGGAGGCCAAGGAAGCTGCAGCAAGAATGGTGTATGAGATTCTTAAAAAACAGGAAACAGAGCAAGTAAGAGATGCAGTATTTTAGCTAATATGTAAAAGCATTGAAAAACCAAGATAAATAAGTTTCACACTCTCTATTAAAGGTCACTGATGAAAACAGCATTAGAGAAGAAAATCCAAATACACAAAACCTCAGGTAAGCCACTGTTAGAGCGGAGACTAACATGCTTATAAATCTCAACTAAGATTTTGGTTGAATGTTTTATTTTTCGCTGCATGGTTTATCAGTGGCGTAGTGGTGAGCATGTCCGGCCCATGGCAAGAAGGTCCTGGCTTTCGAGTCCCAGGCTTGGCGTGTGGCGTTTGCATGTTCCGTGCATGCTTGCATGGGTTTCTGGGTACTCTGGTTTCCTCCCACAGCCCAAAGACATGCACATTAGACTAATTGGCTGTTTAAAATTGCCCCTAGCTATGAGTGAGAGTGTGTGTGGTTGTGGTTGCCCTGCGATGGCTTAGCGAGCTGTCCAGTGGGTATGGAAGGTTTATTCATGGAAATAATTTAATAATCAAGCAATCCCGACTTGCCGGAGTTTAGTGAAGAAGCTTCTGACGTGCTGTTTTTTTGATAGAAATCACATGACTGTTCACAACCTCCTCATCTGCCCGACAACGTGGCTGAATCGGCTGAATCATATAACCGGTGATGTCATCCCACAGGCTCAATAGAGAGGGTGACCTGTTTAGGGTGTACCCCGCCTCTCACCTAAAGTCAGCTGGGATTGGCTCCCTGACATATGTGCGTTATAGATAACTGATGGATGAATGAATTACCTCAGACAGAATTCGGGCGAAATCCTGCTAATTAATGATAGATTGCATCTCTTGTTGTATTTCCTCAGCACCAGTTTACACCATTTAAAGCTGAGTGCACGTTCAGATACTGAGTGCACGACATCGGTCAAGAACTACATAGGACGCCTCCATGAATACTGCCAAAAATCAAAACAAGCAGTCAATTTCAAAATTGTGGAAAAAGGAGGGCGTGCACATGATCCTGTGTGAGTATTATCTTGAATAATATATGTTTTGTGTGTGTTTCAGTGTATACAATATGACTGTTAACCTATTTCTCTTTTAGCTTTGTCTATAAGGTCATCATAGGTGAAAAAGAATATCCTGACGGAATGGGAAGGACGGCGAAAGACGCGAAACAGGAAGCAGCTCGGCTAGCCCTGAGTGAACTTTACGGCTATGAATTAAGCAGTCAGGTAAAAACCAATACATTCCTTTCATTTTAGACTTTTATTTTGGGAAAGAGATGTTTTTCAGAGTCAAAGCTAATTAATTAACTCATTTTTCTTCAGATTTCAACATCTTCAATGAGGTACAGCTCCTATTCCAGAATAAACATACATGAAGAAATGTTCATACAAACAGGGGTATTATTATCTTTTTTTTTTTTTTTTAGTGAGTCTTCCGATGGTGTCAGCCCACCGCAGAAGAGTTCTAACAATCAAACTACATCTGAGTCTATCATCTTCGCTCACTCACATAATGTAAGTCTAGTATGTGGTACTAGAGTCAGGGTTTATAAGAGCTATTCTTCCTAGGTGAGGTGAGTACTGATGAATAGTCCCTGAGATGGACCGTTGAGGGGAGATTAACTGAGCCCGAGGCGAATAATTGTTTAAGTGACAACAACATGGCAACATAATAAAAGCAAACTAAAACAACCTTTTCATGTTTTATCGTTTCATGCATGCTTCATTATATATTTTGAAATTCAGTTTGAAAAAGTTTAAGGCCAGACAGATTTTTAATTTTTATTTTTTTATTGGTTTTTTTTCTTGGGGATTTTTTTTCTATTTCTAAGATACAATCACCATTTGATTCAACCCTGAGCCCAAGTACGGGGAGTGAACAGTGTTGGTTATTTTAAGATAGCCGTCAGTTTGTGCCGTTCCTATGGCGTTTATAGTAAATATGTGTATGTTGCCTTTTAGTAAATGCATATGCTGTAGTTCAACGCACAAAGACTGACAATAATAATAATAATAATAATAATAATAATAATAATCATAATAAATTTAATAAATAATACATTTGGGCACGATTGGTTTACTTAAATTCTAAAATGTTTTATCATAATTTTAAGTATTAAATACTACTATTATCTAATATATTTATTTTTATTCAAAAATGTGTTTTGTATTGTATTGTTAAATTATATTTTAACATTTTAATGTGATTTTAGGTACAACAATCTTCTGATGTTAAACCAAAAAGACAGTAAGTGACACACGCATTTAATAATAAAAAAACAAACATTTATTTTATCAACAGTAGCATCACAAAATTTTTGTCTCTTACTTTAGATTAGCTGCAAACTTCCAGAACTCACCAATTAACAATAAAAAGGTATGATGGTAAATCCTACTGAGCACAGCACACTTCAGCTCTTTTATCAATAAGTGAAACAGGAGGTCACACCCATACATTTTTAATAGGCCCTTTTTTCTGAAAGCCCCTCTGTGTTTTTTTTTCTTTCCCATAGTCCTCCCAGTTTCAACCCTCAACAAAACCTTCTGCAGTCCCCAACCAGTCCATAAAATCAAGGTATGTTAATTCTATATTATGGGGTGTTTGATCTGTTGTGTTATTCATTTTATTGCTTTCACTAATGGCATGCTCCATTTATAATGCTATTATAAATAAATAATAGGTCACCAAATATCATGTTTGACCAATTAGAATCGAGTATTCAGATTAACCACGAACAAACATACTACATGGGAATGGCACAGTCTGATTGGTTCATGATTTTGGGATAATGCTTGGATCAAAATCTCACCATCACTGATTATAAAATTCAACTCAATTTTTTTTTAAATAAGCATAGTAATCTCATTTTGTTTGCATTTTTCATGTTATATAGTATATTCTAAAACAGTTATTCCACTCAGACTCAGTGAATATTACTGTTTAGTCACCTTAATGTTCTGCCTCACGGACTATTTCTAATACATCTACCTTCTATTCAACAAGTAAATCTTATATCATCAACTCACTTTTTCGTTTTTTTTCAACTTTTTCACTGTATCATCTTGCATAAAAAAATTTTTGCTTATACATTTTATATACAATTTGTTATATACAATAAATATGAAAGGGCCAGATATTATAGCTACCGTAATATTCTAAGTATGAGTTTGTTTCATGTATTTGAATAAGTATATTTCATATAGCAGATCATATTCAGACAAGATTTCCACGTAAGGATTATTAAGGGGGTCCATTCACTTGCAAGACATATTAAATACTTATGTACAGCGTTAACTCTTAGAAATAAAATAAAACATCGGCCATAAGCTGACTTGCTTACTTTTGTACACACTTGTCAATGACATCTGCAACAGGTGCAATGATATGAGTAAATATTGTAAAATACATTGTCATGCATTTGATTTCTCTTGCAGTTTTATGCCTTTTTCTGTTTCTTAACACTTGAGCTTGGCCTTTTCCACTCTCTGTGAATCTGTTCTGCCAAGTCACTGCGCGTGCCCAAGATTTTACCTCTGGCAACGCGGCCTTGTCATTGTTATTGTGAACATTTGCAGAACCAAAACAAGATAGAGGACAAATGAATAAGAGATTATAATTCCGTATGCTGGGGTGGTTTCACCTGAAACCTGTATATTCAGACAAAATTAACTGATAATGAAAGATACGAGCAGCAGTTAAATTTTTCTGATACTCAAACACTGAATCATCACTTGTTTTTGTTTTCTTTAGGTTTTTAGAGGATTTTGATTCAGTAACTAAAACTGGCAAAGGAGGCTTTGGTCATGTTTTCAAGGCCAGACGAAAGCTTGAAGACACATTCTTTGCTGTCAAGATAGTAAAGCATACTAAGTGAGTACCTCACAATTATCATTTTACTGCTCATACTGTTTAACTCTTTGATGTGCGCTGCGGTCTTGTCTTTCACATAAAAAATTCTTTTCATGAAACACAAAAATGTTATTCCAGGAAAGCTCTCAGAGAGGTCAGCGCTTTGTGTAGGCTCGACCATCGTAACATTGTGCGTTATCACACATCGTGGACTGAGATGACCGAGTACAGAGAGGAAGCCTCGGAAACTTACAGCACTTCATCGTAATTTATTTTCATTCATTCTTTACCTGTTAATATCAGATCCATTAAATAAGAAGAAAGCAAGTCAGTAGTTGAGATTGTTGAAATAATTTATCTTTAATTTTCAGCTCCATATTCCAAATTATCATTGTTTTTTTTGTTTTTTTTTTTGCTTCTAGCTCTGGCAGTGGATGTGATTACCTTTATATTCAGATGGAATACTGTGAAGGAGATACTTTGTACGAGTGGATTGAGGAAAGGAACAATAACCCTAAAAAATACACCGAGCGAAGGAAGGAAGCAGCAGAGATATTAAAGCAGGTCTTGGATGCAGTGAATTACGTCCATTCACACAAACTTTTCCACAGGGACCTGAAGGTAGGTAAAAATAATCCACCTTTAAAAATAAACATTAGCCAGAGTAGAATGATAGGATTCTTATATCGGAAGTATTACAGCATTGCGATTCATAATCCTTCTTCTAAATCAAACTTACAAGTGACTTAAGTTATTTCTTAACTTATATCAGCCAGTAAACATAATGTTTGGGCATGATGGAGGCGTGAAGGTGGGAGATTTTGGACTTGTTACTAAGGATACGGGAGATGATGGAAGTCTGTTGGAACGAACTAGGAGAGCTGGGACTCGGTCTTATATGAGCCCAGAACAGGTAAGTCCCTTGTTCAGTACATTCATAATGCAATCAGTAACTGTATTTTACACTATGGCTTTCATTTCCATGTGTCTCAGCAACAACAGCAAGTCTATGACAAAAAGGTGGATATTTACGCGATGGGCCTTATTTACTTTGAGCTGGTTTGGCGTTTTGGAACACGGCAAGAAAGACAAAAAGTGGGTGAAATCACACATTTAATATACAAATGTACTTTTATAATTACTAAAATAACGTAACATTTTAAATGATTAATTTTAATCCAATTATTAAAATAGTAAAGCATTTTAATGCTGTCATTTTTAGCAATGGCCCGATATACGAAAAAAGAATTTTCCACAAGGATTCTCAGAAAGGTTTGAGTTTGAAGTAAGTACGCGCTTGTCTTTTCAGAAGTTGCTTTATGTTTTATTTAAGTATATGTTTGCTATTTGGTAATGCTTGGGTAATAAATAATTTCTCCCAGTCATGAAAGACCATAAGCTGTATTATGTATTATATGGCAAAGACAGTATGTGCAGTCTGATTGGTCGAGGCACAGGCAATAAAACGTGTATGAACTGGAGCTTATTGCCGTGAAAGTTAGTCATTAGCTAGCTGCACTTCGCACAGTGATCTTTAACATCTTCCACAGGAATGAAAACAAGCCGAAAGCCACTTGCCTTGAATGAATGTGGAGACAGGATGCATATGCTAGATGAGGAGTTTATTGTGGACTGGCAACTCAAGAGAACAAAAACACAAGTTAGCTTCATGTAACAACTAGGATAAATTAGCTGGAGGCAAAGAAACACTTATACTAAATAAAAATCGGCCAACTACGGATTTTTTTTAAAGAAAATGTAAAAACACCTCTATGTGTCTCCAAACTGTTTTCCTCTATCCTGCTGCTTTTAATTTTAAACATTACCTTTGTATATGCATAAGAATAAGTTTAATACATTATTACCTTATATTTTTATTATAGCACAAGCTAATTGAGCAAATGCTGTGTGAAGATCCTAAGGAAAGACCAGAAGCTGAAAAATTACTCGCAGACATGGACCAGTACTCCATGACCACAGCTGCTACTGGGCACAATGGACGCAAAGAAAACAGAACATACTGAAGGGAGAAATTAATTTAGCGATAAGGGAAATTCCACCGTAACGGATGTTACATTTGCAAAGTGTCCAAGCCATTTTAACTAGTCTCACACTAAAAGTTAACGTCTGAAGCCAGAAGTTGTGTAAGGGGATAGTTAAGGTCTTGAGGTATTAGGACAGGGAAGCACAGATATCCAGCACTGCTTCTGTTTTTTATGAAAACAAAAATATGAGTGCTATGGACTTTACAATAAAAGGACATGAACATTATATCAAATCTTATTTCAAAATTCTCTGAAAACTAACAATAATACGTAATTGAGAATTCAAGGTATGGGGGTGCGGGGGGTGATTAGGCTACAGTAGTACTACAGTAGAGAACAAGAAGTGAGACACTTAGCAGCACTGGCTTCAGGGTTGGGAAAAATTCTATGTGATGGACGTTACATATGATTCATTAACATGACTTCTAGATAAGAGGACATTTCTTTTTGAAATATTTTACTGATTTGTTTTGGAAATTATGAAATTATCCAGTTATTTATTATTAACATGTTACAATCTTTCCTGCATTTCTGGATTTAAAAGGTTTTAGAAAATATGAAAAAAACTGTTTCCATCTAATCTAATCACTGTACATTCCCGACCTTTCTAGTGGTATAAGAACATGTGTTATACCTGAAAATCAATTCCCCCAAAAAATCACAAAAATTACATAACCGATGTCCATGGACTATGTATAAGCTCTGTGTGCAGTGAGTCAAAGACAAGAAACCTCACATCCCATTGTCTCAGAATTCATCCCCCATGGTACATTTAGGTGGCTAGAGCAGATCATCTAGTATTGGCCATAGAAAATCTTGTGTTTGTGTGATGCATGAACTAATTTTTGAAAATCATTGTTGCCTGGTCATGTCCCAATAAATAGATATATCAGTGAGCTCACTGTGATAATGAACTTTACACATGTAGATTACATGTTTCACTTTATTGATTACTGAATAATGTTTTTCAAGGAAAACAAGCAAAGCACAGCTGAACTGTTGGTATGTTTATGGAAACCCCATAGGTCTGATCTTATCTTGGATTTAATGAAATATACCAATGTATTACTATTTAATATTTCTGTTTTATGATTCAGTCATTACTAAATTTACATTTTTCCTGAATGCTTTAAAATATCTCTTGGGTGATGTTGGGGCATCACAGTAGAGTAGCGTTTATCACAGCAAGAAGGTCCTGGGTTCGAGTCCTGGGCTCAGCGAGGCCGTTTCTGTGTGGAGTTTGCATGTTCTCCCTTTGTTTGCCTGAGTGAGTTTTCTCCAACAGACCAAAGACATGTACATTAGGTGAATCGGCTCTTCCAGATTAAGGAGCACAGGGCATCCAATTAGAATGCTTCCTGGTTGCTTTCCTTTAGAAGTGTTCCAGGCACGTCCAACAGGGAGGAGGCCCCAGGGCAAACCCAAATCCCGATGAAGGGATTATATATCCCGTCTGCCCTAGAGAGTGAGCTAGAGAGTGTCACTGGGGAGAGGGATGGCTGGGTTTTCCTCCAGGTAAAGATGGGATGGGTGCCAGCCTCCCCGTGACCCTAATTAGGAATGAGTGGTTCAGAAAAAGAAACTCAAGTGTTTAATTCAGTGAGTATGATTATGTGTGATGTAATTAATCTTTAAGCAGGCTCTGTATTTAAAGGTGTTGTTCAAACAACAAAGAGTTAGGGGTCAGTGGTGATGAATCCTGAAATATAGTGAATATCAGCACATAGACTATAATATGATTTAACAGTTCTGGGGTTATGTTGAATTCACAGTAGGATTGAATCATGTGGTGTGTACAAGATGGTCACTTTCTGAGATTAAGTGAGAATGGGTTTGTGTTCGAGAAGGGGACGGGGTGAGACTGGGGACAGAAAGATTCAGAAAATTGAAGCAAAGGTATGAAGGTAGTTCAAGGTCATTTTTATGCTGAAAAAATGATTTTTTTTCTTCATAAATGTATTTATGTGTATAAATAAATGTTCATATTAAAGAGTACATCTGACAAAGACAACTTAGACTATTGTTGCATTATTTTCTTAATTTTTTTTTCTTTATCTCATTTTTCATTTCCAATAGATTTTTAAAATCCCGAAAATGTATTGTACATCATCTACTGTGGAAATTATATATATATATATATATAAGTAATTAATATTTATTTATGTATTATAATTATTATTTTTAAATGCATTTTTATAAATGAAACGCTGAAAACGCTGAATCCGTTGGATTGGGGGCGGAGCTTCTGGAACTTTCTGGAAATTTCCAGTCCCTTCGCTGCCTATGACGTGTATGTTTCTGTGCAGAAAATAACCGGTTCATTCCGGTTTCAGCCAGTCAGAGAGTCAGTCGGCGAGTCAGTCAGCATCGGGCAGTCTCCGTGGTGACTACCGAAGCTTCAAACCACAGAAAAGCGTTGTTTTTCTTTTCTTTTCCAGGATAATCCCGCTTTCTAAAGGTAAAACACGTGTTGATGCTGTTATATGCATGTTCTTCATACGTTTTTATGGTTTTATTATAATTGATTCGTTTGTTTTATGTTTACCGGTATACAGTCCTGTGCAGTTTCACACGTTCGCTGGAATTCTTAATTGTCTATCTTTATACTGTTTAATTATCATGAGTGTTTGAATTTAAGCATAATGAGTTTGTGGGTATTTATTTGACAATTGTGTATATTTGTCGTCACAATAGACAGACATGTCATCGAAACCTCTTAAAATCTGGTGGTGAAACAAGTCTTTAGCCTGGTACTCTTTATTTTTTTGCATAGTAGTTATTTTTAGTGATTATTTTAAAATTTGTTTTTAATAACGTAATAATATTGGTTCGGTTGTGGGACTCGATGTCTGTGCCAGTATGTCACATGACCAAGACGTTCTGTTCCATCCCCTCTTTTTGACGTCACAGATCGTACCGCCCCTCTCATAAATATCATTTACTGATTTTACGTAACCCTGTTTGACAAACTACCAAGAGG
This sequence comes from Porochilus rendahli, assembly GCA_039654305.1. Lineage (NCBI taxonomy): Eukaryota > Metazoa > Chordata > Actinopteri > Siluriformes > Plotosidae > Porochilus > Porochilus rendahli. The sequence goes on from JBCNYG010000025.1 coordinate 3,515,335, forward strand.
CAGAGCGAGAAAGTAGGTATATCGTGAAGAAAACTTGAAAGAGAGAACCTATATGAGCATCAAGAGATGAGAAGGAACAGGTCATGCCTGTGGACATGCAAGGTAAACATGAAGAGTAAAATAGATTGGGAAAGAACTAAAACAAGTGAAGAGAGCTGGGTAGAGAAAGACAGAAAACTATGGTCTGTAAAAAGTGGGGAGGGGGGGGGGGGGAGGGGAGAGGAGAGGGAAAAAAAACAAAGAAAAAAAAAAAAAAAAAAAAAAAAGAAAGAAAAAAAAGAAAAAAAAAAAGAAAAGAA
>JBCNYG010000025.1:3524358-3535948 GCA_039654305.1 Porochilus rendahli
CACGTGTGAAGGGACCAAGGAGTCATTCGGTCTCACATGGAATGGCCGTAGAGCGTACTCTCGGCCAGGTCGCGTGCCCCCGCGAGATTTTAAGACCGCGGCGAGAACACGCTGTATAGCCCATTCAATATACATTCCAAATCACGCCTGGCTCCCTACACAAGTGCACTACATAAGGTAAGAATGAACGGTTGTTGTGGACTTCCTAGTGCACTTGAATATCACTGAGACGTTATTCGTATCGTCGCTGTTTTCTCGGCAGTTTTTCAGGACTTTTTGCAAAATGAAATCATGAGACAGCTGCTTTATTTTTACAGATTCGTGGTTCTCATTAATGCTTCATCATAATAAATAAAATCAAGTTTTATTTTTGTACTTTTTAATCTACTGAAGTTGGTCAGTGATGTTTCTGTAAGTCCTAGAGCACTAGAGAGTTCCAATCACACATCACTTCCCACCCTCGGTAGGGCACTTGGGTAGGGAGCAAGGATTGAGATTAGATTAATAAAGGTTAAATATGGAATTTCATCTGTCTTATTATGAAATAATAAAGTGCCTTCTGCTTGCACACATTATTTATTTAAATAAACTTTTTTCTAAGCTTTTCCGTAATACAAGGGCTAAGAAAATACAGCTTGAACTGACATTCGAACCATGACCCTCCAGATGTGAGGCTACACCACTGTTCTACTGGTCTAGTCCATTAACACTGAGAACAGGTATAATAGAAAATTTGAAGTTCACTGCCTCAGTGGTGCAGCGTTGGGTTTCCTTTTCAGCCTCAGGGTCCCGGGTTCGATCCACCGACTGGGAAATCTGTCTCTACCAACATGTGCAGACTTAGACTTTCTCATTAAATAATGATCACGTCAATCCTCAGACGTTACCGATTTGGTGTAAATATCACACTTTATTCAGCACAATAATCCAAACGTGTGATCTGACTTGAATTCTTACACATTGTGTGTATGTTCATAAACAGTATATAGTTTATAGTTTAATAAGTCTCAATAATAATAATAAACTTTCGATATGATAAGACTTCTGAATACTGCTTACTTTAAATTCTTTTACCACAATAACACATTGTTTAAAACAAATACGTACGCGAATATCTATTTAATAATAATAATACTGAAAATGGAGAGATAAAACAATCCATGATCAAAGTTCATTGTTATTCCTAATTAGGGTCGCGGGGAGGCTGGCACCCATTTCAGCCGACTCTGGGCGAGGGCGGGGTACACTCTGGACAGCTCGCCAGGCCGTTGCAGGGCCACATAATCGAAGTTATTCCTCAAAAACATATCTGGTGCATAATGTTCGCTTGTCGCTGTCTCGGCCAACTCTTGGCAAAGGCAGCTCACCAGACCACCATACACACTGACACCTATGAGAAACTTGGAACAGCCAATTAGCCTGATGTGCATGTCTTTAGACTATGGAAGGAAACCTGAGTACCCGGAGGAAACCCATGCTAGAACGGCTCTTTTGCTCCTGGTGTTCGTGGCCCAGCTACATATTACAAACAACAACTATTGAAGTTTCATCAGTTGAGGGGCAGCACAAAAGGTCCTTTGTTCGAGTCCTGGGCTCGGGGCGTTTCTGTGTGGAGTTTGCATGTTCTCCATGTGCTTGTGTGGGTTTCCTCCGGGTAGTCCGGTTTTCTCCCACAGTCCAAACATGCACAGTAGACTAATTGGCTGCTCCAACTTGCCCCTAGGTGTGAAAATATGTTGTGTGTGTGTGTGTGTGTCGGCCCTGCGATGGCCTGGCGAGCTGTTTGTGGTGTACCCCGCCCTCGCCCAGAGTCGGCTGAGATGGGCGCCAGCCTCCCCGCGACCCTAATCAGGATGAAGGGGTTTAAAAAATGAATGAACGATCAGAAGAAGTTCACAGATAAAATGTGCGAAAAGAAGAGGTGTCCATTTACTTTCGACTTTCAGCGGTACGAGTAAGGAAGTGAAATAAAAAGCTCTAATCTGTTTTAATGCAGTGCCAGCAGGCAGTCGAAAGCCTCTGGTGTAATCATCGTGCTTTTACTTCCTTGAGTTGTGTTTATCTCCCCGTTGCTGATATGTATTATTCAGTACACACTATCGCTGTTGTCTACAAGTCTGTTTCGCATCTGTAAGCTGACTTTTGGGAATAATAAAGTGGGTTCCTCATGGCCATGCGTTTTAAAACGCAGTGAGACGGCGTGTTTTCATTTTCTCCGTTGTCTTTAGGACATGGACAGTAAACTGCATTCCCACATGTGTATCTGGGTCATCTCGTCTTCAGAATGACTATGAATGGAGTCCATTAAGCATTTGGTGTTGAGACTCATTATGAAAGATTAGGAATGAAACACTACACAGTGCTCTTTTCGGGGGGGGTTACGACGACACCCACCAGCGCCAGCAAAGCAATTTACCAACATTAATAATATATTAACAAACACGTCATAACTTTTATGCTTTTATAGTTACACTTAATGTTGTGTCACTTACATTATAGCTGCCGTTCTTCCACCAGCGCCCCCACCTGGCTCTCTGTCAGTCCCTCTGCCTTTCATCAAGCGCTTGCACTGGAGACTCCTTCCATAAATCTCCTAGCCGTATCAATAATGCAGTATCATTCATTCATTTTCAATGCAAGCACGAGGACAACACGCAAGCTCCAGACAGGAACGCCCTCGCCGTGCCCGGGACCTTTTTGCCGTGAGGTGGACGTGCTACCCTGTTCCACCCTGTACCAGACAGAACTGCCATTAGAGCTGACGTTAAAGAGAAACAGATTAAATGTCACCAACGAGACGTTAAAATTAAATTAAAATCTTTACTGTACTGTTGGTGATTAACTAACCACTGGTTCCAGGTGTTGAAAAGCAGACAGTGGTGGAACCGGTTCCTTTTGACAGATGACACTTTAGTATAAAATAATGCTTGCTGTCAAGCTAATTCATTAGCGGATCAAATCAACCTGTCAGAAAGAGAATGGGTTCTGGCAGACGGCCACCTGAACCGACTCCAATTTAATTAAGAAATCCATAGTCTGGATTCTCACCTTTTTGGTGTGTCATACATTCCTGACGTTTGCCTTTACATGCATGAAGGAGTGCACTGTAACAGGCGTCCTTACACACTGACTCATCAAACTCAGAATCAGGAATGATCTTATTACTGAGAAGTCAATGGGACACTGTGACGAGTTAGTAGCTGGACGAGTTTCTTTTTTTTTTTTTTTTTTGGCCTTCCTGATCACAAGGTCTACCTCATGTCTGAACTTCAGGGCACAAAGTGGCCAGTGTGAATAGTCGCACTATACCGTATACATAGATGGTGTTTTGTACGCCGCTCGTCGCTGAGAGATTTATTTCCTTTTTAAGTGATTCGAACAGCAACAAAAAAATGGGTCACAGCCAAGAACCAAAAATACTGCGGCAGCTGTATGAATTTGGTCGCTGAACCGCACTGTGCCAACAGAAAGAGAGAGGAGGGAAAACGCTTCAGTGCTGCAGGCCGGAATCAGTAAACAGAATTGTACCCGTTAATTGTTCCAAAGAATTAAGAACTACGCCCTGCGAAGGGAAAAGCAAGAATAAGGCCTGTATAAAGGGACCTGTTGTTAGTGACACACAAATCATCTGAATTTCACTTGAAATGTGACTACAAGCCTTTCAGGCAGAGCGCAAATGACATCGATTGAGCTGTCGGTAATGCCACAGCTGCCAGGCACCTATTAAAACCATCACATGTGTAAAATAACTCTCTGAAGCGCCTGACTCGGTAATTGTTTCTCAATAAAACAGCGTAATAAAATTCACCGAGACATTGTGGGAACGGCGGGGTATTTCAGTTTGCCTGCGATCTGATGTCTCAACCCTCGAGCTTCTTGAAAAACAACAGGGACATGTGATGGTCAAGGACGCCGAGCAGAACCTGAGTCTGAGTTCATAGGATTTTCGACGCGATAAAAATCAGGTGAAAATGAAGCAGAAAAAAATCAACCTCACGGAGTAAATAGATTCGCTCCAGCAGAACACGGATTACGTCGCATGGTGGTGTTTTGACCAGGACCAACATGCGATATCAAGAGTTAGCACATATGTATGACTCTATTTATTTACATTTATTTGGAGACATGGTGCAGTTCGATTGGCCTACAACCTGGGGAATAAAAATGGTTATTCGGAGTGGATAATGCTTGATTGGACATGACGTTCATGTTTGACTGTTTCCGAAACTCTTCATACTACACTGCTTTGATGCTGTACTCAAAGCACGCGAAGCTCAGCACGGTTAGACTACGGCTATCTAAAAGTCCTGATTTCATTAGCTTGTTCTGTTCCGGTGTAATATACACCACAACCCATATTTTCCTCAGGCTCGGACTTCCTGAGACCTCATGAGGAAGAAACCCTGGGAGAAGTCAGACTTAGAAGGGAAACCCATCGTCATTTGAGTGGCACCGGATAAGGTGATTACAGATTCTACAAGTTCACATGAAGTCTCATTTGTTCAACGTGGGAGACTCGAATGTGTTAGTGTAAATTAAAGTCTTATTGAAATCACACACACCCACAAATTTGAAGATTTTTATTCAAGAGGGAAAAAAGGCGTAGCCTAAAAGCCCACAATTTCACGCAACGGCCCGAAGAATGTTATTAATGAACACTAACAGGATGTTCAGCTGATCAGGATTGTGACTATGCTTCAGAGTATAAACAGAGGAGTAACACACACACACACACACACACACACACACACACACACACACACAAGTGTGAGTATATAAAAGCTTTAGAATGTGATCTAAAGTGTGGTCACCATCTTAATAAACACCACCGGCGACTACACTGCGGTTCCTCTCTCCAGGTTCTGCTTGATCTCGGCGGTGTACTTTCCGTAGAAACGCTCGGCTTTCTTATTGAATTTGGCGTTTCTCTCGTTGATGTAGTCGACGTCAGCATCGGCGTTATACGGTCTGCGCCGGCTGAATTTGGCACGCTTTTCGATTCTGTCAGGAGGAAAAGAAGTCGGAGTGAATAATGGTTCCAAGGGATTTAAAGATCCGTCCAGTCTCAATGCAGACCTCGTCTACCTACACAGTCTCTCTCCTTCTCTCTCTCTCTCTCTCTCTCTCTCTCACACACACACACACAATTCTATAAATCTTATGTCTGAAACTCTTACTGTCTCTCGACGTCCTCCTGCATGCGGTTGACGGCTTCTCTGGAGGGAACGTGAGTCCCGTGGATCAGACTGTTGGACGTTGGATGAAAGTCTTTACCACTGAAAGGAAACACGGAAAGGTTAAAACCCCATTTCTCTCCAGACAATCGAAAAACACCGTGCCGACATTTCCATCATCCAACAGGAGCCAATTACTACAACCTTCAATCAAACCAAGTGACTCCAGTGAACGTAATCAATAAAGGTATAAAGAAAATCATGCCGTGTGGTTCGTGAACACTCACTACTCCTCTCTCTGTCTTTCGTAGCTTTCCATATCAGGTTTTATCTGTTTACTGAGTCTCTGGTATTGCCTCAGCTGGGCCTCTGCATATCCTACACACAAAACGTCATAAATAAATCAGTTAAAAATAACACACACAGATAATGGAGAGACTGGGGGGCGGAGTGTAATTACCGTAACTGATCACAAACGGGGGGGTGAAACCTAAACCAGGCCCGGTTCAATTTTTTCCATTGTTTAATCTCCCACATGGCAGACATGCTGCAGAGACTTACCTCCACCAAGAGATTCCATTTTTAACCCAATAACATTTAAACAGCATGAACTGTGAGCCCTTACTATTTAAAAAAAATAAAAATAATAATAAATAAATTAATAAATAATAAAAAAAGTTGACACTTGTATAAAGTTCTATAAAACAATCCAATACTCTCTGATAATGAGAGTTCTACGACTCATGATTGAGACATTAGAGATATTACAGGTACAAGAAATAGAGATAGAAATATTAGATAACATCTCTGAGAAATAACTCGAGTCATCTGTATCAGGAGTTTACTTTCTGTAACTACAATTAACCTGCGCTGAACATTCATTCCTCCATCCATCCATCCACCTGCCAAATCACTTAATCCTAGCAGGGTCACAGGGAGGCTGGAGCCAATCTCACCCAACTCCGAGAGAACACCATTGGGTACACCATTCCTATTGCCAGTTCATCGCAGGGCCAACATACACAACCATTCACACTCACGCTCATTTCTAAACACCCCACCCCCCCCCAAACCACCACCAGCACCACCTCCTCCTATTTTAAATTTGGCCTTAAGCGTAAACATTCAGGTGAATGATTACCGGATAAATCTGTTAGTTCTATAACAGATAGTTAAATCTGATCAACGAGGCCCACAGTATCACACACAGACAATTTCAGTTCCAATTTCACACACAAGTCATCATTTAAAAGAAAAAAGTGTAAGAGATAAAAAGCTTCCAAAAGTTAAACCAGTGACTCGATCTCTCAGAAGAGTACTATGTTGAAACGGATGACTTGAATCACCAACACATCATCAAATCCCCCACCCACGAGACATATTTACTAAACCTGGATTACTATCAGTCAACATACGTCATGTATGTGTATGATGACAGGAAAATAAGTCACTGCTGTTTCACAAAATCCCTTTAAGCTGTAATCCCGTTTCCCGTAGCACAGAGACAGAAACACCCATGGTACAATATTAACAGGATTAAAACCCAGATATTTTACCTGCAAAGCCAGGATCGGGGTTCTTCTTCTTCTTCTTCCTCTCCCACCTCTCAGCATCCTCAGCGCTAATGTCCAACAGTTTCACGCGGTTGTAATCTTCCCCTCGAGCCGCACACTCCTAAAACACGCCCAGTTGATCAGATTTAAGAACATTCAACTTGCATGCTTTGGTGGCGTAGAGAGAAACCCTGCGCTTCTTCTACACACAACGAGGTCACATGTAACAGCACAGGACCGAGCACCACTGGATATTTAATCTTCATATGAGTGTCTATTTAAAATGCTGATCATTAAGTGGTGCATTCTGTATAATGCTGGACACTCAGGAGGTCATCACATTCTTTACCTTCTTTTTTTCATTCACCATGAGTTCGTACTCGAGTCGAGCTTTCTTCGCCTCCCAGTTGGCGGGCAGCTTCTGCTGCCTGTCCTCCTCCACCATCGACAGATGATTCAGTTTACGAGCCTCGTTCTGCAAACAGAACAGTGACCATCAATGGGACTTGAAACACACCTCGAGGACGGCATCTTTTTCTGTCCTGAGATTGTAGTTTTCCTCACAATCTTTTGGATCTCATGAAAAAAATCTAACTGTTGACATGTTGAAAACACCACTTTAAAAGCTTAAAATCTGAAAGTAAACAGGTTACAGACACTAACTTACAGAGCTAGAACACCACACTGACACTTTTTCTAATTTTTTTTTTTTTACATACAAGTTAAAGCTCGCAGACAATATGACGGTCATTAGACTAAGAAAATGACAAAACCCTCACACAATTAGGAGTTTTTGGAAGCCAACAACATGATGCGTCAACAATAACCTGGTTTTAAATACTAACAAGATAATATATGTTAGGACTACCAAAAAGGCCACACAGTAAGGTCCACATCACCACAGAAGATGTGGAGACAGTGCAGGGTTCCTCAGAGTTGCCACCACAGAGAAGCTCTTGTGCCTGGATTTTCTGAGAAGACTAAAGAGAGCAAACACCACCCAAAAAAGCAGCGATTCAGCTTTAACAGATGCACCACAGAGCATCGTATCAATCTGCATGACCGCCTGGTCTGCAGCTGCACCAAAGCTGATAAATAAAAGACATCCAACGTGTTTAAAAACAGAGCTGTCATCACTAGACTGTCAATAATACACAACACACTCTGCACACCAGCTTTGTTAGAGCTTACCACCAAGCAGGCACTTCAGGTCTATCCGCACACGGACAAACACGAATAGACTTCAGAACAGCTTTGCTTGTTATAAAATACACACAATACTATTAAACTGAACCATTTCCTCAGTCAGACACGCCAATGTACTGCTACACCATCATTACATATTCATCCCTCTCTCTCTCTCACACACACACACGATTACTGCATTTATTGCTATTTCCACCCTGATTTCTGACCTTAATAATTATTTGGATGAATGTTGAAGTCTCGGTTCAGCGAGCGTGTTTCTGTGTGAAGTCTGCATGCTCCCCTGTGCTTATGTGGGTTCCCACCGAGTACCCCTGTTTCCACCCACAGTCCAAAAGACATGCACTTTTTAGACACTAGGATAAATGAGTGTTCCAAATTCTGTGGAGTGGTATTAGGTGTGAGTGTAAATGGTTGTGTGTTTAACATAATCAGATTATTACTTGCAAATAGGAAATATTCAATGCAGTTTTGATTCTTGTGTTTTAAAGAATGGTGGCTTCCATTGTCTACACACTCTTAGAGGTGCCATGTCTCGACGAGTCAGGTCAGGTGGTACAGCGGTGATCTCCTGCTGAATAGCAGCCTTAAGGGTCAATGAGTATACACTGGTGAGTTGGGGCAAGGTTAGGGGAACGGGCTGGACACAAAAAATCACCACGAAACGAGATTGCCCCGATACAGAAACATTTCACTCTGAACTCCAATGATGTTTAAGTTGCGTGTGCTGAGGTTCCACCTTACTGAAACCATACATCGACCCCAAGGCGCTCAAGTTGGTGTTGGGTCACTAACGGACCATAGCACTGCCTTTCCTGCATCACTATGTCTCATGTGTGCAAATAATAATTTGATTATCTTTACCTTTAAAACATGGAAGTTTTTTTCGGGTCACTTTGTAGAAAATTATATATAAATAATGGCATCCCATCCCAAACACATTTTTAATAACTACTTAGTATGTTAAACAACTTGACAACATAGTGTTGTTGCATTTATGTCCATATGTGATCCTATACACGAGACGTTCAGCTACAGTAAATAACAACAACAACAAAAACAACAACAATAATGATAACAATAATACATGGGACTGGATCTTTCCATGAACATCACATAATAAGGTGATCATATTGGGATGTCTTACCCTTTTCAAATGAAGCTCTCTGAACTTTCTCAGTCTAGCTTCTCTCTTCTGTGATGCCAATGTTTCTGGTGATTCCTCATCACCGACTGGTTCACACACCTACATTCAACAAAAAAACCCCACTAATTTCGACATCAAACTGGAACTCGTGTATAACGTAAAATAAAAATCACAACATATAACCCACACATATCGGGATTTATGCGCAGCGACACAGAACGGTATTTATTTCTAATTCACTTCGATTAGCTAGAATGCTAATGCTATCTGGTTAGCTTAAATCACGGAATCAGGAACAGTCGGAACTAAAGTATAAATCAAGAAGTGAGACTTACATGTACTGTTCTTCACAAACAAACACAATAAAACCCAAAACAAGTTAAACATACAATTTTCTTAACATCCGCGTTTGTGTTTACCTCTGAGCTGGACGCCATGTTGGTTTATTTCAAAACCGGAAGTAGTCCGTCACTGTATTAGAATCCTACCGGTTTCAAAATGTGTGAAGAATAGTTCCTTCTTTTAATATCTCAGAACTAGAACGCTTTGTCGTATGCGATGATGTCACAGAAGAGTTACGTCTATCAAAAGGCGAAGACCACACCAGAAAAGGCGGGCCGGGGTAATGACGTCAAAGAGAGTGTTCAAATAATACTTTAAATAATTAAATGCACTGAGGCTTATAACCAAATGAAATATATGAACGACTGAATATATTAATATTTTATATAACATTTATAATATAATATTTAATATATAATATTATAATAAAATATGAATAGTTATTTAATTGGATACATTTTTCATATACATTAATGAAATTTGCTAAAATTATATATATATATATATTGCTTTTTAAATATAAGACGATGTGAGTGAAGCTTAAAACCTTGTTCAAAGATGACTTTAAGAGAATTTCAGATGTACTGTATTCATAACATGGATAAGACAACACCAGAAAGTGTAAATTTTACATTTCATCCTTCATCCATACATTACATCCCTGCGAGCTGTCCAGGGTGCCCTGTCCTCGCCCAGAGTCGGCTGAGACGGGCGCTAGAGTCCTTGCAGCCCTAATTAGGGTTATAAGTGGTTCAGAAAATGAAAGAATGAATGAATGAACATTTCTGGTGGTGCTATGAGTTCTAAATAATGTAGAGGTTGCAAATAGGCCATTATAAACTTTTTGTTAATACAGTTCAAAATCCCATAAATACAAATGTAGACAGTGTCATACATGCAGTTTATTTCCCTGCCCCAAACAACATCAACAATACTAATAACAATAATAATAATTATTATAATAACTGTTGTGCCCTTGAGGAAGGACCTCAATCTCCGTGGCTCAGTCGAATTAATGAGATAAGTGTAATCTGCCAAACGCTGTAAATGTGAATATAAATGTATCAGCTAAGCAGAACGAATAAACACAATAGAAAGAGTTAAATCTTCAGGCTTCACATCGTCCACAATGCCTCATTAACAGTAACATGTTGCTGAGACCCAGTGGCCACTTTTCCTACATGACGAGTGATGTTATAATTAAACGTGCTTTTTTGGAGGATGTAATTAAGTGGAGTTTATAGTGTTAGATTAAAGCGATCTTCAGATCACAGGCAACGTTAATGGACTGATGCACTTTAAGTGTACGCCAGATGGAATAGCAGCATCGCAGCTATAAGATAGCTAAATAAAGCTCAGCAGACCACCATTTGTCAGCTCAGGCTTCTGGATAACTGCACACAAGGGGACACTAGGATGCTTTATTGTATCATTTGTGCGCTGGTAACGAAACGAACAAACAAAAAAAAGCAACACATTGAAGAATTCTGCACAAATGTTATATTTCAGCAGATTTTCAAAGACGGAATAATCTTTCTGCCACCCAGTGTTGCTCCCCACGTTGCAGCGCAGTCCCAACGCAGCTGCCTCACATCTGGTGGGATATAAACTTTGCGGCCAATAAAATCACCCAGTTTCCTTAATTACTATTTCTGTCATTTCCGCAGCCAAGAACTTATTAACGCCGTGCCAAATCAAACATGGCCCCTTCACTGCAGGCGCGGCTGTGCTGTGCGCCAGGTCGAATCTGCGCACTTACCCGCTGAGGGGAAACCCACACACAGATTTGGCCTATTGTTCACCACATCATCTCAAGCCATCATGCACATGTTCACAAAAATGAAGAGTTGCTGTCATTGGTTCTGCAACCGCCACCCAGAGGAACCACAAATACAATGAAATTAGCTCCTGGATATTGGCTTCGATCGAATGCTTGACAATTGTTTTCGGTTTTACAGATGTCTTCCTTTTTCGACTTTGGCCTCCTCTGAGCTTCCTTTTCTTTCCACTTTCTCTCTTTATCTCTCTATGTTTTCCTCTCCCTCTCTTTCCTTCTGCCTCTCTCACTGTCTGTTTTTCTCTTTTTTTCTTTCTTTCTCTCTGTCTCTGTTTTTTTGTGCGTCTCTCTCTCTCTTTCTGTCTCTGTTTTTCTGTCTGTCTCTCTGTCT
>JBCNYG010000025.1:3536067-3546547 GCA_039654305.1 Porochilus rendahli
GTTTTTCTCCTTTTTTTCTTTCTTTCTCTCTCACACCTTGTCTCAGTCTGTCTGTCTCTCTCTCTCACACACACACAGTCTCTCTTTGTCTGTCCCTCTGTCTGTCTGTCTGTCTCTCTCTCTCTCTCTCTCTCTCTCTCTCTCTCACACACACACACATACAGTCTGTCTGCCTGTCTGTCTGTCTGTCTGTCTGTCTCTCTCTCCCCCCCCCTCTCTCTCACACACACACATACAGTCTGTCTGTCTCTCTGTCTGTCTGTCTTTCTGTCTCTTTCTCTTTCACTCTCTCTCTCTGTTTCTCTATTATGGCTTTTGGTAGAGTCTCAGAGGACAGAAATATTATGAATATTTTCCGGTAGGACAGTTTTTCATCTAAAACAAGGTCTCCTCCTAAAATTGTAAAAATCACTAAAGTAGGTGTAAGGGAAATTCTTTTATCTATATAATCCTTCGACTGAATCAGAAGCAGGATGTGATGGTTGTGATCCTGAAGATTTCAGGCCTTTTATTGGCTCACATGAAAAGTGGTGCCTCTGGGAGTTATTTTTTCTGTGAGTAATGTTTTTCTTTGATGCTCCATTTAAACTGAAGGAATATCAATGAATATGATTGTGATGCTATACAAATGTTTCATACAGCCAGAAACATGTACTTCACACATTCAAACACTCATCTGAATTACACAACAGAATGTGGATCACAATGTTCACTATTTTGCTGATATTTGCCCTACACAGCGCCCCCCCCCCCTTTTTTTTTACAGCCTGCAGGTGGCAAAGAAACACTAACAAACTCATCTTTATCCCATCAGATCACACTTCCTCTCATAGTATGTGTGGGAACCAGTCTGGGAAAGTCCCCTTTCCAGTAAAACCTTTTACTTTAAAGTCTGAATCAAAATCGCCTTAAATGTGAAAAGGAATAAAAGCAACATTTAAACATTTAATTCCCGGCGAGATTCTGGAGTATCGCTGACACTCTAACAGACGATATCTGATTACTAACTAAACCGAACGGACTCATGAGCCTTTCACTGTAGCACCTCAATCTCTTACAATTTAATAAAACCAATTAAATGCACTGCAGGGAGGAGATCACACTTAGTTAGAATGGAGGCGGACAACCCCAACACCATTCAATTCAATTCAATTCAATTTTATTTGTATAGCGCTTTTTACAATTGAAGTTGTCGCAAAGCAGGTTTACATAGAAAATTACGCTGGGGAGGAATCTAAAAATTTTTCTACAACCCTCTACACATCCCTAATGAGCAATGACCACCAGAGTTTAGAGATCTGGAGACCAAATCTTCTTCTTCTTGGACCCCCATGGTCTATTTTTCTTCATAGGAATGTAAAGCAAGGCCTGAAATTCAGTTTTTAGGATATTTTTCGTTTATTGTAATTTTAGTAAATATTAATATATACTACATGGCAATGGCACAATCTGATTGGTGCATGATGTCAGGATATCAGACATTATCCAGCCCAAAAGTAAAAATATTAAAAACCCATATAGATCTCATCTGAGTTTGTTTTTATTATGTTCCTGTGTAATATACTCAACCTTGGGACGTTTCAGTAAAACAGACCTCGCCTTTGGTGAATAACTGTTATGTATACATCACTTAGTTCCGGTACACTAATCTGTTTGGTTGATCGGTGTTCCAAGTGTGCCGATATTACAAGTGTGTATCACTGTGCTTGAATATAAAATTCCACTCCAGTTACTACGATAGCGTTAATATTGCCTCATCAGTGGACATTGTTTGTGATATTTATCAGAGGCTTCGTGTGACACTTCACACATCTATAATATGAAGAGCCATCAAGCTTTTCTTAACAAGAAGCAAACGAAGATTGTGTGCAATGAAGACGTCAGTCAGACCTGTTTCACTAAAGCACACTCACCTGCTGATCTAATCTGTAATCATGTGACTATTATAGTGAGACACGAATATGAAGTGGACACAGGACAGTTTAACCTCTGGCTCTGACAGCAGAAAGAGCTGAATGCTTAAAGTCAAGATCAACAAGGAGCACCGTGATTAGGTTATGAAGTTATCTGAGATGCTGTGAGTCTATGAGAATTGAAAACAAAAAGGACACTGATAGTCTGTTGGTCTTTTACACTTAGGCCTTCTGGCTCATTGGGCTGGAACCCTTAGCATGAAGCATCTAGAAGCTCAACTCCTCCTGGATGGGACGCTTCTCTATCACAGGTGAGGTTACCTACCCAGTATTTCTTACTGGTATCCATTTATACTGCTGGAGGGACAGAGGCACACCAGAGAGGGCTTAGCACGGTGGGGGTTTAACAGGGACTCAAACCAACGACATCTTTATTTCTAGCCCAGAACCCAACCTCTACACCACCTGCCCCATTAAAGGACACTGAGATGTTAGGAAAATATCAAAAAATAAATAAATAAGGAGATCCAGCAGGGGGCGCTACGCAACACTCAATAATAGCACGAGCGATTTGCTTAAAGGTGAAACATGATGTTCTGTATCAAAAAACTCTCAATATGCTCAATGTTTCTTACTATGACGTCATTATAAAAAAGGAACGTTCTTTCTCATTTCGATTTTTGTATTGACAGACTGCTTACTAAAGTTCTCTGCCAGCAGAAATAAAAATATAATCTAGAAATTACGGGTTTTATTTCTTAACAGATCCTTTAATTCAGGGTCAAGGCACACACATGGCTGTATAATTACAACGGAACAAGACAAAACTATAAACATTCGCTAATTGTTGGGATGCTGCTATGGGAAGATCATCGATTGCAGGGTCTTGGCTGAGACAGATTTACTGCCAACACCTGAACGTACTTGTTTTATATCTTATTTACTGCAGGCTCCAGACATTCCATTCTGAATTCCTAAAACGACACCTTTACCTCAGATTGTTACTGTACCGGCACTGGAGACTTCTTCCATAAATGTTAACAAAAATCTCCATCCAGAAAACTTCAACTTGCTTCAAATAAATACAGGTTAAAAAAGGTTTGCAACAGTTCGAGCTGCACTTGAAGAGCTGAAAATTCATCCCCACCTTCTGACAGTCCAGGTTTCGGAATTCATTCATGATAAATGCTGTACATATAACAAGTACATGAGCCGTCCTTATGTCATAACATTCATCACATGCATCCCATAATATTCTCGTCATAATGTATCGCCAGTGCGAGGCATATAAAGGGAAATTAGGAGCATTGTAAATAATCCTACAGAGATATCTGATGCAAGTGTCAGTCACGTCAGGCTACACACACACACACACACACACACACATACACAGACGCATGCACGCATGCACACACGCAGACATGCACGCATGCACAAATGTGCGAGGAAAGAAGAGCTCCCACATGCAAATGTTTATTTTTTTTCCCCCTATCCCTCTCTCCCTATCTGACCTTAATTCGATGGCGTTTTTTAAACAGTAGGCCGTTGTGGTGGTTTTGGCGTTGCGAGGCTGGCACGCAAACAGCCCATGGACACACAGCTGTAGAGAGGCACAACCCTTTATCTTATCTTAATACCCTGTGTCTCGTCACGAATCAATGAGAAAATAAAATAAGACAAAGACAGAGCGAGAGAGAGAGAGAGGGAGAGAGAGAGAGAGAGAGAGAGCACTTCTCTTCCAATGCATGCCTAGACCAAAGAGACTCTTTCATCCTGTACCCCGTTCAAACCCTACGCACGAACCAATTATTAACTATTATTTACTCTGAGAGGTGTTTTTGTTTCTTTCCTCAGAAAGTAAACAGGTTAAAGGGAATAAAGAAAGTACAGGAACTGGGATCGATGATCATATCAGCTATGGCAGATTGCAGGTATACCGTATATATGTCCATTTCTATCTTTTCATTTATAAGAAGCTTTTAGCAAAAGAGACTAATGAGGGACAGTGGTTCCAATCCGAGTACGAAACTGACACACAGGATTAAATGCTTAAATGTTCAAGAACTGACCAGAAACCAGTGTAGGAGCGATAATGAAAAATCATACAGCCACAACGAACTAAACCCAAAGGCGCAATAAAAATGACCCAAAACCTTATAAAATGCTTTATCTTTTGTTATTAAATCCCCTCTTTTAGGAAAAACTGCTGCGGTCTTCTTTTAAAAAGTAGGGAGAGCTGAAAATGTTCGGAAACTCTGAGTGAGTACTCTGAGTGAGTGAGTTTTTGCCCAAAAACAGCTAGAAATCCCTTGCTGCACATCTTAGAAGGCAGCACAGTGAAAGCTGAGATAGTTTGAGACACTATGACACTGTCAAGATACTCATTCATTCATTCATTCATTCATTAGTTTTCTAAGCCGCTTATTCCTCATTAGGGTCGCGGGGAGGCTGGCGCCCATCTCAGCCGACTCTGGACGAGGGTGGGGTACACTCTGAACACCTCGCCAGGCCATCGCAGGGCCAACACACACACACACACACACACACACACACACATCGATTCGCACTCATACTCAGACCTAGGGGCGATTTGGAACAACCAATCGTTCTACTGTGCATGTTTTTGGACTGAGGGAGGAAACAGGAGTACCCGGAGGAAACCCACCCAAGCACAGGGAGAACATGCAAACCACACAGAAACGCCCTGTGCCGAGGAATTGAACCCAGGACCTTATTGCTGTGAGGCGGACGTGCCACCTCACCACCGCGCTCAAGCTGCTGATATGATGTCATATTCTCAACAGAAACTAGAAGGATGTGTGGTACCGCCGCTCTGCAGCATGGATAATGTCATTAATAAGCCCTGTATGCTCAATGTGCTCATGTTATGATCTGTTCTATAGTACGTGGACGTGACTAAATTAGCAAAAAAAAAAAAAAACCTCTCTTGTTTCAAGTTTTTACAAGATATTTTGGGATTGACCTTTCGAGGTCACTCAAGGTCAATGGTAAGTGTCTCATTTGAAAGTCCGTATTTAGTTTCCAATTCGTGTTCTATAGTAATGGCACTCCTTTGAGAGTTATACGCACTATATCTCCAAAACTTTACGATTGTGCTCTGACCTTCACCTTTGACCTTGACATTCCAAAATCAAGTGATCACTGAGCACTCAAGCAGCACAATATCCCCACCAAGACTGGTGAAAATCCTTGCATCGGTAAGGTCAGGATTTTGTTCACAAGTGCTGGTGATTACAAAACCCAACTACCCCCATCACGCCGCAACATTTTGTGGCAGAGGTAATAAATCCTGGTGGGGGTGGGAATATGTATGGTCGACATATTCCTGGGATCATCGTATTCTTCAAGACATCCACAACAGACGTTTTCGGTTTACATCTTGAGCAATGATGTCTGTATTGATTTGCTTTCTCTTTGAGAGTGTTGTCTCTTTGTAGGACACACCCTGGTTTGCATTCTGGGAATTTGTTCATAAATAGTAAAAAAAAAAATTCTGAGGTACCGAGTTACAGTAGATTGAGTTTGTCGGAAACTTCATCCCACTTTAAAGGCAAGTTTGGTATCATGAAGACAAGATCACAGAGCAGAAAGAAAGACGACATAATATGTGGAGTCTCATTACAACTCAGAGGGCTGGACAAATCCTCTCTCTGCCAGGAATGTTGAGAGATGCAGCGAACCGCGACTGTGTTGTGTTTATTGCTCTCTTTCAGCGATTATGGAATATCTTTCAGGATTACTAGCAAAGATTACATCATCACTGTTCGATGTTAGGTTATTATAGCGGCGTGCACCAGACTGCAGTCTTGCTTCTTCTGGTTAGAGGTTACAGTAGGAAGTTTAACCCGATGAGCATTAACAAAATATACATCATATATGAAACACAGCTGTGCACACTTCGGATGTATTACCAAATGTATCTTTCCTGTGTTTAAAACCAGCTTTTTTTCTCCCGATCTGTAATAATTCTATCATTTTCAAATGAATGCAAAGTCACCAGAATAAGGGATTCGACTGTTTAACTGTTGAATGTCAGTGTTTTTCATTAAAAGAACAAATTGTTCCTCATGCAACAGATGCTGGTAAAAATTACACCCTGCTCCTTTAATAATAAAAAAAGAAAAGTATAAGTAACATGCGAGTATATACGTGACGTATGCCCCTCTCTCACCGACGCGACTTGACCCGCGGTCCTTCGTGGAAATGTTTCCGCAGAACACCATGTGATCATCGTCGTGTGTATCGTGAGATGAATCTTCACCTCAGCTATTGTTGCAGAATCACTACGAGGAAAAAAACACTGGCCAACATGAGAAAACGTTCCATTTTCTGCATCTACACCGTAGGGTGTTCCTCCTCTTGGTGCCGCCGGTACCCGTGTAAAAGTTGCATACGACGGGTACGAGGGGATTTTAGGAAGATATATATATATATATATTATATGAAGTTTAATTCAACATTCATTAAAATTAAATGCAGCTTTGATCTCATCCTCAAAATCACACACCCCTTAGCTTAAACCCTAATACACAGGCGGGGCCTCCTGGACTGTTGCTGCTTCTTGTGTTATTCTGCGGAGAGTTGGACCACATCGTTAATCTACACGAGCCAACTGTAAGCATGAAATATAATTACCTTTTATAAAAAAAAGGAGGGGGAGCACTTCTAGAATGATTCTCTCTCTCTGGTCCACCGAGGGTCTCTTCCTCACCCGCAGTGGTTAGCGGCTTTTGGCAAACAGGCACACACGCACACACACACGCACACACGCACGTGGGTTATTAGAAAGCTGCTGTGCCACGCTGTGCTGTGCCAAGCCATGGTGCATGAGCTCACTTCCCTTCCCCAGTCACGGTGGTTTAAGATTGGCCTCTGGTTGGCGTGACGGGTTTGCGCCCCTGAACAGCGGTGAGTGTACGCCAGATGGGACGCTTGTGGTTGTCATCTCCAACTCTGTCTCTCTCTTTCTCTCGCTCTCTTTTGGGGAACTTAAATAGGCTTTATTTCCTCCATAGAATGCTCAGGGTTTAGCACTGTGTGAATCACCGTGCATTGAGCTAACCCACGTCAGGTGCTTTAGACGCAACAGTGTGTTGTGAGGTAGGACGTGAATCTCGGTTAATGCAGCAATGAGATTTGGAAGTACACCCAGGTTTTGGTGGTTGTGGCGTGTGTGTGTGTGTGTCCCAGTGTGGCGTTCTTTACCCAGTACAGTTATCACAGAAGCTAATCGCCTCAAGCCAGACCGCTACTGTGGGATATGGCTTTGTAACCCAAACCCATGAGGTAGTCAAAATCAGAAAACAAGCAGCGTGCATGTTCTGAATGATTGCACGACTTGGACTGACCGCAGAACGTCGTCTCACGTACTTAGTAATGGATGGACTGTCTGCTCAGAATGGATGACCGACTGAACGTTAATTTTGATTTTATAACACCACACGTGGTGTCGCATGGCATTCCAATTCAAGTGGCCTCACCAGACACTTTGCGCACACACACACACACACAGATTTGTTAACACACCCATTTACACTGAGGGGAGATTTACCGTACCCAATCTACTGGTATGTTTTTGGGAGGTGGGAGGAAACCAGAGAGGCCACAAGAAGACACGAGGAGAATACAGAGCCTCTAAGAGCTCAGGATTAAACCAGGAATCCTGAACAGAAACGTCACAGGAAAACCCGTTCTCATGATATTTCTGGAAAATGGCCGTGACGTCATAAGGTGCTGGAGGTGGATGGATGTTTATTATCAACCAAAATCATACAAAGTGTAACAGCAGGCAAATGAAGCAACACACGGCAAACATAATCCAAATGAAGGGAGGAGGAAAATTAAGATGATGAAAACAAGGCTCATAAAAACACGGACTGGAATTCAGACAAACTCAGAGCTCGTTATTGTGAAATTTATTTGAATAGAAATTTAATCTGGGAACTCGCCTTCGCAGCTGAGCAGCGTTCTACTTCCTGATCCTAATCGGAATTTTTTTTTCTGTGCTTCTTCTCTTTGTGGCTTTATAGTTTCACAGTCGAGCGAAGCTGCTTCATAGGCGCCCGCCTCGCTGCACCAGGGCCAGGCTTCCAATAAAACCTAATCGTTTCAATTTCCTCATATCTTATTTCAATCCTTTGCTTTAATCTCTTTGGCTTTTTGTAGAGATGCCAGCGTTACCCATGAGCAACTCTGGTAAAGTTAGAGAATCAGAGACAGAGAGGAAGAGATGGCAGAGAAATAGAGAATGTGTGTGTGTGTGTGTGTGTGTGTGTGTGTGTGTGTGTGTGTGAGAGAGAGAGAGAGAAACAGAGATTTTATACTATACCTATATTTTACTCTGAACATGTAATAGAGATTTTGTGACGTTTTAAATGAGATACTTAGGGCAGCAGATGAGTTGGTTTTGCTTACAGCCAGGACGTCTGCTAAAATAAAAATGACATTTTAAAAATTAAGCGGCATAGAAAATGAATGAATAAATGAATAATAATAATAATAATAATAATTATAACAATTATTATTATTATTATTATTATTATTATTATAATTGTTATTATTATAACAATAATAATAACAATTATTCTTCTTATTATTCTTATTATTATCATTATTATTATTCTGTGATAACTATAATAGGAAATAAGTAAGACTTCAATTTTAAGAATAAAATTGTTGCTGAGGTGGTCGGGGATTTCTAAAAGAAATTTGACGAGTGTTCGGAGATGTCATTTTGCATGGCTTGATGGGATTTTGTTTTAATGCTTGATGAATAAAATCAGAATAATCCATGTTGTTGTTGTTGTTGTTGTTTTTTCGGTCATCATGACCTCCGAGTCTAGAGAAGCCCATGAGTGCTGGTGAGGAGTCTCCTCATCGCTGATATGAGTGTATTTATTGGAATTCGAAAAGCAAACAGTGGATGATGAGCGCTGAACCACCGGCACACCACACATTCAAACTGCACTTTGTGCTCCTCGGACTGTGGTTAGCTGCATTTGCTGGAAGTGGGCTGTGGGTTCGGGACTGTTTTCTGCCATTAGTGTTTTTTTGTTTTTTGTTTTGCATTTGTTTGTGCTCTGTGCTGAACAGCGTGTACGGTAAATGCCTCCTGTCGGTCAGCCGCATTGGAGGGAATGGCGGCCACACGAACCCTGGAGATGGGAGACAATGGATGAGGTGTGTCTCTCTCTTTCTCTCTCTCTTTCTCTCTCTCTCTCTTTCTTCCTGTTAAACGAGTGTGTGAGAGTGTGTATGATGGCTGAATATTATTGTGATTCCGAGGGGATGTACTAGATCCTATGAGTTTGACATAATATGTGTGTTTTTGCTAACTTTAGCACATTTTCTTCCACCCAAACGAACCTAAACCTCACAGAGTGTAGCTTTCATGTGGAAAAACCAAATCAACAAAATCATTTGGCTTCTTGTGTGATGTGGAAATAAGATTTTTCCTCATGGAAACTGGCAAATAGTGCCTCAAGATGTCACGCTTTCCTGTAAAACTGCGGATGAGCATGCACAACCACACACACACACACACACACACACACACACACACACACACACACACACACACACACAGAAAATCATGTATTCTATCTTTGTGGGGACATTTATTGAGAATACATTCCCTAGGCCCTTGCCCTAAAGTTAAACATTTCAACTAAATGCCTAAAGCCCAGCCCTCACCCTAACCCAAACATAAACCGAATTCTATCCTGAACCCTAAAACTTAGTCTTAACTTAGGTCTGAACTCTTAAACAGCCCTTCTAAGGAGTGAGGACGAGCCAGAATATCACTCACTTCCTTTAAACGGTTAAAAACGTATTGTGGTCACAGTACAAGTGCACACAAACTCACATACACACATACCTGGTGTCACACACTTTACACATGACGTCAGTATATTTTAAAGGGTTTCTCCACTGACTTCATGAATCAATACATTAATCTGACCATAAGCCCAAACTTCAAAGTATTTTTTAGCTTTTAAAAAGTTAAGCCTCCATTCTCGTGTCTATAAAAAAATCCCATCCAAAATAGCAGCCCTGATCCTGATGTCTTCACGGACTATTTTCATCCAGCATAATGGGTGGCTTTAATTTCCTCTTCCAGGCATGCATTATGATCATTTTCATATTTGCACAAACCTGCAATCCCTCACTGTGGACATATAATCATTGCCAGTCAAGCCAGAGGATACCTGGATAATGTGGTTAACAGAAAAGAACCCGTTTAGCGTTGGACTCTGTTTGAGAATCAGAAAGTGCTGATGGTCAAAATCAATTTCCTCATGGCCAAATTACTCCCTCGCAGGCTTAAGGTTTCATCTAAATGGCCAAACCTGAAAACACTGATACTAATAACATTAGCTTAAAGCCCCAGTCATATAGTTCAAGTTATGCTTAATGCTATTTGGTTTATTTATTGATGTACCAGGGGAGACTGGGAGGCACAGTGTGTGTGTTTGTGTGTATGTGTGTGTGTGTATGTGTGTGTCCTTTTAACTGACAAATGTGTCAGTACCTGTAGTGATAGCACC
>JBCNYG010000025.1:3555387-3566205 GCA_039654305.1 Porochilus rendahli
CACACGTTCCAAGTGACAAACCCACACGCACACGGCGCACCCACAAATCCTCATAGACACACACCTTATAATTTTAACTAAAATAAAAATATTTTTTCTTCCTCTTTCTCTTTCCCCGTCTCTTTGCTGTGGTTTTTCCACTCCCACAGTTCAGTAACCTTTACTGTGTGGACATTAAACAGATGCTGATTTTTTTCTCCTCACCGTTTTGACCTTTATGTTTAAGGTGAGAGCAAAAAACCCCCCCAAAAAACCCCGATATGGTATTTCCTATGGCTGAAGTGCATTATGGGTATTCCGTATTGCTTAATTTGGCTTTGCAGTGCATTATGGGACTTCATGGGTGTGCATTCCTTTAAATAAATCTGCAAAACTTCTCAATATGCTAATAATTTATTAAAGTTCCCTATAGATAGTATTGGAATAAAAATCAGCTTTAATAATAATGATGATAATAATAATAATAGTAATGATTATGTAATGTACATTATGAGTATATTTGCTGTTGGTTACGAACCTTTTTGGAGCCTTTCAAATGTGAATATCAGTCACTGGTGAAATATTCCTTGTTATTTTGCATTAATTATAAAAAAAAAATAGAAGTGAATATTATAGTAGACCAAATGGGTTATTTATTTCTGTTTTGGAAAATATTTTCAGGCAAGCCAGACAGGTTTTCTCTTTAACGTCTCTCCTGACTTTTGGGTTGGAGACGGTTTGGATGAAAAGGACCATTGAGAGGCTGAGCATCAAACACACTGTAGCTGTGTTCACTGAGCCTCTATGGTCATACAGACCACCTCTGAAATTCAATTTCTACATTCCCTATGTTCACCCATGTCCCTCTACGCTAATCTTCAGACTTAACATATACTGGTTGTAGGTGTTTGTCAGTTTGTTAAAAAGGCTCAGAGACAAGAAAGTACTTTTTAATAGGATAATGTTCATGTGCTTTATAAGCGTCCAATTGGTGATTTCACAATATATTCGGTATATAAAGTATATATATATTAATATTATCTGTAACTATCATATAAACTTTCACCAATCATTAGCAAGCAGTCCCTCCCACATACCTTTAGTAACTACAATATGTTCGACTGCGTTTGATATTACCGTAATAACTGTAATATAAGATAGTCATATAAAATGCCTCAATCTTTGATTTGAGAACTGCTGTAAAAAATTTCATTAGATGACTAGCATCACCATAATTAATGTCATATTTTCACATTTAGAGCAGTTTTAATTATTAAACAGTATTTTCCTGCTTTGTGGCCGTCTGAGATTGACACAAAGATCCACAGCGTATGACAGTGGAACAAAGCAGGAAAAAATTAGTTGGAGACCTTCTCTAAAGTATGGAGATTTGTGCTGCTATAACGGTTATGAGGATATGATAGAAATTATGTAAGGAGTAAAACAATTGGGGGGTTGTTATCGATATCGAATATGATTTTTGTCTGATAACAGTGCAGCTCAACATGCCTGTGGTACCCCTGAACCTAACTTTAACCCTTTATTCATTTAAATATAGTAATATTTAGTTTTACAACTAGCTTTTACAAAGCACTCGGACTGGAGACTCCTTCCAGACAGTCTGCCTGTCTGTTGTTACTATAGAAACGATATCTGATTAGAACAAACACATTAACATAAATCTTAACATGGCTTGCAACTGGAACTACTATCTCTACATTCTGACCAATCAGATTAGAGAATTGAGGAGGCTGTATACGCACGTATTGAATTGAGTTGGAATGATAGTACTGGATATGTAATTATTTATCATTTAGAAGGAACACTGTTTCTACACTGTCTCTTACACACTATCCAAAATCTCTGATGTCCCTCTTTGGGAAGCGCATCTGAAAGCTCTGGAATGATTCCTGCCTTATGATTATTTGATTACATGTAATAACATTAAGCATTGCTTGAGTGGTATGTGTGAGAAACCAAACACAACGGCACTTCCATCAGAAGACGAAAGAGCAATCGGCCGTCTCCAGAAAGAATTGTGGGAAACCACCTTCTACAACCTCACCCACCACTCCACAGCAATCGTTACAGATGCTCCTGGTGACTTGAGTGTCTTTGCGTCTGCAGCCGGCACTCAGCTGTGGTTTTCTGAGGCACTTACACTCCTCCGAGTGGCCATAACTGCCCGAGATGATACAGTCGTCAGCCGCTTTCCTCTCTTTTACTGACTTCCTGCGATCGACAAGCCTGAAACCAAAGAGAACTGGGCAGGAATCGTGGCTAGAGACACTAACCTCAAGGAGATCCTAATGCAGGAAAAGCTCTCGGGCAGATGCCTCGACTACCAATGGCACGCTCGCGTAAAAGGCAATGGCATCAATAATTAAGCGCTGATTGGGTTTAATATTTAATGGTGGCGACATGTAATTTACACTCGCGGACCTGAAATCACAAGGTGCACACCCTGAAATAAACAAGCATGTCGGCGTGTGTAACATGAATCCTTTTCACTGATTTCCATCCATCCTCGCTGTCCCTTATTCTATCCGTCCCTGCTCACATAGACAAAGGGATGTCATTTTAAAAAGGGACATTTCCATTTGCATGCATTTCCATTTATTTATTCACCAGATGCTTTTATCCAAAGCAACAACAGAATTGAGAAAAAAAAACAAACACAAATGCCGGTGAGGTGGAAAGGTCATGCTCAAGAGTCCATCCCACAACCCCCGGCACGCTAGCACCATATCAGCCTTGTTTTTCATCCCTGCATTATTCTACAAACGTAATCGCCAAAATGCTCAAATCAAACCTTCACCTTTATTTCATAATACGTCGTTTCTATGCTGCTTAAAACCAGACGATGGATCAAACTGACACACACTTCACAATGCAGACACTTCTACAGAGTACCTTCGGAAATCTCCCCCATTCATCTTTCGCCCTGCTTATCAGATCGAATTCTTTCAACCTGAAACAGAAACTGTTTTAAAGCAGAAGATGAATCATCCGGTTACATGCCCTCAGGAAAAAAAATATATATATATCTATATAAATATATTAATCTTTTTATTTAGGAGTAGGAGTGCAGTGAGCTGAAAGGTTTTACCAGGAACCACAAGAGGATGGTGTTGAGTCTGTGTTCAGGAAAGGCTCTTTATCTCAGCATGAACAGGTTTTGAAGCTGATGGGACGTAGAGAGCGTGTTATTTTTACACATTCGCTTCAGTGCATTGTTACTGCACTTGCCTCACACATCATTATCAGTCTCTCAATCGGTTTTGTTTATAAGGTGTCACCACCACCACCTCATTCGCAGCTTCCGTTTACCTCATTCAGTTTTCATTGCTTATAAAAAGGACAGTGCAACACTAACAAATTTCTGTCCCTTACTTTAATGCTTCTTTTCCGGACCTCACTGAAGACATTTCAGGCTGTCATGATGTTAGTAACTCAGGAACTTACACTTACTGCAGGTGTAAAATAAAGTCACAGCACTGCGTAGTCTCGCTATTAGTGACTTCATGCGTCACTGTCTGCAGCCACAGCTGTGGTGACGAATGTGCAAATTTGAGTTGTGCCACCAAACCCAAATGTACCACAGTCGATAAAAAAAGCACAATGGACAAACTGTGAATCAATATTTCCTATTTCTTGTTGCAATTTAATCTGAACCAGTGATTTAGTATTGTACTGATTCAAACTCATTTTACGCACGTTTCGAATAATGTTTTACAAATTAAACATCTGCCATCCTGTCAGAATTCACGACCGTCCCGCCACGTCATCATGACAACACCGCATCTCTCAGACATTCCGGTCTATATCTATCGATACGTTTTGCAAGAATAGACAATTATATCGTTGGAAAATGGTTCAAGTCCGTCAAGCAAAGTTCAAAACACATGAGCTGGCACCAGACATGGCTTATACTGTAAGCCATAGGAGGAGAAAAATAGATGTGGGGTAAAAAGGAAAGTACAGAGGAGTGTTCATGAGTTGTGGCTTTACTGTGAGTCTCTCTTGCACGTTCCACTTTGGGATTCTGTATACCACTTAACCCAAAAATCCCCAAGACTCAGTCCAGCTGTGAGAATTATTCAAAAAGACCAACAAAGGGAGTTAAAATGTAAAAAAAAAAAAAAAGCATCCCCAGAAACCTGTTTTAAGCACCTCTATTCATTTTGTGTCGAGATAATCACATCCAGGTGGCACGGTGGCGTAGTGGTTAGTATGTCCACCTCACACCAAAAAGGTCTCGGGTGCGAGTCCAAGCTCAGCAAGCGATTTTCTGTGTGGAAGTTGCATGTTATCTCTGTGCCTGCAAGGGTTTCCCTTGGTAGTCTGAAACCATACACTTTAGGCTAATGTGCTGTTCCAAATTGCCTCTGAGTGTAAGTGTGAATGGTTGTGTGTGCTGGCCCTCTAATGCACTGGTGAAGTATTCAGGGTGTACCCTGCCTTTGGCCAGAGTTGGCTGGGATGGGCCACAGCCTTTGTACAACCGTATTAAGATTCAGCGCTTCAGAAAACGAATGAATGAATGAATGATCAGAAGGCCTGGATTTTCTCGAGTGATGAGGTACGAATAGAAGTTGATGAATAAAGGGGCTTCAAAATGGAAAAAAGCTAAAGGACTTCTGGGACAATTCAGCTCCAGATGGTCATGACAATTGAAGATTACTTATTGCAATGTTTTCCTCTTTAAATAAAAGTCTGAATTGTCTGAAAGTGAAAATACTAGGAAAAAGTAATTGAGGGTAATTATTACAGTTATACAAGTATAATGGTAGAGCAGTTAATGATATTAAAGTAGAAAGTGGATAAAAAAACACCTGATTCTCTGTAAACGAGGGAAAAATCTCCAGTCCAAAGTGATTTCATTCACGTCAATGTAATTAAACATTTCCTAATAAGTAGGAAAATCCCAATCTAGAAAACAGATTGTTTAAAAGCCCCTGTGTTACAGCTCACTCATCTCAGGTCCAACATGTGACTCACCTCCCAACCACTTTATCTGAACAATAACAATTTTCTCACATCATTCTCTCAGATACAATTCTTCACTAATCCTAACGATAAAGCAGAACTCACAAAGGACCGCATGCAGCGCTAATCTCAAATCTCTGTGAAATCAACTGTGTAGAAATTTTGCAACACTGCTGTTTAAACGGCCCGGTTTCGCAACAGAAATAAACCAGTTCACCATTACGCATGCAGGCTCGGTGACTGGGACAGG
The DNA here is from genome assembly GCA_039654305.1 of Porochilus rendahli. Classification (NCBI taxonomy): domain Eukaryota; kingdom Metazoa; phylum Chordata; class Actinopteri; order Siluriformes; family Plotosidae; genus Porochilus; species Porochilus rendahli. The sequence continues at coordinate 3,560,606 of JBCNYG010000025.1, forward strand.
CCTGACTGGAATACTGATGGAGCGTGATGCTTTTTACTTTTTTTTTTAACTCCCACTAAGACATAACTATTGTTTAGAGAAACAGTGAAACCAAAGTGGCTGCTGAGGAGACAAACAGAATAGCAGTGTCCACATCGGCTCTGTCAGATCGACCAAAGTCTAAACCCCGAAAAAAGCCCCAGCAACTTTCTGAAAGCCAGCTTCCTACTTCTGGTCACATGACCAAGGTCAACAGGAAGTCAAGTTGTGGGAAGTGGCGGTGTCCGTAGTGGCTTGGGTTTCTTCTCACTTGCATGTGATGTTCATTTGCAACCACAAAAGCTTCACTTCCCGGGAGGAGCTTTTGTGTATGACATTGGATTGTAGGGTTTTCAGAGGCCGTAGCTGCTGGATTATAGGCTTTCTTTAAGATGATATGTTTACGTGCAGCGCGTAATTTGGTCTTTGTTGTCCTGGAGAGTGAAAATTGACCAGTAATGAATAGCTTGGGATTGCCTAAATACACTTGCAGTCATTTTGCTGCTTTTGAAATCTGAATTCTGATAAGCCTGTGAACTGTTAAAAAAAATGTCGAGGTTAGCGGTTCAATAAACTATATTTCAGGGCAGTGGTGGGAACTGTGATGATAAAGGGATAATGGAGAAAGGAGAAGACGGAGCGGACGGAGACGTTGATGAGAATAAGAACCCTGATATTTCCTTTGGATTCTCCTGCAGGCTCTAAAAGGAGACTCCAGCTAATATAATTGGTGTGTTTGTATAGCGAAAGATAGATGGAGAGAGATGGCGATTTGGAGAAAGGACCAGACCTTCTCATCCAGCTCCTGGTTTATTTATTTAATATAACCTTCACAACAGAACTGTTCTACTTTATAATTGTAGCCAGGAGTGCATGTGACGCTATGATGTCATCAGTACTGTAGACAGGTCACTGCAATGTCTCAGTGCATAGTCTGTAAAATGTTAGCCCATGTGCGAAATATAACATTTACCCTGCAGCCATTCATGATTTTAATTAAAATTTATCTGGAGTGCCGGTTTCCAGTTGGTTACAGTGGCTTGGTTTGCATAAGTAAGAAATGAAATAGTTGCGTGTATAACGTGATAATATCGCAAAATGACTAATTACTGCATGGAGTGATGCATCCTGATTTGAAACAGTGTGGTTTTAATACCTCTTATACCACATACCAATCGGCCAATTCTACAGTATCCACCTATTATCTACAGGGTCAGGGTCGAGGGGATAGCTGGAGCCAATCCCGGCTGACTTCTGGGAAGAGGCAGGGTACACCCTTTCGCAAACAACCATTCTCATCCACATTCACACCTATTGACAGATTAGAGTTGAGCTCACGTGCATGTCTTTGGACTGTCGGAAGAAACCGGAGTTCTAGGAGGAAACCTATGCTAGCACAGAGAGAACGTGCCAACGCCACACAAAAAGGCCAGAATCATCTGCACAGTTTGAACCCAGAACATGCTTTGAGGCATCAGTGCTAACCACTGATCCACCATGCCACCCCTGCCAACCCTTGAGATATATTTATTTAGTAAAGACTGACACATCACACGTTTCCTTTGTTTCACAAAGAACTCTTAAGAAATGTTTTTTTTAATATGAGTATACAAACAAAGGCAAATCCAGATCCAAAACTGGGAAAAAGATCAAAATACAAGAAACCAAATACCAGAAAGTGCTGTCAGGAACAAACATGTAGAGGCTTGGCAGTGGTACACACTTCATTCTAGGTGAAAGAAATAATCAGATATAGCGTACGTTAGATGATTTCTTGACTGATTATGACCTGGAATATCCCTCGCATGTCACTATTAATTGCATGACAGATTACTGATTTATAGCATTTCTTCGAAGGGATGAAAAACCCAGTAGAACCATAAGGACAATGTTGAATAGCGATTAAAAACAAAACAAAACAAAAAAAAACCCCTAACCATTCAGCCTGGGACTAAACAATAAGCAGCCACTCCGACTACTTGGGGAATTCATACCAGCTGACTCTTTAATGCATTTTATGTGTATATTACATTCATTGCTGTTTTTCCTGTATTTTGTCTGTTGGACTGATGCGTTACCAAAGGACTCCTGGAGGTCAAATGAGCCTGGCTTCAGATGCCGAGATTAGGATGTGACTTGCGTCCATAAACGATGTTAGCGATACGTTAAAATCTTAATAGTTGGCGAACCTTACACTTTTATTGAATCAAGTGAGAGTTTGACAGTGTTTTCCCAGCATGCCAATCAGAACACGCAGAACACACTGAGTTTACAGTGTGACTCACAAGATCAAAGATCACGTATTCTTGGGTTTCTGGATATGACAGGAAAGTATACAAGCCATCTGAGAGTGGCTGCTGTGTACAGTGACTAACAGAGTGACCACACCAATCACATGAGAAATGTGTTTGAACTTGAGTGAGTGATGGAGAACACTGAAACAACACCATAGAGAAAGTTCGGAATGGTACAGTCTTATTCTATACATTATGGCTCAGAAAAAACAAAACAAAACAATGAACCTCAACCTTTCATATGCTGAGTATCAATTTTCCGTTCTACACAGATCCTTTCTGTGTTTCCACCAAAAAACAAACAAACAAACAAACAAACTTCTGAGGTTCTAACATCCAACCACTGACTTTAATCTGAGCAGTGCTAAGGTCATGCATCGCCAGACGTCAGAACCGTGGATGAGACCACTGTGTCCATTCTGGTAGATTTTTGATGCGACCGAACTTTCCATGAATAGAAGCCACGCCCTCCTGGCTCTCAAGGCATCTCAATGGCACAAAAGTGCCTGGAACACTTATGGAATGATGACAGTTATCCCTGGAAGGCAAAAGAAATTCATCTACAGCTCTCAATCAGCTCAATCAACTACAGCTCTCACAGTAGACAATCATCTACTGTGAAGTAATTCCTACTGTTTGAGGCAGCGGCTTAATGGTTTACACAAACCAGGATGTTGTTCCAACTGTAAGACCAAGTTAAAGACCCACCCCCTATTTCTTGCTTATTTGCTTGATTACAGACCTATGCTCTACAGGTAGGACAGGTCAACACCAAACAGGTAAGTTACACTTCTGTACAACTTCTTTTGTTCCCTAACACTGAGCTCTACACGGTGGAATCAACGTCTCACAAGCCTGTTATGGGTGTGTCACAAATCACATCAATCCACTGTACCGGCCACAGTGTACCCTTAAGTGGCGCAGTACATGGGTCAGCACTGGAAGAGACACCGCTGTTTTTGGATACGGCTATAAAAAGACGTTTTACAGGACAATGATTTTGGCACGGAAATTTTTTGGACATACGGTTCGATGATAGCTGATATTACAGGTCAGTTGCACATTTGGTCGGACATTACTGCTACTAATTATTGGCTCAAATGTCTGCTTAATAGTGTAGGCTGACGCTGGAAGTGTGACCCCTCTTTGGCCACTAGGGCAGAATAACAGGGAGACTCATTGTCTACAAATACTTCTTTCCTCTCTCTAGCAGCTTGTCCATGCCACGTGCCTGACCGCAGGAGCATCAGGAAATAGGCACTCGCTGCTTTGGGACAAAAGCAGGGGTCACGACCTCATACTTGCCCAGACGGACCTGCGGTCTGCCCGGTAGACGTGGACACCCGTGCACAGCTGGGACCTTTTCCCTGGAAATGGGACCTTCAACCCTTGACCTTGAACTTGACCTTGATGCATGTCTCTGAACACGTACAGACCTTTTTCGTGACCTCGGAGGTGAAGACGGTGGACCTGGGGAAGAACGTGGCGGTAATGGCATTGATTAGGACAGCGATTAGGACGGCATGCCATTTGCTCTTTCTGCTTTTTCCACGCTGAGAAGACGGATGGAGCAGTGTGGAGAGGTGAAGGGCACACACTGGGCCTCTGAACTGAAGGGGCAGGGTGTGAGGTGATGCTAATGATTTTTAAAGAGCAGCTCAAGCGGGAACAGACTGCTTTGGGGCCTTGTTTCTATGTGTCTATTGTAAAATGAATACAAACTGGTACAGAATCGTAAAAGTGCTGAAACTACTTGCATGCGACTTATAATTTAATTATAAGTCACATGGAAGCGCTTTTTTATAGATTATAATAGAATTTTTTTACTGTCAATGATGAGCATTATTCTACTCCAAAGGAGCATATTTAAAACCAGCAGGTCATTTGTGAAGCCTTAGTTCACCATCTTAATCTGTTATTGGGGCTGTTGACCGGCTGTTATAAAGTCAGTGCTTAAGTAGTAACGAATATTTAATTAGTGCTGTCCAAAGCGTGTCTGGTGTAATTTAGCATATAACTTACCTGGTTATTCTTTATTCACTGATGTACACGAGTATTGTGCTATAATAATTTGATTAGCATTCATCCATCCATTCATTTGCAAAACAATTTAATCGTTCTAGGGCCGTGGGGAGGCTGGAGCCTATCCCAGCCGATTCTGGGTGAAGGAAGGCTACACCCTATACAGCTATTAGTCCATTACAAATGGGTAACATACTCACACCACGGGACAATTTGGAGCAGCAGATTAGTGTAATGTGTACGTACGTCTTGTCAGTGGAAGGTTTAGCACGCATGCTGCTCAGGTGGTTCTTTCACCTTGTTGTCCACCATGTTGTGTTGTTATTTTCATCTTTCTGTTTCTCTTTGCCTTTTTTTGGTGGTGGTGGTGGGGGGGTGGGTGGTATTGGGCGTCACTAGATGCAAATCAGATGGCAGTGAACGTGCTTAGTAATTTATGCCTGACTTACTTTTTTTTGGCTTGGTTTGCCTACAGAAACATTTCCACACAGGAAGCCTAAATGAGGCCCACTGATTGTGCGATGAAGATTTGGATCACTTGTTTGAAAATGAGCATCTTTGTAATATCCATGCCGGTTTTTATTAGGAGTTGAGGGGCACTATATCCTTCAGGTCTCATTGGACTGGATTGGATAAAAGCTGTCTCAACCTGAATAAATGCAAATGTATAGTGAGGACAACAAGGGTACGTAAACCCATTTTAATCTTCCTGAAAGCGGGTGAACGATGGGTCGTAACGTGCCATACACCCTCTCCAGAGAGTTCCACCTTAATTGGAGGCTGCAGCACATTAGGCAGATAAGAACTGATGGTGCACATTAATATTTAAAAGCACACACTGGGATGAATGTGTTTATGACCTGTTTGGCAGGAATAAAATTGAATTGAAGTGAAACTAAAGCCTAAATGAGTACATACAGTAAATGCAATGGAGAGCAATGGAGCATTATTTAAGAAATACACACTTGGGAATGGCCTTTTTGTTTGGTTGTCTGGCTGTCCTCATACTGTACTGGTTTATCTCACAGCATGATACATAAAACATAATAATAATAATAATAATTAAAAAAATAGCCCGTAGATGGCCTGGTTAGCTGTCCAGGGTGTACTTTGCCCTTGCCCAGAGTCGGCTGAGATAGGCGCCAGTCTCCCCGTGACCCTAATTAGGATTAAGTATTTCAGGAAATTAATTATTAATAATAATAATAATAATAATAATAATAATAATAATAATAATAATAATAATAATAATAATAATAATAACAA
>JBCNYG010000025.1:3631614-3656177 GCA_039654305.1 Porochilus rendahli
TGGGCGCCAGCCTCCCCGTGACCCTAATTAGGAATAAGCGGTTCAGAAAATGAATGAATGAATGAATGAATGAATATATATACACACACACAAACAGTATGGTCAAAAGTTTATGGACACCCGATCATAATGCTCATGTGCTTCCCGATCACTGGACTCTAGGGTTTGTTTCTCTTTGCTGTTATGACAAACTTCTCTCTTCTGGAAGGCTGATCATTCATTTTGGAGTGTAGGCTGTGGGGATTTGGGATCATTCATCCTCAAGATGGTCAGGTAAAGACCACAATTAATAAGGTTGTGTACCGATGTCAGACAGGGACACCTGGGGCAGTTGGAATTCTAGTTCAACCCAAACGTGTTCAGTGGGGTTGAGGCCAGTGCTCTGTTCAAGCGACTCGCATTCTCACACTTCAACTTTCTAGTGAGGGTAAACTGTAACCCAACAGCAGATGAAGACATTCTGTACAACCGTGTGCTTTCAACTTTGTGGCACCAACTATGCGGAGAAACTACATATGAGTGTGATGATGAAGTGTTCATAAACCTTTGCCCACATAATGTATATACATAGAACTCAAAGCATAGGGAGGATATGCAGCCTCCACATAGAAAGGCCAAAATCGGCTGCAGTTCAAACTGAGAAATTTCTTGGTGTAAGACATCGGCACTAACCACTGAGCCACTCTCCCACCTCATGACTGTCAAACATACAAAAAAAATGGTAAACTTCTGAGCTCCCTGATTTGTTATGATCGTTTACGCGAGTGACTTTTTGTTGCTTCTGACAGATTGTTTTACTTTTACAGGTCATGCTGAAAGTATATGCATTACAGAGGACATCTCGCATACTGTACTCAGTAACTCTGTTGTCTGATTCAGTTTGTTCAAAGCCTACCAGCCTTTCGGTTCTAAATATTTAAAAGTTTGACAACAACATGCATTGTTCACTGGTATCCAGTATAGGTGACCTGGTAATATGCTCCAAATTATAAACAGTGATGTAAAGGTGGGCTAAAAAACTCCCACCATTCCAATCAAAGAAGGTATAAAATACCATCATGATGCTTGTTGTGGGCAGAGCTGTAGTGCTTCAGACTACCTGCTTTATGTACAGTAGGGTCATGGTAGACCAAGTTAGTCGCACCTCATTAAAACAGAGAGGGTTGAAGATAGGTGTGGGTGTTGGTGTGTGTTTGTGGGTTTGTGTGTGTGTTTGTTGGTGTGTTGGGGGGGGGGCTAGGCCACTGGGGCTAGGACAGTGCTGATAAGCATGCAAGCCACTCTGTGGCCTCAGCCATAGGCCACACTGTCTGGGAGCATGTCATTTCCATACCGACCCACACACACACACACACACACACACACACACACACTTTAGGAACTATGTCATTTGGCCTGTGCTGCCAACCGACACACAAGTGCTTATTAGCAGGGCACTGAGGGTGCAAAGTGGTATGTCCAACATTATACAAAAACATTCGCGCTCAATCTTAAGCACACACACACACACACACACACACACACAGGTGCAGTTGTAGTTTGCTCTGTGCTGAGAACTCACGCATCTCACCAGGACATGCCTCAGAAGTCAGAAAGTGTTATGTGGTGAAGAGCTCTGCCCTTTATTTTTTATTTTTTTGTGAAAACATTATTGCTGTGATCATTAAACCACACTTAAAATGGATATCATACTTTTTTTGTGAAAGGGGGTTACCCCTTACACACACCCCTGCTCTGTCTGTCCCCATCTCTAGAACCACTGAAATATATAAATCACAATAAATAAACACACACACACACACACACACTCACCCACATCACGACAAACACTCTTGAGATATGCATATTCGTAGATGACCAAGCATTTTGTCAACTGACTGTCCAGACATGTGGTAAGGGTTGCCGTCCGGTGGCTAGACATGATGGGATGGGAGTGTCTGATCATGAAGAGAAGAGGACATATCAGAGAGACATACAAATGAATATAGCAGAAAGAAAGAAGAAGTTGAGAAAACTGTTGCAACACTGTTTCATTAAACATTAAATATCATATTTCCACTTTTCAGAAACTCAGCTCAGTAGGAATATTTTGGAAAATTTGAGTCATCACAATCAGGTCAAACAGAGACAGCAAGAATGTGAGAGCTTCTAATGAGGCTAGGATTATGATACTATCAAGTGGTAAGTGAGGGTGGAGGGTTGGTTTAGCAGGCCCCAAACCACCAGTGCTCACACAAGCATACACACGGCTCACTCACACTCTGCCTCCTCTCTGAGAGCTTATCCTGCTCTTTGCTGTCTCTAGGTTTCTCGCTCAGAGCGCTTTATTTTTTCATCGTAGGAGTTTATTGGTAGGACTCTGCCTCGGCACTTGGGTTTATTTATTTTTTTATTTCATTAAGTTTTTTAGCTCATTCCAGTCACCAAATATTGTGGGTCAGGATGGAGCAGGCCTCAGGTGAGGAAGGGGAGATCATTTAAACGCGCACGATGACCAATCAGACAGAAGGAGGAAAGAGAAGTACAGCGGATCGGCTGCAATCGGAACGGAGGGAGGGAACAGAGACCTGTGACCTCATGTGGCATGTGACCTGGACTCCACCAATGGAATAGTGGGTTGGGTGAGAAGCAGAGTCGCCGCGGGAGCTGTGACCAGACATGAGACTGACAGTCCATCACCACGCCGATTACCACGACAAGTGAGACATACAACTGAACCTTCAAAACCAGAAACCGACAGCATTTACCAAACTGTCACAGGTATGTTCGCCTCACAGCTTTCCTCCACATCCTGTTTTTTCCCCTGTGGTGTTTTCCTTAAGCCATCGCTCTGTTTGTCCCTCCTCGCTCGTGCGTACGCTGTTTCGTTAGTGAGCTTGTGGCTACGGATTCCTGTGGCACTCACCAAGCCTTAAATTCTTGGTTGCAAGCAGCAGATGTGGTCCGAGACACTCTTTCAACCACGCTTTTTCTCGCATCTGTTGTTACTTTCAATAGGCTGTAGCTGCTGGAGTGGTTCAGAGGGCAGCGCCGGTGCAGGATCTGGCCCTTGTGGACATCACACACATGGCTTCGAACAGCATCTTTGACTCGTTCTCGAACTACTCCACTCTACTCAGAGGTAGGTCCCTCGTCTCCATGACTGGTTCAATGTAATGGAAATGGTATCACGGTTGAAGCACAGGCAAGCATCGCTTAAACTTAATGTACTATTTGTGTTAAAGCTGTCTCTGCAGGTGCAGCCATGTTTAGGACATCGGGTCAGAACTACCGTATGTTCACTTTCCTTTCATATAAAAAAAAAAACAACAACAAATTTTATATATATACAGATTAAAGGAGTAGTGAAATCATTGTGGAGCATGCAGTATGCTCGGTATCACTCGTATGTTTCCATTGCTGCTGTTTTGTAATGGCTTCCCCGCCTCCCGGTGCATTATCAGCGCACTTTGAGTCAGCGCACTTTCGTGTAGGCCAACCTTTACTGGAACTCTGAAACCATAAAACAAAACCAGTGTACTTCTCATCCATTTACTCTCCTGAGTGAGGATACACTCTTTGCCTTTTTGTGGTCAGTGGGCCTTCTGGGTGTGTGTGTGTGTGTGTGTGTGTGTGTGCATGTGTGTGTGCCGCCATCTACTCCATATCTTAGGAAGGAATGGCTTTTTGCTGCAAAACATAATGGATCCCAAGTCACGTGTAATGTGTTACGAGACGATGGCGTTTTTGCATGATGACCTTTGTACCATACGAGACACGACTGATGTTTTTTAATTTAGATATTTTTTTTATTGTAAAATACAAACATGCTTCGGGAATATGATCAAAGTACTTTCAGTTCTGGACTTCAGACTGCTCCGATGATACGACACGATAAATAGAAGGCAAATGAAATTCATGAATTGGCAGCACTGAAATGCCATCAGCAGTGAGTTACTGGGAATATAATTTAGAGCAGAGCATTGTTTGTGGTCTCCGAGTAAATACCTTTTGGGTTACTACTTAAATCAGAGACTTTCACTTATTTATTTTTTTTTTATTCGGCTACTCGTAACTCATTTTGTTTTATTAGGTACTTAAAGTTCACAGTGTTATTAAACAGAAGCCTGATGGCATTCCAGCATGTGGCGGCAGCTGATGATAAAATAAAATAAACAGATAACAGTGTTTACAATTGTAATCTGCAGATCGACTGATATTTACTCTCACTCAGAAAGAGTGTGTTGCTTCTAGCTTCATGATGGAGCATGCCGTGTAATCCACTCTGGGAAAAATAATAAAACAAAACAGAAAATAAAGAAGGCCAGAAATATGATGGAGGAAAAGAGAGAGAAAAGTTAAAAAATCCCCCACTTGACTGCGGCTTGTGCGAGTTAATAGGAGACAGATATGGGACCAGCCCTAAATTGTTTGCAGAGTGTTTTTTCGCGGAGCTTCCAAGTACTTACCCACTCAAACACTCTGTCTCTAACACACACATACACACTTACACAGGCGGTGGTTTACATAAAAACATATCTGATTGGATGAATGACAGTAATATGCATTCGCTGGAGCCGGTTCAAAAAAACGTCGTCTCGTTCTTTCTCCTGTTCCTCCATCTCCGTCCTCTTCTCCATTTGCCTTATTATTATCAGCAACTTCAGAGTAATTCCCAGAGAAATGCCACTCAGAGAATGTTTTTTTTTTTTGAAGGCTGACATTTTGGTGTGTAGTCTTTCCATGGAAGACGGAGAACTGGCAGGCGGAATATCTGTGGCACTTAAATGAGGAACTTAAATGCCTGCCATAATCACTATTGGAAATCATTAGCGAGAGTACAATATCCTTTTTCAATTCCTCGGTCGTGAAAATTAAACCAGGGAAAGCATTTGATGGAGAAGCCAAGAGGCCAATAAAATGCTTTTCTCGTATAAATTAGTTCAAGGAAGGAAAAGTCCCTCGGGGGTTTGACAGTTTCATTCACTATCCAGCAAAGCTAAAATCTCTTAAAGAGACTTTTATTCTGCAGTTATCGGAGTACAAGGGCTTGTAACACAAAAATCTGTAAATGACAATCAGTGAACACATTTTTTAATAAGTAATGATAACAAGAAGACGCGGTCAGGGTGTTTCCTGCCTTCACCCAGTGTTGGCTGAGATAGGCTCCAGCCTCCCTGCACGCCTGGCGGGATGAAGCGGTTTTGCAAATGAGTGACAGAGTGAGTGAATATAAATAAATAGATAAATAAAAATAATAAATGGCACAGGCATGTCAATATACAAGATATTATTAAATAAATCTTTATACACTATTCATGAGGGTAAGAGCTTTAAAACAGCTTCTTAACCATTAAATAAATACATTTTAAACACATTATTCATGATCTCCTATGAATTATTCAATAATTAAAGTCAAACTGATGAGCTCTATATAACTACAAATCAATCCATATAGTTCGTGCCGCACTGAACACAGGGGTCATACATGAACGTATGTGCCCAGACTCCAATATTAACTAAAATCCTCGCATGCGCTCCTGTATGAATCATAAACATTTACTTCTGATCTTCTTATCTTATCTCTAATTGTACTCTGTCAACCTTCTACTATTCTTCATATCTTTAAATGTGCAGATAACTAGAGGCTTGGTGATGAGATACGCTTATACTCCTTTATATTTATAATACTCGAAGATGAGAACAGTGGAGAGGTGTAAAGTGTTTACCATTTAGATTTTCATGGTGTGTTTGGATTTATACAAAAAAAAAAAACTTTGTAGAGTTTATGTGAAATATTTTCCTTCAGCCAATAAGGCACTTGATACATAGTGGATATACACATTTTGCTCTTTGAAAGGATTTATGTATCTATTACGAGAAAAGGGAGCACACTGAATTGTTTTTGTTTAATCACGTCCATGACATCCATGTTAGCAATCCTGGCCATATCTGGCCACCATCCAATAGTGAGATTGAATTCAATCCAAGCTTCTAAAGTGCCAATAGTTTCTACCAATACAAATAGAAACAAATGAAAGGGCAGGTGATGGCGAATAGAAAGAATAACTGCCACAAATAAACAGAACAACTGAAAAATTCTGACGTACTCTCTATTTGAGTCACAATGCAGAGACAAATCACAATGTAGTCACTTTCACAGTAACAGAAGAATAAAAATTAGGTGTTGTCCTCGTTGTGTATGGAGAAAAAAATATCTCATTTTACAGCAGAGCGCATTTCTCATTGATTAGCACTGCACTAATTGCATAAGCATTAATGTTGATTACTTTCTTGCAAATAAATTTGCATATTATGTAGGGGTATGCGTGTGCGTTCGTGATGAGATATTTTCAGAGAGAAGATTTCACATGTGTAATGGGCATCAAACAAATAATGCGTCCTACTATAGATAAGATAAGCTGTGTTAAGATAAGCTGCTGTAACAAGCTGCCACTCGAGTGGCACCGTCTTAGAATGGTACATAACACCTTTAATACATAATTTCTCTGGTTATTTGTCATCTGTGTCATTTAAAAATGTAAAGATGAGCACAGAGCAAGCTACTGGTGGAGCAGCAGGTAGGAATATAAATACACGTTGATATATTCACGTGTGTGTTTTTAACGTGCTAATCTGATGCAGACTCTGTTTGCTTCTGTTGCTCACCAGTAACCACAATGAGGTCACACCTGCTGCTCTGGAACTGCAGTTTATTAATGCTCCATGCACACACACACATTTACACACACACACATACACACACACAAGCGAGAGAGAGAGAGAGAGAGAGAGAGAAAGAGAGATAGAGGGATACTGCATGGTAAAACTAGACTACTGGTTGGCTGACAGGTCTCTAACAGCCGCACTAACCTGTTGTGGGAGCCTCTAGCGGTTGTGCACTCCAGCAGCCCTCAGTACGCTCTTTAATCTCACAGTATTCCTCTTTCAAATATCTATCAGTATGTACTGAGGTGAAAATGAATTCAACAAGACACCTCTGGGTTGTCTTCAGCCTGTTTTTGCGTTACTTGATCCTTAACATTTCAGATCCCACACCATTTCAGTCTGCATGTGTATTTTGTTGATCGACAGTGTAAGAAATAACTTGCAGTGAGATTGTTAACGGGGCTTTCTTTTCACTGTAAACAGTTAAGTACCACTGGCCAAAAAATTACTAGACTAAGAGCAGTGGGCGGGGCTTACAAGACTGAGAAAAGATTCATATGCTGGTTGTCTTGTCTATCATAGTAATTAGGGAAGAACAAGTTCGCACCTTTCGTATGTTTGCTGTTTGGTATGTTCAGACCGGACATGCATCTGTCACTCCTCATGTGCTCGACTGAGCCTTGGGCATCCGTGACACCTTTGCCAGTTTACTGCTTGCCCTTTCTTTGGCCACCTTTAGCTATTATGCGTGTTCTTTTTTCCTGCCTTCAACACATCAACTTTAAGAACCAAATGTTTGTTCTCATAATTAACAATTATTTGCTGAAGATGAGGGTGATATCTTTTTGATGTTTTTAATCTCCTGATAGTGGAACAATCAAATAGCACTGCACCCATGTGGTATACACTAATCAAAATTATTCAGATCTTTACATCATGGTCAGTGGTCATAATGTTTTTAATGATATGGCTGATGGAGTCTTAGGTAAAAGAGAGAGAGAGCGAGAGAGAGAGCGAGAGAGAGAGAGAGAGAGTATGGTGCTTCAGCATGAGAATAATTGGCAAATCGTGCCCATGGACATGTTAAGTTATAGCTGTATCTCATTCGAGCTGGTTACTTGGGGTCAGCATGAGTGACTGACTTTATTAGGAGTTAGAAAAGTTTTATTGCTCAGGCTGTTGGTGCTATTTGGGTGAAAGAATGGATAGTTTTCTTAGTAAGAATGACCATAGTATAGGGTCAACTAGCGGTACTCAATCCACATGAAACAAATGAGTTAAATCAGCTGATGCCCATGTGCATGAAGACAAGTAATGGACCACTCTCGTAGCTACAAGATGCTAACGAACAAGTTAGAGGTTGGAGCAGTCTTAGAGATTATGCAGGAGTGATAGGAAAGTTTTGAAGTTAACAACCATGTCCTGAAATGTTCCGCACGTCTGAAAACTGGTGTGTCAATGTGCCCGTACTGGAATGGGTCTACCCCGTTGCAAAACTACACTGCCTTCAGTTTATTAATCTCATAAACACATGGTTCGTACTCTTCTAAATTGACGCATCGGTTTGCTGGATCTGATTCAAAGGCTTTTCAATGCTCCTTCCCTTGCCTCTTTCCCCAGAAACATCAAGCGCCGAGATGTGTAAGAGTTTTCGATATAGCACCAAAAGGGAACTAATAAAAAGCGCATGAGTCTGACGGCGGAGGGTCTCGCTCCTGGGTCTCATTTGGCTCAATAACGTTGTGATTTAAAAAGCACTGTGCTGGCCCATGGTGACGGACGATCTGGAGATGATTAGCAACTGTAAACGTTCGGGGAGCGGGGGCGTATTTACTGGGCTCAGACTGTTTGCTCGTTTTCGAGTGGCGCTCAGGTTTCAAACCAGCTACTTATTAAGATAAAGGGGCTGGTGGGTGATGGCGAGATGAGTCGTGAGCATCTCAGAAACGAAAAACCACATTCTAAAAACACATCTTCATCGTCCTGTTTTTATACAGCTTGTCTTTGCATTTCTAGTGGTGTTTGACAAAAGGCTAAGGGTCAAATTCTCACTTGTTAAAATCCCGTGTTGTAGGTTTTCTTTAAGTGCAGTGAAAATATGGTGTAAATTAAATGTCTTCATTTTAATATTTTTTTAATTATACACACTGCTTGTATAACATCTAACAGCCAAATGATGCTAATTCCAATAAATAAGTACAAGCTGAATTATCTTAGCTAATTCGGTATTTTTCCGCAGAGCTTGGAATGTTGTACATTGAAGAGAAAAAAAAAACTTTCATGTAACTTTATTATTATTTTAAAGTAAATATTAACATCTAGATATCTAGCTGTCTAGATTAGCCACAGTATCAATGGACCAATATTATGAATTATTATAATTATTAAAAACATTATTACAGTTGTGCTGAAAGACAAAAATGTCTACACCTGTCATGAAATAATGACGCAAATGTCGATTTACGATGTCTAGACGAATCATTTCAGAAAGACCCTCTTCTCCGGCCGGAAGGTAAACTGAATAACTATTCCAAAGACATTATTGCATTTAAATATCAATATGGGTCACGTGATGAGCCTTTATGTTCTGATTGAAGCAGCAGAACATGTTCTATGGCCAGTCTCTGTGTAGGCAATGATTCCTGACATTAATTAAACCCATGTGCTGCTGTTAGGAAGGCCTCTGTGACCTCGCTGGTTTTGTTTCATATTCAGATAAACACATTTATGATCAAACAGTGTGTGTGCGACAGTACTTTGGTTTCAGATCGAGCAGAATAGAGCAGATTACACCGAGGGAATGTAACACGGTAGCCACAACAAAAACTGTAAAACACACACACACAAACACACACACACAAACACACACACACACACACACACACACACACACACACACAGTACATGCATGCAAAATTAGCTCAATATTAGCATGTGTAAAGGACAGGCTAAACTAGTGTTATATGAGTAAAATAGTGATTCTTTTTTGCGATCTGGGATGAGATTACAGAGTCCTGACAGTTATTTATCTGCTAGAACAAGTAAAAGTTTCACACCATGAGAAAAAAAAAACTTAAGTTATTAATGCTTAGGTTTATGTTTAAGCCAACGCTAGCAAGCATCACTTTATTTTTGTAAGATTTTATTCATATCAAATGTTGCTCTCAAAAATTGCTATCATTTATGTGTGAGATTAAATTGGACGCGTCACCCTTCCCAGAATATATTAAGGATAGAGATTTCATTTTTGATGCTGTCGATATTCCACTGTGTCATGTTTAAAAAAACAAGCCACAACAATACGGCCACATTCTATGCCACGGATCATAAACAGTAATGTGAAGGAGGAAGGAAAGGAATTACCAGGTCTAGTGTGTTCAGAATGTTCATGTATGCCATATAGATGAAGAAGCAGTTGCCGCACTATCACGCATTAAGGGAGTTAGCAGAGTAGCGGTCAGTGTGTAAACAAAAACAACGTATTGGATTGTGAGAAAGGTGACAGGGCCCCTTTAAAAGGTCTGTAGGAAACATTGTTGACTGCAATATTGTCTTCCAGAGAAATAATACATTAAAAATATGATATTTACTAGTAAAAAAGACTGCTTTCCAAACCATTTTAAAATATATATAAAATCTAATAATGTTTATTTAGCCAAGCTGTAGTCACATTATATCATATATGATGATACATTTATGGTAACAAGGTTATGCAATGCACATCCCATGCTACATGATATGAAACAAAACTAATACCATGAATCTCATGGTTCATATCAGTCAGAATAAACAAAATATGTTAGTTGGATTTTGTATCAAATTCTAATGTCTATTCAATTATGTCACAATATAAAGTTAAGCTTTTATCTGGAATTTTTTTTTTTTATATAAAATTTAACAGAATCGAGTTGAAGAAATAATGTGAATGTGTCCAAGCGCTCTCAATGTGCAAAAAGCTTCACTACTTAGTTATTCACACTTTATTTTTTCGCCACAGTAAATAAATTTTGGACGGATGTTATTTTTCAGACGCCTCTGTTTTGAAGACGTGTGCTTTTACTGAAAGAGGGTGTGCATGTAAGAAACTGAGAAAAGCAGATCCGTTAGTCTTATTCTAACCACACCTTCAGCACCTGCAAAAACAACAAGTTCTTATCATATGAAATAATAATGGGTTCTTTATTATCAGCTAAGCATAATTTACAGATGATAACTGGAGAGAGAGAGAGAGAGAGAGAGAGAGAGAGAGAGAGAAACGGCACATTTACACCCAGGTGATTACTGTTTTCAAAAAATGTGAGGTCATGCAAGTTGATGGGAATCCAACAGATAATTTTAATGACATATATGAGACATACCTATAGTGATAAACCTGCACAGCGGCAAATTAAAAAACAAGTAAACAAACAAGTTTTTTTTGGACATGCATTTCTTCTTTCCACATTTCTCTGCAAGCAACACAGACCGCAAAGTTAAATGCGATGAGGTTGGACTCTCCTGCTCTTACACCTCATCCAACTGAAAAAAATTACATTTACATAAAACACCCTCTATGTCCTGCGTCACAGATTCTATTTTATCCAAAAAGTTCTGTACCTAGCATGCTGCAATTGTGAGGCTGAGCAATTAGAAATGACTCAGAGCTGTGGTTTTGATCATTTACATTAGTCAGTGATACAGGGCCCAGTTTAATTGAATGTTCAGTTGCCATGATGGTGTTTTTTCCCCTGGCGTACTGGTACACTGGTCACCAAAGCAAACCATGACCTGATTCTGTGTACTTGGTAGTTCAGTTGATATTATGTAACCCTGTGTGTCACTCTGGGTTGTGAAAGGATAGATGGAGCTAAGCAGTTCCCTTTATTTGAAGGATTCTCCCTTACACACGCAGACACGCTCACACTCAGCGTGGCTCTACTCTTTATTCTCATGGTTCAGACTTCCACAGTCTCGACTGAGGTTGATGTGTCTGCTCTGTTCTCACGCCACTCTACGCACACACACACACAAACACACACACACACACACACACACACACAGTCGTAGTCGAAGCGCATGCAGTCACACATAATGACCATTCACTGCTGACTGGTCGAGTGTCTTGATTCAGCACTTTCGAACTCAATGGACTCAAAGGAACAGAAGCTGACCACAACATCACATCCTCCTGGATATTCCACTGCAGAAATGATAAAGCCCGAATACGTAACTGAGAATGAAACTAAGTCACAATCTGCCAATTTTAAGTACTCGATGGTAAATTTATTTAAAACGGAAAGAGAAAGGAATACAGAATACACGCAATGGGCCGTGTTAAGGGATCAGTAGTGGATCTGGAATTTGTAATTAAAGCCTTATTACGACCACAGCAGAACCCTTACTTCTCTATCCCTGGTTGGGCGGATCGCCGTGAGAAGGCTAGAGTCTGTCCCAGTAGACGGGTTGAATAGGTTACCAGACCATCACAGGGCCAACCCAGACACATAAACATACACACTCGCATTCATGCTTGGGGGGGATCAAGAATATCCAGCATGCATTTCTTTAGGCTGTGAGAACTTTGGAAACTGGAGAGTAAACTCAGGCAGAAATGCCATTACCAAACCAGAGACTCGAACCCAGGACCTTCTTGCTACCATTACACTACTGTTGCTGCCACGTCAAGTACCAAGGAAACCTACGATATTCGGTTCGATCTAAATCCGAATCTTAGACCGTTATAATGCTTCACACGCTGGACATTCAGCTGTTTTCCCAAAAAAGAATGGAAAGTGTGATAGAAAAACCCAAAACAAACTCCAAGTTATGGAGCTGAATAAATGTTAGTTCCAGTGCAGACATGTGTACGGTACACTAGGCTTGTTTGGGGAAGGCTTACGTTACCTAGCTAGTACATTATAATGCTTTAAGACATGGAGTCGAGGTTCTGAATATAGTTAGTGCCATATATGCAGGTTCTACAGGTGTCTGAGGTCCTTCTCTGAGTTGCTGAGCTCTTTTCATGTTTTGTTCATGTTTTTTTTAAGATGCTCCCACCCAATTATGTAGAAGTGTGATTTGAACAATCAACCTGAGTGATGAAGAATTGAAACCACATACAAATGAAAATGTTAAGTTTCCCATGCAGGCCAATATCTAGACAATCACCTCAGTTCCTGACTGACTGTCCAAAACAGGTTCTAACATTGAAATTTTCACCATTCCAGACTCATTTTCACCACTCTTGCCACTTTACAGAATAATCTTTCAAAGTCAAGGGCTCTCTGAAACTGGAGGGAAAACTGGAGAAGGAATAAAAAGGAAAAACTGAGTGTTGCCTTTAGAAACTACGAGACTGTGTTGAGACTGTTTTTGTTCGGCATTTAGAGCATAATTTTAAAAGAAGGTTTATTTTATCTTATGTGCCATTCATGACTCACTGATAGGGAGTCAAACATGGCAGATGCTTTGTACTGATGTCATGTATTTTATTGTAAATGAGTTCTTTCTCGTTTCCTTCAGCTTTAATCAGCTCAGTGACGCGGACTGTGTTGATTAGCTGATTAGATCTGATCGTGAGAATCATGAAGCTGGTGAAATGAGTTTACACTTACAGTCAAGAAGGCCCAAACAGTGCAATCACAAGAGAGGGAGAGAGAGAGAAAGAGAGACAGAGAGAGAGAGAGAGAGAAAGAGAGAGAGAGAGGGACAGAAAGAGACAGAGAGGAAGAACGATATTCTTGAGCCTAAGGTAAATAAAAGGAAACAATAACACACAAAGCTGAAATAATAATTTAATACTAACATGAACATGGTGGCACAGTGGCGCAGTGGTTAGCATGTTCTCCTCACAGCAAGAAGGCCTGGATTCGATTGCCGGGCTCGGGGCTTTTCTGAGTGGAGACTGCATGTCCTCCTGTGCTTGTGTGGATTTCCTTCGGGTACTCTGGTTTCCTCCTACAGTCCAAAAACATACACTGTATGCTGATTGGCTGTTTCAAATTGCACCTAGGTGTGAGAGTGAGTGTGAATGGTTGTATGTGTGTTGGCCCTTCGATGGCCTGGTGAGCTGTTCAGGGCATGGGGTGAAAATGCAAAAAAAAAACAACACAGAAGTGCCCTCACCGAGCCTGCGACTCAAACCTAGGACCTTCTCGCTGTAATGTGGACATGCCAACCCTGACACCAACGTGCTGCCGTGTGTTAATATCATTAATAAAATTAATAAGAAATGAATTATACTCAATGACCTATGGATAATTACCAACTACGCACAGCTAATAAAGTATGATATTAATGAATGAACCACCCGTTCGTCTAAAATGGGTTTGCAGTTTATTTATTACCTATTCGGAAGCCTGTAGTACATGGCACAACACTTTTTCTGTGGTTTGATATGTCTTTCACAATCCACTGCATGTGGAACACACAAGCAGCGTGTGTGCGTGTGTGTGTGTGTGTGTGTGTGTGGGTGTGCGTGCATGTATGTGTGCGCGTGATGAGTTATCTGTCTAGTCTTCTGAAATCATGTGTGCAACCATATCACATGAAAATGTTTGTCCTCCTATAACAGTAACATCAATGCCTTCACTCTTAAAAGATTGCATAAAGCACCCAGAAGGGTTCTTTAGCTTGCCCCTAGAAGAAATTTTCAGTGGTTCTATGCAAAAAGCTAAATCAGTGAGTTTCACCTTTAGAAAAGGTTTCATGAGGAACTCTTTCAGGAACCTATGAACCTTTTACTGACCCAACAACCCTGTGAAGAACCCTTTGTTGTCGTTAGTGATGGTGCAGAAGCCTGCAGGATGCAAATGAGCGCCCACCAACAAGCCGCACATTTGTGTTCTGTGATCTCTTAGAGTTTCCAGAGATGTGTTTCTGTGGGTGTTCTGGTACGTTGTGGGGCTGACGCGATACACAAACTGGTCAAATCAATGCAGATCTTCAGCAGACATGCTGTTTAATTACACAAGCACACTGTACAGTATGATAATTTCAACATGCTAGCTTTGTTCTTATTATGCAGGCTGGAGAAACATGACCAACAAATAATAGCTTTACATATGGGCTGATGAGATCAATTGGAACAACGTGCCTTTGCTCATTTGTTGGCCCTTGCGCCTGTGCTCATGTGCTTATCAATCAGATCATTTTACTGTCCAACATTGGTGTCAGACATCTGCCTATCATGCACATCATGCTGAATGGTCTCACGCTTCTTATAAAGCTTCTGATTTAGGATGAGGGCACAGTTAGGGTTTTCTCCTTCCCTTATGACTATGTTCAAATAATACAGAATTAAATTTAAATCTTTTTATACAAGAAACTATAAGAAGCAAAACTCTTCTAATTCTGTTGCCTTAAATATTATTTTAAAAAACCTATGACCACTAATTACACCTTGGGTCTGAACATGAAAACCAGTTTATATTTTCATGAGCGAGCATGTTGCAAACATATATAATAGCTTGTTAAGACTCAGAGAGAATCAAACCAGATGAAGTTGTTTTTGAGATGAACACAGAACTGTGAGCTGTGCGTGTCTGCCAGTTTCTCTCCGTCTGCCTGTCTCTCCCTCTCTCTCTGAGTTCCGGCCATGATGGGAGACCACCACACACGAGCACAAAGGGGCATTGTATTCTGGGGGGAAAATGTGGTTAGCAGACGGCGCTAGACGGCCCCAGCGGTCGCTGGCAGGCAAGCGCACTTCCTAGTGTTGACTCCGCATGAACACTCATTTTGGGAAAGCCCTGAGTTATGGCAGCTGTGGTGGCATGCTTTAACGTGGACTATTTCGGGAGCTGCCTGGGTGGGGTGGGTGTGCATCCCTCCGTCTCTCTCTCTCTCTCTCTCTCTCTCTCTCTCTCTCTGTGCCTCTGGAAAGGGACTTTACTTCTCAGCTGTTTGAGCAGCTTCATTGGAGCGGAGGATGATGTGGAATCTGCTATGCGCATGTGTAGTTTATTTAAGTTTGTGTTTGGGGATGTTTATTCCATATTCACTCAGTCTGATTGGTTCCACATGGGCCAATATGTATTTAATAACACATGGAACATAGTCAAGCATGTTTAAAATATTAGAATGATGACCAAAGTTAAGTATCATAATTAAAAAAAAAAACTATGATTCAGCTTAAAGTCCAGCTATATTTGCTGATCAAACCAGTCTTAGTGGGTGTGTCCTAATATTTTAAGTACAAACACACTCATCGAGTTTTAGCTAGATATGATACTTTCAGACAGTGGCTGTCAACATATAGGCTACAAATGCATAGTATCACAGCTTAGCATGCTAAGTTTGCTTTCACTCACTCAGTTTCAAAGGCAATCTGCTAAACACTGTTGAAGGGAACATTGCCAATTATTCTTTACACAGCTGACAGCAGCCACAATACCAACATTAACCAAAATGTGAAGCCAAACACCACATACGAATGAGTAAAATAAAAGATGGTGTGAATGGAAGAAGTGTCACTGATATCATCAACATGCATATGCACAGAAAACATAGAAGCCTTGGAGGGCGGTGCGGTCGCCCTGACATCATAAACTTGCTCCACAATCAGGGGTTATGACCTCATATAAAAGGGCTTTTTGGCAAACCACCAGCATGGATGGAGAGAGAAGTCACTCATTCACACCGCTTTGCTGGTTTTTGGTTTCTCCACACCACATAGCCATTGGACAAGGAAGAGATATTTTCTGCACTTTGAAGAATACTAACTAGTTGTCAAAAAAAAACTCATCTAAGGAGTGTTTGCACCTTTTTATATCACTTTTGCAAAAAATTTGCAACTGTGAGACTACGATGGGTTGAGTCATCATTATTATTTATGTTACTGCTAGCTTCAGAGACAAAATGGCATCAACCCATGTAATGAGATACATATATTAGTCAAAACACACATGACTTGGAACTTTTCTGAGGAAAACTTGAGAGGGTCAGGACGGTGGGAAACAGAAACAAAGAAGAAAGGGAGAAAAAAAGAAAGAGACAAGGCCTGTATATTGTGGTTGACAGAGTAGGAGGAGGGGATGTTACTGTCATTTTGGCAACACCAATACACACATTGCAGCCATTACCACAGTGGAAAAAAAATGTTTTTCTGCAACATGCAATTACTACAGATTACAGATCGGCCTTCGTAGCACCGTGCATGCGTATGTGTGCGTGTGTGCGTGTGTGTGTGTGTATATGTTGCATTCTATCGAGCCATCAACGTGAGAATAATAAAATATCATCTGTGGAGTTAAAATGCCCAGAATGATACTTGCAGCATTATTACATGTTAGTGACATGCTTATAACAACTTAATAAATACCTGCTACATGATAAGGATATAAATTCTGGTGTGTGTGTGTGTGTGTGTGTGTGTGTGTGTGTGTGTGTGTGTGTGTGTGAGAGAGAGAGAGAGAGAGAGAGAGAGAAGAGAAAGTAAAAGAAAGATAGCTGTTGAAATGACGGCGTTCAGTGCTCATGGCTGTCTCAGCTCATGAGCAGCCCCCTCTAGAGGCCAGGTGATTTGTTTAAACGTCATTTCCCCCTCTCATAAAAGAGAAAACAGTTTTAGGTCCTGATATAGGATTCAGCCAGAATTGTAATTTAGCAGTAATACACTTTTCTTTTCACTTAGTGATAAAAGAGAATAAGAGAATAAGATTGAAGTCATATTAGTCATATAAGTGAGTGAGTCGGTGGAGAATAATAACGGGTTGCACTGAAAATACAAATTGCCATTACAAATTTAAAAAACATGACTCTTAATGAAATATTCACTGAACACAGCTTAAACTCTCTTGATTTTTTTTTCACCGATGAGTAAGTATTACAGCCTTTTCCCTTATGCCACAAAAATAACCCCACTAAAGAATTTTTTAATTCGCCCATGTCAGTCGGAAAAACTGATATCGACTTGCATCATTAACAGACATGTCTAATAGGTTGACTGTCCCTGAAAGAAACATTGTGGAAATTCTTTACTCATCATCAGTATAAATGCACTGAACTGACTACATATGAATCATGAATCTGCACAGAAACCTGCATCTGCCATCTGCACAGCGAGCTTAAATACATATATATGTACACACACCCACTATTTATTTTATCAGTGTTTATTCTAAAACTCTTACCACAATCTCATTATACAGTCATCTACATACTAGAAAAATGCAGTAAAGACAGCCTTTGCCAACTCTTTCGCAACAGCACAAACCTCCTTACAGCATATTAAAAATAAGCAGACCCTGGTGTTGATGAGAATTCAGTGCTTTAAACAGAAGCTACTAAGCAAATGCTCAAATTTATCATTCAACCTACTTAAGAGCCCAAATGTGATTTAAATGCATCTGATGAGAATGCAGAAGGCATTGTGGGTTGGCTGCATCTCTCTCTCTCTCTCTCACTCCTTGTTTGTTTGCATGCTGGCTCAGGGCAGAAGCCCACTGGCCTGAAACTCGAGCAGACACTTTTTACAGAAGGAATGCACTCTGTGGCTTCGAGGCTCCCTCTCTCTCTGTAATTTGCAAATGCAGAGAACCGTGCAGCCACCCACGGCTGGCAAAGATGAAAAATCAACCGAGTTGTGGTGGCATTATTGCCCCTGTGTTCTGCTTGGGTCAGTGTTTTCTAATTATATTTCTTAAGTCATTCTGTAGTGTGTTCCCTGCAGAAGGACATGCACTCATGTGGCCTTGCTGTACTGAAAATACATGAAATAATCAGCCTGATTACATAAAGCCAGTAGCAGTGCATCCAGGCATGTAAAAGGTGTTTCTGTTGTGTTCTAAACAACATTCTTAAATTGTATCAGGCAGATATTTACGACTGTCAGATAATTCACTTTAGAAGCAAATTTCAATGGCAAAGAGCAGCAGTGTAAAGAAAAAGATATAACAAAAGTCTACATAGATACCTTAATGATTAACCCCATTAAACTCTCAGAACCAGTAAGCGTGCACAGATTTATCATCACACCTTTGTATTATTACTCATGTGGAACAGCTAATTCATAGTAGACTGGATCTACAGAACAATATTTTATATCATATTTAGTGTATTAGGTATTCACGGTTCCAAATGAAAGACACATTGGTTATTCTCAAACACGTCACGTTATAAGTCCCAGCACAATTTATTTTAATGTGTCCAGATTTACTTGCACGTTGGCTGCAACACATGCATCATCTCAGTGACAACCGCTTTATTGAAAATGCATGAACCAAGCAGTCTAGGTAATAAATGCATCTCAACCCCCCCATAAAGCCCTCTAATATCTCGCATGGGCCGAAAACCCTAAATAATCAAATCATCATGAGCCTGCATCTGTCTTGCCATCACTGCTGATTAAAGCCGAATGAGCAGCAGTCTGATAGTGAGCTCTTTGAGCTTTCCGCCGAACAAGCGCGTCTCTTTGAACTCGTGAAAGCCGGTGGTCCATTTGTAACGAGTCACGTCGTTTTTCATCACGTTATTACGCTGCCACCGCGCACTGTCCGACTTGAAGACAAGCGTGCTTTAAGGAGGAGGATTACGAAAAGAACACGCGGTATTAGATGTCCGCTGCACGGGAGCATTAGAAACCGTAGAAAGTGCGCGGTGAGGAGGCGGCGGAGGCTCGTGTGACAGCAGCGCGGTTAAACATATTAATAATGAACAGATGCGATGCGGCAGGGATGCGCCGGTGCTGCTGGATTGCCAATGGGTGGCTCGGACCATCTAACACACCCTGATGCCTATATATTATTATTAGTATTGTTATTATTCTTATAAATGAATAAGATAAGCAAATACTGACCACCACCCTTTTAAAAATATAGTGTGGTCAACCCTGTCCTCTGTATTAAATATGCTTTTGAAATTCCAAGTTGCATGTTAACAGCTTACCAATTAGAGGTCCCATTACTGACCCTGGATTAAATTGCCCTTTATACATGCAAGACACTTTTTTTGCATTATGCAAGATTCGACCCATACATTACTTCCCACCCGACAAAGTGGAAAAAGAGCCCCATATGTGGCCAGTGTAGTAGTAGTAATAATAATAATAATCAGAAGATGAAGAAGAAGAAGAAAAGGATGAAGAAGAAGAAGAAGAAGAAGAAGAAGAAGAAGAAGAAGAAGAAGAAGAAGAATTTACCCCAGCACTTCCCCGCCTGTTTAGTAAAATTACCTCTAAAACTATATTTTTCTCCAATGTAAATTAATTTGTTGCTCAGGACATCGAGCTAAATTTAAGCTCAGTGGTCTTCACAGTCATCATCTGTTCTTCAAAAACTTGATTTAAGTCTAAATGTCCACACGAAATGTTTGGCAATGTTTGTAAAGTTTTTTCTCTTCTCTCGAATATTTTTTTCATGATTGCTTTGATATTCTCTTATCCGTTCGGTTCGGTGTTCCTCCGTTCCTGCTTCATTTCTTCCCCTGTACTTTGTATGATAGAACGAGCTAATGATTGGGAATCAGGAGAATCAGAGGACAGTCATACTAGAGCTGAGAAACACTAACTCAAAATCACCAGCAAAAATACGTTCGTTTCATTTTTTTTTCAGAATTATTTTATGGGCCCGAGGAATGTTTATTATTCATTCTTTTATACAAAATTGGCGTCCAAACGGAAAGGGAAACTACTTATACTGGCATATGCGGTTATTGGTTTGACTTTTTTAACCTTGTTTATTTTCCCTGAAATAAACTGGGAATTTAGAGAGAGAGACAGAGAGAAAGAGAGAGAGATGCTGTGTATTCATTGTCTATTTTTCGGTGACTGGTTTGTTTATAAATTTATATGAATCACTCGGAGATATCAGCCTGCCTAAAACAGAGGTAAATTTGCTGTTAGCAATAATATAGCAAATTTACATGTACGTATTCCTTAATGTGTACTGTCGCTATTTTTACATTTAAAAAATGTTTAATGTAAAATTACATAAAACATAATGATGTCTTCTACAGTATGGGTATTCTAAAGAACACGGTTCTGTTTTTATTGTTAATTATATTCACGTTCATCTATTAATTATGAAATCATAATAATTCAGTATTGCAATAAATAACTCGAATTATATGCACATTAGATTTTTTTCATAGAATTATGCCGCTATGATGGTACTGACAGTAATTCCTTTGGGTGTGTACTACATTTCTTGCATTACAATATGACTGTGATAACAACAACAACAACAACAACAACAACAACAAAAACAACAACAATAACAATACTACCACTAATAATCATACCAATATTATTAATAATAAGAACAATGATAAAGGTAGAAAAATCCTGTGAATTTTTTTGTTTTAAAATAATAATTATGGGGATAATAATAATAATAATATTTTTATTGTTATTGTTGTTGTTGTTATATCGCATTTTATTGCTTGCTTATAGGGATAGTCATCCTAGATGACGTGATTAATTCAATGTCCAGTCTTTTTGCAGTCTTTTTGGTAATAATTTATATTTAAAAAATAATGTAGGCCTACCAATTAAAAATATTTCACGCCGTAACAACGTGGAGCACCACGTTTGATATAAATTACTATTTAATACGCTAACATGCGGTCACGGACACAGTCAGAATCTCTCTCGCTCTCTTTCTCTCTGTCAACCTCAGGCTCATTTTAAACGGCAAACGCGCCTACTAGCGGTGACGCTCTGATTGGAGGGAAGGGTGTGGCGCGTCACGTGTACAGCATCCAACTCTTTATAATAACGTTCTGTAAGAGAACCTGTCTATTTGTATCAGAACATCCTCTAAAACATGCAATCACTGCTTATAGTTCTGTTGTTAGCACTGCGTAGTCCAGATACCGATGGCAGGCGCCAGCAAATTAGATTCTCATACGAATGATTATCATTTTTACATTTTTCTTTAATTATACTCTTTTTTTTTAAAAAACATGTATGCAGTATGCATACAATACTAATAACTCGTCGAATTCACGGAGTTTCTAAAACATTTTTTTATTGATTAAAATGTACAAAATGTTACATGTGCAATTAATTCTGATGTTATGGTTACGATTATTATTATTATTAATATTATTACTATTATTTTTAGTAGTAGTAGTAGTGGTAGTGGTGGTATTACTATATTAGTGTGTTGATATCAGATTTCTACTATATGAGGAATTCCAGCAATATTAGAAGATTGTTGGAAATAGTATAGAGTTTTTGTGTTTTGTGGTTGTTCTTGCCCTTAATAATTTTTAATGCTTTCTTTTATTAAATACAGTTAACTTTATCGGTATGAATCCCAATTGACTTTATCTGTATGATTCGCAATGACATTCAGAAACACAGGCTTTGGTGATGTCCTTTCCCAGTAGCATCGTGTTTCTATGTTCTTTGGTGTCCAAAATACGTGCCCTGAAAAGTGCTCTTTAATAAAATCCCGAGGATCAGGATACTTTATATAAAAATACTAATAATCCTATTTCACCCACGTCAGTTTTCTCCGAGCCACGGATGTACCCTGTGGGTAAACGCACATGCTTTTCAAACAAGTAAAAACTTATATCCTCAATAACTGGACTTGAAAATGTCGGATAACAAACCTGGTTTTTAATTATATTGAATGTGAGAGACGGGTATGAACTCTCGATCCGACTGCGCTCACAAGGTACTGCGTCCGACTGGGTCCTGCGCACACAGACAGCGCTTTCGGTTTTGCTCCGCGTGATTCTGATTGGCCGAGGGAAAACCACGCCCAGTCTTCTTGTTGGTGGAGCAATCGGAGCTCGGAAACTTCTAAAATGAGTTGAGTAAACACTGGCGTGTGTAGAGCACATTCAGCCTGGAGAGCAGCGAGCACACATCGCAGAGCCGAGAAAAAAAATACAGAACCTTGATGGCGAGAAGGACCACACTTTCTCAGAGTGGATCTGCATTTAATCATCACTAAAAAAAAACTTACGAGGGACTGTAAACTTTCTTGTTTTTTTCTGGAATAAGCACGAAGTTTTTTTTTATTAAATTATTATTATTAGAGTCTTGTCGGGACCTGCAGTGAATCTATACTAGATGAAATACAACTGGTTCTTCTGATGGAAGGAGACGCGAACTCGGCGATAGAGCAAGTAGCTTTGTGATTGCACCGGGAGCGGAAAAGAAGCAAAGTGCATGAATTTAATATTATATGCAATCCATAGATTCATCTGAATCAGAGATACCTGAAGTCTGCGACTCACCTGTTGTTTTGCTCTTTATTATTGGTGCCTGTTCATTAAACAAAGCTACAGGAGTTAGTCCGTGACGGCTGACTTCTGAGTGATTTGCATCTGGCACTAAACCGCTGTGCAGAAGAGCAGAGGGCTTCATTTGCGGTTTCTTGCTTCTTTATTTATTTATATATATTTTTGCTGAAGTCAGTGGGAAAAGCGCAGAACTGCAGTTAACAGTTTGCATGCTGCATCCATCCCTGCTCATCACGTGAAACAAACGCGTTTGTTTATTTTATTTAAAAAGAAAATAAAATAAAACTCGGAACTTTACCCGTATATTTTTCTGGCGTTAAACTCGCGCCTGGACTGCACCTTTTTCATCTCCATCCGCGCGCACAATTAAACAAGCATTAGGGTTAATTATTGCTGTTTTTATTTTTGCCCTTTTATTGTTTTTTTTTTGCCTTGACTCTGAAGTGGCACTTACACTCCACGGTTTCGTGATGCATATACCTGTAGACCCGACCACCACCAGACGATTCACGCCGCCCTCCACGTCGTTCCCGTGCGGGAAACTCGGCGGCAGTGACGGCAGTGCAGGCGGCGCGAGCAGCATGAGCGCTGCGGGTCCTCTGAGATCGCGGCATACGGCGGCGGACACACGCTCCGTGGTGGATGTGCTGGCGGACCACGCCGGAGAGCTCGTGCGCACCGACAGTCCCAACTTTCTGTGCTCCGTTCTGCCTTCACACTGGCGCTGCAACAAAACCCTTCCAGTGGCCTTCAAGGTAAACCCACTCTCTATCTCTTCCTCTCTCGGCTTTGTTTAACTCTATCAAATCTGTTTATTTAGTTTTTTGTATATGTATGAATTTCCATCTGTAAATATGGTTTTCTTTTTAGTTAAAACAAATGTACACTTTTACAAAATTTTTCATATTTAAATCTATAATAATGCACGCTTAGACCGGGGGTTATTACCTTTAACAAATTGAATTAAACATCCACGTACTCATCTCTGTTAAGCCTCGCACTCGTTTTAATTTATAGGATTAGCACTTTTCTATTTTATACAACAATTTAGAATTTTTCTTTCGTCTGTCACTCAAATAAACCTCATCTTCACCGTCAGTATAAATAGCACAATAACACATGAAGACTTCCTGACCTTGATCAGACACGCGCGTTTGAGTTTTTCTAGCTGAAGAATATCCCTTCACCTCCAACAGCAACACAGTTTTCAAAATGTGACAACACTGCGTGACAATCTGCACTGAATAATTCATTTCACGTCGATTTGGCAGCGCGCATCCGACTCGTGGAGCTCCGCAGTGCGTGCCAAATCAGTCACACCCAGCATAAATGATCCCCTGAACTGAAGCTTAATAATCATTTTCAGTCTTGTAAAAAGCTTAAACGCCTGTTTTGCTAATCAGTTTGTCGACTAATCCCTCTTTGGAAATATTGACTTAGAAGTGCTGACTGATTATGATGGATCTGGGTGCTGTTTAAGTTCTGTTGTTATGTATGGTTGTATATTATTAAGTGTGTAATAGAAGTGCTGTAAGGTGTATTATTACTGTACTATACTGTAAGGACATTGCAAAGCAGTGAGTGCCAGCTGATGTGGTTTTGACCAAAGTTTTTCTGCTCCATTTCTCTCTCTCTCTCTCTCTCTCTCTCTCTCTCTCTCTCTCTCTCTGGTGTGTGTGTTTCACACCCGGTGCCCTGTGCAGGTGGTGGCTCTCGGTGATGTTCCTGACGGTACCCTG